>CAWVRF010000699.1:0-659414 GCA_963932465.1 Maratus speciosus
AAACACAATTATCATTTCAAACATATTTCACACCTGGTTTTTCGAACAGCGGATCATATATGCGCATACACATATGACAAAAGAATAGTAATGCCAAACATTGACATATTTCAGAATTAAACATTTTAATAATCATCAGGGGTGATTGTGTTCAGGTAATATACCTGAATTCAGGTAAAATACCTGAATTCAGGTATTTATTTAATTTTCAGTACAGGAATTCTGTTTTTCTGATAGTTAAATAAATTAAGTAAGGCTAAAATATCAATTTTGTATGATTGTTAAATATAATTAAAATATGACTGTTAAATATAATTAAAATTTATTTTTTTCATATTTAGAGCATGGCCTGTTTACGGAATAGGCCCGTGAAGCCTGTGCTTACCCACTGAAATACAAAAGGCCCCCAATTTTACTTTTCAAAACTAATTTTTAGAAAAAAGAAACTCAGTCACTGTAAAAAGTACATTTTTTTTTTCCTGGCGAAGCTTTTTTTTTCCCCCTTACTATATGGCAATTTGTAAATCACAAAAAATATTTTTAAGTTCACATATTCTTAACTATAGTTCCATATTTGTCATTTACAAAATAAATTGATTATTTACAATTAAACATATAATAAAATACTTTTACATAGGTAGTTTTAGTTTAATATTAAAAATGTTATTTACTCTAAACTTTGATGGTAAAATTTCAAATTATTTAATCATACGAAAAAGAGATTTAGTAAATAAAAAAGTAATTTGTAGAGTAATAGGGGGGGGCACTGTGTGACGTCGGGCTTCCCCTATTCCTAAGTGTTAAGCGGGCCCGGATTGAGAGGATTGGACCTCCCTGCTATAAATTATATGTTCTCTCTAATATACAAAAACTACTTTCGCTACAATTTCATATTATTTAATGATTTTAATAACAACTTTGTATTTTCATAAAAATATGAAAAGAGCAAGTTACAAATAAAAAGAAAAAATTTTAATGTAAAGAACAAATTACAAATAAAAAGAGAATATTTTGGTTGAATCAAAAATGACAATGCTATCAAAGAATCCAAAATCAAATGACAATGTGACAATTAGGGATTAAAATTAGTTGATGTCATCACTGCCCATCTAGGGGTTAAACAGCAACAATACTAAAATTGATGTTTTCACTTTCTGTAATAAAAAATGAATGAAGATTAAAAAAAGGGGGGGGGGGTTAATAAAACTTTTAATGTAGGGAGACTAACTTCATGCATAAAATTTGCTATTTAGTGATAGTTAGAGAAGATTAAAAAAAAAAAACTTTCTTATGGTATTTACAACATGTGCTTTATTCCTTTATTAAACATTGAAAATATTAAACTCATATGAATCACTTCATTTTAATTTAGTTGCTACAAATTTTAGAATTCTTATTGCATTTTAACAAAAATACACTAAATAAAAATAAAGAACTTTTTAATAGAACTGTTATCCAAAAGTGCACAGATAAAATAACTTTCAAACCCCAAATGAACTTAATATTAACAAACTGTAAATGAAACCAGATCAGCCAGAGTGGTGTGGACGTTGTGTTGGAAACAGCAAGTACGACTTTGACAACAAGTTTGATATATATTCTTGTGGTATGGAAGAACATCCAGTATGAACTAGCAAGTTACACTCACTGACAGAAAATCAAAAGAAAATCCTGCCTCGCAAGTGTACCCAGCTGTCATCAAAATCCAAAATGATCCTTCTTGACTCAGCCCCTTCACCTCCGGAAGATGACATCTTCAATAACTGCTTTAGTTTATACATATTAAGTTAATATTTGAAGTTCATTTGGGATTTGGAAAGTTATTTTAATTGTACATGTTTGGATAATAACAGTATTAAAATGTTCTCTTTTCAGTAAATATTTTCATTTATACCAGTATCAGAAAAGTTTTATATACAAGAAATTATAAAAGTAAACAGAGCAATCTATAATTGCTAAATTAAAATGAAGTTAATCAAATGTGTACGACAATTAAATAACCTGTACTATAATGAGTACTATCATTTTCATTGTTTAAAACAAATATACATATATTTTTAAACTGAATATATTTAATTTTGCTGTTTAAAAATAAAATACTTTTGTTTTATATATAAATTGAGAACTACTCTCACAGAAAGACCACCTCACAACTTAGAGCTGAAAAGAGAGAGTATTCTCAAAAAATAAGATACTTGAAAAAGAGTATTTAAATTTTTAAAGAAGGGGGGGGGGGGTGTAAGATGTTAGTTAGTCTTTGATTCACTTTTATAATATCTCAGAAAATGAGTTCTATTCTCCATAATATATAAAGCAGGCTTACACTTACTGATTATACACTGAGAATACTAAACTTTTTTTTTTTTAACACTTTTTTTCTAGATACCACCAATGAGCTGATACCACAGTACTGCATTAATTTAAAAAATATATACATCAAACTTCAATTATAAGTGCTTACAAAAACACATTTTAAACATACATATAAAATAAAAAGAGAAATATAATTATATATGAACTCACATTACTTTCTTCAATAATACAACAGTTGGACTTATACTGATGAGCTTTTTGGCAGTAACATAATGATTTACTGCGCTAGAAACTTCTCCGTACACGATGTAATCCGTGATCAAGGATTTAAAAACACGTATCAATAGTATTTAAAATAAATACTTTCAAAATTTTATCATATCTAAACACTGATGTATAAACAGAGACAACGTCAGGTCAGCTATGTTTTCGAGCAGACGACAAACCAGAGCTCAAATGCGCATGCGCCCATTTTGTGGCTCCCGTGTGCGGCAACAACCGCTTCCCAGGAATGTTTTGCTCGTATAAGAGGGCGTGTTGGAGGCAGACGATATATGCCGATGATTTTGAAGTTGTGTGAGCTTGTTTTTTTTTTTCGGAAGCGTGTCTTTTGAGAGCTTGTCTTTCGAGAGCTGGTCGTATTTTTAGTTTGAAGTTGTGGGTGCTTCTTGCTGTAGCGTTTTGAAGAATGCTGGTCATGTTATTTTTAAACAGCTTGAAATGTTGATTTTAAAAGAAGCTTGTGTTAGTTTGAAAAAGCTTGTGTTTAATTTTAAATAGTTTTTCCGTAGCATGTTCATAAACGATGTTCGTTTTTAAACAACTTAAGGAATGAAAAAAACTTTGCTTTTGTTGGAAGCCTGATATTTGTTGAATCTCTGGAAACTTACTCTTTTTTAAAATGTTTCAAGTGGACTTGGTTCTTCATTCTTGCATATATTTGAAAACATCGTTATTGACATTGAAAAATTACTATTGTGTTGTCAACATGGAAAGTATACCAGTGTGCCATATTCAGCCTAAAGTTAAACCGTGAGTTCTTTTTGTTTTTGTTGTATGTGAATATTGAGAACTGTTCAACCATTTAATTCATACTGTTTACTGCCATTTGTCACTAACTTATTTCATCATTATTTAAGTCATGTTTTTCGTTAAATAAACGTTAGTTTTATTTCAAACCTAAATGCATCTTTACTTGTTTTACACTTTTACATTTTCTCAGTCACTATCCTGCCATGGTTACCTACAACACTTAAAGTTAAAATATATTCCACACTCTGCTACAATTTTAGCAATTCTAGACCGGTCCTGTTTCCGGACCGAGAACAGATCCCATTCGCGCCCGTCGGCCTAATCGTTCGGAGTTTTGTTTGAGCCATGAATTTGCATGCGTAAATATGGGTTAGGTTACCTTAGAAAGACCTCCACGAAGGGCACTCCCCCCTCGGGCCTAGTGTAGATAATCGCCCTTCAAAATCAACCCACCTTTTAAATAGTGTTAATAAACTTGAGAATTTTTTTTTCTGAATACGTGTTAGATCGGTGGTTATGTTTTCGCGGATTTAATCATAAATAGAAATTGTTAGGATATTTTTAAGGATATCAGTTTTCGATTTGTTATGCAATTTTTTTGCATGTATTGCTTAATTTATATGAAAATATATTTTGAAAAAAAAAAAAAAAAAAAAAACATGAAATGCCATTCATAAAGATATTAGGAAATGTATACCCC
Source organism: Maratus speciosus (assembly GCA_963932465.1). Taxonomy (NCBI): domain Eukaryota; kingdom Metazoa; phylum Arthropoda; class Arachnida; order Araneae; family Salticidae; genus Maratus; species Maratus speciosus. Next base: position 4,046 of record CAWVRF010000699.1, read on the forward strand.
CTACCCCTAAATGAATATCTATATATTTGTAAAATATGGGGTTACCTATTCAATGGTTCGTTTGAATTTGTCCCTTCAAATTTTATTGACGCATGTTTTCTATTTTTTAAACAGTGCCATCTAGATCTATTTTTCAAAACTAGAAAATCGATTTTTAAACATATATAATTTTTGAATGTTTCTATTAAAATACTTTGAATTTTTAATAAGATTTTGGGAAAAAACGCATTTTTTACAAATTTTCGCTAATATTACGCTTTTTAGAATAAAACTATTAAATACATAAATTTACCAAAAATTTAACACACTTACTTTACTTAAAATGACTTTCAGAGCCTAAAAAAACGCGTGTTTCTGTAGGAAAATGTCTACTATACTGAACCGTGGTCATCGTGCGTTATCTTTGGGAACACTCAGAAGTGAATCACTTTATCTAGATAAGGGGTTTTCCTTTTTATCGTGATAGGATATTAGATTTTAATTTCGATTGACTAATGGTGGGGTACAAATTAAGATTTTCAAATAATTAATTTAAGATTTTTATTATCTCACTGATTGCGAATTTAATGAATGAATAATTAATATTACGTCACACAAAACGAATTTTTTGAATAATTAAGATTTAATAATGCGTCACAATTTTTAAATGATTTTATTAATATAAAATTTTTATCCAATTGGGGGTCATTTTTTCTTATAGATTTATTTTAAATAAAATTGGAATATTCATTTAGTAATACTATATTAACAATTTAATGCATGTGCGACATTTTTTTTGGATAAAATTAAAACTATTTTCTAACGAGACCTTTAAAAACGGATACTTTTTTAACTGATTCATTAACCGCGAGAATACTTCAAACATGTCCTTGATGAGTCATCACGAAAAACACTCGAAAACATGAAAGTTTTAATAAATTTATTGAGGTTTATGAAAAGTAACACTTATTGAAATTTATTTAATATTTGAAATAAACATTACGCGCAGTGACCGTTACGCATACATTTTAAAATATAGATCTAGTTCAAATTTTACTAAGTTTCGTAATGGAGGTCACGTTATACCCTAACCAATCATACTATTTAGTCAGGGATTGCTATTTTGGAATTATCTAAATTAGTTACAAAACTTCTCATTTTTTAATAACTACACTAATCATAAGTCTTGTTTAATCAAATAAATATAATTTTTATCGTTTTTGTTACTTAACAAGATATAAATACCTTATACATATGCTATATTGATTCTGGTTTAGTTTAGTGCATATAAATTTTAACTAAAATTTTTCTTTTAGTAGATATAACAATATTCGACAACATATATACAGTAGACTCTCGTTTTTACGAACCTCTTTTCCACGAACACTTGGGATTTTACGAACTATAGAGTGATCCCGAATACGCTCCCATAGAATCAATGTAATTTTTCGCTCCCATTTACGAACTACAGATTATGAAAATCTCTTTTTTGCGAACTCAGTTTTCGTACTCCTGAATTTTTTTTTATTTATTTATTTTTTTTTTTTTTTAAGTATCAGAATGAAGTGCCAACGTCAGTTAAACTCTATACAGGTGCAATGAGACATTAGGTACAGTCCAAGAATGTGTTGATTTTCCCCAATCTCTTTCGAAGAGAGAGGGCATAGCAGCAATTTCAAGTAGTGGTTGTCAGGACTGAGGAACTTTTTTGAAGGAAACAATAACTGTGAAAGGTAAAGGTAGTAAAGGTTTCCATAGATAAAATAGAAACATATATTTTTCAAAATGTGATTTTTTTTTAAAAAGATGATTATTTCCATTCCTAATTTTTTATCTATGTTTTCATCTATGTATTTCCATCTACTCAGTACTAATACAATCTGCGTTTTCATGTGTAATATTTTCAAAGCATGGTAACGTATGTTTCTGTGTACTAAAATTATTTTTTGTGCATAAATAATTTTTTGTGCATTTGCTTTTATTTCTTGTATATTTAAAAAAACATGTATAACTTTATTAAATAATAAATAATCTTGAAATACTGCTTCATCCATGAAGAGGGGGTAGTTTGATAAAAATAGACATAAATAATATACGTATTCATATCATTTTTGGTGTTTTTCTATTTTACGAACATTCTATTTTACGAACTATTTGGGTGTTCCCTACGAGTTCGTAAAAACGAGCGTCGACTGTATATATTTTTAACATTATTCAAATTTCGCACAAACCTTTAAATAATTTTGGAAAAAATATTTCATTTTTAGAAGATTAACCATAATATTAATTTTAAACCTCTTAATTCTTTTTTAATTGAGGTAGTACGATAGAAAATTAATATATTCGACACAATAAAGAAATTACTAATTCATATTAACAATGATTTTAAGCATTATGTTAAAATTCGAGATTTTTCATTTACAAATAATTTGAAAAATAAAACATTTAAAAGTAAATTCACTTACTTGTATTAATTTTCCATCTAAATCCAAAAGGCTCTCAAACAGAAGCAACACACCACATACAGTTTTGTGTCACTATATGAAATGAATTAGGATTTTTCACCCCAATCTCTTATCTCTGGGGTAATTCCTAGAACTGACTCATGCGATTCGCACAATATTACATCGTAATTTGAATCTAAGAACAGTGTTAATGAATTTAATATGATGCGTTATTAATAAGGGATTAAATATAATGTGTAATTAATAAGGGATTTAGTTAATTTGTTTCGTTATTAATTAAAACCTGAATATAATTATGACTTTTTAAGTCTTATTTAATAGAATAGGAATACTTTTAAAATTTTCAGGAGGTTTTTTTCATACACTTTTTAAGAATACTTTTCTTAATGAATGTGTAATTAACATTTTTTAAATTAATTAATTAATACATAATTAAATTTTCAAAATTAAAATAAATATAAAATAGAAGAGAAATTCTTTTCAAATTTATTAAGCAAAATACAAGTTATTATTAGGTAATATTTCAAATTGCTGCAATTTTTAAACATGTTGAGTTATCACTGAGAATTTAATATCGAGGTATTTGAATAGTAATGCTAATCAGAATTTGAAAAAAAGAAAAATAGTAAAAATAATTTTGATATTAACTAACTTGCATAACTTGCTACAAACATGACTTTCTTTTGAACACACTAGAATGGGATTGAACTTTTAAAGACATATTTATCTCACATATTTAAAATAAAGACTTGTGCTAAATTTTCAACGAAAATATTTCTCATTTTAAAGTTAACTTCTTTCATTGAAAAAGTTCTATACTTGGAAATTTCACATACAAATTTTTCTCACATGGAAAAAGACTTAAGTAATTGTATTAGAATAAAAACTTATCATATGAAAATTTTACTTGTGTAAATTGTATTTAAAAAAAAACTTATCATATTAAATTTTTTTATAAGTTAATTATTATTATTAAATCTGTCTCCCACCACTCACTTTTTTTATAAATAAATATTTATCACTTTTTAATGGAAACAAGGATGGTAGGTAAACCTTTCGTTTTATATTTTAAAATTAATGAGAGCCTTTTTTTTCAGTGCGACTCCTTCAAATTTAAAACCCTTTGAAAGCTTTTATAGGGATAACATAAAAAAAATCGAAGTCTCCCATTTCACCAATAAAGGATTTGTACTAAATACACTACAGACATTCTTGTTTTAACATGATTTGAAAAATTTTAATTTAAGTTCTTTTGAAAACTTTACTTATTTCATAGGGAGAAAAAAAAAAAACATGCATTTATAAATTTTTAGTTTCACATATTATACACTAAATAAAATATATATTAAGATAAAACATTTGCAAACTTATTTATAAAAAGGAAAGACATAACCTTATTTCACTTTTTCGTTAAGCATATTTTTAATTCACAAGCAGGCTTCACACATATTACTTAGCACACAAGTTACTTCAGCGAAAAATCCCTTTTCCTTATCTAAATGATTCATACCTCCCTCATGAATACGTTATACAAACGATGTATTAGTTTAATGAATATAAATTTTAACTGAATCCTTTAAACTTTATTTGATAACATTCGATCATTTTTATATTTCAAAACGAAGAAAAATTATTGAATATCACCTAACAAGCAAGGGCGGATCTGGAGAGTCCTCAAGGGGGGGGGGGGGCGATTTTAGAAATTTGGAGGCTCCAATCTGATGCGCGGGTCGGGCCTAATTTTTTTCACTGTGGGTCGTGTTACTTCTACTTTTTGCTGTGGGTCGGACTTGGGTCCGGTTGACTATAATTTTTTGCTGTGGATCGCATTTGGGTCCGGTTGACTTCTACTTTTTGCTGCGGGTCGGGTTTGGGTTCGGTTGACTTCTACTTTTCTGCTGCGGGTCGGGTTGACTTCTAATTTTTAGTTGCGCTCTAGCGCATTGGGTTTGGGGCAGATTTGCATACATTACTTCCGGTTTGGGTTTTCACTCTTGCGAGAAGGGTGAAAAGATAAATCACGTCAATTAAATCATTTAAATAGTACAAGAAATAACAACGATTTAGCACCAATTCATATCAAAGTATATCTGAATTTGAAGTTGGATGAAAATTCGTGCATTAGTTCTTGAGATAGAGCTATAGCGGAAATTCTGAAAAATGTAGCATAGCCGACCCCGAATTTGAAAAGAAAGTCTAAATATTTTTGAAGATAAAAGGTAAAGTAAAAGATCCATAACTGACACGCCCAAACAATTATTTAATAATACTTTTTAATCTTCAGGATTATGTAAAAAATACTAGTTTGTTATAAGACCGCTTATCTCTTTATATCTAAGATGAGTTGTAATAAAAAAAAAAAACTAGTATGTTGTGGCCATCACAAAACTTTCTTCTATATAAATCACGTCAATTAAATCATTTAAATAGTACAAGAAATAACAACGATTCATATCAAAATTATACCAATGATACCAATTCATATCAAAGTATATCTGAATTTGAAGTTGGATGAAAATTCGTGCATTAGTTCTTGAGATAGAGCTATAGCGGAAATTCTGAAAATATAACATAGCAGCGCCACCTGTTGAGCGATTTACACCAAAAATAAGCAGCACTAAATGATATCAAGGTATACCTGAATCTGAAGTTTGTTGAAAATCCAAGCATTAGTTCTTGAGATAAAGCTATTGCGGAAATCGCCAAAAATACAGCATAGCAGCGCCACCTGTTGAGCGATTTACACCAAATATTAAACAGCTCTAATTTATACGTCAATTCATGTCAAGGATTAACTAAATCTGAAGTTTGATGAAAATCCGTGCAATAGTTCTTGAGATACAGCTCTTGCGGGAATCGTGAAAATTGCAGCACAGCAGCGCTACCTGTTGGGTGATTTACACCAAAAATTAAACAGCACTAATTTATATCGGGGACTAACTGAATCTGAAGTTTGATGAAAATTCGTGCATTTTTTCTTGAGTTAGAGCTATTGCGATAATCATGAATAATGCAGCATAGCAGCGCCACCTGTTGGGCGATTTTCACAAAAAAGTAATCAGCACCAAACTATATCCTGAACAAACTGAATCTGAAGTTTTATGAAAATCCGTGCAGTAGTTCTTGAGATATAGCTATTGCAGAAATCGTGAAAATTACCACATAGCAGCGCTACTTCTTGGGCGATTTTCACCAAAAACTAATTAGGTCCAGTTTATATCAAGGTCTAACTAAATATAAAGTTTTGTGAAATTCCGTGCATTAGTTCTTCAGATAGAGCGCGCACAAAATTTTTGTCACATACAGACTCACAGAGTGACAGACTCATAGACAGACATTTTCTAAAAACCATCAAATCGTGTTCTGGGCATTCTAAAACGTATAAATCCGTCGAAAACCGGAAGTCGAAATTTTTCAAGAATCCAATACTTTCTTCTTGTAAAGATAGAAGAAAGTAAAAAAATGCTTTGAAACTTATTAAAAAACATACCGAGTGTCCTAAAATGGACTGACTGATTTTAAAATTCAGTGAGTTGCAAATGGTGACAGCAATTTAAAAAAATCTTGCAGGAGGGTTATGTAAGATGGCATGAGATTTTTTGCTGCGATTCTTGATTTTACTTTACAATAGCAGCGGTAGATGGCACTGCAAACAATAGTTGTTAAATCGGGCACCGATTTAGCGCCTATTGATTGCAGCGCCATCTGGTTTCTATTTTAAACTGAAAAAACTCCTGATCAGGGATGATTCTCAGTTTAAAAAAAAAAAAAAAATCTGAAATGTTACAGCAGAGGGGTGGGGATTCCCTTCTGGCACTAATTATTCTTGTTGCAGGTCGAGTTAGCCTTTTCGATCTGGGTCGATTTGAGGCTGAGTGTAGATTCATGCAAGCTCGGTTTGGGTTAAACCGTTTTGTTCAAAAGTTAGTTCAGTATATTATTTCAGATTCAAAATTATACCTATAATAATAAACATAGGTGTATGTATGTGTGCTGTTTCCCAAAGAGAGCACTGTATTTTTTCCACGACTCTTTGACGAAATTCGCGTTTTTTCCGCAACTTTTTGACGAAATTCGCCTATTCTCCCAGCCCTTCGATAAAATTCGCTTTTTTCCGTAGCTGTTTGATGAATTTCACATTTCTTCCATTATTCTTTGACAAAATTTACGTTTCTTCCGCAACTCTTTCATGAAATAAGTGTAATTTTGCAGCCCTTCGCGTTTTTTTCCCTCCACCCTTTGACAAAATTTGTGTTTTTTCCGCAATTATTTGACGAAAATTGCATTTTTTCAATGTTCCTTTGACGAAATTCGCGCTTTTTAAGCAATTCTTTAACGAAATTTGCTTTTCTCCGCGATCCTTTGACGAAATTTGAGTGTTTTTGCGACCCTTTCGCGACGAATTCGCGTTCCTTTCGCGATTCTTTGATAAAATTAGCATTTTTCGCGATCCTTTGACGAAATTCGCTTTTCTCGTGGTTGTTTGACAAAATTTGCGTTTTTTGCGCGATCCTTTGACGAAATTCGCGATTTCCGTGATTATTTGAAGTACAGCGCGTTTTTCCGTGGCCTTTTGACCAAATTCGCGCTTTTTCCGCGCCTCTTTGACCAAATTCACGTTTTTTCAGCGATTCCTTGGCGAAATTGAAGTTATTTTCTGTGAACGATTGATGAAATGGATTTTTTGCGGCGACCATTTGTAAAAATTCGCAATTATTTTTATGTCCGAATTTTCGGACAAAAATTGCGCCTTTATTTTATTACATATTTCAAATCTGTATATATTTTAGAGTTCAAATATGTCCAAAATCTTTGTGAAAGAGTTTCTTTTTTAAATAGAATTAGATCATAAAAAAATGGTTTGCTGCGGAAATTGCGGGTTGCGCAAATTTTGCCACTTTTACGTTGGCCGTGGAAATCGCGGGATGCGCAGTGAGAGGATTAAATTTCCGGAAAATTTGGAACACAATCACCCCTGCTCCTGAGATCTTACATAACCCTCCTTCAAGTTTTTTTTTTTTTTTTTTTTTTTTTTTATAGCTGTCGCCATTTGCAAGTTATTGAATTGTATTTAAAATCAGTCAGTCCATTTTAGGACACCCGGTATATTCAGTAGCTATATGGGATGATGGCTGAAAGAAGCATATTTAAAAAAAATTAAAGCTGGCTTCGATATGTCAGTTAGAGGTTTACCAGGGCTGAAATTTCCAGGTCCAACCCACAAAAAAAAAAATATTGGCCCGGTATAAAAGCTAAAAAAATCAACTCCAGCCCAGCCTGCATTTTGCAATTACAATTATTCATTAAAGCACACTTACTTATGCTCATATTTTATTTTACATTATGTTCGAAAATTATGAATACAGAAAAACATTAATATTAATGACTATTTAGGCAATTATGTACATAAAAACTACGTAAAAATCATTACTTAGACAAATACATTCAAATGGAAATCCAGTAAGAAAATCAGTTTAGAATGAGAGAAACGGATGATAAAAGAAAATCCGAATTTTAAAGCTCTACAAAGAAAAAAATTCTGCATGGCAGCGCCACCTGTTGGGCGATTTACACCAAACACTAATAAGGACCAATTTATACCAGGAAGTAACTTAATCTAAAGCTTGATGACAATTCATGCATTAGTTCTTGAGATATAGCTATTGCGGAAATCGTGAACAATGCAGCACAGCAGCGCCACCTACTGGGCGATTTACACCAAAAATTAAACAGCAATAATTTATTTCAAATGAAAATCAAATTTCAAATTTCAAAGTAATTGCTTAAAAAGCGCAAAGGCCAACATAGGGAAAAAGATTCCAAGCCGGGACTCGAACCCGGGCCATCAGTATAGCGCACTGACGTTCTACCGACTAAACCACTTGGAACGATACCTAGCTCGGAAATTTTCTCACTATTATATGTTGGCAAGGCTACAAACGCAGCACAAGATGGAATATTTATCGTGAGTCACCGACCTGGGACAAACACGAAACATAATTAAATCCAGCATCGATAGAAATTATATTAATACATGGAAATTATTCCAGAGAGAAAACATTCGCCTTGCAAACAATATTTCAAATGAAAATCAAATTTCAAAGTAATCGCTTAAAAGGCGCAAAGGCCAACATAGTGAAAAAGATTTAATAGTGAGAAATTTTCCGAGCTAGGTATCGTTCCAAGTGGTTTAGTCGGTAGAACGTCAGTGCGCTATACTGATGGCCCGGGTTCGAGTCCCGGCTTGGAATCTTTTTCACTATGTTGGTCTTTGCGCCTTTTAAGCAATTACTTTGAAATTTGAAATTTGATTTTCATTTGAAATATTGTATGCAAGGCGAATGTTTTCTCTCTGGAATAATTTCCATGTATTAATAGCAATAATTTATATCAGGGACTCCCTGAATCTGAATTTTATGAAAATTCGTGCATTTTTTCTTGAGATAGAACTAATGCGATAATCTCGAATAATGCAGCATAGCAGCGCCACCTGTTGGGCGATTTTTACCAAATTGTAATCAGCACCTAACTATATCCTGGACTAACTGAATTTGAAGTTTTATGAAAATCCGTTGAGTAATTCCTGAGATATTGCTATTGCAGAAATCATGAACCATGCTGCATAGCAGCGCCACCTGTCGGGCGATTTTCACCAAAAACTAATCAGGACCAGATTATATCAAGGTCTAACTGAAACTAAAGTTTTGTGAAATTCCGTGCATTAGTTCTTGAGATAGAGCGCCCACAAAATTTTTGTCACATACAGACTCACAGAGTGACAGACAAACATTTTCTAAAAACCATCCAATTGTGTTCAGGACATTCTAAAACGTATAAATCCGTCGAAAACCGGAAGTCGAAAATTTTCACGAATCCAATACTTTCTTCTTGTAAAGATAGAAGAAAGTAAAGTAGATTTTTAAATATGCATCTCTGTAATTTATCAAATCAAATTAAATTTTTAAAGATTTCGCTAAACAAATGTACAACATAAACATAAATTTTACGGACAACAAATAAGTAAGATTCCAGAACAACTTGGGCTCGGGGAAACAAATTTAGAGAAGTACACGGCTCGCGATCGGGCCAATGCTGTTTATCATACGGTCTGACACGGACCGAACGTTTAGCTTTTATTCCGGGACGAGACTCGAGCTGGAAATTTTGGCCAATGCTGACCTCTAGGAAGAGACCTGAATTTGCAGAAAATTTTAAGATCAGGGCACGGCCCGGCTCTAAATGAAAGAAGACCTGACCCAGGCCGAGTCTCATGGATTTAAACTGGTGGCGCGACCCGGGTCGGGTCGCGCCGGGCTCGAGCTTCACCCCAAGTCATTTCAAGTGAGGATGCATAATGCCGTTTTGAAACCCTTCTTTTGCCCAAGGGGGGGGGCGATCGCCCCCTCGCCCCCCCCTTAGATCCGCCATTGCTAACAAGCATATACTTTTACACTAACATGTTATAAAAACACTTCTCAATATTCAAATTTTATGATATTTCGACATCTCTCGCCAAGCTTTTTAAGAATGAAAGACTATTTCGTTAGAATATTTAGCTTTTTGTATACAATTTTAGCAATAAATACATAATGCACTCAACTTTACTTTGTCATTAAACATTAAATTAATCCATCGCATACCAATTCAAACTTAGGATTTTTTTAATTTAGGGTAGATAAGTATACATGTATATATATATATATATATATATATATATATATATATATATATATACATGTGCATATATGTGTGTCTGTGTGCATTTGTTAATGGGGGGAAAATTTAAAAGGTATACACATTGAAAGTTAATAAAATTATTTAAAAAAAATTATAAAAATATTTCAAGAGAGTATTAAACATTTTAAGACAGTATTAAAGATTTGAACAACTGATAAAAATGCTTTGAAAAACATTTAAAATTATTTAAAATGTTTTTTTCATATTTTAAAGTAAACAAATTTTAATAGCTATGTACATACAGGCATTTGAGCTATGTACATACAGGCATTTGAGCTATATACATACATGCATTTGACCTATGTTAACAGAACAAATGTTTTATATATTTCGATGCTATTTCCAAGTTAGTCAATTTATACTTTTTGAATATGCATATACATATATTTGTAAATTTTAATGTTTTCTCTTAAAATTGACTAGTTATTTATCCTAGCATTATCCTATTATTATCCTAGTTATTTATCCTACATTTATTAACACAAAAAAACCAACTGCTTTTCAAACGACTGTGTGATTATCAAAACAACCCAAATCCTTTTATCTACACATATGCAAACATTTTAATAAACTAGAGGCCACATTTTCAATCGAATAAAACAATGACTAATCAAATAGGTTATATCCTAACTTAAATTATACCTTTTATGTGATATTGCTAAACATGCTACTACAATGTCTAAATAGGTTATGTCCTAACTTGAATGATACCTTTTTTGTGACATCGCTAAACAAACTTCCAACTTGTAAAAATAGCATGATAACTTGTTTTCACTAGACAAACTTAATAATTTTCGTAGGTTTTATAAAGTAATCGACATGTTTGGTTATCTCTCATCATAGTTTTCTAAAATATATCCAAAAAAGTTTGCTACTATTAAAAAACATGCTTTTAATTCAGATAGTTTTCACTCTTATTATTTAAAAACATATAACACAAAATATTTTTATTAAATAATCACTATTTTTCACAAGTTTGCAATATTTATATGCTAACTAGGGTTAGTAGTATTCAGACTTGAAAATATCTTTATAGATTAAACATGAAAATTTATATGTCTGACAATCCTTTGACTATTTTTAGTTAAAGTTCGTGTCATGAAATATAACCGCAAAGCTTAAAATTTTACTTTGCAGTTTTCTAACTATTAAAAATTAATGTTTTAAAATTCATTAAAATTTGAAAAATTATTAAATACTATTACATTTTAATTTTTAAATTCATTTTTATATAAAAACACACAAAATAATAATACTTATCTAATATGGCAGCTAGCAGTCTTAAGCGCAACCTTCTCTTTCAAAAACTAAAAACGAAATGAATAATTCTAAGTCCTTATCAGCTAATCTTATCAACTGATTAGATCTAGTCACGTGATATATGACATCACTTATCACTAATGACGTAGGGGTTATCACGTGATCGGGATTCCCGATCACGTGGTATATGATATCACTAATGACGTTTTATCACTAATGACGTACGTTTTATCACTAATGACGTAGGGGTTATCACGTGATCGGGAATCCCGATCACGTGATAACCCCTACGTCATTAGTGATAAGTGATGTCATATATCACGTGACTAGATCTAATCAGTTGATAAGATTAGCTGATAAGGACTTAGAATTATTCATTTCGTTTTTAGTTTTTGAAAGAGAAGGTTGCGCTTAAGACTGCTAGCTGCCATATTAGATAAGTATTATTATTTTGTGTGTTTTTATATAAAAATGAATTTAAAAATTAAAATGTAATAGTATTTAATAATTTTTCAAATTTTAATGAATTTTAAAACATTAATTTTTAATAGTTAGAAAACTGCAAAGTAAAATTTTAAGCTTTGCGGTTATATTTCATGACACGAACTTTAACTAAAAATAGTCAAAGGATTGTCAGACATATAAATTTTCATGTTTAATCTATAAAGATATTTTCAAGTCTGAATACTACTAACCCTAGTTAGCATATAAATATTGCAAACTTGTGAAAAATAGTGATTATTTAATAAAAATATTTTGTGTTATATGTTTTTAAATAATAAGAGTGAAAACTATCTGAATTAAAAGCATGTTTTTTAATAGTAGCAAACTTTTTTGGATATATTTTAGAAAACTATGATGAGAGATAACCAAACATGTCGATTATTTTATAAAACCTACGAAAATTATTAAGTTTGTCTAGTGAAAACAAGTTATCATGCTATTTTTACAAGTTGGAAGTTTGTTTAGCGGTGTCACAAAAAAGGTATCATTCAAGTTAGGACATAACCTATTTGATTAGACATTGTAGTAGCATGTTTAGCAATATCACATAAAAGGTATAATTTAAGTTAGGATATAACCTATTTGATTAGCCATTGTTTTATTCGATTGAAAATGTGGCCTCTAGTTTATTAAAATGTTTGCATATGTGTAGATAAAAGGATTTGGGTTGTTTTGATAATCACACAGTCGTTTGAAAAGCAGTTGGTTTTTTTGTGTTAATAAATGTAGGATAAATAACTAGGATAATAATAGGATAATGCTAGGATAAATAACTAGTCAATTTTAAGAGAAAACATTAAAATTTACAAATATATGTATATGCATATTCAAAAAGTATAAATTGACTAACTTGGAAATAGCATCGAAATATATAAAACATTTGTTCTGTTAACATAGGTCAAATGCATGTATGTATATAGCTCAAATGCCTGTATGTACATAGCTATTAAAATTTGTTTACTTTAAAATATGAAAAAAACATTTTAAATAATTTTAAATGTTTTTCAAAGCATTTTTATCAGTTGTTCAAATCTTTAATACTGTCTTAAAATGTTTAATACTCTCTTGAAATATTTTTATAATTTTTTTTAAATAATTTTATTAACTTTCAATGTGTATACCTTTTAAATTCCCCCCCCCATTAACAAATGCACACAGACACACATATATGCACATGTATATATATATATATATATATATATATATATATATATATATATATACATGTATACTTATCTACCCTAAATAAAAAAAATCCTAAGTTTGAATTACTATGCGATGGATTAATTTAATGTTTAATGACAAAGTAAAGTTGAGTGCATTATGCATTTATTGTTAAAATTGTATACAAAAAGTTAAATATTCTAACGAAATAGTCTTTCATTCTTAAAAAGCTTGGCGAGAGATGTCGAAATATCATAAAATTTGAATATTGAGAAGTGTTTTTATAACATGTTAGTGTAAAAGTATATGCTTGTTAGGTGATATTCAATAATTTTTCTTCGTTTTGAAATATAAAAATGATCGAATGTTATCAAATAAAGTTTAAAGGATTCAGTTAAAATTTATATTCATTAAACTAATACATCGTTTGTATAACGTATTCATGAGGGAGGTATGAATCATTTAGATAAGGAAAATGGATTTTTCGCTGAAGTAACTTGTGTGCTAAGTAATATGTGTGAAGCCTGCTTGTGAATTAAAAATATGCTTAACGAAAAAGTGAAATAAGGTTATGTCTTTCCTTTTTATAAATAAGTTTGCAAATGTTTTATCTTAATATATATTTTATTTAGTGTGTAATATGTGAAACTAAAAATTTATAAATGCACGTTTTTTTTTCTCCCTATGAAATAAGTAAAGTTTTCAAAAGAACTTGAATTAAAATTTTTCAAATCATGTTAAAACAAGAATGTCTGTAGTGTATTTAGTACAAATCCTTTATTGGTGAAATGGGAGACTTCGATTTTTTTTATGTTATCCCTATAAAAGCTTTCAAAAGGTTTTAAATTTGAAGGAGTCGCACTGAAAAAAAAGGCTCATATTAATTTTAAAATATAAAACGAAAGGTTTACCTACCATCCTTGTTTCCATTAAAAAGTGATAAATATTTATTTATAAAAAAAGTGAGTGGTGGGAGACATAGATTTAATAATAATAATTAACTTATAAAAAATTTAATATGATAAGTTTTTTTTTAAATACAATTTACACAAGTAAAATTTTCATATGATAAGTTTTTATTCTAATACAATTACTTAAGTCTTTTTCCATGTGAGAAAAATTTGTATGTGAAATTTCCAAGTATAGAACTTTTTCAATGAAAGAAGTTAACTTTAAAATGAGAAATATTTTCGTTGAAAATTTAGCACAAGTCTTTATTTTAAATGTGTGAGATAAATATGTCTTTAAAAGTTCAATCCCATTCTAGTGTGTTCAAAAGAAAGTCATGTTTGTAGCAAGTTATGCAAGTTAGTTAATATCAAAATTATTTTTACTATTTTTCTTTTTTTCAAATTCTGATTAGCATTACTATTCAAATACCTCGATATTAAGTTCTCAGTGATAACTCAACATGTTTAAAAATTGCAGCAATTTGAAATATTACCTAATAATAACTTGTATTTTGCTTAATAAATTTGAAAAGAATTTCTCTTCTATTTTATATTTATTTTAATTTTGAAAATTTAATTACGTATTAATTAATTAATTTAAAAAATGTTAATTACACATTCATTAAGAAAAGTATTCTTAAAAAGTGTTTCTGAAAAAAAACCTCCTGAAAATTTTAAAAGTATTCCTATTCTATTAAATAAGACTTAAAAAGACATAATTATATTCAGGTTTTAATTAATAACGAAACAAATTAACTAAATCCCTTATTAATTACACATTATATTTAATCCCTTATTAATAACGCATCATATTAAATTCATTAACACTGTTCTTAGATTCAAATTACGATGTAATATTGTGCGAATCGCATGAGTCAGTTCTAGGAATTACCCCAGAGATAAGAGATTGGGGTGAAAAATCCTAATTCATTTCATATAGTGACACAAAACTATATGTGGTGTGTTGTTTCTGTTTGAAAGCCTTTTGGATTTAGATGGAAAATTAATACAAGTAAGTGAATTTACTTTTAAATGTTTTATTTTTCAAATTATTTGTAAATGAAAAATCTCGAATTTTAACATAATGCTTAAAATCATTGTTAATATGAATTAGTAATTTCTTTATTGTGTCGAATATATTAATTTTCTATCGTACTACCTCAATTAAAAATGAATTAAGAGGTTTAAAATTAATATTATGGTTAATCTTCTAAAAATGAAATATTTTTTCCAAAATTATTTAAAGGTTTGTGCGAAATTTGAATAATGTTAAAAATATATATATATATGTTGTCGAATATTGTTATATCTACTAAAAGAAAAATATTAGTTAAAATTTATATGCACTAAACTAAACCAGAATCAATATAGCATATGTATAAGGTATTTATATCTTGTTAAGTAACAAAAACGATAAAAATTATATTTATTTGATTAAACAAGACTTATGATTAGTGTAGTTATTAAAAAATGAGAAGTTTTGTAACTAATTTAGATAATTCCAAAATAGCAATCCCTGACTAAATAGTATGATTGGTTAGGGTATAACGTGACCTCCATTACGAAACTTAGTAAAATTTGAACTAGATCTATATTTTAAAACGTATGCGTAACGGTCACTGCGCGTAATGTTTATTTCAAATATTAAATAAATTTCAATAAGTGTTACTTTTCATAAACCTCAATAAATTTATTAAAACTTTCATGTTTTCGAGTGTTATTCGTGATGACTCATCAAGGACATGTTTGAAGTATTCTCGCGGTTAATGAATCAGTTAAAAAAGTATCCGTTTTTAAAGGTCTCGTTAGAAAATAGTTTTAATTTTATCCAAAAAAAATGTCGCACATGCATTAAATTGTTAATATAGTATTACTAAATGAATATTCCAATTTTATTTAAAATAAATCTATAAGAAAAAATGACCCCCAATTGGATAAAAATTTTATATTAATAAAATCATTTAAAAATTGTGACGCAATATTAAATCTTAATTATTTAAAAAATTCGTTTTGTGTGACGTAATATTAATTATTCATTCATTAAATTCGCAATCAGTGAGATAATAAAAATCTTAAATTAATTATTTGAAAATCTTAATTTGTACCCCCACCATTAGTCAATCGAAATTAAAATCTAATATCCTATCACGATAAAAAGGAAAACCCCTTATCTAGATAAAGTGATTCACTTCTGAGTGTTCCCAAAGAAAACGCACGATGACCACGGTTCAGTATAGTAGACATTTTCCTACAGAAACACGCGTTTTTTTAGGCTCTGAAAGTCATTTTAAGTAAAGTAAGTGGGTTAAATTTTTGGTAAATTTATGTATTTAATAGTTTTATTCTAAAAAGCGTAATATTAGCGAAAATTTGTAAAAAATGCGTTTTTTCCCAAAATCTTATTAAAAATTCAAAGTATTTTAATAGAAACATTCAAAAATTATATATGTTTAAAAATCGATTTTCTAGTTTTTGAAAAATAGATCTAGATAATTTATAATGGCACTGTTTAAAAAATAGAAAACATGCGTCAATAAAATTTGAAGGGACAAATTCAAACGAACCATTGAATAGGTAAGCCCATATTTTACAAATATATAGATATTCATTTAGGGGTAGGGGGTATACATTTCCTAATATCTTTATGAATGGCATTTCATGTTTTTTTTTTTTTTTTAATATATTTTCATATAAATTAAGCAATACATGCAAAAAAATTGCATAACAAATCGAAAACTGATATCCTTAAAAATATCCTAACAATTTCTATTTATGATTAAATCCGCGAAAACATAACCACCGATCTAACATGTATTCAGAAAAAAAATTCTCAAGTTTATTAACACTATTTAAAAGGTGGGTTGATTTTGACGGGCGATTATCTACACTAGGCCCGAGGGGGGAGTGCCCTTCGTGGAGGCCTTTCTAAGGTAACCTAACCCATATTTACGCATGCAAATTCATGGCTCAAACAAAACTCCGAACGATTAGGCCGACGGGCGCGAATGGGATCGAACCCAACACTTCAGGTCTATTAGCTTCGTGAGCAGAACCTCTCAGACACGGGTGGGGCAGTTCTATTTAAAAATTTGCAGACAAAAATTCTAACACTAAATAACAAAATTCACAATCATTCAAAATTTTAATTAATACTCAATAGTCAAGCGCATACGTCACTAAATTGAATCGCGTAAAGTCCTCTCATCCAATTTATGTTGAAAATTCCATTTTTATCTAAAAATTCGCGTTAAAAGATAGTCTCCCAATTAAAATTTTTAATTAATGTTTAAAATTCGATTGCTAAAGGAAAATCGCGAAAAAAATATTTGAAAGTTCCCAAATTAAAAATCGTTGCCAGTAAAAACTCTAACACAAAAATTATGCCCCTAAAAATAACACCGAAAACTCAAGTGCGCTAAAAAATATATGTCAGAAAAAAAAAATCTATCTCAGAAATTATTCCCTAAAATTAAAGTCTCCCAATTAAAACTTCTAAATTAATTTTTAAAAGTACAAATGACCCCTCGTACTGGAGTACGACGAAAAGAAAAATCTATCTCCCAAAAAATTCTATCTCAAAAATTATCCCCAAAAAGTTAAAGTCCCCCAATTAAAATTTCTTAATTATCATTAGTAAAAAAATATCCAACTCAAAATATCCCCTCGTACTAAACAACAGCGAAATAAATCAATGTCCATGAAAATTCAAAAATTACCCCCAAAAAGTTAAAGTGTCTCAATTAAAATTTCTTAATTAATTATCATTAATGAAAAAAATCAAACTCAAAAAACCCCTCGTGCGACGAAAAGAAAAATCAATGACCCCTAAAAATTCAAAAATTACCCCGAAAAAAGTTAAAGTCCACCAATTAAAATTTCTTAATTAATTATCATTAATGAAAAAATATCAAACTTAAATTAAACCCTCGTACGACGAAAAAAAAAAAAATCAATGTCCCAAAAATTTCAAAAAATTACTCCAAAAAATTTAAGTCCCCCAATTAAAATTTCTTAATTATCGTTAATGTATTTTTCAAATGTAAAATTATCCCTAAGTACTGTAGTACGGTGAGAAAAAAAATGAATCTCTAAAAATTTCAATCTTCAAAAATTACCCTGAAAGAATTACCCAGAAAAAAGTTAAAGTCCCCCAATTAAAATTAATTTATCATTAGTAAAAAAAAAAAAAAAAAAAAAAAAAAAAACTTTCATACTGTAGTACGGTAAGAAAAAAATCAATCTCTAAAAATGTCAATCTTCAAAAATTACCCTGAAAAAAGTTAAAGTCCCCCCAATTAAAATTAATTATCATTAGTAAAAAAAAAAACACTTAAAATTACCCCTCATACTGTAGTACGGTAAGAAAAAAATCAATCTCTAAAAATTTCAATCTTCAAAAATTACCCTGAAAAAAGTTAAAGTCCCCCAATTAAAATTAATTATCATTAGTAAAATAATTAAACTCAAAATAACCCCTCATACTATAAGATGACGCATCACCTTCACTGCCGCATCACCTTGACCCCGCCTCCAAGAGCACGCCACATGTCCTTGACCCCTCCTCCAAGAGCACGCCACATGACCTTCACAGGTGCACATAGGTCGTTCAAGGTCATGCCACCCGTGCCACTGGCATAGAACCCCTATTTATTATCTACTCATATAAAAAATCTATACTTACAATTATTCTGCATTCACTAGTTCTTTTCTCCGGAATATCCATATTTTCGCCTTTTCCTTTCGGATGCATTCGTGATAGACCTTTTTTCAATTTAAAAATGAAAAAACACTTAAAATTTAACGACTATTGTCTGGGTGTATCAAAGTATAAATAAATTACTAGAAAACAGGAATTCTGCTTTTTCAGAATTTAGTGTCGCTCTCGATGAAAAAAAAAAAAAAATGTCTATATAAATAGTACAAAACATATTTCAATTTAAAAACTTACAGCACACGCTTTTATTTTATGTAAAATGACGTCATTCGCATCCGCATAAGAATTCCACATTTACGATCCACTCTTAAACATCTACAGTACAATAGGCATAGGACGTCACTATCGCGAAATAATACAAAATGCAGCAAAAAGATGCCGTCATTCAAGAAACTCAACCAAAAAAAAAAAAAAAAGGCTGTCTAATGATTCACAGGCCTTCATTTGTTTGTAACATTAATATAGAAACTTAAAATTAAATATAGTTTATAATAGCTCCATGTTTTAACAGGAATCATTCGTTTATATTTTTTTTCAAAATAGCACGTATTTTAATTACATTTTCTTTCGGTTGTTATGAAAAAATGGCAACAAAAATATATAATTAATATTTTGCAACTATTTTTCCTTTGCTTTCTAGAGAAATGGAGTACTTCCGTTGCCAACATTAAGCAAATGGGTCCAAAAACTACAAAAAAAATAATATTTCAAAAATAAATGGAGATGCAGTTTTCAAACAAATAGCATTTAAAAGTACAGACTATCCGGCCTAATGTGGCGGAGGGGTAGGCCGGATAACAAAAAAGCCGGATAGGCCGGAGTTCTATAAATATTTGCTCACTTCCTGACCCCCCCCCCCCTATTATATTAAAAACTCATGTTACACATTTTAAGATAAATTTTATGTATACAGTATATACAGTTTCAAAATAAGTAAAACATTAGCGTAAAACGTAAAACTAATTCGTAAAAAAAAAAAAAAAAAAAAGAGTAAATCTAAATTTACTGATTATTAATAAATGATTGCACAAATATTAAAAGTTATTAAGGGGTCTCGGGACTCTTAAGGGGTCAGGTAACCTTTGAACCAATAAAGTACATGGAAAAGTGACCTCTGTAAGAATTGCAGTCATTCTTTAACTAATTAACTTTTAATTATAAAATTGAAAATACATGTTAGGAAAGATTTATTTTATCAATCAAAGTTGTTAGAAAAGGTATACACATATATAGTTTTCTTTTAATTTATTTATTAAGATAATACATTTTTTATTAAACAATTATTCTTGAATGCATTGCGCGCATGATTTTTCCCATTCCAATGACTGAAACAGCCAAGATTTTTTTAATGAGTACTGGTATAAGGGGTTTTCAAAATGACCTACAATGAAAAAAATAAAGCTTGTAGATCTCGAGAAAAAAATTTTTTTTAGAGAAATTCGAAATATCGAGATTTTTTTTTATACAAAATCAGCCGTGAATTCTAAACTTCTTACTTGAGAAACATAATAATAGGTCATTTTATGCTTCTGTACGTTTAAGGGTGTGTTCCGATCCAAACTGCTTATTTTCTGATTCATTTTTCCTCTCAAACGCATCAAACTGGGAAATTCTCTTATTTAGAAACTATATAATGTGCCGTGCTTCTTAATTTTTTGATAAATGCAGAAAATACTGTAAAAAACGCTGTCAAAGTTGGCGTTTTGAACCGAATTTTCCGAAGCGGGCGATCTGGGAATGAAAAAAATGGTCATACTGAGAAAATAATTGTTTAAAAATCAAATTCTAATTAATTGAGCTGAAAATGAAATCACACGGCATGTTAAACATGTCTTCAGAAATCACCCCAGCAAGTTTCATGTTTTTACTTTTAAAAATGAGTCTGAAAATGTCTCAGAAAATTTCGAGCTGTTGAGGGTGAAAAAATATTTTTTCGAATACACCCTTAATACATCCACCAAAAATTTCGTGAAATTCTAGGCAACCGTTTTTCAGAAATCATGCGCGCAATGATCAAAATCGCTCTTTTGAGAAAATTGGCTTTAAAGATTCAAAAACCCGTTGATCGTATAGCAAAAGCTCAAAGTGTTTTAGACATAACTTCTCTTCTAATGCGAATTTTTGTATGGGGTTTGATTTTAAATGTTCCCAAAGAATCATATTTAATTATAAGCTATTTAAAAAATTTTCGATTTTTGGACGCTTCAAAGGTTACCTGACCCCTTAAAGCTTTAAAATTTTCGAAATTTTAATTTTTTTAGATGTTAAACGCCTATCTTTTCTGAACATTTTGATATAATTGTTTCCTTGAAATTCCTATTAGAACTGAAGTTATGGCTTTTACATTTATACACGTTCAATAGCTGAAGCATCGTTTCGGAAACTTTGAAGCCCTTTTTCTCCAAATGACGTTTTTGGGCATAACGCGCACGATATCTCAAAAACTTGTGAATATTTTTTCATGAAATTTTCAAAACATATGTTTCATGTTAGTCTGTATAAACCGAACCTAAAATTTCCCTTTTATTGTTCAAAAAATATATTTTTTAGGTGGTTATACTGCTGAAATTTTCTTAATTTTGCATTAGCTAAATACAACTTTGTATTAAAAATATAAAAAAGCTTTAAATACAAATTTATTTAGATTCAGGGTAATTATTACAATCTGAAGTATAAGTAGGTAGCAAAATTTTCATTCTAGTTGCAATACTTATTTTGTAATCGTGCGCGTAAGCTGTTATGCCGATTTTTTACTCGTCAAATGTCTAACAGTTTGGAGCCCCCTGTAAATGCTAATTCTGCATCTTATAATTTTTAAAATACATGAAATGAAAGAACATACTTATATATTTTATTCCAATTAAAATTGTGTCTTAAAATCAAATACATTTTAAGATATTAAATGTTGAAAATGGTCCTTTTTTTTTCTTTTTTTCCAATTTTAAGAGTCCTGAGACCCCTTAAATATACAAAAGTTATGTATAACATAAAAGAGTCAAAACTTAGTTTTTGAAAAAGTCCTTGATAGATGATTGCTTCTCCCTGTTAGCCCTTTTCCGCGACGCAATGTTTCCCCATTTACGCAAGCAGATAATATAAACTGACGTCGCTTCCTCCTGCTAGCTCGCAATATCTGCTCCATAGTCACTACAACCTTTTTTCGGTTATCACCCATTTCGTTAATCTTAAATAAATAAACACGAAGCACACCAAAAGACTATACGAAAATAATCAGGGTAAGCGGAAAATAACTTCCGCACTTGTTAACATCCGTTGTATAACTGACGAAACAGTTTATCAAACCTTAACCCTCCCTTCCTGTCTGTCTCTGCTGTTGCATTCTGCAATCCCTTCTTGCTCCTTCCCGTCCTGATTTATCATTTTCCTACGGACGGGAACCTGCCTGTCTCGACCGCTTGCCGCTTCCTCATTTTTTTTACTAGGCGGGATAGTTGTTTATTGTACTTTTTTCCCCAATACGACGGTACAAAAATTAAAAATGTGCGATACTTTGAAGTTAAAAAATTTGCTGTAGAGTATTGAATCGTACTGCTTTGTTTTACGGCTGACTTCTGTACGGTAACGTTATTTTTTGCAGATGACACAAAATAATCTTGGAGAAAGAAATAGCATACCCTACTGGGGGCTAATAAATAAAATCTAATGGATAAGACAACAACTTAGTGTTTTAGAGTCGAAGTTTGAGGTTCGAACTAGACACAAAGAATTAGAAATGTGATATCTAAGTTTCGTATTTACTTTTTAAGGTTTCGTTCATCTGGCGAAACCCTATTCGTCTCACTCCTCTGTCTGTCTGTCACAGAGCACGTTCTCAGAAACTATATATGTTGGAGACTTGAAATTTTGGATACTTATAGCTGAACCCCTTGCATCAAACGACAAATCCTAAAATTTTGAAAAAGTCTATTCACCCGTCTGGGCTCTAACTTGTGTATTTTAAGTTTTTTTTTCTAACTGAGCCCCTAATTAAGTTGAAGACTTGCGATCACACGACAAATCATAAACATTTCAAAAAGTCTTATATTTACCCCTCCGGTCTCTAACGTGTATTATAAGCATTTTTTCAAATTTCCACCCGTTTCACATGGGGGCACTTTTCTAACTTTTTGCCGACACCCCATTGACCACTCTTTCATATTATGTACCATAGCCTCTCATATTTTAGTACCACTTTTTACCGCCAGAGGGCGCATATCTGGGGTGCTATGGGCTTGGTCAAAGCCGCCTAAAGACTACAAGCCAAACACAAGGTTTCGTGACGGTCACTTGGCGAAGCTTACGCCAGCAGAGAAGAGCACAGACTTATTTAAAACATATCAATACTTTCCTCTACATTCCAATTTAATTATCACAGCATACGGAAAAAATTATGCTTTTCATTCAATTTCGATTACTCCTCAACAATAAAAATAAAGATACTATATTTATGAAATAATATCACTGTGTCAATGAAAATGTGCCTCAGTATTAAATTTAAGAGTACATGAAAGAAAATTGGATCGTTAATAAGGGGGAAAAAAAAACAAGCATTAAATTTATTTTAGTGAACAGTTTTTATTATATTTATTCTACTTTGAAATTTAGATACAATATCAATTATCTACTTTCTATATATATTCAAAAACAAGACATTAATATATATATATATACATACATAAATTTTCAGTTTAAACACATATCAATTGAATTATTTTGCTTTCAATTATTTCACTTTCAAAAATAAATAAATACTAATAAGTGTGCCAATCAAAACCCATATTTAAAATTAAGTTAAAGTGAAAGCAAAGTGAATGTGAAATAAAAACAAATTCAATTTAAGTTCTATTATTATTATTTATTGTGGCCTGAAATTATATAGTAAATATTCTATTGAATATTTAGTGATTTGAAACCTTCACATAACAAATTTAGTATAAATAAATAGTAAAATTAAAGCATATATGAAATTAAATATCCATACAGATAAATTTTTCGTACCTACTGCAAACTTTACTTATCAGAAATGGGTATTTTCACATAAAATCCATTAGAATTGAGAAACATAAAACTCTCATAATAAAACAAAACAAGGTCATGAAATAGAAAATTATTATTATTATTTTAATTTTGTGTTAGTTTAACATATTATGCAAGGTACAAGCAATAGATTTTTTTAAAGTGTACTGAAACATGACAGAGGAAAAAAAAAAAAGAAGAAAGAAAACACTTTCATCAATCCAAATTACAATTTCCCTAACTTATGTTCATTTTCCTCGGATATTTGAGATTTAACTGCTAAAAAACATAGAGAAACCCAAATCCTTCCACGAAAATATTTCATTTCCAAAAATAATGTTATCGGCTGTTTAAATGATTGTTCACATGTTTTAAGTTTAAAATAATCAATATTTATGAGATGAAAAGTATAAAGGGCCATGACTAGATCGAAAAGTAAATTTATAATTATAGAAAAAATATTTTATTTATTGTTACTTTTAATTAAACATTAAAATGTATATAAAAACACACAAAATTTTTTCGAAGGGGGGGGGGGGCTCGCCAACATCTGTCTTGCATAAGGGCGCTGACAAGTCTTCTTATGAATTAATTGTTTACAGTGGTTGCAAAAATAGAGATTCAAACACATTATCCCCATATCTCCAGTTTTCAGGTATAAGGGTTTATGTAACAAATATTATAAAAGGAATTTTTATCAAATTAAGAGTTTGAGATTAAAACACAACAATAAATTGGTACGTATACCGGGCTGCCACCGGCATTTTTCTATTCTATTCGCACCGCTATTTAAAAAATAAAAATAAATTTTGTAGTATATTTCTCTTGCAAATGTTGTCAAACTGTATGTCAAAGATTTTTGTTTTGAGAAAGTCGTGCAAGTCAGAATAAAAAAATAGTTGCCTGTGGCAGCCCTGCGTATATTGACTGGACTTTAAAAGAAGTAAACAAGATAATATGTGTCTATAGCGACTTTGCTGAAAATTTCTAGTATATTTAAATTTTTAGTATGAAAATACCCGTAAAAATACATAAATTTTGTATCAAATTAAATCCCAATCAATTCTGCATACAAAATAATTAGTTATTATTCACACAAGTGTTTTCTAATAAATAGATGTTTACTAAAAGTCACTTTAAGGGTGTATTCCGATCCAAACTGCTTATTTTCTGATTCATTTTAAAATTCATTTTTGCTCTCAAACGCATCAAACTGGGAAATTCTCTTATTTAGAAACTATATAATGTGCCGTGCTTCTTAATTTTTTGATAAATGCAGAAAATACTGTAAAAAACGCTGTCAAAGTTGGCGTTTTGAACCGAATTTTCCGAAGCGGGCGATCTGGGAATGAAAAAAATGGTCATACTGAGAAAATAATTGTTTAAAAATCAAATTCTAATTAATTGAGCTAAAAATGAAATCACACGGCATGTTAAACATGTCTTCAGAAATCACCCCAGCAAGTTTCATGTTTTTACTTTTAAAAATGAGTCTGAAAATGTCTCAGAAAATTTCGAGCTGTTGAGGGTGAAAAAATATTTTTTCGAATACACCCTTAATGAGAGAAAACAGAACAAATTAAAAAGGGAGGAAAGTGTGACAAGTTAGAAATGACTAAATAATGGCTTGTACCTAAGACTTTTGGCTGAACATTTTTGAGCATGATTAGTACCCAAAGAACCCAGTCTGGCATAAGTTTCAGCTGTCTGGTGCCAATATTTCCGAGTAAATAAAAATCAGAAGTTTTAACCGAAATTTTTGAATAGCAAGAAAGGTAATGTTGCAAATAGCTATTACCAAAATGTAAAATTTAAACAATAATATTTGTACTGTACTGCAGACAAAATTTCATCACTTTTCAGTGATAAATTCCCGAGTAATAATGATTTAAAAGTTTATTTTATTAATTTTTTTTAAATTAAAAGAATTAATTAAAATTTCCACTTGAAAATATAATAGTTGAGGTAGAAAAATATGTCGCATAGGACATTAAAATTTCAAACTGAATTGGCCGTATAGCTTCCAAATTATAAGGAGGAATGTGTTGGCCCCAACAGAACTATCTAGCTCTAGCACATATTAAAATGAAGTTATTTTTACATATTTATAAAGAATATAATTAAGCAATGAAAACTTTATTAATTAGTAATAACTTTGAATTAACCGATTCACACCTTTCAAGCACCAATTTTTAGCAAATTACGAGAGACAAGGAATGATATGTCTCGATACGATTTAGTTATTTTTGCCACTATAAATTACTGCTGTTTTTGAAATGAAACAGAAGTACAATAATATTGTTTTGTTTTGAGACACGCACACGGGATAATTTACAATACGATACTGGGATTTAATAGTTAATTTATTTTAAAGAAGTTAAAAATAAAAGATGTTCTGAACACAAAAAATAGATCTAGTACTAATAAAATATAAGCAGTTAATTTGAAAATAAAACTTACCTTCAAAAGAATATGTTCTATTCTTTTAAGTAAACAGCACGTGCATACACGTTACATTTTAATTCTAAACAACCAGATACAAGATTCAAATGCTCGGCATTGGCGCCAGCCCCGGGTCGTGACGTCACATATGTGGGGGAATGAAATCGTGTCTGGCTTGATAGTCTTGAGAAGGCTTTGGCCTGATCCCCTCGACTAATATATCTACGGATAGGTTGTAAAGCAGAGTTTCGTTCGGATAGAGGTTTGTTTAGAATAGAATGCACCCCTGAACTAACAGATTTTGCAAAAGGATAAAGTGTTTTGAAAGGAATATTAAACGAAACCCTCTGTGCGATCTGTGATCACACTTACCCACTTGTTTTCTGTGCGTTTTTACTTTAATTCTCCTCTTTTGAGTTTCTTCCTATCCTGATCAAGCTATTTATAATACAGAAATCTGACATTACCTCATGTTTCTAAATATCCACTGAAAGTTTCAGACTTCTTGTAACTTTACAACTTATGAACTCATTTAACCCTTTGAGGGGCAAAGTACTTCTGATGCAAAATTGTTAAAATAGATTGGCACCAGGATTTACGAGAAAAATTATACGAAAATAAGTAAAAACTTAACTTCACGTACATTACGTAACGTAAAGCAAAATTTTGTTTTAAAATTCTGGTGCCAATGAGGCATTTAAGAATTAAAATTAAGTGGTATATATTATATATCGGTGCCTTTCAAAGGGCTAAATAAGAAATATAATCGTGATTTGGAGTTCAAGGGCCGGGGGATAAGGCAGAGAGATATGCCAAGAGTGTGAAAGCATA
Source organism: Maratus speciosus (assembly GCA_963932465.1). NCBI lineage: Eukaryota > Metazoa > Arthropoda > Arachnida > Araneae > Salticidae > Maratus > Maratus speciosus. The sequence continues at coordinate 31,108 of CAWVRF010000699.1, forward strand.
CTTTCCTTATAGAAGCTGAATTTTTATAAGCAAAATCAAAAGGGTTCATTAAAAAAAGGGACTGAATAGAAATCTCAAGGGGCTTAATATCCTTGAAAAGTGTCACGTAAGTGGTGTCTATACCTCTTCATAATACACTCATTATTAATACATCAAAGTTAACAATTGTCACTGAGGCTCAGGTTTGTTTCCACAGCTTCTCTGCAAGAGGCAGAAAGACAATGAAAAATGATAAACCAAACAATGAACTGTGAGTGACAGTAGGGCGGCATTTTCAGTTCAAAATACCTAGAAGGCCTTTCATTATGTAGATATATAAGGGAAGAACCAATTTACCAAGTTGCCTTTTAAGAAATTCACACCATATGCATTAGCATTTTAGCTTTTAACTCACCAATGTGGGCAGCAATAACAGTACATTTTTTGCACATTACATTAAGATGCTTGAAATTTTCAAAGGACCTTTCATTTTCTTCTTTCTTTCTTTCTTTGAAAATTGCTAAGAATCCCATTATTTTCTCAAACAACAGAGCACTCTTCAAAAATATCATTATACAGAAATTATAATTGCAGCTTCTTTGAATGAATGAAAAATTTACACACTCTAAAGGGATCCGCATAATGGTGTCAATTTTCTGTTGTAGAGTTTCAACAAAAGGTACACGAAGTGGTATCCTCAATTCATAGTGTCAAAAATTATGGCGCCATACGCCTGTTGACAGGGCATAATCCTTTTTTGTTCATTAATTGCCGAAAAGTTAGTGATGGTTACCATTGGCACTCGAAAACTTTTTGTTTTCCGTTTGCTTGTCAGTCTGTTCCGCGAAAACTGCCGTAAAAAGCGTTGGATTTATATTGTGGATCCGCACCTGCCCCTTCCCTCCAAAGAATTATGTAATAACTGTGTATTGAATTAGAAAAATATTTTAAAAAATAACGTGCCAACTTTAATCCATAATTTAGGAGAAAAGTAAAGTCTGTCAAATGGCTACATGATAATCTAAGCAACATACAAAGGGTACTAGGAAAGTTTTGCAATACGGGTTTATTTATCAAACTTTTTCAAAGTAATTTTCGTTACAAGCAATACAGTTCTCCAAACTCCGAAACCAGTCCTTAAACCAGCTCTGCCAAGTTTCACTTGGGAGTAAAGAACACTCATTGTCCCAAGCCCTCAGAAGTGCCTCATCACTGGAAAACCGAATCCCTTTCTGCTTGAGTTTCACATGCGGGGACAGTACAAAGCCTCAGGGGGCAAGATCTGGACTGTAAGGAGGGTTTCAAGAAGTTTCAGTCCTGTAGTGGCCAAATATTTAGTGCAGGCTTTGGTCTGGTGAGCTGGAGGTTTGTCATGATGGAGGAACCATTTGTTCATTCTTGACTTTGGTCACAGGTTCTTCTTTGATTCTATGACTTTAGGTAGGCACTGTTCATTGTACCACTTAGCAGTAACTGTCTTCTGTACGTCCAAAACGATTCACTCAGCAATTCCACTCGATTTGAAAAATACAGCTATCATTTTCTTTTTGACAGATCGAGATTTTCTGACAGCTACCGGTGTGTCCTCATCATCAAAGACCCAAATTTTGTTTTGAGACTTAGTCGGCCTATTTTAATAGTATAGCCAGGTTTTGTCACCTGTCACGATGCTGTTCACATACCGAGATTATCCTTTACCAAACATTTTTAGCATCTCCTAGCACCAAGTCACATTTCGCGTCATCTGCTCCTCAGTCAGTCTTTGTGGCACCCAGAGACAACACAGTTTCTTGATGGGCAAATGATCATGCAGAATTGAATGAATTGCAGGTGCATTTAGGCCCAAAGTATCCTCTATATGCTTGTAAGTTATTCGTCTGTCTTCGTCAAGCTTTTTCCTCACAGCAGTAATGTTTTCCTCCGTAATTGACGTTAGGGGCTTTCCCCCTCTTTCAGCATTCTGCAGGGAGAAATTTCCACTTTGGAATTCTCTGTACCATCTGTGTATAGTCATACGATGTGAACAATTATCACCAAGTGCAAGAGTAATTTCTTCTAAGCATTGGTTTATGTTTTAACCACGCGCGAAGTTACACTGCAAAACTGCCCTTATCTCACTTCGTGACCAGGACACCACTGGAAGAACTTCACACGATCACAGCTAATGAATAACTGAGCCTACAGACTTGTGGTTACGTGCAGGTGCATAAGTATGAACCTATGTCAACTCGCAGCCACAAGCAGCCACCTGCGACTTTTTGTTTCATCATATTGCAAAACTTTCCTAGTACCCTTTGTATAATGTGAAATTTAAAGTGTGACAAATGTCTACACTACGCATTCTGCGATTAAATTGGTTAGATTAAATTTTTAAGGACCATGATATTGAAGTCTGTTTATGAACTTTAACATTCGTTTATTTTATAATAGGGGAAATTTTATTTGCAATTCAGTTAATGAGAAAATAAGCATTAAATAGAAAAAAATCATCTATAAATCATTACTACGAAATATTTACTTTACAAAACAGTTATGAAATGGAAATTTATACGACTATTAAAATATGTTACGATATATAAGAATTCAGCTAATAAAACAATTATTATCTAAAAAAGTTTTTTTTTTCTTTGGTTTCGCTGATTCAATTTTATTTTCTAACTAGCAGACCCGCCGGGGTTTGTAAATAATAACCTTAAACAAAACTTAAGTTTGTATGATTTTTTATCTTTGGAAATTCTTTTAAATGAACCTAATTTCGGAGGTCCCATTACCTTCCGCAGCGTCTAGTGTGTTCCCATCAAACTTCTTTCCGAACGAACCTGTAATTTATAGATCCTCACTTTCTATGGCAGCATTTACCGGAAGTGCCCGCACGTGCCGGAGACAATCGAAAACAAAGTTCAGTGAGCCAGACCTCGTAGGAATCAAGCTCACAGAAACCAAAAAAAAAAAAAAAAAAAAAGAATGCGCCATTAATGTTAGAAAATGTTGGTAACTAAAGTCTGAAATTGGGCCCTTAAACCCGAGGAAATAACGCGCCACCAAGTAGTGGAAGAAGCCTCCTCACCTTGTAAATTTCATGAATCACTGTTAGAGCATTAAGGGTGTATTCCGATCCAAACTGCTTATTTTCTGATTCATTTTAAAATTCATTTTTGCTCTCAAACGCATCAAACTGGGAAATTCTCTTATTTAGAAACTATATAATGTGTCGTGCTTCTTAATTTTTTGATAAATGCAGAAAATACTGTAAAAAAAAGCTGTCAAAGTTGGCGTTTTGAACCGAATTTTCCGAAGCGGGCGATCTGGGAATGAAAAAAATGGTCATACTGAGAAAATAATTGTTTAAAAACCAAATTCTAATTAATTGAGTTGAAATCACACGGCATGTTAAACATGTCTTCAGAAATCACCCCAGCAAGTTTCATGTTTTTACTTTTAAAAATGAGTCTGAAATTGTCTCAGAAAATTTCGAGCTGTTGAGGGTGAAAAAATATTTTTTCGAATACACCCTTAACACAATATTTAATAAACGGATGAAATCCCTTCTGTAAAGTTACCTTTAAAGTAACGCGATTTTTAATTTACGGCTGTAATGAGTAAACGTAAGTTAATGCTGAAAAAGGAGATTAATTTTCAAAAAAGGTGGTAGCTCAGGTATAAAGAAAGACCGGGCCCTGGGGGCCAGGGACTTAACTGGAATGTAGTTGGGTATAATAAAAAAATTTAGGGGTTTTAAAGTAGCTGGAAGACGCTAAAACTATGTTATAGAAAATTGCAATAGAATAGGATAGTTTTTAAAGAAGCTGCAACAAAGGCCCCATGAAGACGATTTTAATATTCAAAATTGGTGGTAGATTAAGTCTGATTTTTTTTTTTTTTTTTTTTTTTTTTTTTTTTTTTTTTTGTCATTCATGTAGTAGGTGGAGAACCTAAGAAGTTGTTAGAAAAAAAAAGTTCGTGAATCGGACCATTTTTAAGAGAGCTATAACAGTGGTCCCGAAAGGGCCCAACTGTTAGTTGAGAGCAGGGCCCTAACATGAAAACATGTTTAAATGTTTTAGTACTTAGCGTTTTAGATCTTCAATTAGTCAAAATTAATCATAGGGTATGAAATAATCCTTAGAATAATATTTTAAAGAAATGCGCAAAAATGAGGTAAATGCTTAAAAGGGGGCCCTAGAGCTCCAACAAAAATATGAGGGTGTTGGTCTAGGGGAAAGAGTCCAAGACTCAATTTTAAAATTATACAATGAGAAGGTGAAAAAATTATGGTGTAAAAAATGCATAGCACCCAAAAAGTTCAAGGGGCCCTGGATCGGGCCCTACAGGACCCTAAAGTGCCCCAGGATTTTAACTGGAGAATAACTAAATGGAAAAATGGTTCCAAAAATGAAGATCGGATTAAGAGAGGCAATTTATTAATAATTTATGGTGCAAAAGCTTCAAGGGGCCTTGTACCGGGCCCCAAGGGGGGAGGGACTTAAGTGGCTTGTAGTTTGGTATAAATACACTTTTTAGTAGTTTTTAATGTAATCTGAGGACGCTAGAACTATGGTAAAGAAAATTGCAAGGAATTCGGATCATTTTTAAAGAAGATGCACCAAGGGCCCTAAGAAGACGATTTATGTTCAAAATTGGTGGTAGTTGAAAGCTGAAATAATTTTTTTTTGTCGTTCATGTAATAGTTGGAGGACCTTATATGTTGTTAGAAAAAAAAAAAAAAAAGCTAGTGAATCGGACTATTTTTAAGAGAGTTATAATAGGGGGCCCAAAAGGGGCCAACTGATAGTTGAGAAAAGGCCCTAACATGAAAACATGTTACAACATTTTAGTACTTAACGTTTTAGATCTTCGATTAGTTGAGATTAAGCATAGGGTACGAATTAATCATTAGAATATAATTTAAAAGAAATGTACAAAAAATAGGGGAAATGCTTAAAAAGGGCCCTAGGGCCCCAATGTGTGTTGTTGGTCTAAGGAGAAGAGTTTAAGATTCAACTTTAAAATTACGCATTGCGAAGGTCAGAAAATTAGGGTGTTAAAAACGCATAGCACACAAAAAATGTATGGGGCCCTACAGGACCCTAGACGGGCCCATGGTCTTAACTAGAATGTTGATACGGGAGTATAACTAAATGGAGAAAGTATCCCAAAAATGAGCATCGGATAAAAAGGAAGCAATTTATTAACAATTTAGTGCACTAAAAGTTCAAGGGGCCCTGGACCGGGCCCCTTGCAAGGGTGCCAGGGTCTTAACTGAAATGTAGAAATGGGGTAGAAACTGGAAGGAGAATTCACCCCAAAAACGAAGAAGGTCGAATATAAAAGAGGCATGTTATTAACAATTTAGTGCACTAAAACTTCAAGGGACCATGTACCGGGCCCCTTGCAAGGGTGCCAGGGTCTTAACTGAGATGTAGAAATGGGGCAGAAACTGAAAGAAGAATTCACACCAAAAACGAAGAAGATCGGCTTGAAAAGATCCATGTTATTAACAATTTAGTGCACTAAAAGTTCAAGGGGCCCTGTACACAGAATTCACCCCAAAAACGAAGAGGATCGGATTGAAAATATCCATGTTATTAACAATTTAGTGCACTAAAAGTTCAAGGAGCCCTGTACCGGGCCCCTTGCAAGGGTGCCAGGGTCTTAAGTGAAATGTAGAAATTGGGCAGAAACTGAAAGGATAATTCACCCCAAAAACAAAGAAGATCGAATAGAAAAGAGGCATGTTATTAATGTTTTAGTGCATAAAAACTGAAAGGGGCCCCGACCCTTAAAAATTCGAGCCTCAAATGCATCAGGACCTGTCTTGGACTAATCACATCTGAATTTTCAGACTTCTACGTGCGGTAGTTTTCGCTAGCCATCGCACACAGACAGACACACACACAGAGAGAGCGATTTATTCTTTTATTAGTATAGATGTCATTAGTATTGCGAAATCCTCTTCCTCGGATTTCTTTCAGAAGTTAAAAACCATAGTTTAATTTCTAACAAAAAAAGTGCCGGAGCTCTAATATTCTACAGGAATAACGGCCACCCGTTCCTATCACTTAAATATTTTTCATACATTATTTGCAAAATTTAAAGCAATTTCGTATTTAGCAAAAGAAAATTTTTAATGTATTTTGACTATATCTATATGCATTTAAATCTAATAAAATTTAATAAATGAACGGAACAAATTAAAATCGGGAGTAGGGAATTTTCAGAAAAAACCTAATCTACAAGGATTTTTTATCAACTAGCAAAACAAACACACAACACTGTTCTAGTGGGCTTCAGTGCACGGTATTTATAAGCTCTGATGGTTTCCGATTAATATTTAAATATTCACCAAAAATAAAGACGTACTGGAGCTATGCTCCTGTGAGCTTCGGCGCAAATTAAGCACTGGCTATATACAATTCAGAAATAATGTTTAAATATTCACCAAAAATAAAGAAGTACTGGAGTTACGCTCCTGTGAGCTTCGGAGCAAATTAAGCACTGGCTATATACAATTCAGAAACAGCATGTTTGAATTTGGATGTCCCTAGTTTCTCTTCAACGAATTTGTTATTACTCTTATATTCCTTATCCTTATTACGATTTTTGGTTTTTTCGGTGGTTTTTCAGCTATCGTTTATCGTTTGAGCAGAAAAAAAGGAAACGTAAGTCAAATGTGGCGGTTTAGAGTCCTGCGCGGGTCGGGTTCGACCCGAAAATTCCATTTTAAGTCAACTTGCAACCCGACCCGAACCCACAAGAATAATTTTTGGCGACCGGCAACCCGGCCCGAACCCGCAATGAAAGGAAAGTAAATCCTGCTTTAATGCCATCATGAAAAATAATCTAGAATTGTACCTCATACCACATAGAAGAATGAAAAAAATCTATGATCTTTAATATTCAAATATAGACCTCTGAATAGCCTCGGTATCGGTGAATAGAGTCCTGAACGGAAATGAAAGAAAAGTAAATCATGTTTTAATGCAATATGAAATACGATTAATAATAACAATCTACATTCTATATCAATAAATAGAACTATTAATATAATAAAATTCACCCTCAATTAAATGAATATCACAGGTATGATAAATTATACAAAACTTTGATACAATGAAAACAAAGAAAGTAGAAAAAGTAATGTTTCAATCGATATGGTAACGGTATAAAACTAATCTTTAGATATGCTTTAAAATTAGTTTCGACTTCAAAAGTTCCACTTATAACGGTACACCTTGTTTTACACAATTGGCATTCTGCCTTTAGTAAGTTTAGTTTATCATCATTATCAGCAATCAGCAGTTATTATTTTGAAGAGAGTTTCATATTTTTCGGTGACTGTTTATTAAGATTTTTTAGCACTATTTTCTTAGCTCTTTGGCCGTGACTTTAAGAAACAGACTTTATATACGATGTGACGGTTTAGCAAGGTGTTACACCGTATAAATTTATGGCTTTCAAACTTATTTGAGTCCTTGAAATCGTAATTTTGATTTCCGTACCGTTAGAATATTAATTTAACATTCACAAAATTTCAAAACTACAGCTATTTCAGTAAAATTCAATATGAATCGTTAAAGATAGACAAGGAATTTAAATCAAGTATTTGTACATAACGATGACGGTTTGAAGGGCGATCGGTAGCAAGGGGAGTACCCTCAGATTCAGAACTAATTAGTCCTGTAAACAAAGAAGTCACATTACTTGATTAAATATTAAATGCAATCGAATCGATAATTGAAAGGAAATAAAAAAGTCTATGAAATGTGAGAACAATGGTGACCCTTTTTAGGTTCAAATAGATAGCGATAGTGATAATCACGTTGACCTTCAGAAGGTTATCACACCTTACATTATCCAAGAATCCTAAACCAAAACTATTCTGAAAGAATATAAAACATGCGAACTGTACGCGTTTCCTGCTTCCCTTCAAAAAGCGTTTTTCTACTCAACAAGTACTTTCTATAAATGGTGAGTAAATTTTTATTTTTTAATAGTAAAAAAAAAACTGTTAGGGATTTTCTCGTTAAAAATATTTTATTACATTTGTTTTTTAATTACTAAATAATTTTATAGTTCTTGTGTTTAAATTAGTTATACACTAGCAGACCCACCCGGCGCTGCCAGAGTCTGGCCCGGTCCGTATCAGACGAGAAAAAGTTGGCCCCAGTAGAATGAGAGAAAGTCGGGCCCGGGCCGAAACAGGTCCCCTGACCGCTCCAATTTCGAACTTCGGGCCGGCAAGGCCTGTGCAGACAATTTACCGAACGCAATAACAATAATAACAACAACAAAACCACACGAAAACGAAAAAATAATAATCTTAAAATGTGGACCATGCTCCATAAATCGTTAAAAAAAAAAAAAAAAATCATTTAAAGGACATATTTCATTAACGCTCAAATCACTTTCTGACACATTTCGGAATTCATTTTTATTCGGGAATGCATAAAATTGGCCGATATTCTTATTCAGAAACTATAGTAAAGGCAGATCTTTCATAAAATACTGTGAACGTGGGCGTTTGAACCGAATTCCAGTAAAAATAGCAAAAAATCTAGAAAAAAAATCGAAAATCGGAGAGCCTGGTGCATTCGAACCTGTCTTTGTCTACCCGGAACCAAATTTGTAGACCTCTACATGACTTGGACTTGGATGAGATATGGTGAAGAGTGCCCGGAATCATAGATTCCGAACCTCCGGTATAGACCTGCGGAGTAGACAACATTTTGATCCATTTCCATAGCCAATGTCCATAAAATATAAGTCTGGAAACGCTTAATGGGGAAAAGCCCTGCCCCCCCCCCAACCCAAAAAAAGTCTATTTAAAGGCACCATACATAATGAGTATGTAGGGAACGAAGCGCCGCCTTATACAGGGTGTCCAGTCTCAACGGTGTCCAATGGCTAATTCCTAAACCGTTAGTCATAGACATATAGTTCCAATTAGAAAAATGCTTTAAATCAGATAAAGAAATATTTTAAAAGCGATTTGGGTCAATAAAAACATTTCTTAAAAAATTACGAAATTTAAATTTTTATACGGTCATCCGGTCCTATAAGTTATATTTAGTAAAAATTTCCTATTACACTGACAAGTAAGACAAAAAAAAGTTCCATTCATATAACACTAAAATTGGGCGAGTTATGAAACCTTAAAAATGCATGACTTATGCCACTTTTCTGCTCTGAAAACAAATGAGTTCGGCTTGGCTTTTGAGGAGTCACATTCCAAGTACTTAAAGTGTTCGAAGATCTCCTTTCATGTGCATCTGCGCTTTGAAAAAAATCGTACAAGTATTACGATTAAGTTAACATTTATTAAGTTTCAGATTGGCTGAAATAACATATGTTTTATTTTGTCAGGATTTGAGACTGTTTCTTTTATGATTTCTTTTAATAAAATTATGTTATTTTTATAAGTTTTTATGTTACTTCAACGATCTTCTGTATGTTTTTCCAGTTCAAAATTTGTATTCAAACTTTAACCCACTTTCAAATTACATACTGGCGCAAATCCGATAACAATCTAATATTATTATGATTTTCGGTGGTTACCATTTATACTTATTTTATAGGATAACACAAAAAATTTCGGATAGATTACCGCCAAGAAGTTTATGAAAAAGATTTAGATTAGATAATACAAGACGGAGATTGTTGGGTTTTTTAACTTTTATGTATTTTTTAGCACTGAATCCGAAAATTGCCTTAATTTTTAACCATCATGTCAGGATATTTCGCAAATCATAAATTGTCGATTTTATAGAATAACAAAAATCGGATACTATAAAGTAGAGGAGATGGTTGTGCTTTTTAACTTTTGATAATTGATTTTTACGTACTTTTTAGCACTAAATCTGAAAATGACTTTCATTTTTAACCATCACGTTAGAATTTTTTTGCAAATGTGTAAGTTAAAATATAGCGAAAATCTCATATAAAACATATGTAAAACTTTTTTATTTTATTTTATTCAATAATTTATTCTATATTTTTGCTTATCTTGGGATTCTTACAGCTGGGTGGTGTGATGAGATGGGGGAGGAGATTAAATTTTAACTTTGAAATTTACAATTTGCGAAAAATCCTGATGTGATGGCTAAAAATGAAGGTCAATTCCGGATTCAGTGGTACAGAATACATAAGAATCAATTATCAAAAGCTAAAAAACATGAAATAACCCAACTTTTGCAGGCTAGTGTAATCTAATAATATTTTAAAATACGTATCATTTTGTAAAGAATTGAGGCTGTTAATTTAGCATAATTTTATTTAACAAAAATTCTGTTTTTTACTTTCTTCTTAAATGTTTATTAAAAATTCTATATTTTGCCATAATATGTCAGAATGACTAAAGATTTCAAATTTATATTGCAATGTTAATTTTACTCTCAACCATTTTTTAATATATCTGACGAAATTATATTTCGACTAAATTTGTGAATGACCCCCAATTTGCAGCAAAAAATATGCTCCAACTTTAAACAAGTATTACTCGGTCAATTTTAATCGTAGAACAACGGGACTTTTTTTGTATTACTTGTTAGTGTAAAAGGAAAATTTTACTAAATATAACTTATAGGACCAGGGGACCGTATAAAAATTTAAATTTCGTAATTTTTTAAGAAATGTTTTTATTGACTCAAATCGCTTTTTAAATATTTCTTTACCTGGTTTAAAACATTTTTGTAATTGGAACTATATGTCTTTGACTAACGGTCGAGGAATTAGCCATTGGACACCGTTGAGACCGGACACCCTGTATAATAGTATTTTATTTCCCATCTCTTACTCTACAGGAGGTGGGCAAGATCACGTTTAGCATTATAGAATTTTTGGACGCTATATTCGATTTGCTTTCGCCAAGTGAGAGTGCTGTCCAGGAAAACACCTTTTAGGTATTTGACATCCTGTCCAAAACTGTCTAAAGACCCGTCAAGGTAAAGTAGGGTGGGATAGGTAGAAGTACAGGTAGAACGATTACGTGAGAAAATGACTGCCTGAGACCTCTACGTCTACATGCCATAGATTTTCCTATACATCGCACGCACACGCACATAAACATCTTTCTTTTATTCACGTACTCTTTCACTACTGTTGCTTCAGCATCAAAAGAAAACATTTTAGTGAATTCAAAATTCTTTCCCTCCTTTATCTTGTTTTTGATTTGTTAACCCTTTAATGTATGATTTTTTATCTTGTTAGGAAAACATTATATTTGAGTCTATTATTGTTAATTATCCACTAGAAAAATAATGAAAAAAATGTATTTATGTTGGATATAATGTCATAGTGTCACTCCTGAGCTACATAACAAAAATTGCTCAAAAAATGATCATTTTAAATTATATACTTACTTTAATGTGTTTACACTGCATAATAATGACTATTCAACGATATAATAATTTTTATAAGGCTTTTAATAGTTTGTAGAATTAATAATGACTACCTTATAAAGATAGAGAAAAAGCCTTAGTCAAGCACATTGCAAGCAGAATCAGCAAAAGATATGTTATAACCTCCCCGTGATAATAAATCAGAACAAAAACAGACTTCACGACCTTAAATGCATGTTATCATACGTAAGTAACACATAATAGTTCAACAGAAAACCAATAAAAAGCGTCAAAAGGGGGAAAAAAAAAAAGAAAAAAAAAATGATCGTGTAACTTCTGAGTTATATACAGTGCATTTGCTTTTAAGAGTTGAGGTGGTACGAGACACAAAATACTATTTTTTTTATTTATAAATATTTCTACTCACTTTTTTCTCATTGAAATGTAAATTTATTTGTATTCTTTTTCATTCGTAAATTATTTTTTAAAAATTATTATTTTTAATTAAAAACTTGAAATATTAGCTATTTTTAAAATCTGATTTGTCTCCCGAAAGAATAACTATTTTTTGAGCATCATTTTTTGAGTGCAGAAAAGAGGAAATGTTAAATTTGTCTTAATGTTAAAATGTTAAATTGTTGTCAAAATGTTAAATTTGGGACTTATGCAAATATCTATTTTAAAAAATGGAATAATTTTTGAAAGAAATAAAATGTCTTTTGTTAGGAGTACTTTTTGTCATCACAAAAATCATACTTTCAATTTTTTTTTTCTCAAAAATGAAAGTTTCGAAGAAAATTTAAAGAATATGTAACTGACTGAAACACGTCGCATAAAGTATAATTTTATCTTTCATGGAAATTGTTATTTATATTAATTAACATGGGCGTACGCATGATTTCCGTTCCGTGGAGGGGAGGCGGGATGGCGTAAATGGTGAAAAATGGCCAAAATTCTTACTCTTTCAAAGATTTAGGAGTGCGCTCCCCCTATGCATGGTCAATTAAATGACTAATATTAAAAAAATATATACATTCTGAGATAAATGCTGAACCCTCGAAGAAAGCGTTCATGAAAAGCGTTACTTTTTTAGATCTAATTATCATATTTACATGCGGTTTGAGTTATTTTATTCTAAAAAACTGTAAAACTGTCCTAGAGATCTGCACAGGCCGGCCCGCGGCCGGGTTCGGGCCTATTTTCATTCACGGCACTCGGGCCGGGCCGGGGCCATACTTTTTTCTGATGGCTCAGGCCGGACCGGACCTAGTGACTACTCCTTACGGGCCGAGCCGGGTTCGGGGCCTTACTTTTTTCCTGAAGATCGGGCCGGTCCGGGCCTAATTTATTTTTTCTGTAAAAAGCCGGGACTGGTTTCATTCCTAGTCATCACGGCTCAAAATTTTCAGTCCTAGTTTTGACTCAGCCCGTATGAAAATCATTGTCTCGGCGTGGCCTGGTCCGTTCAAAGGTCAGTTAAATTAGGCCTGGCCCATAATTTATTCAAAAAATGCATACATTTTTAAATCGCCATCATTCTACAATTAAACATTAAAATTTTATTATTTTTAAAGAATAGTAGATTTCTACGCTATAGCTAAATTAAAGTATAGTAAAACGTGTGAAAAAGAACCTGCCTGTGACGGAATCCTGTTTTAAACTGAAAAACGTGTTGATCCATGCAAAATTAATATACTAATACGTAAGAAAAGAACATATCATATGATACATTTACACTTGCTAAGAAGGGAACTTGTCTATAACGCATTTTTTTTCTTTTCTGTGCAATTCCGTCGTGGAGGATTTTACTGTATAGCATTTTTCAGATTTTTAATACTTCAAAACATGGAATATGGATTAACAATATTAATGATAACTAAAACATGACACTGAATTAATGGCATATTAATGATAACTGAAACATACAAGAAATAGAGATTCGTTAAATAAATAAATATCGCAGCCTGCGGCACTTCTATAAAAATGAAGATTATAAACATGAAAAAAATGTTAAGATGAATATTTTTTATCAGAACTCCTCGTACGAGGCAAATTTTTAACCAAATCGTCGTAAAAATCAATGTTTTGTAGAAATTCTCTTGGGCCGGGCCGAGATTTTAACTTTTTTCCGGTTCGGGCTCGGGCCGAACTTTTAAATTTTTTACCGGGCCGGGCTCGGGCAATACCGTCTCGAAGAGACGAACCTCTCGAAGAGAGACATATCTATATATATCGAGACGGTGTTGGCTCGGGCCGAACTTTTAATTTTTGTATCGGGCCGGGCCGGGCCTGGAAATTTCGGCCCTTGCAGACCTTTAAATTGTCTAATGTTTTTAAGCATAAAAAATTTTTAAATGTTATCCCCCACCCCATCCCCGAGATTTTTGTGTTCCAGACAATCAGGTTGTCTTAACACATTATACTCGAGAAACATCATTATGTCTTTCTTAATCTGTGCCGCGCCCCTCGCTGTATTTTTTAACATCTGTACTCCATCCTTCATTATTCTTATATGCATCCATTTTACAAATTACAATGTACCACATTTTTTTATGTATATAACACTCCTTTGTACAGTCGTGGAAAAAAAAATAAACACCCCTTACTAACTCTGAAACTAATTATAATAACAAAAAAGCTATTGGTACGAGACGATTGAAAACAAAATCTACTTTTAAATGATGTATATAAAATTTACTTAGGGGGCCATCTACAAATAAAAACAGACCAAACTTTGTTTTTTTTCCAATAGCAACACCCAATTTTGACAATATGTTTCGAATCTTCGGTTCAAACTATGTCTAGAAGCGAAATTTCAAGTCATTTGGGTGATAAGTTTTTGAATTATACACATTCAAAATTTAGAGTTTCTAATGTTAAATTACATTTTCATATTTTTGTTAATATCTCCTTAAATTATAATCTTAAGGGTGTATTCGAAAAAATATTTTTTCACCCTCAACAGCTCGAAATTTTCTGAGACATTTTCAGACTCATTTTTAAAAGTAAAAACATGAAACTTGCTGGGGTGATTTCTGAAGACATGTTTAACATGCCGTGTGATTTCATTTTCAGCTCAATTAATTAGAATTTTATTTTTAAACAATTATTTTCTCAGTATGACCATTTTTTGTCATTCCCAGATCGCCCGCTTCGGAAAATTCGGTTCAAAACGCCAACTTTGACAGCGTTTTTTACAGTATTTTCTGCATTTATCAAAAAATTAAGAAGCACGGCACATTATATAGTTTCTAAATAAGAGAATTTCCCAGTTTGATGCGTTTGAGAGCAAAAATGAATTTTAAAATGAATCAGAAAATAAGCAGTTTGGATCGGAATACACCCTTAAATGGTTTGATTCATAAAAATGGAAATTTCTGTATTTGTGATAATTTTTTTGTGTGGTTATAATACTATAAAACCCAAACATATATACATTGAATTTGTAATTAAAAAAAATTTGAATTTGTAATAAAAAAAAATTGAATTTGTAATTAAAAAAAATTGAATTTGTAATTAAAAATTTTTTTATAATGTGAATTATGAGATTAATATTCGAAAAAAAAAATGCATTACAACCTACAATATTTTCGATAGATTTATATTTATTATGTTTTGCTTTATGCGAATTCTCAATTTCAAACTTTTCTTCCAAGTAGTTTTAGAATTATGGTTAAAAATCGTCAATATGATGATTTAAGGGGCCGTCTAGGATGTGCAGAAAAGCATAATTTGAAAAAATATCATATGTTTTACTCATTTTATTGAAATATTTGGACTAGCAAGTCGAAACATATTAATGAATGGTGAATAGTGAATTGTCATATTGGCAAGAAATAATACATTAATAGAAGTGACATAACCGCATTCTGTAACATTTCAACAATCGAGTACCGAACTTCAATTTGGATACAGCCCCTAAAATATGCTCATGTTAAAATAATTAATTGCTCTGAAACTAATCGTGCGAATTTCATGAAAATTTGTATTTAGGTTAATTGAAGGGTGTAGAATTTATTTATGGTGTCAAACTATTAAAAAAACTTATCATCCAAATGACTTGAAATTTCGTTTCTAATGATAGTTTGAACCGAAGATTCAAAACATACTGTCAAAATTGGATGTTGCTATTGAAAAAAAAAAACAAGGTTTGGGTTTGTTTAGATGGCCCCCTAAGCAAATTTTATATGCATCATTTAAAACAGTGGCGTAGCGAGGGGGCGGGGGGTTTCGGGGTTAAAACCCCTCCCAGAACCAAGACAAAAATACAGAAATTTCCATTTTTATGAATCAAACCATTTAAGAGTGTATTCCGATCCAAACTGCTTATTTTCTGATTCATTTTAAAATTCATTTTTGCTCTCAAACGCATCAAACTGGGAAATTCTCTTATTTAGAAACTATATAACGTGCCGTGCTTCTTAATTTTTTGATAAATGCAGAAAATACTGTAAAAAACGCTGTCAAAGTTGGCGTTTTGAACCGAATTTTCCGAAGCGGATGATCTGGGAATGAAAAAAATGGTCATACTGAGAAAATAATTGTTTAAAAATCAAATTCTAATTAATTGGGCTGAAAATGAAATCACATGGCATGTTAAACATGTCTTCAGAAATCAACCCAGCAAGTTTCATGTTTTTACTTTTAAAAATGAGTCTGAAAATATCTCAGAAAATTTCGAGTTGTTGAGGGTGAAAAAATATTTTTTCGAATACACCCTTTTAAGTAAAACTAAAGTTAGAATTATATTTATTTTGTACGAAATTCGCCGCTTTATCGAATCAAATCCTGCTCAAAAGTTTGATTCGTTTAAACGGCGGTAATGTTTTTTATTTTACAAATGGGGAACGTGGTATGGGGAAACCCATGGTAACAGCTATTGGCTTTTAACCAGAGGCGCGCCAGACGTATCCGGCGCCTGTGTGTAGAACTTCAATTGGCGCCCCATATTCCTACTCCCTTCCCCCCCAAAAAAGAAAAAAATATATAATTTTTTTTCAATGAGTATGCATAGCTGCCAAGCCAACCTTCTGGGAGTTTTCTCCAGATCAAATAAAAGAATTTGGAACCAGAAAATTTATTTAATGAAATGTGTCTTGTTTCTACAGGGTTCTTTTTTATTTCATATTAAATTTCTGGTTGAAAATATTGTTGCTTGACTTTAAAAATAAGGAATGTTGGCAGCTATGCAAATAACAGACATCCCTAAAAAGTGGCTGCTTCAGCTGTTTACTCCCCCTCCCCACAACGGCATACTTCCTACATAAGTCAGCTTCTTTTACCTTCATTACTCCCGGAATTTTATAGATCTGATCCTTATTTATATTTATACTTAAAACAGTTCAAATAAACTTTACTTTGGAAATATAGCTGTGTTGAATTAATCAATGGTAGTAACTATGACACAAAGAAAGGGGTGCTCGTAATACGGTAAATACACATAAAAGTAGAAAAATATTTTCTCAAATTATGGTGTCCATAATACACTGGAACTTGTTATAGTACTTTTATTTCTTTTAAAATAATGTAACATCTATTAAGAGGCGCCTTAAACAATTACCAAACGGAGATTAACATAATTAACCGGTATACCAAATTTTTTGCAAATCGCATATTTCTGCATGAAAAACCCATTTATCTAAATTACGGGGGGGTGCCCCCCCTTTCCTTCCTTTATATGTAACTAATGAACCTCCAAATCTAATCAAGGCAGCTCCTTAACTTAATAAACCGGTATACGAAATTTGGAGCAAATCAAATAATTCATCGTGAAAAAACGATTTATCTAAATTAAGGGGGGTAGCCCCCCCCCCTTTCCCCCCTTTATACTTAAATAATGAGCTTCCAAATCTAATCAGGGAAGCTCCTTAGCACAATAAACCGGTATGCCAAATTTGGAGCAAATCGAATATTTCTGCATGAAAAATCCATTTATATAAATTAAGGGGGGAACTAGCCCCCCTTTTCCCTCTTTATCCTTAACCAATGAACCCCCAAAACTAATCAGGGAAGCACCTTATCAGAGTGAACCTAGAAAAAAAAATTGAAGCAAATCGGATATTTCTATCAAGAGTTATCGTGTTACGTACATACGTACACGCGTACATACAGAATCGGCGGGCACATAAGCTCTCAGGCTTTGATAGCCTGTGAGCTAAAAATATCACCCTGTTCGGATAATAAGTGGTCATTTTTCAATGACCCTAACGCTTTATATGCTCTTTGCAATAAGCCTGAAAAATATCAGGCTAATTGGAAAAAGGGAGATGGATTCTCCAATTAGCCCGGCTCTTTGCAAAGAGCCTAGGCTGCTTGCAAAGAGCCGGATTTCTCAATTAGCCTACGACATATATATAAAATAAATCATAAGGCTTCTTTAATATGAATTTTATAAGGCTTCTTAATCTTAAAAAATCTTAAGGTAAATCTTCATACTACTAAAATTGTACCAAACTTCGAAATTTTCAATACAAAAGCAATAATTTTTACATCATATTTGGCTTTGTCATTAAATTTTACTTTAGAAAATTAAACAGAAAGGCATTTAGTCAAGTAGTTTAGGAATTGTGGAGATTTAAAATTTGAATCTCCTAATGTTAAATTCATTTTTAATCATTGCAAAACAGATTGCAATTGCTAATGTTCTATAAGTCTTGATACTTTTAACTTTGGCAACTACTGTGCGATAGACAGGAAAGACCATTTAGCGTTTTGCTGTGCATTATATTTTTAAAATACGATAAAAATATAATGCAGTTTGTTATTTCGAAGACTCGTGAAAGGATGACTAAAGACAAAACAGACAGGCACGCATTTTGCTTTTCTGAAACTTTGATCTGCGTTTTTATATAGGCTTTTAACATGAAAAAATATTTTCCACATTCTTTTAAAAAATCGGTTCAACCCGAACCCGACCCGCAAGATTCAAAAATCCGACACAAAACCGGCCCGAACCCGAAACAATGAAAGCCAACCCGACCCGCAACAAAAATAGTTAAAGTCAACCCGATCCGACCCGCAACGGGAAAATATAGCGCCGAGTGCGGGTTGGGTCGGGTAAGGGTAAAAGCGGGTAACTCGACCCGATGCAGGACTCTAACCCAGACTATTAGGCGGCATTTCTCCCGTGGGGGAGAAAATGAATTTTTTTATGCGACATCTACCCTATCTATATTATAAAGGACAAACATATCTGTGCGTAACGCATACGTCATTCTGCGAATGGCAACACTTTGAAATTTGAAATAAAATTTTGGTTTTGCAATTTTCTCTACTGCAAATTTTTAAACTTCTAAACATCGCACATTTTAAATTTTTACACCGTCGTATAAGGAAAAAAATGCTCTTTTAAATGCAATTTGTTTGAAAGCTGTATCTCAATTTAATTTTGAGATATTAATTTTTTGTAGTTTTTAATACATTTTTTGTAATTGTGGCAACTGAAGAACTCCATTTCTGTTGAAAGTTGTGGAGGTCTGAAAGTAAAGGAAAAATAGTCACGGGGGAAAGAAAATATTATATTTCTGTACCTTTTTGTTGCCCTTTTCTCATAAAAAGTGAAAAAAAAAATTGAAATTAAAATACGTGCTATGTCAACGATTTTTTAAATTTCTAAATATCGCATATTTTCAATTTTTAAACCGTCAAATAGAGAAAAAAATCTACTTTCAAATGCAATTTGTTTGAAAATTGTATCTTAATTGACTGAGTTATTAAGGTTTTTAAAATAACTAGCCGCCCGTGGCGAACAGTTTGGTCTCCCTTAAATGTATGCTAGGCATAGTATCATGTTACTTTTATTCATAATTTTATTTACTTGCTCAACCCTTCGCAAAATTGGAAGATTCTGATAAAGAAATCGAGAACTCCCTACTTTTATGTTAGTCGGGCACAGGTGATAAATCGCCAAACGTTGTACCCGTCGCATTTTTTTCCATATTTCGTTAATTCAGATTAAAATATAATCCTTTTAATCATTTTATTTAAAATGGATAACTTTAATTTAAAAATGAAACCTTTAAGATTCATGACTTTCACTAAAAATAATAATAATAATAATAATAATAATAATAATAATATCATAAACCATTTAATTTCAATATCAAAGCAGTGTTTTAATTTACCCCTCGAAAAATAAAAAATGCTGCTGGCGAGTTAAAAAATGCTATTGGCGAGAACTACGCGCAGCTAACATAAAAGTAGGAACTCTTTGCGATCATGGCAATTTTTATGTAGTTTTATTCGAAAAAAATATTTTGATTAAATCGGTTGCCAGAAAAAAAAATTCTTTTCTCGCCATGGACCTTTTCTATATTTCGCCAAGTACCTATACTGGAAAAGTACTTTTATTTATTTATTTATTGTATTTTAAATTAGATGAATAAAAGACAGCACAGGTGTCATATATGCACCGAGGTACTTAACTGGCGCCAAAGTGTCGTTATTTTGCTTGATATGGTAACCCGGATGTTGTTGTTTCTTTATTAATAAATTGTTTATTTACTTTTATTTTATTTTTTTAAATTATATAAATTGTTTTGTTCTATAGTTATTAACTAAACTTTTTATTTATTTATTGTTATTCCCTTTTTAAAAATATTACACAATAAACAGTGAAATGCGTTTCATTTGGGCGTTGCCATTAAACAAGTAACAAATAATCGGGATTTCTGTGCCACGTGCGACAGCGTAATATATATGTATATATATAGATTTTTAAGCATAAATTATTTTTAAATTTATCTCTATCACGTGTAGCTCGATTACGAAAGGTTAATCCGCTTGCTCTTAAAACAATGTAAAAAGTTCCGCATTTGTTTCCGTCTAATGTTCCATAACAAAATTAAAACTTCCTCTATAGAAAAATAAATAAAATAATGTAAATAAGAAACAAATTTAACAGACATGTTATTGAACTACGCGCTTAAAGCACCAAAATGATCGGAAAGACTGACGTAAGTCGAAAAATCTTTGGTTAATAAATAACTCCTGGCATGCAGTGACATGTGAAAGTATCGCTTTTAATGCATTTCAAAACTTTATTTGATAGCATAATTGATATTTTTCATATAAAAATTCTTTTTGACATTAGTGGGCAATCTAAAATATATATTACATTAAAAAAAATAATTAGAGTTTTAAAAAAATGTTTTTCACCTATATTCTGTAACCCGAGGAGCTCGGGTTCGATCCCCTAGTATATATAAAATCCTAATGAAACGCATTTTATGAAACGGAAGTATGTAACGGAAGTATGAAACCCAAGCATGAATCGACTGATTAAACAACTGATTATGTTTCACGGCGATTTCTCCTAAAATATGGAATACTTTGCGATAAAATTAACACCAAAAATCAATATTGATCCGCAGATTTCAAAACTGGTATTAGAATTTTTAAATTCGAATTAGTTTTCGAAATATTAATTTTTTTCTAATTTTATATACATTTTTCTAATGATGGCAACTCAAATTTTAATCATAATTGATATTTCTTTTCGTATTTCAGAAAGGGTTATTATTTTTAATTAATTTGTGACCAGTTTGGCCTCACTTGAATCTATGCTAAGAACAATGTTTTTTTTTTTTTTTTTTTTTTTTTTTTTTTTATTATCCATTATTATTTTATTTAACACAAAGCTTTCATTTCAAACTGAAAAATTTTAAATCAATGGCTTTAACTTCTTTCTTTTTTTTAAAACGAAACGAAAAGAAAAATATGTCATATACGCACCGGGTTACCTAAATAGCGCCAAAGGGCGTTGTTTTGCCTGACATGGTAACCCGGCTACTGTTGCTTATTTATTAATAATTATTATTTTCTTTTTATTTAAAACAAAAAAAAAAAAGTTATAAATTGCTTTGCTCTATAGTTATTAATTAATTATTTTTATTTATTATTAGTTCATTTTAAAAATAGAAAATAATTTAAAAATACATATACATATGTAACTGATATTCGAAAACGAGGTTTTCGCCAAATTGTCGTAAAAAAAAAAAAAAAAAAAAAAAAAAAAAAACACGCCAAACCCGATTAAATATTGCAAGAAATCCTAACATTTAATTTCAAATTCAAAGCAATGTTTTAAATGTACTCTTAGTTATCCAGTCGACCAATTTCGCCAAATTATATAAATCGCCAAAGCACTCACCAAATTATACAAATTGACGTAATTTTTATTTTAAATAACGAAAGAACAAATAAAGGCACAGATGTCATATACATATATTGGCGCGGTTTTTTCTGACGCCAATGTCGTATACGCAAAGGTACTTAACCCTTAACCGGAATCGTGAGTCCATTTTGACCGGACAACGACAAAAAAAACGTTTAATTTTGAAACACGCGCATCAACACTTAAAGAACTAAATTAAAAAATATATATATAATTTCAAGATATATATGAATAAAAGTTGATTTATATAGTACATGAAACTTTTTTCAATGAGCTTATAACCCATCTAAGTGGTAATTTCATATATATTAGAAAATAACTTGGATTTTAATTAAAGGGTCCTTTTGGACATAAGATTCCACTAATGTGGAACAATTTAGCGATTCCGGTTAAAGGTTAACTGACGCCAAAGTATAGTTATTTTGCTTGATATGGTAATCCGGATGTTGTTGTTTATGGTGGTGATGTTTTCGCTAAAATGACGTCGGAAAAAACCGCGCCAATATGGGGAGTATATGCCATCTGTGCCGAAATAAATTAGTATAGCATTGGTCACAGATGTCATATACGCCCCATATTGGTGAGGTTTTTTTCTGACGCCAATGTCATATATGTAACGGGTACTTAACTGGCGCCAAAGTGTCGTTATTTTGCTTGATATGGTAACCCGGACGTTGTTGTTTATGCTGTTGATGTTTTCGCCAAATTGCCGTCGGAAAAATGTCGCGCCAATATGGGGTGTATATGACATCTGTGCCTAGCATTGATAAAAATAAAAATAAAACGTCGAAATAAAAATCCCTTGGTGGCGTAAACACGTGTAACTTCCTTACAGTCAAGTGAATGTGACATTTACGATCAACCATTATCGGCATTTAATCTTATAGTCTGGAGATAGATTTTTGGTCGATGGGATAACCAAGTAGTACCGTTTTAATTTACTACTCGAAAAATAAAAAAAATGCTAACTGGCGAGTTAAAAAAAGCTATTGGCGAGATTTTCACCCGGCTAACATAAAAGTATCAAGAATTCTTTGTGATCATGTCATCTTTTATGTAGTTTTATTCGAAAAAATAACTTTGATTCTTAATTCAAAACGGAAACCTTTCTTAGGAAAAGCGAAGTGTTGTAATTGTTTATGGCAGTTACATGACTTGGACTATTGTAATATAAGTGAAATCATGGCGATAGAATAATATTTGGCGACTTATCACCTGTGTCTGGCTAACATTAAAGTACCAAAATGACCGCCTGGAATATAAAAAGCGAAGGAATCCGCCCAGAATTGTTGATAATAGTCACATGACTTAGGATATTATTATAGAGATTATTTTCAATTCTAAAACCAGCGCAAAGAATAATATTTCCTAACGATTAAAAATTTATTTACACGTGACTATTTAAAAACAGAAAAAAACCCCTTTAAAATTACTATTAAATGAGTACGTGTTACAAGCAGGAAAATATTGAAAATTGTATTTACACGTGAATATTAAAAGAGAAAGGAAACTTTAAAATAATAAATACATTAATATGCGTTTAACCCTTTCAGGGGCAAGGTACTTCTATTCGTAAAATGTTGAAATCAGTAAATGGCACCAGAATTTACAAACAAATTTCGAAATACGAAAATGCTTTTGTTCACTTAATAATAAAAGGAAAATTTTCATTCCAATATTCTGGTGCATTTAAGAATTAAAATTAAGTGGTCCAAAAATGAACTACCGCCCTTGAAAGGGTTAAAGCGGTAAGTTGTAGTAATTGTAGTAAATTGTATTATGTCAATCGTTTTATAACGCTGTTAAAAAATACCGGGAGGCAAAGACTCTGTTTACTTAATTCATTTTATTTTAGCTTCCTTTCAAATGTTTAACTGGTCTTCTTTAATCAAACACGAAAATAACCGTTGGATGTCTTAATAGCAAATGATTCGGCCTTAAATTTTTGCAATCAAAGGGAATTGAATGGAAACCCGTTTACAGGGAGATCGCTATAGGTTTTTTCAATTATAATTCAATCTTCTCTAATCTTTTTAAAACCGATCAAATTAGCGTGCTTTTAGATTCTGCGGTGTCTGAATGGGGGTTGGCGAGCGTAGCTTGCAGGGGGCAGAACCCCCTAGTATTCTTTTAAAGATTTTGGCCTGGATATTACTAAGCACTCACTCCTCATCTCTTAACTCATTTTTTTATCAGTAGAGGTCATTTTAAAGTTTTAATTTATTCATTACTACCCCATACAATTTTCCAAAAATCATGAAAAAAATTTACATAACAAATCTTAACAATTAGCAGCTTCTCCCGCCTTTTCACACAGTGAACGGGTACGTATTTCAGACAAAATGGGGGGCGGAGGATCGTTCGGAAAAGCTCGTAACACAGAACTCAAAAATATATTTGTTTTGCTCTTAGATACAATTATATTTTCAGAAATTCGTTGAAAATGAATGGCAAAATTAAGTCCCCCCTCCTATTTCCAAATCTTTTGAAAATAAAATTACGAAAAAAGTCAGAAGTAGTTGGAATTTATTTAAACATTGCAGGAAAACTATAGAGATTATCCTAGGTCATACAAATTTTCAGAAAATCGCAGTTTTCAGTTGTACATAAACTTTATTTTGCTTGCGCTCAGCGAAAATTTGAGGGGAGTTCGAGGTACCTATCGACGAAAAATCATCCAAGGACTCTCGATAATGACTTACCAAAAGAATTGTCGGTAATTAGCCGAGATATTAATTAAAAACCTGTCTAAAAAACGTGGCACAGACCGAAGTGGCCATCCAACTTTGTGACCTCCTTTCGAAGCGTACTTGGCACAATGGCAATATTAAACTTTGTACAAGGTCTTTGTTTTAGGTAAGACGGACCACAATGCTAAATAGTCAGCGTTTTTCATTTCAATTGAATTCAATTATTGAAGGCAATTATTGAAAAATATTTAATAAAATAATTCCAAGTTATTTGCAAAGTCTTATTATTCGTTTAACAACTATATTTTGTAAGATTGCAGTTATAAATTAATAAATTTATTGTATGAACTCTCTGTACGCGAGTGAAACTCGCACTTGACCGATTATTCTTTGTTCGAAGCAAATCTATAAAATATTCAATTAAAATTTCAATAAAACGTAATTCCTTTTGGGGTTGTTCTCAAAAACATGTTTCCCTACTGTAAATGACATGAAACTTTCTTACATACTCATGGGCTCGTTTTTATGCGTAAAAGTATACAATGTTAGGCATGACTATTAAATTGGGTTGGAATCGAATGGCGTTTTTCATTTCTTTTTTTAAATGCAATGCATTTTGAGCTTCATCCTGTTTTATTTATTTATTGTTTCTGTTATAATGTAGCCGATTGATGTGATTGATTTGTGCTTTTTTCGACAATTTACTTTTACCTGGGGGCTTATGCTGCTTTACCATTGTGCCATGTAATATACTACTCGTTTTTATATCGTCCGTATGTGTATCACTACCAATACTACAGTAAGATAGGAGTGTTATATATTTTCAATTATTTGAATAATGGAGCCTTCCATGTTTGCCACCAGCTGTAGTGCGTGCTTACTTTCTGAAAAGTTGGACAGGTCTGATCTGGAGCAGTGATGTCAAAAGGGGTATTCGCGGTCACCCTTCCGAATTTTTTATGTTTCTAGCACTTTTTTAAATTTCAATAAAACGTAATTCCTTTTGGGGTTGTTCTCAAAAACATGTTTCCCTACTGTAAATGACATGAAACTTTCTTACATACTCATGGGCTCGTTTTTATGCGTAAAAGTATACAATGTTAGGCATGACTATTAAATTGGGTTGGAATCGAATGGCGTTTTTCATTTCTTTTTTTAAATGCAATGCATTTTGAGCTTCATCCTGTTTTATTTATTTATTGTTTCTGTTATAATGTAGCCGATTGATGTGATTGATTTGTGCTTTTTTCGACAATTTACTTTTACCTGGGGGCTTATGCTGCTTTACCATTGTGCCATGTAATATACTACTCGTTTTTATATCGTCCGTATGTGTATCACTACCAATACTACAGTAAGATAGGAGTGTTATATATTTTCAATTATTTGAATAATGGAGCCTTCCATGTTTGCCACCAGCTGTAGTGCGTGCTTACTTTCTGAAAAGTTGGACAGGTCTGATCTGGAGCAGTGATGTCAAAAGGGGTATTCGCGGTCACCCTTCCGAATTTTTTATGTTTCTAGCACTTTTTTAATTTATTTTAGGCGCCCTTAAGCCTTCCGTGGCGCCTTACAACTATATCTTAAAAGTAAAAATGAACTCATAAATGTGTCATCAGAAATGACGCACTTTCGATTTAAATACCGCTTTAATAAATTTAAATTGGATAAAATGTTTTCAAATTTTTCAGCTTCGCCTAAATTATTTGGCGCCTTTACTATTCTGCGCCTGTGTGCAGTGCACACTTTGCACACTGGGTCGGCGCGCCCCTGCTTTTAACGAAAACTGATCACTCATTTCGAAAGAGGATAGCATTCATTCGCACTATAGGAAATCAGCCATAGGCTAAAAGGAATGGTCATTTCCTGTCACTGTCAATGCCGCCTTGGGTTCTTCAATACTGCACTATTGGGAGTCTTAATTAATTGCATCTGTTTCTTGCTCCCTTTTTGGAAACAGGATTAGACCTTCGAATACCAAGAGAAACACAAAACGCATGCTTTGAAGAGTAGACTCCACACATTCTGTTATTAGTTGCTGTTGTGCTAAATAATTAGTTTGATATTAAATCCTCTTCAGAGAAGAAAATTATGAAAAAGATAATAAGGAAACATATTTTTTAAGTCTTTGACTTCCTCCAAGCTTTCATTAATTCAGGTATATTTTCGGAAAGTATATAATTCTTTTATATTTATGTTTCTGGAAAGATATAAACGTGCATGCAGGGCCGTAGCGACCGCCCCCCCCCCATAGAGCCCATTTGGGGGGGGGGGGGCTGACCAAAGTCAGGGGCCCAGTAGTGAGCTATTGTACCTTTCAGCCAAATGTTTTTTTTTTTTTTAATTTTTAAATTTATTTTTTTTATGTATTTTTAATAACATTTTATTTTGTTTTATCGAAATTCATTTTTTTTTTTTTTTTTTTTTTTTTTTTTTTGTAAAAGATCTTGATTAGATTTAGAAATAGAAAACAGATATGTGCCTTTCTTCTATATCCACCATTCTTTATAAAAGTTTTTGAAGGCTGTAAGTTCTACTTAAAAAATAAAATGGCATTTTAGTATTTTTGGGGTGCGAACTATCAATGGGCGAAAAAGATGAAACCAAAGGTTCAAAACTTCTTTAATACTATTACTTCCTCCAACCAAAACAGATATGCTCTTTCTTTCTACAGCAACCATTCTTTTTAAAGGTGCCCAGATGAAAGAAATTTTGCAGGCTCTAAATTCTTTTTGAATTGTCTTTTTTAGGGCCCCCTATAAAAGTGCGGAAAAGTTGGAGCCCAAGATTGCAAAACTTTTAAGCCCATTTATTTATTCAAATTTTTAAAAAACATGCTAATCTCACTGAGGGACCCAATAAGTTTCAAAACTTCGTTATACTATTACTTCCTTCAACCAAATGTGCTTCCTTTCTATAGTCATTATTTTTTTAAAGGTGCCCAGATGAAAGAAATTTTGCACGCTTTTAATACTTTTTAAATTGTCTTTTTTGGGGCCCCCAATAAAAGTGAGGAAAAGTTGCAACTCAAGATTCAAAACTTTTAGGCCCCATTTTTATTATTGAAATGTTTTTAAAATATGCTTTTTAATCTCGTTGGGGACAAGGTTCAATACTTCTTCTGAACAAAACAGATATGCGCTTTCTTTCTATAGCCAGTAGTCTCTTTAAAGGTGCCCAGATGAAAGAAATTTTGCAGGCTCTAAATTCTTTTTGAATTGTCTTTTTTAGGGCCCCCTATAAAAGTGCGGAAAAGTCGGAGCCCAAGATTCAAAATTTTTAAGCCCATTCTTTTATTCAAATTTTTAAAAAATATTCTTTTAATCTCACTGAGGGACACAATAAGTTTCAAAACTTCGTTGTACTATTACTTCCTTCAACCAAATGTGCTTCCTTTCTATAGTCATTATTCTTTTTAAAGGTGCCCAGATGAAAGAAATTTTGCACGCTCTTAATACTTTTTAAATTGTCTTTTTGGGGGCCCCCAATAAAAGTGAGGAAAAGTTGCAACTCAAGATTCAAAACATTTAGGCCCCATTTTTAGGTGCGTTCGTAATTATATAAATACGTAGCACCTATAGTCGTCGTTCAGTCCGTCTGTCTGTCCGTCCGTCTGTCCGTCCGTCTGTCCGTCCGTCTGTCTGTCCGTCCGCATATAACAGAGCAAAAACTACCCGACCGAATGATCTGAAATTTTTAGTATATAATTGCTGCAAAATTTTGTCGAGCCATTTCCAATTTTATGAAAATCGGATGTATAGTTTAATTACAGGGACACCCAAAAGTTTTCCGTTACATTACGGCCAATGGGAAAAAATTATAGCAAATGCATTTTAATGATTTTACAGCCTTCCGAATGGTCTGAAATTTTAAATATATAATTGCTGCAAAATTTTGTCGAGCCATTTCAAATTTTATGAAAATCGAATGTATAGTTTAATTACAGGGACAGTCAAAAGTTTTCCGTTACATTACGGGGAATGGGGAAAAAATTATTGTAAGTGCATTTTAATGATGTTACAGACTATGCACTTATGAAGCGCAAAAAAATATACATTCAGTACAATATGGGGTGCAAAAAATAATTATAAAACTAGTTATAGTACGAACGCACCTCATTTGCCACGTTTGACGAGCAATTTCCAACTTGTTATTATTCAGATGTTTTAAAAATATGCTTTTTAATCTCGTTGGGGGCCCCAACAAGGTTCAAAGCTTTCTTAATACTATTACTTCTTTTGACCAAAACAGATATGCACTTTCTTTCTATTGCCAGTAGTCTCTTTAAAGGTGCCCAGATGAAAGAAATTTTGCAGGCTCTAAATTCTTTTTGAATTGTCTTTTTTAGGACCCCCTATAAAAGTGCGGAAAAGTTGGAGCCCAAGATTCAAAACGTTTAGGCCTCATTTTTTTATTCAAATGTTTTTTAAATATGCTTTTTAATCTCGTTGGGGGCCCTAAAAAGTTTCAAAACTTCCTTAATACTAATACTTCCTTCAACCAAATGTGCTTTCTTTCTACAGCCACGATTCTTTTAAAGGGTGCCCAGATGAAAGAAAATTTGCAGGCTCTAAATACTTTTTTAATTCACTTTTTTGGGGCCCCCTATAAAAGTGAGAAAAAGTTGGAACTCAAGATTCAAAACTTTTAGTAAGCCCAATTTTTATTATTCAAATGTTTTAAAAATATGCTTTTTAATCTCGTTGGGAGCCCAAAAAATGTTCAAAGCTTCCTTAATACTATTACTTCTTTTGACCAAAACAGATATGCATTTTCTTTCTACAGCCAGCATTCTCTTTAAAGGTTCCCAGATGAAAGAAATTTTGCAGGCTCTAAATTTTTTTTGAATTGTCTTTTTTAAGGCCCCCTATAAACGTGAGGAAAAGTTGGAGCCCAAGATTCAAAACTTTTAGGCAACATTTTTATTATTCAAATGTTTTAAAAATATGCTTTTTAATCTTGTTGGGGGCCCCAATAAGTTTCAAAACTTCCTTAATACTATTACTTCCTTCAACCAAATATACTTTCTTTCTACAATCACGATTCTTTTAAAAGGTGCCCAGATGAAAGAAAATTTGCAGGTTCTAAATACTTTTTTAATTGACTTTTTCGGGGCCCCATATAAAAGTTAGGAAAACAATGGAACTCAAGATTCAAAACTTTTAGTAGGCCCAATTTTTATTATTCAAATGTTTTAAAATATGCTTTTTAATCTCGTTGGGGGCCCCAATAAGGTTAAAAACTTTCTTAAGGGTGTATTCGAAAGAATATTTTTTCACCCTCAACAGCTCGAAATTTTCTGAGACATTTTCAGACTCATTTTTAAAAGTAAAAACATGAAACTTGCTGAAGACATGTTTAACATGCCGTGTGATTTCATTTTCAGCTCAATTAATTAGAATTTGATTTTTAAACAATTATTTTCTCAGTATGACCATTTTTTTCATTCCCAGATCGCCCGCTTCGGAAAATTCGGTTCAAAACGCCAACTTTGAGAGCGTTTTTTACAGTATTTTCTGCATTTATCAAAAAATTAAGAAGCACGGCACATTATATAGTTTCTAAATAAGAGAATTTCCCAGTTTGATGCGTTTGAGAGCAAAAATGAATTTTAAAATGAATCAGAAAATAAGCAGTTTGGATCGGAATACACCCTTAATACTATTACTTCTTTTAAGCAAAACAGACATGCAGATTTTTTCTATAGTTACCATTCTTTTTAAAGGTGCCCAGATGAAAGATATTTTCAGGCTCCAAATACTTTATAAATTTTCTTTTTTGGGGCCGCTCTTAAGGGTGTATTCGAAAAAATATTTTTTCACCCTCAACAGCTCGAAATTTTCTGAGACATTTTCAGACTCATTTTTAAAAGTAAAAACATGAAACTTGCTGGGGTGATTTCTGAAGACATGTTTAACATGCCGTGTGATTTCATTTTCAGCTCAATTAATTAGAATTTGATTTTTAAACAATTATTTTCTCAGTATGACCATTTTTTTCATTCCCAGATCGCCCGCTTCGGAAAATTCGGTTCAAAACGCCAACTTTGACAGCGTTTTTTACAGTATTTTCTGCATTTATCAAAAAATTAAAAAGCACGGCACATTATATAGTTTCTAAATAAGAGAATTTCCCAGTTTGATGCGTTTGAGAGCAAAAATGAATTTTAAAATGAATCAGAAAATAAGCAGTTTGGATCGGAATACACCCTTAAAAGTGAGCAAAATTCGGAACTCAAGATTCAAAACTTTTAAGCCTCATATTTTTTTCAAATGTTCAAAAAATATATGCTTCTTAATCTCGTTGGGGGCCCCAATAAGTGGGCAATTATGTGCATTGGATATGCCGCATATCCCCTTACGTTCGACCTGTTTCATTTCTCTTGTCTCGATAAATTACTTATGTTAACTGTACATAAATTATATTGTGTATTTATTTAATCTACAGCGGAGCTTCGCCTGCATTGCTTTTTTAAAAAAAGAACCTATTTTTTGGAGTTCTCCATTGGAGGCCTTCACTGCCTTCCACAGCGTAAATCTGTTCCGGATATTCCCTCCCGCTCCGATCTTGAATGAAACAATCATTGAATTATTGTATATATATATATATTTTTTTTTTTCGATAAAAGTGAAATTTTTCAGCATCGTAGCTCAAGTTGCTACAGGAACAAATTTCCACTTCAGCTTAATTATGACAGCAGCAAAATCTACTGGATAATTCTTCAATTTAAAAAAAAAAAAAAAATCAAAAAAACTCCGCAAAACGCGAAAAAAAAGTGTAAAAATCTTATAAAACATTAGGCAAAAATTCAAAAATCGCTGGGAGAAAGTTGATTATATCGAGCCAAAATATTGAAACTGGAATGTTAAAAAATCGCCGTGAAAGACAAAAATATGCTAAAAATCCCATAAAATGTTCGTAAAAAATTCAGAAATTTCTATGGATATGTTTTCTATATTGAGCTAAAAGACTGAAACCTGATCCCTTTTAGGGATGTCAAAAATCCGTGTCGCAGATATCAAAATTTTTACTATATTGAGATAAAAGATTGAAACTGGATTCCTTTTACACTCTTTCAAAAAAAAAAAAAAAAAAAAAAAAAAATCAGTTAATTGAAGGATTTTTTCCATAACTTTTTCTTTCGTTCAAACACACACACACAAAAAAGCTTTGATTTGATTTGCTCATTTTCCGCGAAAATATAGAAAACTCACCAATTTAACGTAGAAATTACCTAACATCCTTACTAAATATAAAGATGCATTTTTGCCAAATCAAATCACAGGAGTGTTCCGCCAACTTTGCTGCATTGTACTTTTCCCTATTAGAAACTGAACTTTAACGCATGACTTTTTTCCTTCTTAACACAAAGAAGTCGCGAATCAAAGATCAAAATTTCTAGAAATTTTCCTTACTAAAGACGAAAATTTCTTCAAATGTGAGATAAATTTCTCTTCTAATCACAGGGGTCTTAAAAAATAAAAAATAAAAACGTTCGTGAAAAATTCAAAAATCGTAAAGGACGAAATTTAGTACATCTGGCTAAAAGACTGAAACATGATTCCTTTTACTAATGTCATAAAATCACGTCGGAACGCGAAAAAAAAGTTAAAAATCACATAAAAATTCGCGAAATATTTAAAAATCGAAGACGACTACTTTACTATATTCGGCTAAAATGGACAGATGGATTGAAAATAGATTCCTTTTATGAATGTGGGGAAAAAAGCACGAAACTCGAAAAAATACAAAAAATAGCGTAAAAAATTAAATGAAAAAAATTCGAATCAAAAAATTTAAAAACCTGTTTCGAGGTGCATAACTTCAGGCATACAGGTAACCTTCCTGTCAAATTTTGTCCCGAACAGGAAAACATCTGGTCAGACAAAGGAAAACTCTGGACAGACAAACATCTGTCTTTATTATTATCTACTAGAAAACCCGTCTTCGTTGCCTACAGAAAGGTACCTTCTATCCGAAAGTATTTTTTTTTCTTCTTAAATTTCAACTTGGGTGACAATTTTAAACTGGAGAAAACCGGAATGTATGAAAATGACATCCTAAAAGTAACTTTTTTTTTAAATTAGTAAATCTGTATATATATATGTATTTAATAAAAGGCACCAATCCGAGCAGGAAAACAATTGTTATAAGTGAATATTTTCTGCTTAAAGAAAATCTGTCTGGGCCACGCCGAGGGCATTGTCAAACTGCAGAGAAAATTAAAAATACGAAAACGACTTCCATATCTTTTATTTATTTATTTTGTTTATGAGCAATACTTAGCGGTTTACTGTAGAAGGAATTCAGTTTCAAACTTTTTTGCCAAATTTTGTTCTCTGCTGTTTTTAAAATTTTCGAGAATTTTTATGTGATTTTTAGCTTTCTTTCACTTTTCTAGTAGTTTTTTCAATATTCGTAAACAAAAAATAAACCCAGTTTCAATCTTTTAGCCCAATATAAGTAAAGTTTGATCTCTATGAACTTCGAATTTTTTTATGCAATTTTTGGCGTTCTTTCGCGTTCTTCGGTGATTTTTTTGACATTTTCCCCCTAAATGGAAGAAATACTCAGTTAAATTTTGCAAGTCCTTTTGTTCATGTTGTAAAAATATGAAATCTGTTCCTGTAGCAATGTGAACGAAATGTTAAAAATTTGAATTTAATCTGGATCGAAATAAAAAAAATACAATAATTCAAGGTTCGTATGATTCGAGATCTCAGCGGATCTGTACGTT
The DNA here is from genome assembly GCA_963932465.1 of Maratus speciosus. Lineage (NCBI taxonomy): Eukaryota > Metazoa > Arthropoda > Arachnida > Araneae > Salticidae > Maratus > Maratus speciosus. Next base: position 64,024 of record CAWVRF010000699.1, read on the forward strand.
GCCGAAAGCAGTGCAGCCCAACTACAAATTCGTTCAATTTGAAGTTCGTTTTGGAAAATCCGACCAGCGAAACTCCGCTGGTGTTGTTATAAAATGAAACTCGGGTGGAAAATTAAATATAGATATTTCTGTAAAATCTTAGAGGGGGGCCCCCCAAAAATATGTTTTTTTTTTGGGGGGGGGGGGGGGGCTCTGAAGACCTTGATACGGCCCTGCGTGCATGCTTTACAGTTCGGGTATATTGCCCTTTTATTAAGGCTGTTCTCAAATCCAAAGGGACTTTCAGACATATTTTTTAATTAATTCTTATTCAGAAACGCATGAAATAGGCAGGTTATGTCATTCAAAATCAACGTAAATGAAAGACTTTTTCCATTCTTTGATAAACGCAAAAGATATTTCAAACGATAGTGTCACAGTAGATGTTTTGAACCGAATTTGCGACGTGATAGCGACAAAAAGGAGGAAAAACCGGTGGACACGCGATCAAAATCTTTTATAACTCAATAACTAATTCCCTGGCGCAGTGAGGGGGTGGGGGATTCGGAGTTAAAACCCCTCCCAGACCTACAAAAATTACTACAATTGCCGCTTTTATGAATCACTAGTTAAGCAAATTAACCGCTTTTATGAATCAAAACTAAAATTAATATTATTATTATTATTATTTTTTTTTTTTGGGGGGGGGGGGGCTTCTTTGGAATCTGTGGCTTTGCTGAATCAAATTCTATTCAACAAAGCGATCCAATTAACCGGCGAATATTATATTTAAAACAAAACTGTGAAAGCGTATATTACATGCATTGGTTAAATGAGAACTAGTCATTTGTTTCGAAAAAGGTCATGGATCACATTTTTGAGATGTCTTAGGCTAAGAGAATGATCATTTCCTGCCGTATAGACGCTTTGAGTTTAATTATTGTACAGTGTATAGTTTTTAATTGCATTTCTGTCTTTGCTCCGTTCGAAACGATAATGGACCATCGACTTCCAGACAAAAACAGAAAACATACGTTTTACAGGTCTCTTTTAGTTTCAAACTTCTTGTTAGAAGTCTAAACAGAAAACATTCGTTTTACAGGTCTCTTTCAGTTTTAAACTTCTTGTTAGAAGTCTAAATCTAAACTCATAGGCCGAACTAACTACAGGACGAAATTTCCGCACCCGAGCGCGAACCGATCCGTAGGAAAAAATTTCGGCCCGGGCCCGCTGCCCGACTGAATTTCTACGAAATAGAGATTTTTACTCCATTGTGGTTAAAAATTGTCTTGTACGAGGAGTTCTGACAAAAAATACTTATTTTAGATTTTTTCATGTTTGTATTCTCCATTTTTAAAAAAGTGTTCTGGGTTGCGATATTTATTTTGTTATCTTGAAATTCACATCAAATTTTCTGAAAGGTTACAACAGAGGGATGGAAATTCCCTCCCGGCATTACCTATGCTTTTTCCCGCGGCCCTTTCACAAAATTCGAGTTTTTACCGCGTTCCTGTGACGAAATTTGCGTTTTTTCGCGATCCTTTGACGAAACTTGCGTTTTTTCGTAATCCTTCAAAAAATCGTCTTCAATCGTCAAAAAATCGAGGAAAAATCGCAAATTTTGTCAAAGAATTGAGGAAAAACTGAAAATTTTGTCAAAGAATAGCGGTAAAAACGCAAATTTCGTCCAAGACTTGCGAAAAAACCACAAATTTCAACAAAAGATCGCGAAAGAAAGTTTTAATTTCGACAAAAGATCGCGGAAAAAAACGTTAATTTCGTCAAAAAATCGCGAAAAAACACACAAATTTCGTCAAAAGATCGCGAAAAACAAACAAATTTTGTCAAAAGATCGCGTAAAAAACCACAAATTTCTTCTAAACATCGCGGAACTGCAAATTTCGTCAAAAGATCGCAAAAAGCCAAATTTCGTCAAAAGGCCGCTGAACTCCCCCCCCCCCCCCTCTCTGCTGTAACTTTTCAGAAAATTTGCTGTGAATTTCAGAATTTTTTTTTTCACTCAGAATCACCCCTGTTTTAGACGAAATGTGTGTTTTTTCGCGATCTTTAGACGAAATTTGAGTTTTTTCGCGATCTTTAGACGAAATTTGCGTTTTTTCACGATCTTTAGACGAAATTTTAGCCTTTTTCTCGATCTTTAGACGAAATTAGTGTTTTATTTCGCTAGCATTGCGAACTTTTTGTTTTTTTCGCGTTCCTTTGACGAAATTTGCGTTTTTTCGTGATCCTTTGACGAAACTTGTGTTTTTTCGTAATCCTTTGACGAAATTTGAGGGGGGAAGGCGTTTCGCGATCCTTTCATGAAATTTGCGCTTTTCCTGCGATCCATTGACGGAATTTGCTTTTTTTCGCGATCTTTTGACGAAATTTACAGGCTTTTTTCGCAATCCTTTGGCGAAATTTGAGCTTTTTGCGCGATCCATTGTCGATATTTGCGTTTTTTCCGCAATCTTTAGACTAGGGGTGATTCTGTTCCGAATTTTCTGAAAATTTAAGGCATTCATTTCCGAAAATTGAAAAAAATCTGTCACCAATCCGAAAATTCGGACATAAAAAATATCACGAATTTCGACAAATGGTCTCCGAAAAAATTAATTTTGTCAATCTTTTGTAAAAAAATCGCCGATTTCGTCAAAGAATTGAGGAAAAACTGAAAATTTCGTCAAAGAATAGCGGTAAAAACGCAAATTTCGTCCAAGACTTGCGAAAAACCACAAATTTCAACAAAAGATCGCGAAAGAAAGTTAATTTCGACAAAATATCGCGGAAAAAAACGTTAATTTCGTCAAAAAATCGCGAAAAAACACACAAATCTCGTCAAAAGATCGCGAAAAACACACAAATTTTGTCAAAAGATCGCGTAAAAACCACAAATTTCTTCTAAACATCGCGAATGAACTGCAAATTTCGTCAAAGATCGCAAAAAGCCAAATTTCGTCAAAAGGCCGCGGAACCCCCCCCCCCCTCTCTGCTGTAACTTTTCAGAAAATTTACTGTAAATTTCATAATTTTTTTAGACGAAATTTCCGTTTTTTCACGATCTTTAGACGAAATTTTAGCTTTTTCTCGATCTTTAGACGAAATTAGTGTTTTATTTCGCTAGCATTGCGAAATTTTTGTTTTTTTCGCGATCTTTTGACGAAATTCGCGTTTTCCCCACGATCCTTTGGCGAGTTTTTTTTTTTTGAAAGATTGACGAAATTGATTTTTTACGGCAACCATTTGTCGAAATCTGCGATATTTTTATGTTCAAGTTTTCGGAATGATGAGCGATTTTTTTTTTTTTTTTTTGAAAATTCAGAACAGAATCACCCCTGGCTATGCCGTAAAATTTTCTAAGACGGGATCGCATAGGAGAGCAGAAATGTTCGTTATAGACAAGTTCCCTTCTTAGCAGGTACACCGTCTGTTTTAAATGTATTATATTCTTTTCACACATATTATTGTATTCATTTTGTATGGATTAACACATCTTTTCCGTTTAAGACAGGATTTCGTCACATGCAGGTTCTTTTTCAAACGTTATATTTATTTTTATTGCCTAGAAATTGTTATCGTCTATAACATTTATTGCCTAGAAAATGACAATTCGTTAAACATAATAAATTGAAAATTTTAATTGTAGAACAATGGAAATTAAAAAATATATGCAAGTTTTGAAAAAATTGTTAGGTCGAGTGAATATTTTCTAATTTTTGCACGGATATACAATAGCGTCAACTACATTCTAAAATTCAGCACTGTTTGGACGCGGATGATGATAAACTTCAACAATTCTCGTGATATTGTTATATCTGACACAAAGTCTATTGAAAATTTTGCTAAAATTGTTTAATTAATTTTCAAGTTAGGAACAAGAATTCGGGATTGACGTGGAGTGAAACCCCGTGTGTATTTTTGACTGAACAATGGATTCCTGATTTTCAGTACAAAAATTGTTTGCTGTACTGTGCTTTTCCGCCTCTTAAAGTTTTCCTCATCATTTTTTAAACACTTTATATACTAAATCAAACATAGTAGTATAGTTATTTCATTGGTGCATTTTATGTTTTGTAACTGTAATATTGTAAATTGCTGTTTAAATGTATCCTAACAAACGTAACAAGTGATTCTAATAACCGAGAAAAAAATCATCATGATTTCATTTATAAACTAGACTGATTCAATTAACCGGCGATAACCATTATCAGCATCTTAACGCCCCCCTAGAGCCGAATTCTGGCTGCGCCACTGTTTAAAAGTAGACTTTATTTCCAATCGTTTGGCACCAGTAAATTTCTTCTTACAGTGATTTGTTGCAGAGTTAGTAGGGGGTATTTTTTCCCCCGACGACTGTAAGATACGTTCCCGAATATGTAACACATATTTTTAAAGAGAAAAAAAAATGAAAGTAAAAAAACGACGATATCTAATTTAAAGATTTTTTATATCAAAATACTGTAAACACCTTCAGACGGAAGACTGGGCTTTTAGAAACATGAAAAATAATTATAGTTAATTATTATTTAACATGAGTTATGAGCTAATGTTTAATAACTAAAAAGAAATATTTATTTAAATACAATAACAAGATCTTTTGAACTTACATTGAAAAATCACTTTATGTTAGAAGTTCAGTAGCACATAAATATTTGGTTTGGTTTGATTTGTTGGGGCGCTACGGTTATCTTTTGCACACGAGGGCTAAACTTACAAGACCTCTGTGTAAAGCACAAAAATATTTAATTGTCGAATTAATCTCTGAAAGCATTCATTTTCTAAAATTAAATATGATTCTTCATGTGCAAATTACGTTAGTCAATGTAACTTCTGATTATTACCATTATTGTTATTACTACTAGGTTATTCAACACGGGCTAAACAGATGGAGACTTCTGTGCAAAGCATAAAAATATTTAATTAGTCGAATTAATCTTTCTAGAATTAAATATGATTCTTCATGTGTAAATTACGTTAGTCAATATAACTTCTCACTAATACCATTATTGTTATCATTACTAGATTATTCAACACGGGCTAAAAAGAGCGAGACTTCTGTGTAAAGCACAAAAATATTTAATTAGTAGAATTAATCTTTCTTGAATTAAATATGAGTCTTCATGTGTAAATTACGTTAGCCAATGTAACTTCTTATTATTACCATTTTTATTATTATTACTAGGTTATTCAACACGGACTAAACAGATCAAGACTTCTGTGCAAAGCACAAAAATATTTAATTAATCGAATTAATCTCTGAAAGCATTCATTGTCTAGAATTAAATATGAATCTTCATGTGTAAATTACATTAGTCAATATGCTTCTCACTATTACCATCATTGTTATTATTACTAGGTTATTCAACACGGACTAAACAGATCGAGACTTCTGTGCAAAGCTTAAAAATATTTAATTAGTAGAATTAATCTTTCTAGGATTAAATGTGATTCTTCATGTATAAGTTACGTTAGACAATGTAACTTATTATAACCATTATTATTATTATTATTATTACTAGGTTATTCAACACGGGCTAGCAGTAGGAAAAGGACAGTACGGGCTCAGTCGCAGGCGGTACTGCGGCACCGCCTCTGGTACCCCCTCCGCCACCACAGCACTGCCCCCTAGCGGGAAAAATGGCGTTTTTAGAGTATTTTTCTGCTATAACATGAGAGTTGAACGTTAGATCGACTAGATTATCATGCTATAAGATGAAGATTAAATTTACATTTGAATTTTGAATAACCTTCATCTTAATTAGTATTATTAATTAAGCAAAACAATGAAAAATAACAATTTTAAAGGAAAAAAAGCTGATTTCTGTAGATTTTCTTTCAACTGCAAGATCAGTATATCAACTTAAATGGGAAAAGTTAAACATATATTTGAATTTTGAATTATCAATACCTTAATGAGTATTATTAATTATGCAAAACAATGGAAAATAACAATTTTTAAGGAAAAAAGCTGATTTCAGAAGATTTTTTTTAAACTATAAGATGATGATTAAACTTTTATTTGAATTTCGAATAATCAACACCTTAATGAGTATTATTAATTAAACAAAATAAAGATAAATATCAATTTTTAGTCAAAAAAGCAGATTTCTTTAGATTTTTTTTCAACTATAAAATTAGGATACCAGCTTAAAGGGAAATTTAAACATATATTTTAGTTTTTGAATGTTTTTTTAATGAAAAAGGTGAATTTAAACGAATTTGATTAACTTTTACACTAGTTTGGGATTTCTTATCATACTTTTAGATACTAGTAATGCAGAATTCTAACCCTTAGACGACCTACGCCTCAAGAAATACTCATTACTAAACAAAATAAATTAATTTTTAGTCTAATCATTAACTGGAAATTTCACAGTTTAAAAAATATTTTCATGAATGTACATATAAAAATACGAGTTTTCAATCTAATTTTCATAATTTTATCACATTCGACTAGATTTTACCAGATTTAAAACCTTAGACAACTACGTCCTAAGATATATATTAATTAATCAAAATAAATTCAATTTTCAGCTTAATCAATAACTGGAAATTTATCATTTTAAGAAATATTTTCATGATTGTATATATAAAAATAAGAGTTTACAAACTAATTTCCTTAATTTTTAACATATTAAATGGGATTTTTTCGATGAGACTAGTATAAGAAAAATAATTCCAACCCCTATTCACTATCGTCAACCGATCACATTCCCTAAGCTTGGGGGAACACAACAATAGAGTTTTGAAGTCACAAAAGCATATCGGAAAAATGTTTACATCCAAGAAAAATATCAATTTTTATGCATCTTATCAACTGTTACATGAAAGATATAAACTTATGTTTTAGTTTCGAACAATCATTACCTTAATGATTATTAATAATTAAGCAGAACAATGGAAAATATTGCTTTTTTAACGAAAAAGACGCATTTAAACGAATTCGATTAACTTTTACACTACTTTGAGATTTTATCGTGCTTTTTAGACATTAGTTATGTAATATTTAATTCGTTAGATGACTATACCCCAAGATATATTTAATCTAATTTCCTTAATTTTAGCAGATTCAACCATAGATCTAGAAAAATAACTAGATTACGCATACGGGGAGAAAAGTTGATTCTGCGCGCGCGAGCGAAGCTACCCCACTAGGGTGGCAAATGGACGGTGATCCATCGATATAAGGAGAAAATGAAATAGCTTGTGCGTTTTTAAATTGCGTTTACATAAATCATTGCATAAGCCTTGATGAATGCTTCAAAATATATAATATCAATGATTTTTAACCACAAATTAGCAATTTTTATCGTTAAGTAATTTTTATGATAAAAATGAATACATAGATTATTCACTTTCAAAAACTATCATTTTTTTTCTCCATTATACTTAAATATTTTTCAACGTGGAAGTAAATCAAAACAGTATTTAACTGAAATTTCAATTATCCTCCGTAGTATTTGTTTTTTATCCAAAGTAAAAGTTATAGGGAAGGGGAGAGCTTATATTAAAGTATAGAGTAAGATTCCTCCACGGATTTCCACCTTCCATTTATCCCCCTTCCTACCCTCGAAAATTTCTGTTTTCTTCTTTTTATCTCCCCCCCCCACCTACCCCCCCCCCCCCCCACACACACACATTTCAAAATTTCCGATTTTTTTTTCCGCCCATCAATTTCTTTGCGATGAAACTAAAATAATTATATAAAATGTTTCTTACCCACAAAACTTAAAACATTTTTTTTCTTATTGCTGTGATCTAATTCTTAAGTTGTAGCAAAATATATAACTTATATATAATTTAGCGACCCCCCCCCCTTTCCAAAAAAACAAAAAGAATGTAGTTAAAAACCTTCGATAAATATTTTTTTTCTGCCCATTCGTTTCTTTGCAATTGCAATAAACAATCAAACCTTTCCAGACCCACAAAACTTAAAACATTTAAGGTGTTTTTTTTAGCCCTAATTGTAACAAAAGTAAATATATAACTTATCCCCCCCCCAAAAAAAAAGAACGCAGTTTAAAATCTTAGATTTTTTTTCCCTGCACATTCGTTTCTTTGCAATGATAAAAAAATAATCATATAAAATTTTCCTTGCCCACAGAACTTAAAATATTTATTATTATTATTATTATGATTATTATTATCATTATTATTTCCCAAATTGTTCAGTGTAGCAAAAGTGAATATATTATAGCGTACCCCCTCAAAAAAAAGAAAAAAAAAAAAAAAAAAAAAGGAAAAAAAAAAAAAAAGAACGCAGTTTACCATCTTCGATTTTTTTTTTCTTTTCTGCACTTTCGTTTCTTTGCAATGGCAATAAATAATGATGTAAAATTTTCCTTATCTACAAAACTTAAAACATTTAAAATGATTTTTTCAGCCCTATCTGTTAAGGCTATTCTCAAATCCAAAAGCGCAACTTTATGACATAAGTTTTAATTCATTTTTGTTCGAAAATGCATGAAACTGGCAGGTGTTGTTGTTCAGAAACTATGTAACATAACTGTTTTTTTTTCTTTTTTTTTTTTTTTTTGCAAACGCAATAGATTTTTCAGAAAATAATGTCAAAGTGGGCGTTTTGAACCAAATTTCCGCGCGAAAGAAGAATAACCAGTCAAGGTAGGGTGAAAAGTCTTTGTCACGAGATGAAAATCGCTTATAACTCAATAGGTAATTTCTTTATTAAAAAATGGAAAACACAGTTCGATTCGAAATCGCTTCCATAGTCAGGCCTTCCAATTTTATATCTTTCCGTTAAAAAATGAATTTGTAAATGTGTCATAACGTTTTGTGCTTGTTGAGCAGAGCAGTTGAGAACAGCCTTAAGTTGTAGCAAAAGTAAACGTAAAACTTACCTACCCCTCCCCCCCCAACCACAAAAAAAATTAATTTTTAGAAGTTCCATCATTTTTATATTACTGTACTCTATTTGTTATTTTTAATCATTGGTATTAATTCACCCCCCCCCCCCCCCGCCCAAAAAAGGAGGAATACGTGGAAATAATGCAAAAAATTCCATTTTAACTGCTTTAGTAATCTAAAATAACATAATTTTTTGCATTTAACTTTCAAAACTTTCTTTAAAATTAGATATTTGTTAATGTTTCTTTACACGCTTTTAAATATGTAAGTATGCGATCAATTTTTGCTTATTGTTTACTTGAATTAAATAGCAAGAATTTTTTTTCCTCAAAAAAAAAAAAAATAATAAATAAATAAAATAAATAAATACCTGCATTAATAATACACATTCTTAAGATTTTTTTTTTTAAGCCATGCATTACTTAGCAAATGTAGATGAGAACATTAATTACATTACCAAGGTCAATATTCTTAATAAATATATTTATTTATTTAACTGGGCTAACGACTAATTATTAGCAAATGACAATTTCAAAGTTTTTTACAAACGTAAAATGCTTAAACGCTTAAAAATAAATATATTAAATTCTTCTTTTTTTTTTTCTTCTTTTTTTTTTTTTTTTTTTAAATCTTTTAAGCAAATCTTAACTTTTTTTTTTCATATAATTTTCGGAATATGTTTGGGTTTTATAGTATTATAACCACACAAAAAAATTATCACAAATACAGAAATTTCCATTTTTATGAATCAAACCATTTAGGGTGTATTCCGATCCAAACTGCTTATTTTCTGATTCATTTTAAAATTCATTTTTGCTCTCAAACGCATCAAACTGGGAAATTCTCTTATTTAGAAACTATATAATGTGCCGTGCTTCGTAATTTTTTGATAAATGCAGAAAATACTGTAAAAAACGCTGTCAAAGTTGGCGTTTTGAACCGAATTTTCCGAAGCGGGCGATCTGGGAATGAAAAAAATGGTCATACTGAGAAAATAATTGTTTAAAAATCAAATTCTAATTAATTGAGCTGAAAATGAAATCACACGGCATGTTAAACATGTCTTCAGAAATCACCCCAGCAAGTTTCATGTTTTTACTTTTAAAAATGAGTCTGAAAATGTCTCAAAAAATTTCGAGCTGTTGAGGGTGAAAAAATATTTTTTCGAATACACCCTTAAAAGAAATATTTTTTATGATTGTGTACTCAGCATCTGTCTTTTTTTTCCTAAAAATAAAAACATGCTTTGTCCATCGCAAAACTTTCTTTCATATTATTGTAATATATTATTTTAAATAGCGCTATTACATTCCAACAATTATGAAACAGTGCATTTCTTTAAATTTAACTTGAGTTACAGTAATCAGCTGATAAAAAAAGGCGTAATTCAACACCTTCCCCTGTTTGGTATACAAATACAAAATTAGAAAAACATACATATCTTTAATTAATAACTTTATACACTTTATGGTGCGTTTCTACCCAATAGAAACTGAGACACAGCTATGATGTTCATAAAAAAAAAAAAAAAATAGTATAGAATGAATAGATAGCTCCTCTATTGTGTGAACGAAATCAAAATTGAATAAACATAATTTTTAATAAATATATTTTGCATATTAAATTTGGTGTATTCTATCCCATAAATGACAATGCCACAATATAGCTATCACGGAAATCGAGAAAAACTGAGCACAGGAGCGTACTCTTGTTGAGAAAACAAAGCCAATACTGAATCAGCATAATTTTTAATAAATATCTTTTAATTGGTGTGAAATTTGGTGATATTCCATCCCATTGATGCTGAGATACAGCTAACAATAGACCCTTAAATCTAAACAGTCACAATTTATATCGCGGTTTAACTGAATACGAAATTTGATCGAATCCCATTAGATGCCTAGAAATTGCTATCACAGATATCTTTTAAAACAGAGCATAGTAGCACCACCTGCTGCGATTTGAGATATGTACACCAAAACCTTATAAGCACCTAAATGTGCCGAGGTCTAAATGAATATAACATTTGATAAAATTCCATAAATAGATGTCCACATATGGCTATCATGTAAATCGCAAAAAAGCACAGCGTAGGAGCGCCACTTGTTGGGTGATATACAGGGTATCCAGTCTCAACGGTGTCCAATGGCTAATTCCTAAACATTTAGGCATAGACATATAGTTCCAACTACAAAAAGATTTTAAATGATGTAAAGTATTATTTTAAAAGTCGTTTGGATAAATAAAAACTTTCCTTAAAAAGTTACAAAATTTAAATTTTTATACGGTCCCGGTTCTATAAGTGATATTTAGTAAAAATTTCTTATTACACTAACTAGTAAGACGAAAAATGTCCCATTTACCTAACACTAAAATTGACAAAGCTATGAAACTTTGAACTGCATGACTTATACTAATTTTCTGCATCTGAACATAGATCAGTTGGGCCATGCTTCGAGGGATCGTACTCAAAGTGTTTAAAGTATTAGAAGGATTTATTTCGCGTGTACATTTCTGTATTGAAGCAGAAGGGAGCCACTTCGAGCAAGTTGTAAATAACTTTAATGTTTATTAATTAAGTTTTAGATTAGGTAGTCTAATGTCTAATAGCATTTAAAAATATGTACCGTTTTGTGAAGAATTGCGATTGTTGCTTTTCACCATTTCATTTAACGAAAATTCTGTCATTTTTAGGGTTCCGTACTTAAAAAATGAAAACGGAACCATTATAAGATCACTCCTGTGTTTGTCTATCCTATCTGCCTGTCACAGACGTTTTACTCGTAAACTATGGAACGTGGGAAGTTCAAATTGGGGGAAGTAATAAAGACTATTGACCCACATATTTACAGATTATTAAACATTCACAAATATATTTAAGAAAAATGCAGAGGGGCTAATTAAGTGACTTGAAAAAAAAATATTTTCTTTGTATATCATGTAGGGTATCGCGTGAAAGATTTCGTAATGCGGAAGTCAAAAATACATTTCTTTTAATTTTAGGTATCATATTTTCAGAGATATCGTCGAAAATGTAGTGCAAAAATATGTCCCCCCCCCCCATCTATTTCCGAATCTACTGAAACTAAAATTATGAAAAAATTAGAGGGAGTAGGTGGTAATTTAAACCTTGCAGGGAAATTATAGCGATTACCCTAGGTCACATAGTTTTTGAGAAAAGCGCATTTTTCCGTTACACACAAATTTCAATTTGCAGGCATTCAGCAAACGTGTTGAGGAGCACTGGAGGAACCTATCGTAGCAGAAGTATAAAACCATTGTTGATAATGATTTTCGAAAAAAATCGCCGGAAATTAGCCGAGATATGAACCCTTAAAGTTACGGACGGTTTGGACATACACAATGACAGGGGCGGCGTACTCTATGTACCATCAGCTTTTAAAGCCTAGATAACAACTTATAACGATATATTTGTGTAATGCAATGCCCAGTAGCAGTATAAAAGTAATAAACGCCAATTTTTTAAAAACAGATTAATTTAATTAGAATTAATCACGTAAATACTATGGGATTCGCGACTACTTTCCATTGACTTGATCTCTCAATACGCCTCCTGTGTCTTTAAAAGTTAATTAAAAACCTATCTGGAAAAACGCGGCACCGACCAAGCCGGCGTTGCAACTTTGCGACCTCCTTTCGAAGCGCGCTTAGCATAAGGGCAAGTTTAAACTTTGAACAATGGTTTTGTTTTAGCTACACTGTAAAAAGAAAAGATTATTACCACGCTAAATTTAGTTTTATGAAATGCCAAATGAAGTTTAAATATGCGCTACTTTTATTGCCAATACCAAATTAAGTTCATCATAAAAATAAAAAGGGAAAGAGATTAGGATAAGATTAAAAGACAGTTATTAAGAGTTATACAGAATAGCAATATTTGATATTATTTAGGCTTCATATCTCTTTAAACTTTTATGGTATACCAATTTATACTTTGGGGCTATTACATATACAGGGTGTCCGGTCTCAACGGTGTCCAATGGCTAATTCCTAAACCGTTAGTCATAGACATATAGTTCCAATTACATAAATGTTTTAAATCAGGTAAAGAAATATTTTAAGAGCGATTTGGGTCAATAAAAACATTTCTTAAAAAATTACGAAATTTAAATTTTTATACGGTCCCCCGGTCCTATAAGTTATATTTAGTAAAATTTTCCTATTACACTGATAAGTAAGACAAAAAAAGTCCCATTTATATAACACTAAAATTGAGCGAGTTATGAAACTTTAAAAATGCATGACTTATGCCACTTTTCTGCTCTGAAAACAAATGAGTTCGGCTTGACTTTGAGGGGTCTCATACCAAGTGCTTAAAGTATTCGAAGATCTTATTTCATGTGTATCTGTGCTTTGAAAAAAATCATACAAGTATTACGATTAAGTTAACATTTATTAAGTTTCAGATTGGCTAAAATAACATGTGTTTTAATTTGTCAGGATTTGAGACTGTTTCTTTTATGATTTCTTTTAACAAAAATTATGTTATTTTTATAAGTTTTTATGTTACTTCAATGGTCGTATGTATGTTTTTCCAGTTCAAAATTTGTACTCGAACCTTAACTCACATTTAAATATCCGATCGAGATTACATTTTACATACTGGAGCAAATCCAATAACAATCTAATATTATTATGATTTTCGGTGGTTACCATTTATACTTATTTTACAGGATAACACAAAAAATTTCGGATAGATTACCGCTAAGAAGTTTAAGAAAAAGTTTTAGATTAGATAATACAAGACTGCGATCGTTGGTTTTTTTTAACTTTTATGTATTTTTTAGCACTGAATCCGAAAATTACATTAATTTTTAACCATCATGTCAGGATATTTCGCAAATCATAAATTGTCAAATTTAAAGAATAACAAAAATCGGATACTATAAAGTTGAGGAGATGGTTGTGCTTTTTAACTTTTGATAATTGATTTTTACGTAATTTTTAGCACTGAATCTGAAAATGACCTTCATTTTTAACCATCACGTTAGAATTTTTTTGCAAATCGTAAATGTGTAAGTTAAAATATAGCGAAAATATCATACTATAAAACATATGTAAAACTTTTTTTGTTTTATTTTATTTTATTTTATTCAATAATTTATTCGATGTTTTTGCTTATCCTGGGATTCTTACAGCTAAATAGCTGAGCGGTCCGATGAGATTAGGGAGGAGATTCAATTTTAACTTTGAAATTTTCGAAAAATCCTAATGTGATGGTTAAAAATGAAGGTCAATTTCAGATTCAGCGGTACAGAATACATAAGAATCAATTATCAAAAGCTAAAAAACATGACGTAACCCAACTTTTGCAGGCTCGTGTAATCTAATAATATTTTCAAATACGTATCCTTTTGTAAAGAATTGAGGCTGTTAATTTAGCATCATTTTATTTAACAAAAATTCTGTTTTTTCTTTCTTCTTAAATGTTTATTACAAATTGTATATTTTGCATTAATATGTCAGAATGATTAAAGATTTCAAATTTATATTGCAATTTTAATTTTACTCTGAACCATTTTTTAATATTTCTGACGAAAATATATTTTTGACTAAATTTGTGAATGATCCCCAATTTGCAGCAAAAAATATGCTCCAACTTTAAACAGCTATTACTCGGTCAATTTTATTCGTAGAATAACGGGACTTTTTGTGTATTACTTGTCAGTGTAAAAGGAAAATTTTACTAAATATAACTTATAGGACCGGAGGACCGTATAAAAATTTAAATTTCGTAATTTTTTAAAGAAATGTTTTTATTGACCCAAATCGCTTTTAAAATATTTCTTTACCTGATTTCAAACATTTTTGTAATTGGAACTATATGTCTATGACTAACGGTTTAGGAATTAGCCATTGGATACCGTTGAGACCGGACACCCTGTATAACGTTATGAACATTTTACTGATTTTGGACCCCCTTTACGATATCATACGTTATCATTCGTCACCCCTTTCATCCGATGATATCGTTATTAATGTCTAAGAATTATTTTATTTTTAGATTCTTTTTCTCTCTTTTTATACGCTTACAGTGATATACACATATGATTATACATTTATTAGTTGCATACTTTACTGATTCAAGAAGTCAATAAAATATCAATAAATGAAATAACATTATATCAAATAACATCTAAAAGAGTTAGGTACTATTTAAAAGTATTTAATAATAGCGCATTGTTACATAATGTATTCAAAGGTAATATTATCTTCTTGCACTAGCCCCCTGCCCGGTGAAGTTAAAAGCAGACCTTATTAATACAAGGCTGCCACAGGCGACTAATTTTTTAATTCTACCTCACACCACTTTCTCGAAACAAAAATTATTGATATACTGTTCGAGAACATTTGCAGGATCTCTCAATACGCCTTCCGTGTCTTTAACTTCTTTAGACCCGAGGTACACAAATGTGCACCTCTATTCTTTACCTCATAAAAAAATAAACTGTTTGATTTTTTTACATTTTGACTTCATTTCTATGTAGTTGAATATTTTTTGCTTTAAAAACAAACCAATAAAAGGCAGCATCGATGCTGAATTCCTCATAAAATAAACGTTATTTTCATCTGAGTATGCAAAATGTCTTCAAGACAGTGTGGTCAAGAAAGTAATTAATTTTCATAATTATTTAACTTAAATACTTATCCATAAAATTTTTTGAGAATTTTTAGATCATTCACTTGTTTAAAGATCTTAAATTTGTCATTGTGTGATTTATTTTATTGTTAATTAAATTGATATTTTAGGGGTCCAGTAATTTTAGATCCATATTTTCCAAACTAAATTACGAAGTGTCCAAACTATCAATTTACGAAAAAGGGCTTTTTCTGTCATCTAGGATGACGTTTTGTTTGTGCAAAAGTAATGATTGAGTATTTTCAGTATTATTTTATCTTCAGGTCTTAAGAGATTAAAAGTTAATTAAAATCTTATCTGGAAAAACACGGCACGGATCAAGGCGGCGTTGCAACTTTGCGATCTCCTTTCGAAGCGCTCTTAACACGATGCCAAGTTAAAACTTTGAACAAGGGTTTTGTTTTAGCTACACTGTAAAAATAAAAGATTATTACTACGCTGAATTTAGTTTTATAAAATGCCAAATGAAGTTAATATTTGAACTGTTTAGTTGCTCAAAGAATTAGCTGTAGATGCTGGAATGATCTGTGCAAGTCTGCCCGTTTCTGTTTACGATTTTGGAAAACCATCTGAAACATCTATTATAAGAGATTTCTTATTGCGAATAAGAAATACCGTTCATAACATTTATGTCATCGCCCCGGTTCTAGCGGGGATAAAAGGGTGTAATAACATTACTATTAAATTAGCCCAAATTAAATTATTTAAAATTATTTATGTTTGCGTTCTGTCCGTTCGAAGATAAATCGCATAGTATGAACTCAAAAAAGGACACAACGCCACGCATTGATTGGCATTAACATAAAGATACTGTAAATCTTAAACTAAAATTAAATAGTAAACGTGATGCATGAAATGATAAGACATAATTAATTAGCAAAATAACTAGCATATATTTACATAAATATTTATAACAAAAATACGAACATTGAAATTTAAATATGCTCCCAACACCACGTAGCAGTCTTCACGGGCCACTTTATCCAAATCTTCTTCAATCTTATTACAATTCATGACTTGAATTATTTTAACAAATTTGATTGAAATTAAACTGACACACTTAATTTCATTGTTGTAATTTCAACTTGCTCACTTTTTAACATTTACCATAACGTATTATTACAGGTATATTACCTTAATTTCAACAAAATAGAAATATAAATGTCTGCCTAGGCAAACGTCTCCCTGTATTTCAGTAAAAAACATTGGACTTGAACAAAAATATAAATCAAATTTAATACTTTCAGCATACATATTGGCTGATGTTATCTTTTAACACTAGAACGCCCGGAAGTTTTACTCAAGTTTCATTAAAATATTTCCCACCAGAATTTTTATTTAAAATTATTTAACTGATTTATTTAACGTAAATCTGCAATTTTAAAATTTAACTTATTTTGTGAAAGAATTTCTGGTTCCAATTGACATTTAATCATATGGTCGGAGTCGAATCGACTCCTTCTGGGCGTTCTAGTGTTAATAGAAAATTAATTGCTGAAAAGTAATTTTTATTTAGGGTTTTGATGCTAATCTCGACGTCATTTTCAACATGAGTAATTTTATGGTACATATTATTGACATTTACTATCAATTTTCTTTCCAAACTTTTTAAAAGCTTTTTTTTTCATTTTAAATTAAAAATTAAATCTTTACATTATCTATTTGCAGACGATAAACCTCCAAACAAACGGGTGCTATGTTTCATTTCTTACTTAATATAATTCGTAGAAAATGTTACCATTGATTATAAAGTATTAAAAAACATAGTTGTGAGATAAAGCTAAAAATTATAGCTATAATATACAGATTAAATCGAAAATGCAACGTAGCAACCGGTTTTTTTGGAGTCAGTTTCAAGCAAAATGCCATGATTGACGTTACACTAAAAGCATCTATTCTTAATTTTTTTTTATATTTCATTTTTCAATTCACGTGAAAATCTTTCAATTAAAAATTAATTATTGGAAGAGAAGTTATTATTGCAGATTTCTATTTTTTGGCAACGTAAAAGAAATATAATTAAATGTTAAAAGAAAAAATGTCAATTGAATTCACTATGAAAAGAATGAAACATTGAAATATTAATAAAAATATTTGCATAAAATAAATTAAACATAGCCTATGTTCATTTCCGGATTGTAATCCATCTATATCCAAAAATACAAAAGCATTAATTCATCCGTTTAGACGCTGAATTCATTCAAACTTTCGGACACACATTGACATTTATAACATTATAAGGATAATAATTAATAATTCTACGTGACAAAGAAAACGAAACATGCAAGTTGTTCGATTTTTTTTCTTTGTTTTGCCTGCTTTGTGTGACGTTTTCGTGACGTCTATCAAGGGCCTCGACTCAGGTTGCGTATATATAAAGTTTAACCGAAATTATGCAAATTTAGCGAATGTTCTCGAATACAGTACAACAATTTGAATTTATCCTACAATATATTAAGTATCTACTATTCTACTGCCACAATAATGAATATTTTTGCGGTATTTTTAACAAAAGAACATTAATAATACATACTCCATAGAACGCTATGCTAGTATTCAAAAGTATGTATGCCAGCAGACGAATTTTAGCCTCGACCTCCGGTCGCGTGCATAAGGTCTATTGCAGAAGAAGCGGAACATCAATTCGCGGGCATAGGCATTGCCCTAATGGGCGACAAGCATTTCTGACGTCAAAGAACGTCACGATGGATTATAGCTAATCAGCTTCTCGATTTATCCCACAAGCGTTTACTAAAAGCCAATCAAATACCGCACTGCTTGTGGGAAACATTGCGAGCTCCGCCCAGTGCGTGTGGTCAATTCCTTCCTGACCCATTGGAAATATATAGCTATTGTTATTTTAGTGTAACCGCAGACTTAGTTTTTACATTAGCTGTCTAAAATACATTTTTGTTTACACTAGCTGTCTAAAATACAAAACATAAAGATATTATTATCAGAAATACATGCCAAGCCTGGCCGACAAAATAATTAAACGAGCCAGCCGGGCCGATATCAAAAATTAAGCGCTTCGATCAGCCCTATGTAAAAATTTAAACAAAAGCCGATAAAATATGAACAATTTTCAATGGATATGACTTATGGGATGGGAAATGCATATGGAGCGAGAATAAGTATAAATGTGCTGCACGAGCCGATGCTAGTTTGACAGCATCAATACAGAAATACAACATGTTCAACGTGGAGATTGGTTATCGGTATCGAACAGTTAAATCGTGTCTGAGCTCTGGTTCAATTTTTTTCGAAAGTCTCGGGCTGGGTCGGAATCAGGCTTACATTTGTTTTCTACATAGTCGAGTAGTGCCGGAACTGCATTTAATTGTTCCCAGGACGTGTTGGGCAGGCAATATGTTTTGTAAAAATAGTAATAGCGATAATGAACTCCTGTTAACTCTTCAAGCCCTGACCCGCACAATTGTGCGGGTGATACTAAAGTAAAAGAGAATGACTATTTCCTGTTTTTCTGAGATTTAAAACCAAATCTGCACATTTATATGAGTTAATTGGCTTCAGATGTTTTGATATGACACAACTAGGCGGCACCAACTAAAATACAGGGTTAGATTTTCTGCTTTTAAAAAGACTATACCATCTGACAGCAATAGACAAAAAGTATGTACTGCCGTAATTTCTTTTAAATATGACGTTTAATGTTTGCTTAGATTTAATTTTTCTTTTCATATACTTTATTCATGATTTTAATTTATTTTGTCTTTGATAAATTTAATTAGGCTTTACAAATGTTGAAAAACAAATGACCCGCACAATTGTGCGGGTCCGGGTTTTACCGTTTCCAAAATGGGTACAGTTCCTAATATATAATTTTTTTATTTTTAAGGGATTTTTTTAAAACTTATGTTTTAGCAATTTATTTTTTATTAATTACATTTTTAAACCGGATTAATTTTAAATTAATAGGTTTGTACTATTCATGATTTCTATTTAAAATATTCATGATTTCTATTTAAAATTGATAGTATTAGATATATAATATGCACATGTAACGAACTGTATGTTTCAGCTCTGAGTTATAGATGTGATATATGATTTATAAGTTTTATATGAGTTATATACATATCACGAGATAGATTTTTAAGTTTGATAAATTCATTCCATTTTGTCGACACAGCAAGTAAGCCACCAGGAATAAATAATAAATTATGGAAAGTTCAGTAAAGGCTCGACAAATTCCGTAGTGTCTGCTTGAATTTACCAGGAGATCAGGGAAAATTTTCCATAGATGAGCAGACGATTCCTTTTTTTAGGACGTGCGCTTCAGTAAAGCAGTATATATATATATAAAAAAACAACCACACTCTGTTGTAACAGTATCACCTGGGATAGTTTTAAATTTTGTAGTTTATCAGTGGGAAAGTACAGACCTAGTCCACAAGGATCTAGGATTAGGACCTGTTGTAGTCCTTACTCTGGTTCAGACCTAGTTTTATGTACATCGATCGGTATTTCAACAAAATACCGTTGCTGGAAAACTAAAAAAAGAAATTTGAAGGATCAGGCACAATCCAAGCGGAGTGAAGGGCATACCATTTGTCAACGGCTCTTAAGGCTGTTCTTAACTGCTCTGCTCAACAAGCGCAAAACGTTTTTACCCATTTACAAATTCGTTTTTTAACGGAAAGATATAAAATTGAAAAGCCTGATCATGGAACCGATTTGGAATTGAACTGTTTTTTCCATTTTTTGATCCATCCATTACCTATTGAGTTAGAAGCGTTTTGGATCACCTGACAAACACGTTTTTCGCCCGCTTTTGTGTGCTTTTTCTTGCTTCGTGCGGAAATTCGGTTCAAAACACACACTTTGACACTCTTTTCTGAGAGATCTATTGCGTTTGCAAAAAAAAAAAAAAAAAAAAAAAAAATGGAAAAAACAGCTCGATGACATAGTTTCTGAACAACAACACCAGCTAGTTTCATGCATGTTCGAACAAAAATAAATTAAAACTTATGTCAGAAAGTTGCCGTTTTGTATTTGAGAACACCCTTAAGAGGGGTGCGAGCATTGAGCATATCTCAGAAAATGAAATTGTAGTGGTCTGTCCAAAAACAAAAATTGTTTAAAACATTTTGATTGTGGCTGATGAAAATTATCTCAATAAACAACAACTTTTTTTGCTTAAACTTTTATTTTTAGATATTTGCACACATAATCCCAAACTACACAATTGTGTAGATTTAGCCCAAATACGGCTTCATTAAGCCTGAACCCGCACAATTGTGTGGTCCTCCCTTGGCATAACCTGACATGGGGTATTTTTTTTAATATTTTTTTTTCAATCAAATACGATTCTATCGATAAGGGGAATCCACCCAAACTTTCAATTTCTACCAAAAAATCTCCCGGTCTTAAAGGGTTATCGGAATCATTGGAAATATACCTTAGTAAAATCGCAGAGAAACATTTTCAAAAATCTACTTTTTATTATGCAGCTTTAAAAGTTATGATATTTTTAACTCTCTTTTTTCTTTTATTCTAAACTACATTAATTTTTTTAATGAATCTTTATGTGTATTTTCAAAAGTGTAAGAGTATAAGTAATCATTTTGTGTATTTTCTGTCCTATGAAAGCATAGTAATCTAAAATATAACTACTGTAACATTTTCCCATAAATATATATGCAGTATTCTTTAAAAGAATCTTAATTGTATATTCGAAGAAAAATCGGAATTTTTTGTAGAAATTGAGTCGGGCCGGGGATGATTTAATTGAAGTTGCACTTCCGAGCCTGTTTTCACTTATTTTTGACTCGTCGAAGGCGTATAACCCTCGACGGTTACTTTGAGGTCTAAACCATAGATCTAGTAAAATAACCCGAGTATCACTCGGTTTGCCGTTTCCGGTGAAGCGAACTAAGACCGAGAGTCTCTCGGGATCAACTTTTATCTCTCTGAGCTATAAAAGTACCTACTATATACGTTCGCAGTCTTTTTAGATATTATCTAACGAACCTTTTATTTTGAAAAAAAAAAAAAAATAGGTGGCAGCAATAGACAGAAGTAAGTATATGAAAATATGTAGAATCAGAGTTGAATTTGAACTTATTGTGAACCTTGTGGTGTTGCTCTTTGTGCTTTGAAATGTACCACGCGAAAGCAAATTTTACTAAATAATGTTTATATAGGAGAAAAACTATTTTCAGATGTTTGTACAACATTTGGGTAAGTTTTCATTCGAGTTTATGTAAAATTTTATGTTAAAAAATGATGTTTTCTTATGCGGAACTTCTTTAAAACATATAAAACACGCTTTTTTCAATAATTTCTCATTAAATATTAATCTTTAGTACATTTAAATAGTTCCTTGACTATGAATAAGAACAGTTTGAAGTTTATAATTAAAAAAAAATTAAAATACATATCTTCCAAATATTTTTTAAAAAATCATGAAAAGTACAAAATGCACTCACTTCAGAGAGAGATATGCGGTTGAAATAGCTCAGACCTTAAAGTGCTAATGACTAGGGTAATAGCCATCGCTTTCCCGCACATTTCACGTCCTTTGCTTGGTGAAATTATGTCTGAGCATCTTGGCTATAACAAACTCGTGCACGATGAGAAGTGCGGATGAGTTGGAGTCTGCAGTTGAAGACTGCAGCTTAATACGGGACTGGCGGCAGCCTAATACAACATGGAGATTGTTAAGCTCCTGAAAAGATATAACAAATGCCTAAATGTAGGGTGTAATTATGTAAGAGAAGTAAAGTAAGCTTCACTTATGTAGCTAAGTAAATTTTTTGAAGAAAGGTTTGTTTTTAAAGTTTTTACAGCCAAATGGTCGTTACTTTGTAGGTTACCCTCGTACTTCGAATTGAAACCTGCACATAATTTTTAATTCATTTTTTAAAACCAAGACAGATAAATAATGGATAAAATGTTTTCTTCAAAAAGAGAAATATCAAAATGTGTTTCTCGCTCCATAAATTCACCATAGTCAGAATATTTTTTGCTTGTTTGACATGCAAACTTTATAAAATACATATAAAGAGCACAAATAATTGTATACATTACCATCCTACACAATTTAGAAATAGATTAAAATCAAAAACTTGCATTTCTGGATGTCCAGCTTATCAGAAATATAACTAAACAGGATCTTGATCGCACAGTTTTTAGGAAGACTAACACATCTAATGCCTCTATTCCTTTTGATTGCAGTTCACCTATAAGTTACAAATTAGCACCATTTAATTACTCGTACTATATAAAAAGAGCATTTGAGGTTTGTTCGAGCCATCTCCTAAAGGAAGAACTAGATGCAATTAGAAAAATAGCAATAGAAAATGCAATTCCATCCCGTTCTGTTAAATAAATAAATAAATAAATAAATAAATCTTAAACAAGTTTGAAGTAAGTAGAGGATTATGGAAAACGAAGCGCAGTTCTAGGTAAAAGATTTAAATTTTGTAAAGTTAACTACATTCCAAGTCTTTTTGAAAATATAAGGCATACCCTTTTTAAATAAGATGTAAAATTAATCGCAGCCCCTCCCCCAAAGTTAAAAGATCTGTTAAATGCTAAAATTGATCCTGTCCAAGCAATCAATAGATCCGGAGTATACATAATACTTTTCCAAAAAGATAGTAAATATTTTATTTGTGTTGGTATGACGATGAGAAAATTATGCGATAGAATTAAAGAACATGAAGCAGATCTCAGATTAAATAGACCCCATACTGCATTATCAAGATTAGCTCAAACTCAACCTATAAAAGTATATTTTAATAAATCGAAAATTATCTTTCGTACAAATAATTACCAGGAAGTCATTACAAGAGAATCAATTGAAATAACTGCTAATAAAGATACAGCTTGTAACGATGCACTATCATACGATATCCATGGAGTATGGAGAGATTTGCTGCATAATAGATGAAGGCTCGTTTTATTGAAAATTTGAATAACTTTATCTGGCATCTCATCTGACGTACAACCTTTAAATTACAATATTTTCTTCATCTGGGCAATTCTCGAATAAGCGCAAAGAAAATAATAACAACATTTAAATCCCACTGATGACGGCCTTGTAATGGCTGAAAACGTTCCGGGTTTCTCTAATGTATTTTAAGATTTTTTTTTTTTTTTTTTTTACGTATTTTAAATATCTTTATATCATATGTATGCACCTGAAAGTAAATTTTGTACAATTATTTGCGCTTTTTATATGTATTTTAATTATTTAACTCAAGGCGAATATAGCACTAGAATTTTGACTTTCATTTATATGCAAACTTTATTTCAATAAATTTTAAATTCATTTTTTATTAACAGGTGAACTGAATAATATTCGACATGGCAAAACTGAAATTCAGAATAATTCTTGTCCCCCAAGAAATCTTAAAGGCGGATGAAAGAGAAGAACTTCTTTTTTGTGTGAAATCCGCAGTTCAGAATTGTGGCTTCAGTGATATTTGCATAAACTTTTCGCAATTCAAGAAATATGGAGATGAAAATTGTTTTGATGTAAAAGAATTTGCATTTGATGTTCTAGCCAAAGTTCCTTCCTTTTCGTGTGAAGTTACAAAAGTATTATTACACGAAGGACTTTGCATTAAGTGGAAAAAAAATATTTCTTCATACATTGAGTTTTTCGAAAACGATTGTTTTGTAGAATCACTACAACCATATCACGTATTGACATGCAGAGAATTTTCTTTTGGTGTACTGCCCCACAATGGTCACTACTATAAATGCTCTGATGACATATTTGAATATACTGAAGCCGCTTTCTACCATGATACTAGGAATGTAATAATAACAGTTTCAATTGAAAAACATGATACATATGAAATCACATTCTCATACGACAATATCAGAAATTTATTCGTAGGCATTGAGTGTGAACCGTGTCACGTATATTTCGATTTAATCAATCCCCCAATCATATATCGAATGGATAAAAAAAAGAGACACCGGTCTAACTGTATAAAAAAAGTGTTAAATTCAAAAATTATCATTGATGCTGACATAATAGGAAGAGCAAATGTTTTATCTTTAAAGTTACAGAATTCAGTGATATTCCGTGAAATCATTGCCAGCATTCATTATCAATGTACTGAAAAATCTGTATTTTATTCACGTATACTTGGAGTTTCGAAATTTAAACAATTTTGTATTGATCCAGTTATTAAAGACATGCATTTCGGTTGCTATTATCTTATAAATGCAATATTCAAGAGAAACTTCGCTATGGTTTCTCAGGCCTCTGACATAAATACTGAGTTGAGTCGATTGTACTCCTGGAGTCAGCAACATCCTGAATGCCTTGAGAAATCTTTGGCCATCGTGCTTGCACTTATAGACGATGGGAAAATATTAAATTTTTGGCGTGCTATTGAGCTGCAGTACGAGTATTTCATCGGAAATAAAGACAAAATAAATTCCAAGCACTATGTCCTACCTCCTAATTGTTTTATGATTCGGAGAGCCATAATAACACCGACTAGACAACTCTTCTGGCCTACAGAAGTTATGTTTGGAAGTCGTTTTCTGCGAAATTTCGATCCTGAATATTCCATTCGCGTATCTTTCCGTGAAGATGACATGTCCAAACTTACTATTAACCTGTTTTCTGCAGACCCAGAAATTCTGGAATCGTGTGTCACGAACCACATGAGGGATGGCCTACGGATTGGATCGCGGAAATACGATTTCCTTGCATGGTCCAGCTCTCAATTACGAGAGCATGGTGTATGGATGTATGCTGAAAATGAAAAAGAAGAGACATCCACATCCACGCACATACGGGATTCGATGGGTGATTTTTCACACATTCATTGCATTCCGAAGTACATGGCTAGAATGGGACAATGGTTTTCTTCTACAGAAGATGCAATATATATACCTCCAAATTCCCAGTTTGTAAAAACTGAAGATGATATCGAGGGCGAATATGATAATGCTAATCAAAAACGTTACTGTTTTTCTGATGGAGTTGGTAAAATATCACTCAACTTAGCTTCGAAGGTAAGTTTTCAAGCCTTTTTTTTTTTATGCGATAACGTATTTATTCTAGCATGTAAAACTGCTAAAATGTTTGAAATTTTTATTCTTTTTAATTCGCAGTTGCTATTATAAAAATAGTAAATCATCTCCAGTTATTTCCAAAATGACCATTTCTGTACTTTTTTTTATTTTAAAATCTTTTATACATTAAAAGACGCCAACTTTGCAGAAAAGCAAACCCTCATTAATATGCATCCCATCCCATTAAACTTGACTTAAAACATTTGGATTCTGTAATCAAATGCACCGAATATAATTAAACAAAAACCTAATTTGCAGATCAAATTAAAAAAACAAAATTTATTTCCTAAATTGTTTAAGACCGAGAAGAGGGAGATATTAAGATATTTCATTCAATTCGTTCTACATTTAATGTTAAATTTTTGTAACCAATAAGTTAAACCAATTGAACATTAAAAAATAAAAATGAAATTCATACAAAATAATACTTAAAACACCTATATACTTAGATTCCGTTCAAATGAAATCGAAATAAATCTTAGACTTTTTTTTAAGTTTTTGTATTTTGCATGTATCTTATCATATTATGTACAATCGTCATAAACATAATGCAAAATCTGCAGTACAAATATTTACAACTTAAAAATGGAAAAATTCTAAGATTTATTTCGACATAATAATAGGTCATTTTATGCTTCTGTACGTTTAAGGGTTGTGTTCCGATCCAAACTGCTTATTTTCTGATTCATTTTAAAATTCATTTTTGCTCTCAAACGCATCAAACTGGGAAATTCTCTTATTTAGAAACTATATAATGTGCCGTGCTTCTTAATTTTTTGATAAATGCAGAAAATACTGTAAAAAACGCTGTCAAAGTTGGCGTTTTGAACCGAATTTTCCGAAGCGGGCGATCTGGGAATGAAAAAAATGGTCATACTGAGAAAATAATTGTTTAAAAACCAAATTCTAATTAATTGAGCTGAAAATGAAATCACACGGCATGTTAAATATGTCTTCAGAAATCACCCCAGCAAGTTTCATGTTTTTACTTTTAAAAATGAGTCTGAAAATGTCTCAGAAAATTTCGAGCTGTTGAGGGTGAAAAAATATTTTTTCGAATACACCCTTAATAATAACTTTTTTAGTGCAAACACACTTTAAAATTATTAAAACACTGAAATACATTAAAAAGAAGCAATAATCCAAAACCGAAAGAAACATGACATTTAGTATTTCAGGAGGTATTTAGCACGGAGGCAAAAACTAACCAAATCTTTCAGTAAGAAATAAAAATTTAGAAATTATATTATTTTAATTATATTTTATTTGTTAGGATCATCAAATCTTGAATGGATATACGCGCGTGTTTTTAACATGTAAATAGTAGTGTTTTTGTATAATGGCTTTTTAAAACTTCGGAAATTTGAATCATGTTTCATTTATGTTTTTTATATAATTTTTACATATGGAATCCGATCTATAAACAGGCGTGCTTTCCCGCTACTTGTGTCTAAATTTATTCTTTATTAGTTTAAGAAAAAACTCACTTTAATTAATTTGTTCTGCCAAAAAAATAAAATAAAACAAATAAATAGCACCCTATGCCTGATTACGGCTTGCTTACAGCACAAATTAGTTCGGATTAATGTAATTTTATTTTTAGTTAAAAGCCATTTTCCATCGCTTCTAACCCTTTTGGTATACAGAGAGCACGCGATAATTTAGCAATAAATTTGAGTGTTAAATGTTGATAGCAATCATCATATCCAAGGAATACGAAGTTAGAACAACTGTGATGTCTGGACAGCGCATGGGACGAACGGGTAAAGGAATTGCGGACTACAATAACATAATTTAAGGGTGTATTCGAAAAAATATTTTTTCACCCTCAACAGCTCGAAATTTTCTGAGACATTTTCAGACTCATTTTTAAAAGTAAAAACATGAAACTTGCTGGGGTGATTTCTGAAGACATGTTTAACATGCCGTGTGATTTCATTTTCAGCTCAATTAATTAGAATTTGATTTTTAAACAATTATTTTCTCAGTACGACCATTTTTTTCATTCCCCGATCGCCCGCTTCGGGAAATTCGGTTCAAAACGCCGACTTTGACAGCGTTTTTCACAGTATTTTCTGCATTTATCAAAAAATTAAGAAGCACGGCACATTATATAGTTTCTAAATAAGAGAATTTCCCAGTTTGATACGTTTGAGAGCAAAAATGAATTTTAAAATGAATCAGAAAATAAGCAGTTTGGATCGGAATACACCCTTAAGGAACTGTATAAAAGGCTGAGTTGTCGTTACACCAACAGGAAAGAATATAAAACTAACTAACCAAGGATCGCACGATATCTGGAATTGCACCATCATTGAACACTTTATCATTTTTGCTTCCTGACATACACCAGGCACCTTACACCTTCACGTTGTAAACTGTGAGTAAAGGGTTTTTACTGACCGATCTGTAATATCGGTCAGTTAGTCGTTGATCATTGCCATCAACATGTCGCACGTTTTGCTGAAGAAAAAAAAATCTCCATCGAAATATAGTTTTTAAAATTTATAACGTGTGTGATAAGGGGTATGCGAAGTAATTGCCAGTTTATCGCGCGTACCCTGTAGATGAGATATTGTCAAATTTCCCTTTTATACGGCCATAAGGCCATTGCAATCATCTGCACTTCAGTTTCTACTGTTCCATTCAAGAACATAGAATACTAATAAAAAAAAAGCACTAATATCGATGAACTCTTAATTTTAAAAGGACATAATTTGAAACATTTAAACTGAAATTTTTACATTTTTAACGTTCTGACAGCATACAGGTGACCACATACACAACGGATGGCCTCATGCATTCAAACCACTGTCAGCCGCAACAACAGCCTCTACATGCTGTCAAAAACAACTGCAAGCAATAATGAGATGTGTGTTAGGAACATCTGTTTTGAATACAAACGGCTGCCCCGAGCTCCGCAACACTGTTGTGTGGATGCCTACTGGAGTCATTCTTAACCACGCCACATATGTAATAGCCCGTCGTCGGGTTAAAACCTGGAGAGCTGGAAGGAAACAAGTTGAGGATGACATGTTCATGAAAGTTTTTGGTCATCCATTATTGGGTTATATGGACTGTATGGGGTGATGCAGATACTTGTTGAAAAACGTACGGCTCCCTACGCCTAATAAAAGTAATCCAGAGCTTTTCCGTTGTTAATACCTCGGTATAAACAACGGCGTTGACTGGCACTTTGAAGAAAGATATGTGGAGGTATCAGGTCGTCTTTACTGCTCACGACGCCTCAGAATCCCCAGTAAGGCTGGAAATTTTTGTGCATGACGGTTGGAACCTCTTCAGGAATTTTATACATCCACCGATCTTTTTGGCATCAGTTCCTGGACCTGGACAAAGATTTTCTCATCTGAGAAAAACAACAGCATTCCTCGCTTTTCTTCATGTTTCACCTTGTTAAAAAGGCGTTTGGCTTTGGTCAGGCAGTTAATCCTGGCTCTCTCGGACAGGAACTGTCCTCTCCTTATCACGGAACTTTAACAAAGCCCTCACGAATAGCACATTGGATGGCGGCCTCATCAACTTGCAAGTGCCCTCTTCGACTTCCTAGGACTTTATTCGACACGAATGACGAATTCCGGCGTCTTGATAATGTCATATCGCCAAAAATATCATGCTCTGTACGAAACGGGCGCCACATCAAACCTGGCAGCCTTCAGATAGCTCCTTACTTTAAAGGTGAATGACCGGGTGGGTTTCAAGAATGCTGCAGTCTCTAAATCAGAGTGTTCTTCAGCCAATGACAGCAGGCCTCTTCATTTCAATAGTTAGTCTGTGTTCTGGCATGTGTACATGTAACAGAAAAGAATTTGTAACTATGATGTGCAGTGTGGTATTTCACCTATAATGTGTGTTCTCAAATACCTGCCGCACCCGGTATATTCGTTCACTAAGCTGCAGGTTTAACTGAAGTAGAAGCATAAGTTAAATTAACATAATTCATTAATATAATACAGTTTTAAAACATTGAGTAATGATTAATACTCTCAAGGGTTATATTCATAACTGTAATTAAGTTTTTTATATCATGTTTGAAAAAAAAATCTATTTTTAGCATTTAAAAAAAATACACAGAAAACAACTTTACAATTTTGATCTTTTGCTGGGCAGTCAAGGGGTTAAATCTAATTTGCAAGCCTCTGTGACTGCCAGCATTTTAGCAACATTAACATTTTACGATCCTCGTCACACCTGAATATCTTGTCTATATGCAGAAAAGAATTTTAAAGAAGAATTTAGCAATTTTTTGTCAATACCGTATCGACTCGAATCTTAGACCCACCTTATTTTTTTGCCGCAAAAATAAGAATATTTCTTTAAAATTAGGAAAGAAATTTTTTTGAAAAAATAAAAATTAGGAAGCTTACTAAATATGGTTAATTCTAATTTTATTTATTCTCCAAATTAATTCAAATAATGCATTTCTGAATGACAAATCACTCCGTTTACATCTTCAAATACTTCACTGCGCTAATTTTCATTACTGCCTTCGAATATAGCTTCGTTGTTGAATTGTTCGAAGACACCATAGCGCCACCTTTAGTTCTATTCATCACATTAGAAAAATCGCACTTGAGAAAAGCCTGCTTTACTAAATCCTTAGGAATGAACTTCCACACAATTAAAATCCACCGTGCTACGACACAAAGAGATTTTTTTTAATGCGTCACGTTTTTGTCAGTTCTGCGTTATTCGATGTAAGCCGTGAATTATAACTCTAGAGAATTTACTGCGTCAAAACGTCTATTCCTGATATTGGCCGAAGAAAGAGACTGCAGGCTGCAGGTCTCGGCAATGAATTGAATTTCTTTTGTAACCTTAAATAACAAACAAACAAACAAAAAAAATAAATTTGCAGAAGATAAACTTGTGTGAAATACATATACAGTGTGATTCTCGAAACAATGGCCTATTTCCTTAAATATTGCCCCTAAACACATACTTCCAAATTACAAAGTTACATAAAAAAGGGTGCAAAATTTGATGACGTAAGTTGCACTTCCATGGGGGGTCTATTTGATAAAATACAAAAACTAATTTTTATACGGCCCTGTAAGGTAAAATTTCCAACTAGGAAAATTTTCCTTATCCATTCCTGAATTAAAGACAAAAAATTCCATTTTGATATCTGCAAAAACACGCATAGATATTAAAATCCAAAATTCGTGACTTACACCACCTCTGAGCGACGCAATAATGGACGACGCCTTTGGAATGCAAGGTAGGGATCATCCACAAATTATACGTTATTAAAAGTCGATTTAAGACAGTGCCTCTCCTTTTGTGCATAAAATAACAGCGTATAGATATTAAGTTAAACGTGCTTTCGAAATATGCTATGCACAGGATGGCTGCATGGGTCGAAACTTCTAGGCCCGGGCCCGTGCCGACCCATAGAAAAAGTTTCAACCCGGCCCAGCATAAAAGTTGAAAGTTAGACCGGCTTGGCCTGTCCCGGTAAAAAAGCTAAAGGTTCGGCACGTGACTGGCCCGGCACGGAAAAAAAAGTTAAAATCTCGGCCCGAGCCCGGCCCGGCCCGACTGAATTTCTACAAAACATGTATTTTTAAGTCGATAGTTAAAAATTGTTTCGTACGAGGAGTTCTGATCAAAAATACTTATTTTAGCCTTTTTTTATGTTTATAATCTTCATTTTTAAAGAAGCGCCCTAGGCTATAATATTTAGTTTCTTATAGTGAATCTGTATTTGTATGTAAACATTTCAGTTTTCATTAATATCGTTAGTCCATATTCCATGTATAGAATACTTTGAAAAATTCTATACAATAAAATCTTCTAAGGCGGAATCACATAGGAACGAAAAAAATATGCTTTTAGACAAGTTCTTCTCACGTACGCACGATTTAGTTACTTACAATGCAATATTGCATTGGAAGTAACTGAATATTATTATTCAATTACTATATAAATTAATTACTGAATTACTAATTTATATAGTAACTGAATTACAATACTATATTAATAATAGTATTATAATTCAGTTTATATTATTACTAAATAATAATTCTATTATAATTCAGTAATAATATAAACTGAATAATTAAGTTTATATTAACTGTATAAACTTAATTATTTAAATTTAATAAGTTTGTATTAAGTTTCATTTTTAATGGATCAACACATTTTTCAGTTTAAAAAAGGAAATCGTCATAGACAGGTTCTTTTTCACAGGTATTACTGTATTTTCATTTTATTGCCTAGGAATCTACTATCCTTTAAAAAGAATAAATTTTAAGTTTAATTGCAGAATAATGACGATTTAAAAATGTCTGCATTTTTTGAAAAAAGGTTTTGGGCCGGCCAAATTTTACTGATTTTTGCACGCACCATGCCACGCCGAGGCAATGATTTTCAGACGGGCTGTTTCGAGACCGGGAATGAAAATTTCGGCCCGTGCAGAACTAGGAAAAATGAAGTCAATCCCGGCTTGTTATCAGGGCCCGACTAGCAAGTATTTGTGACCAGGTCACTTTCAATTTTTTGTGCCCTCCTAGACTGGTTGATTTACTGATACTAGTTTTTTTTTTTTTTTTTTTTTTTTTTTTTTTTTTCATATTACACACGTATTTGAAAAGTGTCTACTCAAAAAATCAAGTTTTCCAAAAACTGAAAAACAGTTCCAGGAATGAAAATAAAATATTTTTTCCATTATTTATTGAAATGTGTTTTTAACAATATGTTGAGATATATTTTTGTCTAATATCTCAAATGTAACATTTTTTTCACAATTATAATTTTTTTAAATGAAAATTTAGATGAAATTATGAAAAATTTTGTTCACTTTAGAAATTTCGTGCCCAGGGCACGGGCCTCGGGTGCCCGTGCGATAGTCAGGGCCTGCTTGTTATGGAAAAAATACCGTAGGCCGGGCCTGATCCTTCAGATAAAATTAAGGCCCGAGCCCAGTCCGGTCCGGAAAAAGTACTATCTATCCCCGTCTGACCCGGTCCGTGCTTTCTGAAAAAAAGTAAGACCCGGGCCGACCAGAGTGCCGTGAATGAAAATAGGCCCGAGTCCGGCCCACGGGCTGGACCAGCAAAATGAAGGCAAACTTTCAAACGGGCCGGGCCGATAAAAAATCTGAAGTTGTGACGGCTAAAATTATGAAAAAACTTGAAATCGATATGTTAGAAAAAGCCTTGTTGAAATCAACTGAGACATTTAAACAGTACAGAAAGAAAGTGGAAATGGCAAAAGTTAAGCAGAATAAGAAGATTAAGCGACAAGAATGAATTACTTAGTCACCTGTAAGCTTTTAAAAGGCATTTACACATTCTATTAGGAAACAATCTTTACTGAAAACTTAAAATGCATTTTTCTGCATGATGTTTTTTTTTTACCATTTCTCGTATTTAAATTGTTATAAGTCAAGAATCGTTGAATATAAATGGTTCAAACTTGGAACATGTCTTTTTCGATTATTTTACATTAATTTTGTTTCGGCAAATTTGAAAAAAAAAATGCTTCTGAAAATATGATTATTTAAAAATAAGTTGCATCTTTTTCTTATAAATATTTTAAAAATGCTGAAACAAAATTGAAACCTATGTTTTTCTTTTTAATTAAATGAAAAAATTTTGAAATTCGACAAATAATATTTCGAGTTATAACGATTTTAAATTACTCCACTTAAAAAAAATAAATAAATAAACTTTATGGGAAATTGTAGGATGTTATTTTGTTTACAAGTTATAATTTGTAAAATTTGTATAATTTGTATAATTTGTAATAATTTGTATAATTTGTAACCATATATATATGGTTAACCATCACAGAAAAATTCAAAATTCTAACTCAATAATTAATAGAACAAATTAAATGTTTCCCGGACATCTTGCATTAACATTGTTTCTTGAATTACACGTATTTCAATTTATTTCTAATTCCTTAAATCTGATGAACTATTTAAACGGGCATATCTCTGCGAGTTTTGCAGATATCAAGCTGCATTTTTTTTTTGTGTTTAATTCAGGAATGGATAAGGAAATTTTACCCTACGGGCGCCGTATAAACATTTAGTTTGTGTATTTTCTCAAATAGACCCAACCCACAACCCCCCCGGTGTTTCAACTTATGTCATCAAATTTTATACTTTTTTTATGAAACTTTGCAATTGGAAGTATAGGTCTAACTAGGGGCAGTATTTAAGGATATAGACTATTGTTTCGATCTTTATGAATCACACTGTATTTGCTTGATAGGCCAAAAGGAACTTTTTGAAACATTATCCGTATTAACAGGAATTCGATGGTAAGAGCGAGCTACATCAAATGTTGTAAATAGTTTCTTTTCATAAAACACTTGAGTGCGATCCTCTACGAGTATGTGAGGGACGAGTATGGTATCGGTCTTATATGCTAGCAGCGTGCGAATAGATTATCCTTCTAACTGTTATCAGTATCGGCGTCTTTTCTTGTGGTCACTTGGTGTTTTTGATCTTTAATGACTTTTAGGCTGCACACAGACGCTTGTTTTGCCATTGTTCTCCAGTTTTCATGGAAATCTTTTGTTCAGGACCCATCTGCGGTTTATTCACAAAAGAATGAGGGGAATCAACAATGGGTCAGGAGATAAGGAGCCCAACCCTACTTGAAGGAAAAGTTCCTCTTTTGCAGGACATCAGTCCCTTTCCTTTTAAAGTCATAAAAAATCAAAAACGCCGCGTGACCACAAGAAACGACGCCGACACTGATAACAGTTAGAAGGATGGTGCGTCCGCAGCTTCAAAGGAAAGGGACTGATGTCCTGCGAAAGAAGAATCTTTCCGTCAAGTACAGTTGAGTTCCTTATCTCCTGGCCCATTGTTGATTCCCCTCATTCTTTTGTGAATCAACCACAGAAGGGTCCAGAACAAAAGATTTTCAAGAAAAATGTAGAAGGATGGCAAAACAAGCGTTTGCACGTAGACATGGATAATCTCCGCAGGAGCACCAGCTGCCTTGCGGACCGTATAAAGAGGGGTACGCCATGAACATTTTGCCGGTTGCACGGTGCTTCGCGCCAAGAGAAATTAGAATTCTTGGTGAACGGCCATAAGGTGTTTAGAAGATAAGCAACGCAGATGGAAAAATAATGACCCCCCCCCCCACACACACACACACACCCTTTGTTTCAATATGATTAAAAATAGTTTGATTCTGCTTTTCTTTGAAAACGTATGAAAGGTGAGTTAGCTCAGATAAGAACCCTTAAGGTAGAATGGTAAACTCCACGGTAGAATACGAGTAAATTTTACTTGTGACGATAACATGGTT
This sequence comes from Maratus speciosus, assembly GCA_963932465.1. NCBI lineage: Eukaryota > Metazoa > Arthropoda > Arachnida > Araneae > Salticidae > Maratus > Maratus speciosus. The sequence continues at coordinate 98,887 of CAWVRF010000699.1, forward strand.
TCGGCATCAATTGCGCTAGTGTTTTTGCATGAACTAGTAAATTAAATTTCTTAAGAAAATCTATGTCTATGATTGGCTGACTTGCTGACTAACTTTGGTAGCTACAAAAGACCAAATAAAACTTCTCCATAAATTTAGATCATGAAGAGATAGATGTTTCATCGAGATTATGGCCGCAGTGCGATTACCGTATCAGTTTTCCAGGCATCGAAAATAATCCGATGAAATGTATTTCCTAGCTTTCGAGTCAAATTTTTTATGATACCTTGGTTTACATTAAGGCAGTCTAGTTTTTGTGGTGTAGGAGTCTTGATTTTTAAGAGTTGATCATTCGATTGCGAGGTGGATCAAGAAAGAAGAATGAAGGTGAAGATAAAAAACTAGTGTAGTTGTAAATCTGTATATACAACATTTTATCTATTAATTTATATTATCATTCCTATTTAGTCTAACATGTACTAGTTGTAAGCCATTTATCTTTATGCTTGTAAATCAGCACTCGTGCGGAGCCACCCATATCAAATGTTGTCTTTTAATAAAGTTGTGTTTGAAAATCCAGTATGTATGTTTATTTCACAGGGTACTAGCCCGATTTGATGGTGGGGTCGGTGAGCTTGGCAGGCCTTCCTGCGGGGAATGTTTCCTCGGTGCGTTTGTGTGGTGCATACCTAGGAGGCCAAGTGTTTCAAGGTTAGTTATTTGTGCCACGCGTTGAGGCTATTAGAGCATGATCAGGTGTCAGTTTGTAACGTTCGGAGTCCTAACTTTGACCCTCATGATGATTTTGGGAACGGTTTCATGTTTGACCCACGTGTATTGCCTTTAGAGAGTGCGTGGCATCCGAGGAGTCTCCTGAATTTTTCAACGTGGGGGTCCCATGTCTTCCGAGTGCTTGTGTAAACCTGGAAGAAGACCAAAGGGCGGTCCCTTCCAGAGCACGGTGTGATCGCTTGTATTGGCTGCGGACACCTATCAATAGTTTTTTATTTGCGGAATCGTTATGAGTAAGAGAAAAAAAAACGGTTGTAACTTACTTTCATTGGCGGTAATGGAAAGAACGATCGTCATTCGGACTCTCCTTGTCAGTTATTAGCAATTTTACTTGCTTTCCACAAATACTTTCTACACTACAAATTTATAGCATATCAGAATGGAATGCAGTTTTGTAATTTTATAACATTTAGTTTTGTAATATTACATTTTGTACTTGTTCTCGATTGCAAGCAGCACGCAATTAAATGGGTTTAATTTCGGAGAAAAAAAGTTCTTCTAGATTCGAATAAAAACGGTATTTTAAAAATTCTAAAAACCGTTGTTGAGGATTTCAATTTTATTATTATTATTATTATTAAACTTGCCTTAGCTAATAAGTCTGCTAATATGCAATATCGGGAAATAGAATCTGAAATTTTTTTAAAAAATGTACCTTGATTACTTCTCTTTCTGAAGAATGGATCATTTACAGATTTCTGCAATTTGTTATTTCCTACCACATAGAATACTAGCAAAATCCGTGGCTTTGCTCGCCTAATAGTTGCAATATGCAAGTGGTATTTATGTGCCTATTTTTATTAGACGAAATTATATTGCTAAGGATAATTCAAAAATTACTAATTAAGCGACAGTTTGACTAAACTTCATTATTACACTGCATTAGGCGAACGTGAGACTTAAATTTATTAGGAGAACTAAAACTAATTCCAAATAAATTATAATTTAGAATGTATTTTGAAGCTTTTCAGCTTATTTCAATTTTCATTTGAAGTTTCGAGTTTTATAGAAACCGTTCTAAGCAAGCATTTACATCTTAAAAGTAACCATCATGCCATATTGCAAGCTTCTATAACAACTGTATCACATAAACAACATTTTAGAACGTTTTTTGTAACTGCATCATTTAAAATTTTTAAAAACTGTTCTGGGCGAGAATTTACGTCTTTAGAGTGTCAGCCATGCCAAATTTCAAGTTTCTAGCCATAACAATTTCAAATAAATGGCAATCTAGAACTGTTTTATAAAGTTTCTTCTCATTTGACTCTTTAAAATTTCGAATTTTTTTGGAACAGTTATTTTCGATCTTTTACATGTTAAAAGTAACCATCATGCCATATTCTAAGCTCCTATACCAACTGTATCACATAAAACACGATTTTAGAACTTTTTTGCTACTGCACTCTTTTAAATTTCGAATTTTTAGAAAACTGTTCTCGGAGAGAATTTAAATCTTTAGAGTAAGAGACATGCTAAATTTCGAATTTCACGCCTTAGGGTGTATTCCGATCCAAACTGCTTATTTTCTGATTCATTTTAAAATTCATTTTTGCTCTCAAACGCATCAAACTGGGAAATTCTCTTATTTGGAAACTATATAATGTGCCGTGCTTCTTAATTTTTTGATAAATGCAGAAAATACTGTAAAAAACGCTGTCAAAGTTGGCGTTTTGAAACGAATTTTCCGAAGCGGGCGATCTGGGAATGAAAAAAATTGTCATACTGAGAAAATAATTGTTTAAAAATCAAGTTCTAATTAATTGAGCTGAAAATGAAATCACACGGCATGTTAAACATGTCTTCAGAAATCACCCCAGCAAGTTTCATGTTTTTACTTTTAAAAATGAGTCTGAAAATGTCTCAGAAAATTTTGAGCTGTTGAGGGTGGAAAAATATTTTTTCGAATACACCCTTAACAGTTTCAAATAAATCGTAATTTAGAACGTTTTCCGCTCATTTCCCCCCTTTTAACACTTTAACCGGCTGTCCCGGATTTTTCCGTTTCTAGAAATCATGTTAAAATGGCTCTAGACTAAAATATTTTAAACAAAATTTTATTTTTGACTATATATAGAAAGAAATGATATTAAAGATATTATAGCATCAAACTGTGATTAATAAATATATATTTTTTGGAATTTACAAGCATTCTCATAAAAATATAGGAAAACCCTCGGACGGTGAAAGGGTTAAATTTCTAATTTTCATAGCAAGTATTTGCATTTTAAATGTTACCACCACACCAAATTTCTATGTGTTACATGCCTAATTCCGTCCCTGGAGATAAGAAAATACTTCCCATCTTCACTTCGTTATGGAGTAACACTGTCACGTCACACACATCAGGGGTCTATATAAAAATTTCTTGTAATTCCGTGTTTTCCTATATAAAGCAACTGTAAAGCCGCCCCTGCCTCCCATTCCAAAAAAAAAAAAAAAACCTCACGAATAGTTTAAATTGTGACTATATATTATAATAATAAAAATCCCTGCCGGCCCGGCCTACAGGCAGAGGTAGATTTCGAAGTCAAATATACTAATATCACAAACAAAAACTAAATCATGAATAGAGATAAACCCACTTTAACAATTTTATCTGGCCGCTTTTGACGAGTTTTTATTTCATTTTTATATAATAGCTGGTTTTATCAGAATCATGTTAGGGCGGTATTCAAAAAAAGACTTTTCCATGCTCAACAACTCGAAATTTTCTGGCATAATTCCAGATTCATTTTTAATTTAAAAAAAAAAAAAAAAATATGAAACTTGCTGACGTGATTTTTGAAGAAATTTATAAGCGACCTGTTTTTTTTTATATTTTTTGTTCAATTAATTAAAACTTGATATATAAACAATTATTTTCTCAGAAGGACAATATTTTTCGTTTCTAACGCAATCGCTTCGGGAAATTCCGTTCGAAATGCCCACTTTGACATCATTTTTTGAAATATATTCTGCCTCTATCAAAAACTCGATCATTACGGTACATTATATAGTTTCTGAATAAGCGAATCTACCAATTAAATGCGTTTGAGAGCAAAAATGAATTTAAAAATGAGTCATAAAATAAGCAGTTTGGATTTGAGTGCATCCTTAATACAATGATTTTTCCAACACAATCCGCTTCGGTAAATTCGGTTAAAAATACCCTTTTTAACAGCATTTAAAAAAATATATTGTGCCTTTATCAAAAAATCGACCATTACGTACGGTACATTACATAGTTTCTGAGTAAGAAAACGTACCAATTGGAAGTCTTTGAGAGCAAAAATGAATTGTAAAATGAGTCAGAAAATAAGCAGTTTGGATTTGAATACACCCTTACAAAGATGATTTTTTTTCTTCAAACGCTATGTATTTTTAATTTGTTTTTGCTGTAAGAAGTGGTCCTATCCAAAACTTGTCTATATAGATGTTGTAGACAATATTAAGAAGATATATGATAAATTTATGGGGATTTTATATCTTTTGAATTGACGGAGTTATGGATTTTTTTCTTCTTCAAACCCCTTTTTGTTTTCGTTTCTAATTTTTTTTTTTTTTTTTTTTTTTTTTTTTTTGCTGTACGAATTGGTCCTATCAAAAACTTGTGAATGTAAAAGTTGTAGATAATGTTAAGGAAATTTGTAATAAAATTAATTGGATTTGATATCTTGAGAATTGACGAAGTTATGAATTTTTTCTCCCAAAACCCCTATTTTTTGCGCCCCTTGCGCCCATTTTTTAACTTTATCAAAAATCTGTGATACATAAATTTTTGGCCCTATTTTTAGAAGTAATAAAAACTTTAAACTGATTTGATATGTACAAAAATTAAGAAGTTATGGGGGGTTTTCTGTTTTCACAAAACCCCTCCCTATTTACATCCCCTTGGTCCGATTTTGCCCATTAACGAACTTGGCCGAGATTTTATGCCCATTGATTTTATGTATCAGTTTGGAAGAGATTGGTGCAGAATTACGAAAGTTATCGTGTCCAGAAGAAAGTGATATATATATATATATATATAGATAGATAGATAGATAGATAGATAGATAGATAGATAGGTAGATAGATAGATAAAGTTTTTTACTGAGGGTAGTTTTGGGTTCTAGGGGTCATAATCGGTGTAGATCTGCAAAAATGTTTCAGAAATTCCAGCATAGGAACGATCCCAATAGGTAGTATTTCATACGAAATCTACCTAAAAGAAAAAGCCCGGCCTTGATAATGGTAAATTAACACATAAATTCAGAAATTAAATGTTTAAAGTTTGTTGTTTGAATGTTTAAGATTATAGTTGATTGCTGATTCCGGGTTAATATCCACAGTTCATATTTATAATGAAAATCACCATTAGTGTAATGATTTGATGCCATTAGTGAATGTGCGCTTTACTGAAGTGTCGTTATGCAAAGAGGTAATTATTGTACCATAAATGCTGACATTTTAGTATAAAAATGCTGATATTGAGTGATATTCAATTTAATAAATAATAACTAAACCCTTTCTCCTTTTTCGATAAATTAAATGGCACACAAACAAACAAACGCACACACACACACAAAAAAAAAAAAAAAAAAAAAAATCTAATTCTTTTAATAAAGCATTAAACACGCCTATAATATTTTTAGGTGCACGAGTGCCTAGGACATGACAAGTTGTGCAGCGCTTTTCAGATTCGATACAAAGGATACAAGGGTGTACTTGTGATTGATCCAACTTTAGAAGGTGAACAGATAGTATTTCGGAAAAGCATGAATAAGTTTGACTGTTCGAATAGCTCAAAACTGGAAATAGTTAAAACAAGCAAACCAAGTATGTTTTTGTTTCTTTCACTTTTGGTTCTGATTATTCTTTTTTATTTCCTTATAGAGAGAGCTATGTAGATCGGTGATATTTTGGTTTTTGGATAAATTTTTACAACTAACCAGGGTTTTTTTTTTTTTTTTTTTGGTTTAAATTTCTCACCTCTTTTCTGCCGAGGCGCGTCCATCTATTCCTTTAAAAGGTAGATCCCAATACTTAATGAACTATACTGTATGATAAAAATACAGTGAAACCTAAGTAATTCGACGCTCCAAAAGAAAAGAAAACCTGTGGATTTAAGCGGATGTCGTCTTAGTGAGGTTCTACTTCTCAAACACCACTTTAAAAAAAATGATATCCTCGATATTTTTTTCTTGTTTGCATAATCAACAAATTAACTTCTAATGCTTTTCAGTCATCAGTGATTTTGGATTTGTGAATTACCAACAATTGTAGTTTTCCAAAATCATGCAAGTTTTCAGACAGAAAAATGCTGTTTTTTAAAAAAAATAATCCCCCTTTTTTATTTATCCTCTATCATACTTTTTAATCTATTATTTCGCAACACAATCAAATACTACTAACTGTACTCCCTATTTTTCTTCATCTGTCTGCAAAGATTTAGAAATCCTATTAAGGACGAGTCTTACATTGTATACATACTTCCATTACGATAGAGTAGCGGTTCCCAACCAGTGCTCCGATGAGCCCTAAGGGCTCCACGTGCACTTTCCAGGGGCTCCGCAGCGACCTGGGAAAATAAATAAAATTTGAATGATATATAACGTTGGAAGCAGGGGATTTTTCTAAAAGTGTGTATGAATTTCGTTGTTACAAAAATCATGGTAAATTGAAACTTTGTACAACTAATGAAACAATGTCAACTTCATGATAAACTTTAACGTTTGAGTAAACACCTGTTGTTATCACAAAATACACAATACAAACTTTAAAAAGCTCACTGTTTTACTTAAAGGCGACAATAATAATATAGTCCCATTTCAAACGAAGGGACGTATTTGTATCATAGGAACAACAATTCAGAATAAAACAAAAATAAACAGAACAGAATAGAAATATTCTTCGACGGTGGCTGCGGAAATTGCAGGCCGAAAGTACTAATAAATTTTAGATAAAATTTATATTTTTAACTTGTAACATCTATATTATTATGGTTTTTGTCGCCTTTAAGTAAAACAGTGCGCTTTTTAAAGTTCATGTTGTGTATTTTGTGATTGAATAAAGGTGGAATATTACAATTCGTCTTATGATTTTATTTTATTTACCTGTTGTTATTTTTTATATTAAGTATGAAGTGCGAATTTTAGTTTCTACTGTAAGAAATACTAATCTCTTCAGAAAAAGATAAAACTTACCATAAATCAACTTAATTGCTTTTCCAAACACTTAATGTTTGCAGTAAGTTAAATGTTTACATCATCTAATTCATCCTGATACGAAAATAGAACATTACTTCCTGATTCATCAGATAATAAACACTTATATTATAAAGCTGCAATATTGATTTCATAAAGAACTATATATTTTATTTTATTGGCTTTAAATTAAAATAAGTACTTTGTTATAATATAACCTTGAATTTATTTATGTATTTAATCTCATCTAAATAATGTTATGTATTATTAATTTAGTATATGTATGTTATTTAAACAAGAAAGGAGCAAAAATGAATGTTCCAGTGTATAACCTATTAAAACTATATAAAATTTAATTAATACCTAAAAATTGGTACAACATCTAAATAATCAATAAACACACTTTTATAAAACACCTTCACAAGCTCTTTACAGGTCAAATCAATAGATATTTCATAGAAAAAACAAATGGGTAATTCTCTCAGATAACCTGGATAAGCAGAAAATCCGGGGACGATCCTGAAGAAGAAGGTAAGCTCAATTTCCTTACCTTTATTATATGATTTAAATGTGATTATTTTTATATCACATTAGTCTCATTTTAATTAATCACTAACAATGATTATGAGACTGATGTGCTGACTTCCTTAAACATTAAATATTAGTAAGGTAATTCGGGGGAAGACCCAAGTTTGCTCCTAGTACTTTTATGTCTCAACAGATGCAAATAATGACCGGCTTGTGTGACGAGTCTTGTCTCGGTGTGCACGTGGTTTGTGAATTTACCTTAATTTGTCGCCTTTAATCGCCGTTATTTTTTAATCTTGTGAACATTTAACCGGATGAGTAAAGCTCTTATAATATTCTATTGCTCATATTTAAAGTTTATAAACGGATGTTTTATTTTAAATGTGATATTAGCAATATAAGTGCGTTCCACATTCTGTTACACACACAAGGTAAGCAGAAGCGGTCATAATCTTGCAGCAATACGGAAATAAGTGTGTGGGGCATTTTCCCCCAATACTTGGGAGAAGACGCAACAATGCAACATGGTTCAGAAATAAGCTAAAATGAAGACAAAAATTAATTAATTCTTTTCTGTCTTCCAAATCACATTACCAAGTACTTACAGACACTTGATCACTCCTTTTTCAAACCATTAAAAACATATTGGCGAGAAGCCCTGAACGCCTGGATCCACAGCAAGTCACGTCGTAAACTCTCAAGACTTCAGTTCTGATCTCTTCTGAATACAACTTGGAGCAAGGCATCCACAGTAGAAAATGGCACTTCTAGGTTTTCAGTTACTGGGATTTATCCCTATAACCCACAAGCAATCCGGGAACATGCGTTTGATATCTCTGAGGGTTCCATTAATGATACAGCTGTTGCTCCCACAAGCGGCGCATGTGACAATAGGCCTACACCAGCCGTTGATTCCACCAACAGTTCATGTGGGCCTACACCAGCAGTTATTTTTAACAGCAGATCTACTGGCAGTGGATTGTCACCAGCAGTTGCCTCCACCAGCACAGAAAAGGGTATTTCTTGTCTAGAAGCAATCAGTCCTGTTCCTCAAGTCAGAAAACCTAAACCATCTGGGCGTAAGAAACAAGCAGTTGATGTCTTAACTGCATTAGAGAGAAGAAAAACTATGCGGGAAAAGATAAAAGAAAAGGTAGAGAAAAGGTAAAATAAATAAAAAGAAACCTCCGAGAAAACAGAAGTAAAATAGATGAGTAAGCTCGTCTTCCTCGAATGAAGAAATTCCTCTGGATACCAGTGGTGATATTTTGGATGAGGATAATGATGATGATTTTTGTGTTGTATGTAAAGGATACCTTTACACTAAAAAAGGTTTCAAGTGTGGTTAGATTCAGTGCATCAAATACAAGAAATGGTTGTACGAAGATTGCAATGGTGATCATTTGCACTAAATGAAATGCTGTGCCATTATTAGTTTTGGCAAAGTAAATTTGAAAAAAATGATTTCAGTTTACAGAATTGTTTGTTTGATTATTGTTAATTCACAGGTAATGTTCCAATATTAGTCTTATTTTTCTTATTTTCTGTGGCGTGGCATCTTCCTCCATAACAGGTAGCATCTTCCTTGTATATAGGGGGGGAACATGCCACAATTACACGAGTTTATTTAACATTAAATTTCTCAATTATTTAAACACTGGAAAAAGAATTGATGAGTATACATAACCAATTAACTATTAAAGAGCATTGTGGCACATTTTAGGTAGCTTTCTTTACAAAAAAGCTACCTATTGCAGCCGTTCGGAGGAAAGCGATTTCAAAAAATTTTGGTATATTTTCATCGATCATGACCCCCAGACCCCGAAACCACCCTCCGTTCAAAATTGATATATATATATATATATATATATATCTGACCTATGTCACACTGTAACTCCCGTAATTATGAACCGATTTCGATGTAATTCGGTGTGTACATAGTACATACCAATGTCTCGACCGAGTTCGTTGGCCAGCTTCATCCGCCGTTTTGTTTCAAAATGGCGGCCATTTAATATTTTTAAAAAATATTAAAATTTGAAATGTGGTACCAAAAAATTGAAAATGGAAAAATATTTTTTTCTTATGTATTTGACCTTTCTACAAAGATTTCGGAGCAGTTTTTGTTTCGTCTATATCTTAAAAAATGGCTGAGTTATAGCATTTTGAATTTCTATCGTGGCTGACATTTTGAAACGTCCTGAATTTTGTCACGCGATAAAAGGCGTATTTATGAACCGATTTGGATGTAATTCGGTGTGTACATAGTACATACCAATCTATCGACCGAGTTCGTTGACCAGCTTCATCCGCCATTTTGTTTCAAAATGGCGGCCATTTAAATTTTTAAGAAAAATTTAAATTTGAAATGTGGTACCAAAAATTGAAAATTGAAAAAATATTTCCTTCTTATGTGTTTGACCTTGATAAAAAGATTCGGGAGCGGTTTTTTTTCGTCTATATCTTAAGAAATGGCTGAGTTATAGCATTTTGAATTTCTAGCGTGGCTGACATTTTGAAACGTCCTGATTTTTCTCACGTAATAACAGGCGTATTTATGAACCGATTTGGATGTACCTTGGTGTGTACATAGTACATACAAATATCTCGACCGAGTTCGTTGGCCAGCTTCATCCGCCATCTTGTTTCAAAATGGCGGCCATTTAAAAAAGTCCTTCCGGCCAGTGCCGGGAGGAAGAGGTAGCTTTCAAATTCCTTATTTTAAAAAAGCCAACTTATATTATTCAAACACACGAAGCTCAATTTAGTGGAAACCGAATATAGGAGATTCAATACTAATTTTTATCAATACTAAATCATTATGAATGAGAATTTCGCGAAATTAGTCAGCTTTATCCAACTGCTTTTATTTAAAGTAACTTATATTTGGCTGAGATGTTGATGTATACTATCCACATGCCTTCTTACATGGAAATAGGCGAATACGTGTGTTATCGCGTGACAAATACAAGATCGTTTCAAAATGTTAGCCATACTAGAAATTCAAAGTGCAATAATTCAACCATTTTTTAAGATATAAACAAAAAAACAAATTTTCAGAAACAAAATCTGCTCCAGAATCCTGGTATCAAGGCCAAACACATAAAAAATCTTTTTCATTTTCCAATTTTTTAATACCTCATTTTAAATTTTAAATTTAATTTTTTTTTTTAAATGGCAACCCTTTTGAAACAAGATGGCGAATGAAGCTGGCCAACGAACTCGGTCGAGACATTGGTATGTACTATGTACAGACCAAGTAACATCCAAATCGGTTCATAAATACGCTTGTTATCGCGTGACAAAAATCAGGTCTTTTAGGTAGCTTTCATTACAAAAAGCTACCTATTGCAGCCGTTCGGAGGAAAGCGATTTCAAAATATTTTGGTATATTTTCATCGATCATGACCCCCAGACCCCGAAACCACCCTCCGTTCAAAAGTTGATATATATATATATATATATATATATATATATATATATATATATATCCATATATATATATATATATCCATATATATATATATATATCTGACCTTTGTCATACTGTAACTCTCGAATTTATGAACCGATTTGGATGTAATTCGGTATGTACATAGTACATACCAATGTCTCGACCGAGTTCGTTGGCCAGCTTCATCCGCCATTTTGTTTCAAAATGGCGGCCATTTAAAATTTTCTGAAAATTTTTAAATTTGAAATGTGGTACCAAAGAATTGAAAATGGAAAAATATTTTTTTCTTATGTATTCGACCTTTATACAAAGATTCCGGAGCAGTTTTTGTTTCGTCTATATCTTAAAAAATGGCTGAGTTATAGCCTTTTGAATTTCTAGCGTGGCTGACATTTTGAAACGTCCTGAAGTTTGTCACGCGATAAAAGGCGTATTTATGAACCGATTTGGATGCAACTTCGTTTGTACATAGTACATACCAAAGTCTCGACCGAGTTCGTTGGCCAGCTTCATCCGCCATCTTGTTTAAAAATGGCAGCCATTTAAATTTTTAAGAAACATTTAAATTTGAAATGTGGTACCAAAAAATTGAAAATTGAAAAAATATTTTTTCTTTATGTATTTGACCTTGATACAAAGATTCGGAGCAGTTTTTGTTTCGTCTATATCTCAAAAAATGGCTGAGTTATAGCATTTTGAATTTCTAGCGTGGCTGACATTTTGAAACGTCCTGATATTTGTCACGTGATAACAGGCGTATTTATGAACCGATTTGGATGTACTTTAGTGTGTACATAGTACATACAAATCTCTCGACCGAGTTCGTTGGCCAGCTTCATCCGCCATCTTGTTTCAAAATGGCGGCCATTTAAAAAAATTTAAAAAATTTAAAATTTAAAATGAGATACCAAAATATTAGAAAATGAAAAAGATTTTTTTTGTATGTGTTTGACCTTAATACAAAGATCCCGGAACAGTTTTTGTTTCGTCTATATCTAAAAAAGTGGCTGAGTTATAGCGTTTTGAATTTCTAGCGTGGCTGACATTTTAAAACGACCTGATTTTTGTCACGCGATAACAAGCGTATTTATGAACCGATTTGGATGTTACTTGGTCTGTACATAGAACATACCAATGTCTCGACCGAGTTCGTTGGCTAGCTTTATTAGCCATCTTGTTTCAAAAGGGTTGCCATTTAAAAAAAAATTAAATTTAAAATATAAAATGAGGTATTAAAAAATTGGAAAATGAAAAAGATTTTTTTATGTGTTTGGCCTTGATACAAAGATTCCGAAGCAGATTTTGTTTCTGAAAATTTGTTCTTTTGTTTATATCTTAAGAAATGGTTGAATTATAGCACTTTGAATTTCTATTATGGCTAACATTTTGAAACGATCTTGTATTTGTCACGCGATAACACACGTATTTGCCTATTTCCATGTGAGAAAGCACGTGGATAGTATACATCAACATCTCAGCCAAATATAAGTTACTTTAAATAAAAGCAGCTTGGATAAAGCTGACTAATTTCGTGAAATTCACATTCATAATGATTTAGTATTGATAAAAATTAGTATTGAATCTCCTATATTCGGTTTCCACTAAAGTGAGCTTCGTGTGTTTGAATAATATAAGTTGGCTTTTTTAAAATAAGGTATTTGAAAGGTACCTCTTCCTCCCGGCACTGGCCGGAAGGACTTTTTTATTTATCTTATCATTTCAATTTTTGTTCTACTAAGCAAAACATTCTTATATGTGGCGTCTCCCCCCGAATTACCTTATATGATAATTTAATAAAGTTGTTTATTTGAAAATTAGAAGGTGGTAATAGAAACTAGAGTCCTGCGCGGGTCGGGTTTTACCCGACCCGAACCCGCAAATTCCATTTTAAGTCAACCCGCAACCCGACCCGAACTCGCAAAAATAATTTTCGGCAACCCGACCCGAACCCGCAAAAATAATTTCAGGCAACCCGCAACCCGACCCGAACCCGAAGTATATAAACCCGCACCCGACCCGAACCCGCAATATTTCAACCCGCAACCCGACCCGAACCCGCGATTTAAGGAAAGCAAATCATGTTTTAATACAGTTATGAAAAATTATCTACGTAACTCTAATAGAGGTCTGCACCGGTCGTGGCCGGTACCGGGCCGCGGCGAGTCAGCAAAATTTCAAACTGCCCAGGCCGCTTTATTTGGACAGTTTTTTCAACGGGCCGGGCTGATAAACAAAATAAACGGTCCGGGCCGGCAAAAAAATGAACGGCCCTGCCAGGCCGGGCCGATAGTTACAATTAAGCCGGTCTACTCGCCCGATATAAATATTTAGACGAAGCCGATAAAATTATAAACGGGCCTTGCCGGGCTAGGGCCAAACTTTTAAGTTTTACACGGGACGGGGAGGGCCGTTTCCGGGCCTGGTAATTCCGGTCCGTGCAGACCTCTAATTCTCTAATATCATTTTTATGTTTTACAGAGAAGAATGAACAAATCTATATTCTTTAATATTCAACTATAGTGAAACCTTTGACCCGATCTGATGCAGGACTCTAAATGGTATAAAACAAAAAATCTAATCTTTAAATATGCTTTAAAATTAGTTGCGGTTTCAAAAGTTCCATTTATAACGATGCACCTTGTTTTACACAAGTGGCCATCTGCCTTTAGTTTATCAGCAGTTATTATTTTGAAAATTTTCCCGTATAACACACTGCATCGCGTATCACCACAATAAAATTATTCTCTTGATAGACAGGAAGGACCATTCAGCATTTTGCTGCGTATTGTATTTTTAAAATACGATAAAAATATAATGCAGTTTGTTATTTCGAAGACTGGTGAAAGGATGACTAAATACAAAACAGACAAGGATATATTTTGCTTTTGTGAAACTTTGATCTGCGGTTTATATAGGCTTTTAACGGGAAAAAGTATTTTCCACATTTTTTAAAAAAGCGGGTCAACCCGAACCCGACCCGCAAGAGTTAAAAAAGCTAACCCGAACCCGAAACAATGAAAGCCAACCCGACTCGAACCCAACCCGCACCAAAAAAATTTAAAGTCAACCCGACCCGATCCGCAACGGGAAAATATAGCTCCAACCCGACCCGACCCGAACCGCGGGTCGGGTCGGGTTCGGGTAAAAGCGGGTAACCCGACCCGATGCAGGACTCTAATAAAAACAAAAATGGCTTCAGTAAAAATGCACGGATTATAGAGAAGCTTAACTCCACAAATTACAATATTTGGAAATTTAAAATTGAGATACTTCTCATAAAAGAGGATCTTTTTGAGGTCATTACTGAAGAACCACCAACCCCAATTACAGCTTATTGGTGTAAAAAGGACTGAAAGGCCAGAGCTATTATAAATCGTAGCATTGAGAATAATCAGATCGTCCACGTATAAAATATTCAAAACCCGAGAGATACTTGGAATACTTTAAAATCAATTCATGAAAGAAGTAATTTATCGAGTAAGCTATATTTATTACGCAAGGTATATAGCACGAAATTAACTGAAGGTGGCGATATGGTAAAACATATCACAAACATACTAGAAGTAGTTGATAAATTATCCGCTATAGGTGAAAACATAAAAGATAATGATATCTCAGCACTTTTGCTGTGTAACTTACCAGCTTCATATGACACCCTCATCGCGGCACTCGAATACCGAAATGAAGAAGAGCTGTCACCTACATTTATAAAAAGTAAACTGATCGACGAATTTAATCGCAGAAGCGATACTTCCGCATCATTTGAAAATACCGCTAGAGCATTCAAAACAAGGAAGAAATTTAACAATGCGGGATATAAAAAAGAACAAAAATACTGTTCAAATTGCAAATTGAAAAACTATTCCACCAAAGAATGCTGACATAATAAAAATAAACAAAACAATACTTCATATAATACATATTATAAACAAAACTACAAGAAAAATTTTATTTCTTCTCTTGTTTTCCTAAAAGATGACAAAAATGTTAGAAATGAATATGTATTAAATTCGGATAAAAGTGCCGATTGTAATGAGTATGAAAGTGATCAAGGTAACAAACACTGTGCGTTTATAATAAAACCGCGCAATAACAAAGCTTTTATAGTTGACAGTGGCAGTTCTAGTCATATAACAAATGATGAACATTTATTTACAGAAATTAAATCAAATGAAAAAAACTAATGTTGTTATTGCAAATGGAAAAATTTAGTTTCATATGGATCGGGTAATACCAGGGGCGCCATTTCAGAACTTTCTTGGGGGGGGGGGGGGGCAAACATTTTTTGAGGGATACTATATAGCTAAGGGTAGGATCCAGGTGGGTCTAACCCCCCCCCCCCTGTATGAGAAACGTTTACTGACTTATGCTTACAATAACAGTAAAAACTTCGAATAAGGAAACTCAGAACCGATGAAATATTTCGTTTTAGACAGGTTTCCGTCTTAGAAGGTAAAGTTTTAATATATTGGACATGATTTTTGTTTCTTTTTAGACAGGATTCTATTATAGACAGGTTTCATTTTTACAGGTACCCTCACTGACTGTTAAACCATCTGCTCTATAGTATAGCTCTGAAAAGAGATGTATTAGAGTAAAACTTGTGAAAACGAAACCTGTCTATAACAGATGGAGAAAAAGTCAAATTTCCTTGAAAAAACATCATACAATTATACTTGCTAAGACGGAAACCTGTTTAAATGGAGCCTTTTTGTAGTCCCTTTCGAAAATTTACTGAAAGGGGCGCCATTTCATGAGTTTCCTGACGATGGACAAGGAAAATTTTTCTTTGAGGAACAGGGAACGTGGAAAATTGCACAACTTGCAGAACTGCACAAATCACACAGAAAAAAAATCCCGTACAATAAAACATGCTCTACGTGATTTTGTCTCCATAACTTCTTCTACAAGCATGTGATTCCACAATTTTTTTTTAATTTTCGTGAAAGTCCACGATTTTTCTTTCTTTCAAAATCCGCAAAATCAATTCGTCAATAGGCCGCAGAAAAAAATAGCGAATCTTGGAAATTTTGAAAAAAAAAAGCCTCAAAATGGTCGCTTAAAAAATCGCCAATTTCTTCAAACGACCGTGGAAAATATCGCTAATTTCATCAGAGATCGCGAAAAGAAATACAGATTTCGTCAAATGATCGCACAAACAGAAATCTTAAATTTCGTAAAAGGATTGTGAAAAAAATCGCGAATTTCGTAAAAGGATTGCGAAAAAAAGTCGAATTTCGTCAAAAGATTGCGCAAAAAATCACGAAAATTTAGTCAAATAATCGCGCAATAAAATCGAGGAGAAATTCGTCAAACGATCGCGTAATAAGGTCCAAAATTTTGTCTAACTTTCGCGCAAAAAAAATTCACAAATATTATTAATTGGTGGCAGAAACAAAATCATTAATTTCAATAAATGATAGTGATAAGGAATCGTGAATTTTGTCAAAAGAATCACGAAAACAAATATCGAATTTCGTCAGTTGGTCGCGGAAAAATATTGTGAATTTCGGCAAGTGCTCGCGCGAAAAAAATCTATTTCGTATAACGCTTCCAGAAAAATATCGTGAATTCCGTGAATCGATCTCGGAAAAAATCGCAAATTTCGGCAGATGATCGCGAAAACATTTATTAAATGCATATGTTTTTATTGCAATAAAATCTGATAAGTTATTTTAGAGTTTGGGCAATTTTCTAATATTTGTTTGAGTCTGACATTTGATTTAGAATGCAACGAATATTCTGTATCTATTCGATATTCTGCCATACTACCGAATATTCGGTTAGGCCGAATATCAAACTATTCGGTTTGCTGAATTCTTAAAAAACCTCTTAAAAATATTTTTTTAAACATTACACAACTTTAGGCCGAATATCAAACTATTCGGTTTGCCGAATTCTTAAAAAACCTCTTAAAAATATTTTTTTTTAACGTTACACAACTTCTACTTTTAACTGTCAATTAAAAAAGATATTCAGAATAATTAGAATATTTAAATAAAAGAGAATGATTTTATATTATTTATTTGTTGTTTTAAAAATGTCACTTAAAAAAATTAACCATTAATGGTATGTCATATGTTCATGGGAATTAATAAATGTTGAAATGCAAGTCACTAAGCATTGTCTGGTAAATAATCCGTTTCTTGCTTTTTCGCAAACAGGTTGTTTCTAAACAAAATGGAAGAAAATTTCAGTGGTAATAATAAGCATCAAAACAGGCAATTTTTTGTCCAGTAAATCAGGATCGCAATTCACTTATTCAGTCAGAAATACAGTGTATCCCCAAGTCAAACTATAATTTTCTTTTGTTACTTTAACAATAATGAAGGTATTGTAACTATATTGTCAACAGAGTTACTTTAATTTCTGTGAAATAGGATAACATGGCGAGAAGTGCTGGAAATAGCAACCATTCATATCTAAACAGCACTGAGCTAGACATTATTTTATTAAAAATGCAGCTAGTACCACTGGCCAAAATCCAGTCTTTTTAGGGATGCACCGGATATTTATTTTGCCGGATATCGGATACCGGATATCCGAAGCTCCTTTGTCTGCCGGATTCGGATATCCGGCCGGATATCCGGCACTAGATATGTTTTTAGTTATATGGTGAATTATTTCCTTATATAACGCCATCTCAGAACAATAAATTACAAGCATGTTTCACACATCATTAAAACATTTTAAATGTATTGAAATATAATTTACAAAAACTATATCTCTTTGAATATCAGGGCTTGAAATTCAAGTTTTCCCCTGGAGGGGAGTTTCCCACCCAACATTTAAAAATGCAGGGGAGTTGAACTGTTAGAAAGGGGGAAAAAATCTTTAAACCCCGTTATTTTTTATGTGCCACTTAAAGAATTACATTTATACAGACATGACAAAATACCATTAAAATAATTTAAATTAACAACTCAAGATAATTATCCAAAATGTTTATTTTTATTAAAACAAAGGAACAGAATCAAGTTTTATATATATACCATGTCTATCTTTCAACTTTCACCTAATGTTATGGGCAATTAACAATTGGGTTCCTAAATGAATTTCTTAATTTAGATTTTATTCCACTTTGCATGATTTAGCCTCTTTCACAAGTTACACTTTTGACAAACAGCACAGACCACAGTTTTATAACTTTAGAAATTATCGGAAACTCATGGTTATGCTCTGTTAAAAAATTTTAGAAAACTTTGCAAAATCTGATGTGCATTAATTTTTAACAGTAAGTTAAAAATGCATGAATAATGCATATCGGTGATTCTATTGTCAATATCCTACGGTGATTGTATGTCACTTCTGAACAAACTTGTTTTATTATATCCTTAATGGAATTATAGTCAAAACTGTAGTCCCTGGTAATTTTGTTAATTGAACTTATGTTCTATGCATTGGAATTTTAAATCCATATCCAAAGTTTGAAAAGGAAATAGTCATTGATTTTTTCTATTACACGATAAAAGGTGGATTTCAAAAAGTAATGTCCTAATCTGTGAATTCCAAGAATCAACTAGTTTGTTATTTCTAAACATGTTTTTTTAAGTTCAACCAAATTTTTTTTTCTTCATGTGCACCACAAGTGTAATCTCATTTTGTAGAGTGCTGACTATTGGCCAATTTGGTAGGGATTGGTCTCCGGTGGCCATTACTGTCCTTTTAGTTATTTGCTATTTTGGGCATAGGGAAAAAACATCGCAAAATACATAAATCGGTCATTAAAAAAAAATATCGCCGATTTCGTCAATCATGGTGAAAATAAATAAAAAAATTTGTCAACCGGTCGCAAGAAGAAAACTGAAGTGCAGGGGAAATCGGCAGCGGGAAAATATCACAAAATTCGTCAATCGATCTGTCATGAGCAAATATCGTGAAATTTTTCGGCCGGTCACAGAGAACAAACGCAAAAATTTTCAATCGGATGCAGAAAAACAATCGTTACTTTCACCAGTATGTTGCAAGAACAAACAGGGAAATTTGCCAATCGGTCACAGAATAAAATTGCTATATTTATCAATTGATCTCGAGGATAAAAAAAAAATCATGAAATTCATCGATCAGTCTCTAGAAAAAATTGTGAAATTCGTCAGTCGGTCGTGGAGAAAAAGCGCAAAATTTTTCAGTCAGATGCAGGAAAACAACCATGAATTTTGTCAATCTGTCGTAAGGAAAAACTGTGAAATCTGCCCATCGATAGTAGAAAATATCACGAAATTTTTCAGTCGGTGCTAAGACTTGCTCGTCGTCTTACAAAGAAACATTTTCGGAAAATGATTTTTTGGAAACAGGAGCCGCCCACTCACAATAGGGCATAATAAATACAGCACAAATCCTGCCATCCCGTTTCGAAATTAGAGCCCTGTATCTGCCATTCAAGCCCTGTATCTGCCATTCAAGCCCTGTAATGTATATCAATGCAAAAACCCTTGACGGGTTAAAAGTTTCTGACGCAGCACTTTATCTTATGCTCTAAGAATTTTAAATATGGAACTTAAAAATACTGATATCAAATTTTGAGTGACGTTATGCTATTTCTTAAAAAATATATTTGTATTTATTTCATCATTTTATTTTTGTTTTATTTATAATCGCATGTGCAAAAGTTATGTTCAACATGAAAAGCTGCATAAAATTTTATTCGCTGTTGCTTTATCATTTACATCTCTCATAAATTCAAAATATGAGTTTTAAAAGATATGATATAAAATTTAAGTGACGCCTTGATGTGACTTTAAAAGGTTTGTTTTAAAATTCAATTTAAATTATTTTTGACCTGGTTAAAATATTTTTTTACATCTACACAATACTTTTAATTTTCCAATTCACTGTTAAATATATCACTTTCATTGAATCTATACTATGCATTGAAATGTATTTATTTCAATAAATGGATTTATCTTTTGTGTCACGCTATTCAAAATTGTGAGTAAGATTTATGTAAATGGTTTCTTTGCGTCATTGTGTCCAAACTACATGAAATGTATGAAAAAGGATAGTTTGACGCAAATAAACCATTTACATAAATCTTACTCACAATTTTGAATAGCGTGACACAAAAGATAAATCAATTTATTGAAATAAATACATTTCAATGCATAGTATAGATTCAATGAAAGTGATATATTTAACAGTGAAT
Source organism: Maratus speciosus (assembly GCA_963932465.1). Lineage (NCBI taxonomy): Eukaryota > Metazoa > Arthropoda > Arachnida > Araneae > Salticidae > Maratus > Maratus speciosus. Next base: position 118,946 of record CAWVRF010000699.1, read on the forward strand.
TGGAAAATTAAAAGTATTGTGTAGATGTAAAAAAATATTTTAACCAAGTCAAAAATAATTTAAATTGAATTTTAAAACAAACTTTTTAAAGTCACATCAAGGCGTCAATTAAATTTTATATCATATCTTTTAAAACTCATATTTTGAATTTATGAGGGATGTAAATGATAAAGCAACAGCGAATAAAATTTTATGCAGCTTTTCATGTTGAACATAACTTTTGCACATGCGATTATAAATAAAACAAAAATAAAATGATGAAATAAATACAAATATATTTTTTAAGAAATAGCATAACATCACTCAAAATTTGATATCAGTATTTTTAAGTTCCATATTTAAAATTCTTAGAGCATAAGATAAAGTGCTGCGTCAGAAACTTTTAACCCGTCAAGGGTTTTTGCATTGATATCATTACTTTTTTGAGGTTAGTGATAAAATGATTAAAAAAAAGATACTTATGGAATTTAATGCAGATTTAATTTTTACTATTTTATTATAATTTTCCTTATAGCAGTTTGTATATAAAAACAACTGGGTAAGTATAATCGCAGATCGCACAGAGGGTTTCATTTGATATTCCTTTAAAAACACTTTATCCTTAAATTAATAAATCCAAAATGTTAATTTATAATTATTAAATCCTTACATAGATGGCGCACCAATAGTTCCAATTTTCATGGGGCAGGGAACGCACTCTTTTAAACAAACCACCTTTCAATTGAAGTCATCAAAAACCAAGTTGAATAAGCCAGACCCCGTTGTGTTGTTTGACAAACAGCAGTCTCATGTCCCCTCCTTCCCCCCTTTTTCAAAATTTTTCAGACCAGTACCTAAGAATGGAACCGAAATAATTTTTTCTCTTCAGAAATTACGATAAAAAAATAGTATGCAGTACTCATAAATTTACTTTAATGCTATATAGGGTGATTATTAAGTTAATTATAACGTTTGGAATCTGTTGCATTGATGTCCGAAAGGTAGTTTCTGAGTTACGGAAGCTGGACCCATAAGGCGCCATAGAGGGGCGAAGCCCGCTAGTGTCTATCATAATTATATCTGCCATGTGGACTAATTGCGATATTTAATCAAAATAGTCCTCCCCCCTCCTCATCCCCGGAAATATAACAAATACAAAATGTGTCTTTATAAACCTATCGTCAAATAGGTTTTTATTTCTTTTTCCCTAAAAAAAAAAAACATGATTTTTATATCCGTAACGTAAATAGCGGACGAAGCCCGCTAGTTCCTATCATAATATATATTTTTAATAATTTTATATAGTCTATAATAAGAATCAGACTTAAAATAGTCTAGTTCCATGAGTACTTGTAGTGTCAGTTACATGCTACGATTTTTGGATACCAGTATTTTAGAACGGGAAAATGTGACTTATTTTATCGGAGATATCTCATTAATTGAATAAGGTGAAGCAAACTTTTTGAAAAAAAGGTGGCCAACAAGCATGGCAGTTATCAGCTATGTGACTTTGTGCTAAAGTCCATTAATTTGATCTGCTTTAAAAAGATTACGGAAGATTGAATTATAGTAGAACCTGGATTAACCGAGCTTCGATTAATCGAGGTTTCTGTTAACCGAGCCGATAACAAAGTCTGATTTTTTTTCCCTTTTGAATGAGCCTTAAAAATAACCACACTCTTTAGCTCACTGTCCGTCCTATACAGTCCCTTCTGCCCCCAAAAGCACTCAACTCCAAAGAAACATTGGACCCTGAGAAGTCAATAGCGAACAATGCTTTGTTTCCAGTGGCTGTGTGAACTTTCGTAAATTTTTCAATTTGCATTTTAAAATTTACTACTGGTAGTTGATTTTCTTTTTAAATTTGTTAAGCTGTGAAACAGAACTTTACATATATTTATTTTTATTATTTAAAAAACGTTCTATATATTTTTTTAAAAGAGATGTTAAATTCGCAAGCACGGCGAGTTTTTACTCACAGTTTTTACTAACCGAGATTTCCGATTCCGATTTACTAACAGTCCCAATTAGCTCGGATAATCGAGGCTGCTCTGTATAATTAAAAAATCAATGGCGATCTTACTGTAAACGGGTTTCCCTTTTACTGAGGGATTTCAAGACCGAATCAGCTGATGTTAGTTGCTGTTTCCGTGCTTGATTAAATAAGATTAGTTAAACATTTGAAAATTACCAAATATAAAAGGAACTAAGTCAACAGAGTCTTTGCTTTATGGTATTTTTTAACAACGCTATAAGAAAATGATTTTAAATAAGAGATTTTAAATGTAACGTTTTAAATCTGACATAATTTTCACCAAACTTTCCTTTCTCTTTCTAACATTCAACTGAAAATATTTTTATTATTAGAAAGATAATATTATTATTTGCGCTACCTTAAAATTGGCAACTATAGTTAAAAATATCATCTCGAAATTTGAAATAAATCTCTCATATAAATATATTTTTTAATTTAAACTGTTTTGCAATATTATTATTTGGCCAATATGACGTAATTTCCTCCATTTACGACTTTTAACACATATCAATGAATTTATTATTTAAAAATTTTCTTTTTCTTTTAATTAAATATAATTTTTATGGCGTAATTTTCAATGTTTTCCTGCTTTTAATGCGTAATCATTTAATTCTAATTTGAAAATAATTGATTATTTTATAATTTTCTTTCATTTTAAGTAAGCATGTGTAAAAACAATTTTTATGACGTAATGTTTAATATTTCCCTGCTTTTAACACGTTATCATTTAATTCTAATTTAAAAGGATTTTTTTCTGTTTATAATAGTCACGTGTGAATAAATTTTTAATTTAAAGGATATATTATTCTTTGCGCTGTTTTAACAATTGGCAACAATTTAAAATAACCTTTTCTAAAATATGTAAAAAATATCTCTGGAAATTCTGAAAATTTTAATTTAAAATTGAAATAAACCGTCAAAAAATTAGGTAAGTTAAAAATAATAAATGCACTCTCCAAACTTCGAGTTTCTATTGAATGATTAAATTGAATGAAAATGATTAAATTCCCATGTATATTTTTTTTTCCTATGAGACTTTTTTAATGAGATTATTTTATCCAGATTTAATATTAAATATCTCTTAAAATAATTCTTCGATTTAAAAACTGTCTACTTCAACGTTTTTATCAAACATTTCTCTATAATACTACCCATTTTAATATTTTTGTATGCAGTAATTTTCTTAATATTTGCGAAATAGACCTCTAGTCACCAGAGATTCTTTCAAAGCGGCGAAGAGCGTTAGTTTTTTTTTTCCGAATAAGAGACAAAATGTAGTACGCAATTGCGTCAAAAGATGGCGACACCAGAATTCTGATATGCTTATTATGTAAACTGTAAATATTGCAAAGTTAAATAAAAACAATTGTCTCGGGGTTATCAAACTTCATTGATATTTATAAATAAAACATTTCAACTAAATTATTTATTATAAAAGAATTATTACATCCCAATAGTTTTTTTGCAAGGAAAATAATAATTATAATAATAATAATATTATGGATGTCAGTGATTATATATTGATTGACCGTCATAATAATAAAAATGATATTATAAAAAGAAGAGCTGAAATGAATTATTTTTTTACGTTTCTGATCGTGTGATTTATATTCAAATTATAATTATTAATGTATATTTTTTGTAAAGTGATTGAAATTAAATATATTTATAAAATTTATCGTAATATTTTTATTGTTGAAAAATTGCCAAGAAATAATCATCATCAAATTGGCGTCATTATAATTGTAATTTTATTTAACTTAATAGCAATTAAAAAATTACAAAGGAACTGAGAATAATGGTCAACTAGCAGACTTAAAAAAAAAAACACACATTTACATGTGAAAACTCGTACTAGGGAGTATCGAACTGCCTATCTTAAGATCAGTAGACGATGGCCCTTAACCACTCAGCCAGTGGGAAGACAAAATTTTTCTCCCCAAAAGTGGTTAAAAAGAAAGCATGTGTACGAATACAGTGTCATGCATTTTTGGTGAAATTTCCATAGAATGGCGAAGAAATATAGTCCGATTTTTCATGCGCATTATAAAACGAACAAGAGTCTTGCTGGAAACAAGTAAATTGTTATTTGGTTCATCTGAAACATATTTATTTGATTTTTAAAAAATCGCCCGTGTTATTTTCGAGAGAAAAAAAATCGAATTATTTAACGAACGAGAGTTTTCCCAGAAAAAAGAAAAGTGTTATTCACCTCGCCTTAATCACATTTATATTATGTATCAATTTAAAAATAATCGTTAGAACTGTTTTGGAGATTTTCAAATTAGGAACTTCCTCGATATCATACCTACGTTTTCACTTTAAAAATGGCTATTTAGATCTCAAAATATACTGCACGTAGAAATGTAAAAATTTCAGTATACGATTAGACTGCAGATATAAGACTGTTCTTGAAAATTCAGAACAATAAGACTTATATCTGCTGAGTTATTAAAAGGCGGCTTTTCGCGTTTTCTTTGATGTCGAGTTAGCTGTATATATGAGTTCCGCCATCTACGAATTCTATGATACGATACGATACGATACGATTTTAGGCTTAAGGCTGCGTCACTCGGAATACTACCGTCTTCCATGATTAATAATATTGCATAAAAATGTAATTTAAACATTAAAGTATTCTGTTTATTTGTACAATGAAATGCTGATAATTGCTACTGGATTTGAATATAGGATTGCCTATATCGATAATTGCTAATAATTAATTTGTACAATGAAATGCTGATAATTTGTACAACAAATTTTAACCAATTAATACGTGTATAATTGTAGAGTATTTTCACAAAGAAATACTACATACTTTCTTTTTATAATTTAAACATAAAATATCTACTAATATACCCATGATTAAAGAGTTATTTTCTCCAAACATAGGTTTAGTTGATGCCCTTTTTCTGTTTTAATTATTTAATATTGTTTTTGCTCTAAGTCATGTTTAGTTTTATTTTAAGTTAAATTATTTTTATATTTAAAAGTAAAAAGAAAATTACTTTTAATTTTAAATATTTATAATGAAGTTACAAAAACAACTAGTTGGATTTGCCAATCACAAAACTTTCTTTTATCTCATACATCTTAATATTTCAAAAAGTAGTTCCAAATATTAATACTTCAATATTATTAGTTCAATATTATACCAACTTTGATTTTGGTCTAAAATTTGTGCTTCAGTCAATTAATCAGAATAAGAATAAGTTAATCTCGATCATATTTATTAAAATCAAAAAAAAATTTGTTATTCTGTTGTACATCAGCTGTTTGAGAATAGCCAGCTTAGCAGGATGCAAAGTTCCCTTCGCTTCATGAGCCGCCAATATACAATACAAAAAAAAAAAAAATCTGCGAAAAATCGAGAAAATTTTACCAAAATCTCTGTTACAGTGCCACCTTCTGGCGGAATATTTCCAAATTCAATGAGAAACTGCTGGCCATAGTCAAAAATATACACCACAAAATTGGTTCAATTCTATGCTTAACTTCATACACTTTTCAATGGCAAAATAATGAAAATAACACAAAAATCCGTATTATAGCGCCCCCTTCCAGCAGAATATTTTCAAATTGAAGAAGGACCTGCTGGACATAGCCAAAAACAAATACAAAAAATTTTGTTCAATTATATGGATAACTTCATTTGATGGTACAATAATGAAAAGGGCACAAATATCGCGATTACCGTGCCCCCCCCCCCTTCCAGTGGAATGTTTCCATATTGAAGGAGGGCCGCCTGGCTATAGCCAAAAGCATTCGCAAAAAAATTGGTTCAATTCTATGCATAACTTCATTACGATGGCAAAAATCGCTATTATTGGAAATATCCCCATCCTGGCGGAATATTTCTTATTTAAGGAGAACCTGCTGGACATAGCCAAAAACAAATACAAAAAATTTTGTTCAATTATATGGATAACTTCATACACTTTTCGGTGGTACAATAATGAAAAGGGCACAAAAATCGCGATTACCGTGCCCCCCCCCCCTTCCAGTGGAATGTTTCCATATTGAAGGAAGGCCGCCTGGCTATAGCCAAAAACATTCGCAAAAAAATTGGTTCAATTCTATGCATAACTTCATTACGATGGCAAAAATCGCTATTATTGGAAATATCACCATCCTGGCGGAATATTTCTTATTTAAGGAGAACCTGCTGGACATAGCCAAAAACAAATACAAAAAATTTTGTTCAATTATATGGATAACTTCATACACTTTTCGATGGTACAATAATGAAAAGGGCAAAAAAATCGCGATTACCGTGCCCCCCCCCCCTTCCAGTGGAATGTTTCCATATTGAAGGAGGGCCGCCTGGCTATAGCCAAAAACATTCACAAAAAAATGGTTAAATTCTATGCATAACTTCATTCACTTTTCGATGGTACGATGGCGACATACGGACAGACAGACATTTTGTATAAACATGTTTTGGGATATTTGACCCCTAAAACATCTAAATCCGTCGAAAACCAGAAATCGAAACAAATTCTATTACAATACTTTCTTCTAAAAATCCTGTTTAATTGTTTGTTTAGTTGCCTGTTTAATTGTTAAACTTAAAAGAAAGAAAGAAAATTAAAGTCATACTTTAATAAACAACTTCAAATTTTGTTTTACACTCTGAAAGTAAAGGTACAATTTTCTAAACGAAGTAAACGTAAATTCTTAAATTTATTATAAAGAGTTCAAATATCAATGTTAGGAAAGCTGGCAATTCTTTAAACTTTTGAGAATTACCTTTTACTCATGAATAGTGAACTTACTTTCATATTTTACATTATATACAAAATTGTTCGGCATTGTTTGGGGTCAAACGATTTCTGTTATCCTTATATATTCGCTTTGCTGCACTCTGTCGGATATCCGGCAGAGAAGTCGGATATCCGGTGATTGTGATTCGGATATCCGACGGTATTTCGGATATTGAAAAATCAGCCGGATATCGGATATTTGCCGGATATCCGTTGCATCCCTAGTCTTTTCCAATAATATCAGCACATTCTTACAAGCAAATTAATGGGATGCAAATTTCGCTAAAATATCTTAATTTTTATACAGTTATAAACGAAAATTCTGCTACGGCTTGTACAACTTTCATTTTTGATGAAAGAAGTGGAATGATATGTTGCTTCTTGTTCAATATGAGAGGAGTCATTCTATGTCAATTCAACGAGACCTTGTAACCTGACCCCCAGGGATTTGGATGAAACTCGGTGTATATACTAATTCTATCATGATATGAATACATCAGAAAATTTTCCTTCCTAGACCTCATAGTTTGTGAGATATGGGGGGTCCAATTTTTGGATTTTTCTCAAATCGCACATTTCTGAGTCTGTATTTTTAGACTGCAGTTCCATTTTCAAAAAATTGTTTCTCTGGATCTAAAATGCGAATCATCTTAAAAATATCACCGTAAGTACATCAAAAGATGCAGATTTTAATAAAAAATATTTAAAAAATTAATTTTAAATATTTGGGGCCAAATAATTAAACCAAATTTGAAAGTTATGGTTATTTTTCCACATTTTTGTGGCTTTACGAAAAAGGCTCTACACAAAAAGGCAAATGAAATTTCCAATTTCTTTTTGTTTTAAATAAAAGTTTACACTTTGGGCTTTCTATTTATGAAATAAAAATGATGTCTTTCTCATTGCTTATGCAAAATTTTTGACTTATTTTGGGATGCTGTACCTATCAAGAGATAAATATCTTTAACTTTGCTTATGGTACCTAAATAATTGCTGCACATTTTAAATATAAATTTATTAATCATTTTGATTTATTTCCGAAAATGAACCCTTAAAATCAGAATGATTTATTTATTTTTATAACAGTAGAAAATTTGTATGTTATTGATACATATCACACATTATCTGAAATTGTGTTGTTCTCAATCTTATCGCATATGTTAGTCACATAAATGTACATCTATCATTGGATACAGTGGTATAGCATTTCTATAAACACTTTCACAAAGGTAGTATGTAAAGAATATGTACAATATTTAATGGAGGGGGTGGGATATTGAAATCATAGATTTTTTTCTCATTTTACTCAGAAAAAAAACAAAACAAAAACTTTACTTTGTAAATAAAAAAAAAGAAGCACTTATATTAAATAAATTCAACAAGTCATAGGAACCACAGTAATTATTTAGGTACCATAGTTTAAATTGGGCATATTAGGGATTATTTTTTTCTTGAATGGTGCAATTTCTCAAAACAGGGCAAAATTTTTACATAAGCTAGGAGAAAGACATCATTTTTATTAAAATTGAAATAATCATTAATTAAATCTAATACATTAAATAAAATTGCTTATAAATATTTTAAAGATTTAGATTGTTGTAATTTTTTTATGTAACAAATAATGAATTTGTTAAATTATATGCAAATTTTTAAAGCTAAAAAATCAGAATAAACATTATATTTAAAAGATTGAAATTCAAAAATATAACTGAGCTAAATATAAATATAGAAATAAATGACGTACATTTGCAGTATTACTTAAGACTTATTTTGCAACATTCTTTCTTTGTGCAATTTGAAATTTATATTTATTATGAATAAGCAACATTGAGATCCTTCTAATATATATGTCAATTTTCCTATCTTACTGCAGCTCCAAACATAATAGCATAACAAAACATCGGTATATTTGAAGATCTTCGTGATTTAGTATCTAAAACGCTAAATCGGTGGCTATCTCCCCTCCTTCCCCCCACACCCCCGGAAAAGAATTTAAATATCTTAAGGTTAATTCTCTTCATTTTGGTAAAGCTTTAAGAAAATTTGCAATTTTCATATTGCCAGAGCAGCCATCACAAAAGTCAAGAGCTTTCTTTACATCAGGAAATATCTCTTTTACAAATGATATCACTTCCTTCTGTGTTAAACACACAAGAGTGACATCATGTTGCATATCATAAGATAAAATGGTATATTGCTTGCTGATAATCTAATACTGAGAAATAGAGTGTGCATAACAGTTGGATCAAGAGTGCAGCTTCTTTGGTCCAATGGTAACATTAAGCCTCATCTTGAATAAGAAAAGTAGAATTTTTGCTGAAATCCTACAAAAGGATAGCTTTTTGAGGGCCAAAGTCTGCTTTAGTTTCTTTTAGGAAAATAGATTTAGCTTTCGTTATAAAAGAGTGGAATAACATTTTCCAAATATTTTACTTAGCTTGTCACAAATTCATTTAAAGGAACAGTGGTGATAATACTGGATTGAATACCTAGAGTTATAATTCTCAAGTTTTTTGGAAATTCCTGTTTAAAAAGAGAATATAACTCATGTAGATACACATAATATCAATCGCTTTTGTGCATAGTACTTTCTTAGCAATGCTAACTACATTTTTTCCCAGTCACGATTCTTGAATATTCATTACAATTATAAAACTTTTCAATTAGTTCAATTGTTTCTGGACCTGTAGCTGTGGCTTTAACTTTTCTTATTTCTGGCATAGACAAGATTCTCTTTTCTCTCAGGAGTTGTCATAACGGTCTTGCAGCATAATTAGTTACTTCAAATTTATCTATTATTTTCTTTTGCAGCACAAGGCAAAATAGATCACCCTTCTATTATGAGAAACAGCAGACTAATAATAATTTGATTAACAGATTCGAAAACACCTGCCTTAACTAAAAAAATTTATCCTGCCTTTGTCAGAATTTGTTTATACAAGGCAGGTGTAGAAATATGTTTCATACTGTAGAAATGAACGAGGCTTTGTTAAATATAAGGTATTTAAACTATAAAAGACATATTTAAAATGATTAAAATTATCCACGATATTAAGATAGAAAGTTTTAAAAAAATGTTAAATATAAATAAAATATTTTAATTCAAACACACATACACACACCAAAAAAACATATTGAAAATGTGATGGGTAAAAAGTCATTATTGCATTTTCTTATTCTATACCAACAAAAGATTTTTTGTTTACAGTTATATTGTAAACACAAAATTAAGGGATTGTTTAAATTAAAAAAAATGCGTATAATAAAAGAAAATATATGAATGAATAAATAAAGGAAACATAAGGATTATGCACAAATTTTAATGGAGGGAGGATAGACTGCAGTCATAGACTCCACCCCCCCCTTTTTTTTTTGTTACTTAGAAGAAGAAGAAAAAAAGCAAAAATTTTACTTTGCAAATAAAAGGAAGAAAGAAACATTGAAATATATATTTAACAAGTCATAGGAACCACATTAGTTATTTAGGTACCACAGCTAAAATTAGGCAGAGATTTTTTTTATCTTGATTCATGCAGTTTCCCAAAACAGGGCAAAATTTTGCATAAGTCATGAGAAAGACATCATTTTTATTTCATATTTAGAAAGCCCAAAGTGTAAACTTTTATTTACAACAAAAATAAATTGGAAATTTCATTTGCCTTTTTGTGTAGAGCATTTTTCGTAAAGTCACAAAAATTTGGAAAAATAACCGTAACTTTCAACTTTGGTTTAATTTTTTGGCCCTAAATATTTAAAATTAATTTTTTAAATATTTTTTTATTAAAAACTGCATCTTTTGATGTACTTACGGTGATATTTTTAAGATGATTCGCATTTTAGATCCAGAGAAACAATTTTTTGAAAATGGAACTGCAGTCTAAAAATACAAAATCAGAAATGTGCGATTTGAGAAAAATCCAAAAATTGGACCCCCCCATATCTCACAAACTATGAGGTCTAGGAAGAAAAATTTTCTGATGTATTCATATCATGATAGAATTAGTATATACACCGAGTTTCATTCAAATCCCTGGGGGTCGGGTTACAAACCATAAAAAAATTGGTTGAATTGACATGTGTTGACATGGTTGAATTGACAAGACCCAGAGAATTCTTTTCATTTGTTTGAATTAACTGAAGTCATGGAATTTAAATTTTGTTATTTAAAAAAATTTTAAACCATACTCTTCTTAAATAATAACTCAAAACATACTTTTTTAGTACAAAATTTACTTATAAAAATAGTCTTGTTTGTCAAAATGGAAGTATCTGTGCTAAATATTATAAAAAATTGTTTAAAATTTAACTTTTTAACGTTAAACACTGAGATACAAAAGTATTTGGCCAGCCGAATATTCGGTATTCGGCCGAATAGATACTATTCGGCTGGCCTAATATTCGGTATTCAGCTTAACAGTTACTATTCGGCTGGCGGAATATTCGGTATTCGGTTTACCTGCAGGCCAAATATTCGGCATTCGGTATTCAGCCAAAATCACTATTCGGTGCATCCCTATATTTGATGTTTGATAAATTTTTTGAAGTATCAAATTCCTTGGGAGGGGGGGGGGGCTGTTGCCCCCCAGCCCCCTCAAATGGCGCCCCTGGGTAATACATAAATAAACACAATAATTTCAGACGGTGAAACTCACAACATAACACTTAAAGATGTTTTATTTGCACCAGAAATCGAGACAAATCTCTTTCCCGTTAGTAAAGCTACAGAAAACGGATGCGAGATTTTATTCAAAAATGATAAATGTAACTTAACGTTTAACGGAATAACCTGCCTGGAAGCAGTAAAGAAAAATAATTTATATGAAATTCAATTGGCAGATGAAACCGCTAACACAAACTGTGCAAATAAAACTTACACTTGTAATAATAATAATTGCATAGAACTATGGCACAAAAGGTTTGTCCATAAAAATTTTGCATATATCAAACAAATCGAAGAAAAGCACCTAGCGAAAGGAATACAAATAAATAATTGTAAACACAGCACAGCTTGTGAAACTTGCATCAAAACAAAGCTTACCGATGCACCTTACCCAAAATTAGCAGATTATAGAGCCACTAAACGATTGGCGATGATACACTTTGACGTATGTGGGCCTTTCCAAACACCAACCATAAGGGGGGGGGGGGAATATACTTCTTAACATTTGTAGATGATTATTCTAGATTTACCATTCTGTATTTATTATCAAAGAAATCTGAAGTCTACTAAAAACTTAAGGAATTTTTTGCCTTAGTTAGTAATAAAATTGGCGAAAAGCCGAAAAACATCAGAACGGATAATGGAAGGATATTCAACAATTATTTGTTGTAAAATACTCCTTTTTTATTTTATTATGTAATTTAACAGTTCGTATATCTCTTTTCTTTTCTGCCGCTAGAAGGCCTATCGTGTTTCCATGAAAATAGGTTTGATAATATATAGACATTCTAAGATGTCCTATGATGTTCTTCGTAGTTGAGTGTTGATTGTGTTTTGTAATGGTGATGCTTGCTGTTCTGTCCAGATAAATGTATTAACCCTTCTTTGCATGATTTATTCTTTATTGGTGAAATAAATCAAGGTGATATAATTCATGTTCAAAATTAAAGGAAAAATGGTTAAAAAAATCTTAGTATATATTTATAGTAATTTAGTATATAAATTTAGCAAAAAACAATATGATGGAAATTTCCATCATCATGCAAAGTTAGATCATTAGCTTAGTACTAAATAGTAGAAATAAAAGAGGATATCATTGGATATTTTTTATTCTTTATGATAATTAACAAAACAATTATTATTTTTATTTAGACACAAATTGACTCCACATTTACTACAAGAAATTGTAGAATACCCTTTACATTTAGGATACTTGCACCGAAGTGACTCACCCACTGTTGGCCAATGTTCAGCACCATCTGTTCTTATATCTTTTGGAGGTGGAGGAGCTGGAGAAGCCTTTTTTTTTACAGCTATGTTTTTTTTATGCAATGGACATTAAAAAGGTATCCAGGCACGATCAACTTAAAGTGAACTTGTTCTTTTATATAATTTTGGTGCATTCAATGTTATGATGGAAATTTCCATCATCATGCAAAGAAGGGTTCATATTGTGAAGTCCTGATATAAATATCAAGTGAAATATGATGCTGCCTTATTTATTTAATGGTCAAGTTTCATTACTACAAGTTAACCTGCGCTGCTGAGAAAAGTAAGCATGAACTTTATTTATTTAAACAAGAATAATATATAACCTATATTCTGTTACTGTTTACAAAGAATGAATGTTTATCAGTTGCTTACAGATCACGAGACTGAAACACTAATATATTATTAATACTGCCATCCATCATCTTTTAACTGACTGCTCGTCCCTCCGGCACTTGTACAGAATATATTTTAATTCATCTTCACCCACACTGATAAACCTCATTGGGGATACACCTCTGGGGCGGTCTTTACTTTTTTAAAACATGCAGGATTTTATTTCGCAATATAATTTTTTTTTATCTCTATCATTGGCTTAACAATTCCGACTTTATGTTTACACTATTGTGACATTGCACTTTTTACTGGAATACTTTTACTTTTATACTCTTTTACTTTTCTACACTTATGTTCCATCTGGATGGGATACCCCATCCAGATTGCTTTTATCATTGCTCTTTTATATTGACTTTGTTTCTATCTCACTTCTTGGTCTACTTGTTTTGGCGCAGCATGTCCCAAATGGGACTTTGCGCCATTAAACCCCATACAACCAACCAACTATTAATACTGATTTGAATTGTTTTAAATAAAATAAAACTTAAAATAATATTTATCAGCTGTAGTAAAACAAAAACGAATAACAAAACATAAGCAAAATGGCATCCTTGAAAGAGAATAATATTACGAAACTAAGTAATGACAATTTTTCCATTTGGAAATTCAAAATACAAATGATTCTTATAAAAGAGGATTTATTTGATGTAATTGAGGATGAATCTCCAGAAAATCCGGATGATAAATATTTAAAATGCGATAGGCAAGCAAGAGCGTTAATTAATGTATGCATAGAAGATTCTCAAATTATTCATGTCAAATATGAAACCACAGCAAAAACCGCATGGAATAAGCTTAAAGCTATTCACGAACGATCGAACTTATCTAGTAAGCTTTTCTTATTACGAAAATTATACGCTACAAAAATGCCAGAAGATGGTAACATGAATGAGCATATCGCTCAAATGTTCGAATTGGTAGATAGGTTAAAAGCCGTTGGTGAGGAAATAAAAGATGATCATATAGCTGCATTGCTTTTAGTCTCAGTTCCTAAATCTTACGATAACTTAATTGTAGCCATGGAGGCGAGACCTGAAATCGAACTGAATTCCCAGTTAATAAAAAATAAGCTGACAGACGAGTACAATCGTAAAATAGAAATGAATAATGATCGTGGAGTTTCACAAGTCTTTAAAACGAATGTATTTAAACAAAATCGGCCTAAAAATGACAAATTCTGTTCGCATTGCAAGAAAACAAACCATTTCCGAAACGAATGCTATCACTTGAACAACAAAACTTTTCAAAATCGCAATTGGAATAAATCTTATTATCCCAGGGCTCCCACTCGGTCCGTTTTTTGAACACCACTATTTTTATAAGAAAAATCACTTTTATAAATTTCGTAGAACCTTACCAGGAAAGGCGTTTTTCTTCCAATTGTTGCCGAAACCTACCACGAAATTCTTTGTTTAAGGGTGTATTCCGATCCAAACTGCTTATTTTCTGATTCATTTTAAAATTCATTTTTGCTCTCAAACGCATCAAACTGGGAAATTCTCTTATTTAGAAACTATATAATGTGCCGTGCTTTTTAATTTTTTGATAAATGCAGAAAATACTGTAAAAAACGCTGTCAAAGTTGGCGTTTTGAACCGAATTTTCCGAAGCGGGCGATCTGGGAATGAAAAAAATGGTCATACTGAGAAAATAATTGTTTAAAAACCAAATTCTAATTAATTGAGCTGAAAATGAAATCACACGGCATGTTAAACATGTCTTCAGAAATCACCCCAGCAAGTTTCATGTTTTTACTTTTAAAAATGAGTCTGAAAATGCCTCAGAAAATTTCGAGCTGTTGAGGGTGAAAAAATATTTTTTCGAATACACCCTTAAAGCCAAGTTGAACGAAAATGGAACAGTTGAAAGATGTAAAGCAAGACTCGTAGCAAAAGGTTTCAACCAAAAGTTCGGAACAGATTACGATCAAACTTTTGTCCCAGTAGTTAACCCCTTCGCGACGGGAGCCTTTTACGAAATGTTTATTACTTTGCTACCGGTTTTAAAAAACAGAAGTTTGTGCCTATTCAAATCGGGAAAATGCTCGGATTAAATAAGGCAAATTTTACAGTAAAATTTTACTGGTGGGGATAAACGAGGATTCTTAGGCCTATTTCCGGCACGTATACGTGTCGCTCGTCCCCAAGGGGTTAAGCACACAACCATAAGAGCATTTTTAACAGCTGCAGATCAGAAGAATATGCATGTCAAACATGTTGATATCACAACAGCATTCTTGCATGGAGACCTCAAGGAAGATATCTATATGGTACAGCCAGAGGGATATGTTGAACCTGAAGTTAATCATGAGAAGAAAGTTTGCAAATTAAGAAAATCCATATATGGGCTTAAACAAGCTGCATATGCGTGGAATCAAAAGCTAGCAGAAGTTTTGATGAAAAACAATTTCAAGCAAAGTATGGCAGGTGCATGTTTATTTAGAAAAACAAATGAAAATGAAAATATACTAATTATTCTGTACGTAGATGATCTTCTTATTTCTTGTAAAGATTAAGCAAAAATCAACAAAGTGATTGATATTCTGAAAGAAAACTTCGAAATTAAAAATTTAGGTGAAGTGAAACCATTATCTTGGAATCAACATCCAAAGAAATATTGATGGAAGCTTTGAATTGAATCAGAAAAATAAAATTGAAGAATTACTTAAGAAGTTTAACATAGAAGAGAAGAAGCCCACACACATGCCAATGGAAACTTCATACCCAAAAAATGAAGATGACAGTAATTTTCTCGACGATAATAATGAATATAGACAAGCCATTCGAGCTCTTCTTTACACAGTGTCACGACCGGACATTGCCCTTGCAGTTAATATACTAAGCCGAAAAATCGAAAAACCATCAGAAAAAGACTGGAAATCAGTTCAAAAGATTATCATGTATCTAAACATAACAAAGAACTTGAATCTTGTTATAAGCAGCCAACTTAACATCATTCTCACTTGCTGCTCTGATGCAGACTGGGCTGGTGATAAAGGGACAGAAAGTCTGCAAGCGGTAACATCTTTCTTTTAGGAGACAATCTATTATCATGGACAAAACAAATTATTATCAAAACGACAAAATTGTATTGCCCTGTCCACTGCCGAATCAGAATATATAGCCGCTGCAAATGCTGCATAAGAAATACAGTGGTTGCTGACTCTACTAGAAGACTTAGGTCTCAAACAATCCTTACCTATTATGCTATATGAAGATAATAAATGTTGTATAGTACTGACACAAACTGGGAAACATAGTGCAAGAACCAAGCACATTGATGTCAAATATCATTATATTAGACATTTACAAGAACAAAATATAGGGCTTGTTTATTACTGTAGTTCAAAGGAAATTATTGCAGATATATTAACAAAGCCTCTTCCCAGACCCCAATTTTTAAAATTAAGGGAAAAACTAAATTTAATTTCTTTTTCGAACTGCTAGATTAAGGGGGGATGTTGTAAAATACTCCTTTTTTATTTTATTATGTAATATAACGATTCGTATATCTCTTTTCTTTTCTGCCGCTAGAAGGCTTATCGTATTTCCATGGAAATAAGTTTTGATAATATATAGACATTCTAAGATGTTCTATGATGTTCTTGGTAGTTGAGTGTTGATTGTGTTTGTAGTGGTGATGCCTGCTGTTCTGTCCAGATAAATGTATTAATATTGTGAAGTCCTGATATAAATATCAAGTGAAATATGATGCTGCCTTATTTATTTAATGGTCAAGTTTCATTACTACAAGTTAACCTGCGCTGCTGAGAAAAGTAAGCATGAACTTTATTTATTTAAACAAGTATAATATATAACCTATATTCTGTTACTGTTTATAAAGAATGAATGTTTATCAGTTACTTACATGATTTAGTTGAAAACTTTCTTAGAAAAAAAATGGCGTAACGCATCAACACACTGTTCCGTACTCTCCGAGCCAAAATGGCGTCGCTGAACGTAAAAACAGAACACTAATTGAAATGACCAGAGCTATGCTTAGCGAGCGAAGCAAACTTGCCTCAAAAATTCTGGGGTGAAGTAATCTGTACGGCGAATCACCTTCAAAACCGATTGCCTACAAAAGCTTATGAAAAGTTCTCGTTTGAACGTTGGAATGAAAGACCACCAAATTTACATTACCTTAGAGTGTTTGGCTGTAAAACCTTTGCTTATGTCAACAAAAATAAAAGACAAAAATTAGATAATAAGGTGGTCAAAGGTTTTTTTGTCGACTACGACAATTACTCCAAAGGATACCGTATTTACACTAGTGGTAAATAAATAATAATCGCTAGAACAGTAAAGTTTCTAGAAAATAAAAATATACACGAGAAGGTAGAAACACAATTAAATTTCACCAATTAAAACACATCTCACGAAAGTGAAAAATCACAGAATAAAACATGGTAGAAATCGAAGTCATAAACACTGAAGACACACCAAGTGAGTCTAAAAAAATCACCACCAGAACCAAGGCGGTCAGACAGATCAAATAAAGGAGTCCCTCCAGACCGACTCATTTACATGGTAAATCACGAACACATTAAAGAACCAGAAAGTTTTCATGACATAATGAATATTAAAAATCCAGAAGAAAAAGAAAACTGGTTAAATGCCACACAAGAAGAGATAGATTCTCTTAAAAACAAAACATGGACACTTGTTGATCCCCCGCTAGGTAGAAAAGTAATTGGATCCAGATGGATTTTTAAAACCAAATATGATGATCAAGGAAGAATACAGAAATATAAAGCCAGATTAGATGCGAAAGGATATTATAAAAAATATGGCATAGATTACAAAGAAACTTTAGCTCCTGTAGTTTCATACCCGACACTTAGATCATTCATACATTCATAATAGCAGCAGCTTACCACAAATGAAAAATTAACCATGTCGATATAAAAACGGCTTTCCTGTATGGCAATTTAGATGAAGAAATTTATATAACTCAGCCAGAAGGCTATATTATTCCAAATCAGGAAAACAAAGTATGCCGATTGAATAAATCAATTTATGGCTTGAAACAAGCAGCCAGATCATGGCACACTAAGATAACAAAATCATTAAAAAACTTAAACTTCAAACAATCTAATTCAGATACATGTTTATACTAGGGTGTAAAAAAATATAAAAAATCTGATTTTTTTTTATTTAAATCAGACTTTTTTTTTTATTTAAATCGGATTTTTTTTTTTTTTTTTCGCAGCGTTCAAATAAGGTTAGTTGGGGCAACTGGGCCATGATTTTACAATGTGACTCTGGAGTTTCTGGCAATTCAGCTTCAAAAAGCTAATGTTCATTTGAATTAAAGTCTGAACTTCTGTAAATGTGTTCAGTTAGGTTCCCTCTATCAGACAGAAATGCTCAAAATTACATTTTAATATTTAAAAATATGCATATTTCATCTTTCTTTCCTCATGGGTCCAGTTGCCCCCAAAAATGGGGTAACTGGACCAGGGGGGGGGGGGGGTTCTATGTTCCACACGCGTTTATTTTTTTTTTTTTTCATATCGGATATCAGATCCCGTTTGAAAACGTGTAAAACACTTTAAAAAATTTAAACCAGGCAGATCATGTAAATTATATGTCAATAAACAGCGTTGTAAGGGAAACCTTTGCTGTCAATGTGTCTAAAAAAGGCGCTAAAACTGAAAATATTAGATTTATTTATACCAAAAACATAAAACTTAAGGAAGTACTTATGTACTTTAGTATAGATATAAGTATAAAAGACACATGGGTATTTTAAGGAAAAAAAATAGCAAGATAAATGTATGAACAACCGGCTACGTAAGTACTTATCCAGGAGTCGCATTATATAGGGAAAATTTTATTGTTCCTACCAGAACCCTTAAAGAAAGGTGCGATGAAGATATTATTTTCAAAATAGTGGTAGGAACGATAAAAGTTTCCCTATAGAATGCGGCCCCTGTGTACAGTACAATTTCAAGATCTGGCTATCTCGCTTTCAGGGACAAGGTACTTGCATTCGTAAAATGTTAAAATAATTTAATGACACCAATATTTACAAGAGAATCTATCTGAAAACTAGTATAAGTACATTTTCGCATACTTAATAAAGATGAAATTTTCATTATAAAATTCAGGTGCCAATGTGGCAATTAGGAATTAAAATTAAGTGATGCCCTAACAGCATCCCTGCCTCTCAAGGGGTCAAGAAATTTTGTTTGATACTACTCAATATGCTTTTTTTTTTTAATTTCATTAAGTAATTTTAATAAGGTATTCTATCATTTTCTTTATTGTGAGCAAAAAACAATGGAGAAATTTACTTCCTCTAGTAAGAGAAACACAACAAAATTATTTATAACTATTGGGGTAACTGGATCCAGCATGGTCCAGTTACCCCGTATACATGTCCCAGTTACCCCATTCTTGAAAAAATTATGGGGTAACTGGGACACCGGGCTTACATTTGAAACATAAAGTAAATATGTATAGATACCTAATAATATTAATGTAGTTATACGTCTAATCTTTAAAAAAAATTATGGTTTAATAAAAGTACTTACAGTATTTTAATAATAAGCCGAGGAAGTTCAACCATATTGATCTTGTTTTTAAAAAAAAGAAACGTAAATTTTTGGCAACCTATCACAGCAAAGTGAGAGTTATGATTGAGTTAATACACGTTGTTTTAGGAAGTAGAGATTAACGGGCATTGTTCGCAAAAGCTAAAACTTAAAAAACACCAACAGTTTTTTATAAAATAGCCTATGGCCCAGTTCCCTCGTGGGTCCAGTTACCCCAACTAACCTTACTGAATAGCTACCAAGAGTTTTAGGTTTCCAAAACAATTAAACTACTAATTGCTAACATAATCTATCTTTTTACACTTTAATTAATAAAATTATAATTATTAGTTAGTAATTACAGAAATTATAAAAACTATAAATTAATAGTTTCATTAGGTAGTATCATACAATAATGTTATATACATTAATCTATATCTATACTCATCTATACTCCTATTATAAAGAGGAAAAAATTGTTTATTTGTCGGAGGTAAGCTCAGGAACTACCGAACCGATTCCAAAAGTAATGGTATCAAAATGATTGTGTTAGTCCAACTTAGAACATAGGCTATATCTTATGTCGGTGCGACTACCCCAAAGGGGGTGCAGGAGCAAAAAACGTTCTAAAAATGCGATTTTTGCGTTACTGAAAGGCCTAGAAATATGAAATTTGGAATATTAGTTACTTATAAGATATAAATGATATCTAAGAACAGTTCTTAAACAAATCCAAATTTAAAAGGGGTGTAAATGCACAGAAAGCGTTCTAAAAAACGTTCTAAATGGTAGTTTCTACATAATCTCAGGAAATACCAAACCGATTTAAAAAGTAATGGTATCAAAATGATGGTGTTAGTCCAACGTAGAACATAGGCTATACTTTATGTCGGTGCCGCTAACCCAAAGGGGGTGCAGGAGCAGAAAATGTTCTAAAAATGCGATTTTTGCTTTACTGAAGGGCCTAGAAATGTGAAATTTGGAATATTAGTTACTTATAATATATAAATTATGTCTAAGAACAGTTCTTAAACAATTCGAAATTTAAAAGGGGTGAAAATGCACAAAAAGCGTTCTAAATGGTAGTTTCTACATAATCTCAGGAAATACCAAACCTATTTAAAAAGTAATGGTATCAAAATGATGGTGTTAGTCCAACTTAGAACATAGGCTGTACTTTATGTCGGTGCCACTACCCCAAAGGGGGTGCAGGAGCAAAAAATGTTCTAAAAATGCGATTTTTGCGTTACTGAAGGGCCTAGAAATGTGAAATTTGGAATATTAGTTACTTATAATATATAAATTATGTCTAAGAACAGTTCTTAAACAATTCGAAATTTAAAAGGGGTGAAAATGCACAAAAAGCGTTCTAAAAAACGTTCTAAATGGCAGTTTCTACATAATCTCAGGAAATACCAAACCGATTTAAAAAATATTGGTGTCAAAATGATAGTGACAACGTTTGCTCCAAGATTGGCTATGTTTTATGTCGCTGTCACTACCCCAAAGGGGGTGTAGGAGCAAAAAACGTTCTAAAAATGCGATTTATGTGTTACTGAAGGGCCTAGAAATTTGAAATTTGAAGTATCAGCTATATATTAGATATAAAGGATTTCTAAGGACAGTTCTTAAACAATTCGAAATTTAAAAGGAGTGAAAATGTACGAAAAGCGTTCTAAAAAACGTTCTAAATGGCGATTTCTACACAATCTCAGGAAATACCAAACCGATTAAAAAAAATAATGGCGTCAAAATGATGGTGAAAACCCTTGCTCCAACATAGGCTATGTTTTATGTCGGTGCCACTACCCCAAAGGGGGTGCAGGAGAAAAACGTTCTAAATTGCGGTTTTTGCGTGACGGAAGGGCCTTGAATCGCGAAATTTAGAATGGTAGTTAGTTATAAGATATCAATGATCTCTAAGGACATTTCCTAAAAAAGTCGAAATTTAAAAGGGGAGTCAAAAAGCGTTGTAAAAACGTTCTAAATTGCGATTTGTCACCAATCAAACTGATTTCAAAAGTAATGGTAAGAAATTGATGCTGACAGCCTCTGCTCTCAAGAAATACAGAACCGATTTCAAATATAATGGTGTAAAAATGATGGGGACAGATCTTGCTCCAAGATAGGCTATATTTTATATCTGTTTCCACTACCTAAGAGGAGATGCAGGGGCAAAAGGAGCAAAAAGCGTTCTAAAAATGTTCTAAATGCCGATTTGTCACCAATATCTCAGGAAGAATCAAACTGATTTCAAAAGTAATGGTAAGAAATTGATGCTGACAGCCTCTGCTCTAACATAGATGCTATTTTAAGTCGGTATCACTATCACCTAGACGTTGCAGGAGCAAAAAAGCGTTTCAAATTTAGATTTTTGTGATCGGTAGGGGCTAGCAACTTAAAATTAGGCAAGGTACATATTTATTATATAAATGATCTTTAAGAACAGTTTCAAAAAAATTGGAAATTTAAAAAGGGTGAAAATGCGCGAAAAGCGTTCTAAAAACGTTCTAAATTGCGATTTCCACTCAATCTCGGGAAATTCCAAAGCTATTTCAAAAGTAATGGTAGCAAATCAATGGTGACAGTCCCTGCTATAACATAGGTTATATTTTATAGTTTATATATTTTTATATTTTTCTGTCACTACCATCTGAGGGTTGCAAAAGCAAAACATGTTCTAATTTGCGTTTTTTGCATAAGTGAAGGGTCTGACACTTTGAAGTATGGCATGGTATTTACTTACAAGATGCAACTGATTTTTAAGAACTGTCGAAAGGAAATTTCAAATTTAAAAAGATGAAGTGAGCGAAAAGCGTTATAAATTACATTTTTTATGTAATCTTATCAAATACCAAACCGAATAAAAAAATAATGATGACAAATTGTTGGTGATAAAACCTGCTCAAACATAAGCTATATTTTATGTCTGTGCCACTACCACCAGAGGGTTGCAGTAGCTAAAAACTTTCTAAATTGCGATTTCTGTGATACTGAAAAGGCTAGAAACTTTAAATATGGCATAGTAGTTCCTTATAAAATATAAATGCCCTGGAAGGACTGTCGAAAATAAATTCGAATTAAAAAGGGGTGAAGTGAAGGGGAGGTGCGAAAACCATTCTAAAAAAGTCCTAAATTACGATTTCTACGCATTTTCAGGGAATATAAACCAAATATAAAAGTAATAGTTGCGAATCAATGGTAACAGTCTCTGATCCTACACAGGGTATATTTTATGCCGATGATTCTATCACC
This sequence comes from Maratus speciosus, assembly GCA_963932465.1. Taxonomy (NCBI): domain Eukaryota; kingdom Metazoa; phylum Arthropoda; class Arachnida; order Araneae; family Salticidae; genus Maratus; species Maratus speciosus. Next base: position 141,841 of record CAWVRF010000699.1, read on the forward strand.
TGGGGTTCACAGGAACAACAAACGTTCTAAAAATGTCCTTTAAAAGCTTTCTAAATTACGTTTCTGTGGAATATTAGGAAATAACAAACCAATTTCAAAATTAATGTTGGCAAATTAATGGTGACAGTTCCTATTTCAACATAGCCCTTTAGGTTGAGAGAGGTGGTAGGACTTGGAATTTGACATGATGGTTAATTTTAAGATGTAAGAAGATGGTTTCTAAAAAATTCAAAACTTCAAATGAATACTTAAATGAGCGAGCGTATTAAGTGAGCATGAAAGTTTCAAATTATTTTCTAAATTATTATTTATTTAGTTTTATTTCGTTTTATTAATTTAAGTCTCATTTCTGCCTTATTCAGTGTAACAATGATGTTTAATCAAACTGTGTTTTAAATAGTAATTTTTTTAATTATTCCTAAAAGTAATAAGTACCTTTTAATAAAATAAATATTAAATTTTAATAAAATAAAAATTTAGTTAGTACCTTTTAATAAAAATTAGATATATAAATATCACTTGGCATATTTCAAAAATTACGCGAGCAAAGCCGCGGGGTTTGCTAGTCATCTATACTCCTATTATAAAGAGGAAAAAATTGTTTATTTGTCGGAGGTAAGCTCTAGAACTACCGAACCGATTCCAAAAGTAATGGTATCAAAATGATGGTGTTGGTCCAACTTAGAACATAGGCTATATCTTATGTCGATGCCACTACCCCAAAGGGGGTGAAGGAGCAAAAAACGTTCTAAAAATGCGATTTTTGCGTTACTGAAGGGCCTAGAAATATGAAATTTGAAATATTAGTTACTTATAAGATATAAATGATGTCTAAAACAGTCTTTAAAGAATTCGAAATTTAAAAGGGGTGAAAATGCACAAAAAGCGTTCTAAAAAACGTTCTGAATGGTGGTTTCCACACAATCTCAGAAAATACCAAACCGATTTAAAAAATAATGGTGTCAAAATGATGGTGACAATGCTTGCTCCAAGATAGGCTATATTTTATGTCGGTGCGACCACCCCAAAGGGGGTGCAGGAGCAAAAAACGTTCTAAAAATGCGATTTTTGCATTACTGGCTTAGAAATATGAAATTTGAAATATTAGCTACTTATTAGATGTAAAGGATTTCTAAGAACAGTTCTTAAGCAATTCGAAATTTAAAAGGGGTGAAAATACGCGAAAAGGGTTCTAAAAACGTTCTAAATGGTGGTTTCTTCACAATCTCAGGAAATACCAAACTGATTTTAAAAAAAATAATGGCGTCAAAATGATGGTGACAAGCCTTGCTCCAACATAGGCTATGTTTTATGTTGGTACCACTTCCACAAAGTTGGTGCAGGAGGAAAAAACGTTCTAAATTGCGGTTTTTGCGTTACGGAAGGGCCTAGAATCATGAAATTTGGATTGGTAGTTAGTTATAAGATATCAGTGATCTCTAAGGGCATTTCCTAAAAAATCGAAATTTAAAAGGGGGTCAAACAGCGCGAAAAGCGTTGTAAAAAACGTTCTAAATTGCGATTTCTATGCAATCTCAGCAAGTACTGAATCGATTTCAAATGTAATGGTGTAAAAATCATGGTGACAGCTCTTGCTCTGAGATAGGCTATATTTTATATCTGTTTCCAGTACCCCAAAGCAGATGCAGGAGCAAAAAACGTTCTAAAAATGCGATTTTTGAATTATGGAAGAGCCTAGACTCATGCAATTTTGCATGGTATATATTTATTAGATATAAGTGATCTCTAAGAACATTTCTTTAAAATTTTGAAATTTAAAAGGGGCGAAAATGCGCAAAAAGCGTTCTAAAAACGTTCTACATGCCAATTTTTCAGTAATATCTCAGGAAGAATCAAACTGATTTCAAAAGTAATGGTAGGAAATTTATGCTGACAGCCTCTGCTCTGGCATGAACGCTATTTCATGTCGGCGGTTCTCACTATCACCTAGAGGTTGCAGGAGCAAAAAGAAGCGTTCTAAATTTCGATTTTTGTGATTGGTAGGGGCTTGCAACTTGAAATTAGCCAAGGTACATATTTATTAGATATAAATGATTTTTAAGAACAGTTTCGAAAAAAAAATGGAAATTTAAAAAGGGGTGAAAATGTGCGAAAAGCGTTCTAAAATCGTTCTAAATTGCGATTTCTACTCAATCTCAGGAAATACCAAAGCTATTTTAAAAGTAATGGTTTCAAATCAATGGTGACAGTCCCTGGTCCAACATAAGCTATATTTTATGTTGCTGTCACAACCATCTGGGAGTTGCAAGAGCAAAACATCCTCTAATTTACGTTTTATGCACAACTGAGGGATTTAACACTTTGAAATATGGCATGGTATTTACTTAGAATATATAACTGCTTTCTAAGAACAGTCGAAAGAAAATTCCAAATTTAAAAAGATTAAGTGAGCAAAAAGCGTTCTAAATTACAATTTTTATACAATCTTATCAAATACCAAACCGATTTAAAAAATAATGGGAACAAATTGTTGGCGATAGAATCTGCTCAAATATAAGCTATATTTTATGTCTGTGCCACTACCACCAGAGGGTTGCAGGAGCAAAAAACTTTCTAAATTGCGATTTCTGTGATACCGAAAAGGCTAGAAACTTTAAATATAGCATGGAAGTTACTTATAAAACATAAATGCCCTCGAAGGACTGTCAAAAATAAATTCGAATTAAAAAGGGGTGAAGCGAACGGGAGGTGCGAAAAGCATTCTAAAAAAGTCCTAAATTACGATTTCTAAACCGATTATAAAAGTAATATTTGCAAATCAATGAAAACAGTCTCTGATCCTACAAAGGCTATATTTTATTCCGATGATTCTAACACCTGGGGTTCACAGGAACATCAAACGTCCTAAAAAAGGCCTTTAAAAGCTCTCTAAATTGCGTTTCTAGGGAATATTAGGAAATAACAAACCGATTTAAAAATTAATGTTGGCAAATTAATGGTGACAGTTCCTGTTTGAACACAGCCCTTTATGTTGATAGAGGTGGTAGGACTTGGAATTTGACATGATGGTTAATTTTAAGATGTAAGAAGATCGTTTCTAAAAAATTCTGAACTTCAAATGAATAATGAAATGAGAGTATTAACTGAGCATAAAAGTTTCAAAATATTTTCTAAATTATCACTTATTTAGTTTTACTTCTTTTTATTAATTTAAGCCTGTTTTCTGCCTATTGCAGGGTATTAATGAAGATAAGTCAAACTGTGTTTTAAATAGTAATTTTTGAATTATTCCTAAAAGTATAAATTCTTTTAATAAAATTTACACGTATAAATATCACTTGGCATGTTTCAAATATTACGCGAGCAAAGCCGCGGAGTTTGCTAGTCATCTATACTCCTATTATAAAGAGGAAAAAATTGTTTATTTGTCGGAGATAAGCTCTGGAACTACCGAACCGATTTCAAAAGTAATGGTATCAAAATGATGGTGTTAGTCCAACTTAGAACATAGGCTATATCTTATGTCGGTGACACTACCCCAAAGGGGGTGTAGGAGCAAAAAACGTTCTAAAAATGCGATTTTAGCGTTACTGAAGGGCTTAGAAATATGAAATTTTGAATATTAGTTACTTATAAGATATAAATGGTATCTAAGAACAGTTCTTAAACAATTCGAAATTTAAAAGGGGTGAAAATGCACAAAAAGCGTTCTAAAAAACGTTCTAAATGGTAGTTTCTACACAATCTCAGGAAATATAAACCGATTTAAAAAATATTGATGTCAAAATGATGGTGACATCGCTTGCTCCAAGATAGGCTATGTTTTATGTCGGTGTCACTACCCAAAAGGGGCTGCAGGAGCAAAAAACGTTCTAAAAATGCGATTTATGTGTTACTGAAGGGCCTAGAAATATGAAATTTGAAATATTAGCTACTATATAAAGGATTTCTAAGAACAGTTCTTAAGCAATTCGAAATTTGAAAGGGGTGAAAATGCGCGAAAATCGTTCTAAAAAACGTTCTAAATGGTGGTTTCTACTCAATCTCAGGAAATACCAAACCGATTTAAAAAATAATGGTGTCAAAATGACGGTGACAACCCTTGCTCCAACAGAGGCTATGTTTTATGTCGGTGCCACTACCCCAAAGGGAGTGCAGGAGCAAAAAACGTTCCAAAAATCCAATTTTTGCGTTACCGGAGGGCGTAGAAATATGAAATTTGAAATATTAGCTACTTATTAGATATAAAGAATTTCTAAGAACAGTTCTTAAACAATTCGAAATTTAAAAGGAGTGAAAATGCGCGAAAAGCGTTCTAAAAAACGTTCTAATGATGGTTTCTACACAATCTCAGTAAATATTAAACCGATCTAAAAAATAATGGCGTCAAAATGATGGTGAAAACCCTTGCTCCAACATAGGCGATGTTTTATGTCGGTGCCACTACCCCAAAGGGGGTGCAGGAGCAAAAAACGTTCTAAAATGCGGCTTTTGCGTTACGGAAGAGCCTAGAATCGTGAAATTTGGAATGGTAGTTAGTTATAAGATATCAATGATCTCTAAGGACATTTCCTAAAAAAATCGAAATTTAAAAGGGGGGTCAAAATGCGCAAAAAGCGCTATAAAAAACTTTCTAAATTGCAATTTCTATGCAATCTCAGGAAGTACTGAACCGATTTCAAATATAATGGTGTAAAAATGATGGTGACAGATCTTGCTCCAAGATAGGCTATATTTTATATCTGTTTCCACTACCCCATAGGAGATGCAGGAGCAAAATGCGCGAAAAGCGTTCTAAAAACGTTCTAGATGCCGATTTGTCGGCAATATCTCAAGAAGAATGAATCTGATTTCAAACGTAATGGTAGGAAATTGATGCTGACAGCCTCTGCTCTAACATAGACGCTATTTTATGTCGGTATCACTATCACCAAGACGTTGCAGGAGCAAAAAAGTGTTCTAAATTTCGATTTTTGTGATCGGTAGGGGCTAGCAACTTAAAATTAAGCAAGGTACATATTTATTAGCTATAAATGATCTTTAAAAACAGTTTCGAAAAAATTGGAAATTTAAAAAGCGGTGAAAATGCGCGAAAGCGTCCTAAAACGTTCTAAATTGCGATTTCTACTCAATCTAAGGAAATACCAAAGATATTTCAAAAGTAATGGTTGCAAATCAATGGTGACAGTCCCTGCTATAACATAGGTTATATTTTATGTTGCTGTCACTACCATCTGAGGGTTGCAAAAGCAAAACATGTTATAATTTGCATTTTTTGCACAACTGAGGGGTCTAACACTTTGAAGTATGGCATGGTATTTACTTACAAGATGCAACTGCTTTCTAAGAACAATCGAAAGAAAATTCCAAATTTAAAAAAAACGAAGTGAGTGAAAAGCGTTATAAATTACAATTTTTAAGCAAACTTATAAATTACCAAACCGATTAAAAAAATAATGACGACAAATTTTGGTGTTAGAACCTGCTCAAACATAAGCTATATTTTATGTCTGTTCCACTACCACCAGAGGGTTGCAAGAGCTAAAAACTTTCTAAATTGCGATTTCTGTGATACTGAAAAGGCTAGAAACTTTAAATATGACATGGTAGTTACTTATAAAATATAAATGCCCCCGAAGGAACGTCGAAAATAAATTCGAATTAAAAAGGGATGAAGCGAAGGGGAGGTGCGAAAAGCATTCTAAAAAAGTTCTAAATTACGATTCTATGCAATTTCAGGGAATATAAACCGATTATAAAAGTAATAGATGCGAATCACTGGTAACAGTCTCTGATCCTACGCAGGCTATATTTTATGCCGGTGATTCTACCACCTGGGGTTCACAGGAACAACAAACGTTCTAAAAAAGGGCTTTAAAAGCTTTTTAAATTACGTTTCTGTGGAATATTAGGAAATAACAAACCGATTTAAAAATTAATGTTGGCAAATTAATGGTGACAGTTCCTGTTTCAACATAGCCCTTTATGTTGAGAGAGGTGGTAGGACTTAGAATTCGACATGATGGTTAATTTTAAGATGTAAGAAGACGGTTTCTAAAAAATTCAAAACTTCAAATGAATACTGAAATGAGCGTTTTAATTGAGCATAAAAGTTTCAAAATATTTTCTAAATTATCATTTATTTAGTTTTATTTCATTTTATTAATTTAAGTCTCATTTCTGCCTAATACAGTGTAATAATGATGTTTAGTCAAACTGTGTTTTAAATAGTAATTTTTGAATTATTCCTAAAAGTAATAAGTACCTTTTAATAAAATAATAATTTAGTTAGTACCTTTTGATAAAAATTAGACATATAAATAACACTTGGCATATTTCAAATATTACGCGAGCAAAGCCGCGGGGTTTTGCTAGTCTATACTTCTATTATAAAGAGGAAAAAATTGTTTATTTGTAGGAGGTAAGCTCTGGAACTACCGAACCGATTCCAAAAGTAATGGTATCAAAATGATGGTGTTAGTCCAACTTAGAACATAGGCTATATCTTATGTCGGTGCCACTACCCCAAAGGGGGTGTAGATGCAAAAAACGTTCTAAAAATGCGATTTTAGCGTTACTGAAGGGCCTAGAAATATGAAATTTTGAATATTAGTTACTTTTAAGATATAAATGATGTCTAAGAACAATTCTTAAACAATTCGAAATTTAAAAGGGGTGAAAATGCACAAAAAGCGTTCTAAAAAAACGTTCTAAATGGTAGTTTCCACAAAATCTCAGGAAATACCAAACTGATTTGAAAAATATTGGTGTCAAAATGATGGTGACAACGCTTGCTCCAAGATAGGCTATGTTTTATGTCGGTGTCACTACCCCAAAGGGGTGCAGGAGCAAAAAACGTTCTAAAAATGCGATTTTTGCGTTACTGAAGGGCCTAGAAATATGAAATTTGGAATATTAGTTACTTATAAGATATAAATGATGTCTAAGAACAGTTCTTAAACAATTCGAAATTTAAAAGGGGTGAAAATGCACAAAAAGCGTTCTAAAAAACGTTCTAAATGGTAGTTTCTACAAAATCTCAGGAAATACCAAACCGATTTGAAAAATATTGGTGTCAATATGATAGTGACAACGCTTGCTCCAAGATAGGCTATGTTTTATGTCGGTGCCACTACCCGAAAGGGGGTGCAGGAGAAAAAAAACGTTCTAAAAATGCGATGTATGTGTTACTGCAGGGCCTAGAAATATGAAATTTGAAATATTAGCTACTTATTAGATATAAAGGATTTATAAGAACAGTTCTTAAACAATTCGAAATTCGAAAGGGGTGAAAATGCGCGAAAGCGTTCTAAAAAACCTTCTAAATGGTGGTTTCTGCACAATCTCAGGAAATAGCAAACCGATTTAAAAAATAATGGTGTCAAAATGACGGTGAGAACCCTTGCTCCAACATAGGCTATGTTTTATGTCGGTGCCACTACCCAAAATGGGTTGCAGGAGCAAAAAACGTTCTAAAAATGCGATTTTTGCGTTACTGAAGGGCCTAGAAATATGAAATTTGAAATATTAGCTACTTATTAGATATAAAGGATTTCTAAGAACAGTTCTTAAACAATTCGAAATTTAAAAGGGGGTGAAAATGCGAAAAAAGCGTTGTAAAAAACGTTCTAAATTGCGATTTCTATGCAATCTCGGGAAGTACTGAACCGATTTCAAATACAATGGTGTAAAAATGATGGTGACAGACCTTGCTCCAAGATAGGCTATATTTTATATCTGTTTCCACTGCCCCAGAAAAGATTCAGAAGCAACAGGCACGAAAAGCGTTCTAAAAACGTTCTGAATGCCGATTTTTCAGCAATATCTCAGGAAGAATCAAACTGATTTCAAACGTAATGGTAGGATATTGATGCTGATAGCCTCTGTTGTAACATAGACGCTATTTTATGTCGGTATCACTATCACCTAGACGTTGCAGGAGCAAAAAAGCGTTTTAAATTTCGATTTTTGTGATCGGTAGGGGCTAGCAACTTAAAATTAGGCAAGGTACTTATTTATTAGATATAAATGATCTTTAAGAACAGTTTCGAAAAAATTGGAAATTTAAAAAGGGGTAAAAATGCGCGAAAAGCGTTCTAAAAACGTTCTAAATTGCGATTTCCACTCAATCTCGGGAAATTCCAAAGCTATTTCAAAAGTAATGGTAGCAAATCAATGGTGACAGTCCCTGCTATAACATAGGTTATATTTTATAGTTTATATATTTTTATATTTTTCTGTCACTACCATCTGAGGGTTGCAAAAGCAAAACATGTTCTAATTTGCGTTTTTTGCATAAGTGAAGGGTCTGACACTTTGAAGTATGGCATGGTATTTACTTACAAGATGCAACTGATTTTTAAGAACTGTCGAAAGGAAATTTCAAATTTAAAAAGATGAAGTGAGCGAAAAGCGTTATAAATTACATTTTTTATGTAATCTTATCAAATACCAAACCGAATAAAAAAATAATGATGACAAATTGTTGGTGATAAAACCTGCTCAAACATAAGCTATATTTTATGTCTGTGCCACTACCACCAGAGGGTTGCAGTAGCTAAAAACTTTCTAAATTGCGATTTCTGTGATACTGAAAAGGCTAGAAACTTTAAATATGGCATAGTAGTTCCTTATAAAATATAAATGCCCTGGAAGGACTGTCGAAAATAAATTCGAATTAAAAAGGGGTGAAGTGAAGGGGAGGTGCGAAAACCATTCTAAAAAAGTCCTAAATTACGATTTCTACGCATTTTCAGGGAATATAAACCAAATATAAAAGTAATAGTTGCGAATCAATGGTAACAGTCTCTGATCCTACACAGGGTATATTTTATGCCGATGATTCTATCACCTGGGGTTTACAGGAACAACAAACGTTCTAAAAATGTCCTTTAAAAGCTTTCTAAATTCTGCCTAGAAATATGAAATTTGAAATACTATTAGCTACTTATTAGGTATAAAGGATTTCTAAGAACAGTTCCTAAGCGATTCGAAATTTAAAAGGGGTGAAAATGCGCGAAAAGCGTTCTAAAAAACGTTCTAAATGTTGGTTTCTACACAATCTCAGAAAATAGCAAACCGATTTAAAAAATAATGGTGTCAAAATGACGGTGACAACCCTTGCTCCAACATAGGATATGTTTTATGTCGGTGACACTACCCCAAAGGGGGTGCAGGAGAAAAACGTTCTAAATTGCGGTTTTTGAGTTACGGAAGGGCTTAGAATCGTCAAATTTGGAATGGTAGTTAGTTATAAGATATCAATGATCTCTAAGGGCATTTCCTAAAAACATCGAAATTTAAAAGGTAGTCAAAATGCGCAAAAAGCGTTGTAAAAAACGTTCTAAATTGCGATTTCTATGCAATGTTAGGAAGTACTGAACCGATTTCAAATATAATGGTGTAAAAATTATGCTGACAGATCTCGCTCCAAGTTAGGCTATATTTTATATGTTTCCACTACCTACCCCAGAGGAGATGCAGGAGCAAAATGCGCGAAAAACCTTCTAAAAACGTTCTAAATGTCTATTTCTCAGCGATATCTCAAGAAGAATCAAATTGATTTCAAAAGAAATGGTACGAAATTGATGCTGACAGACTCTGCTCATAGACGCTATTTTATGTCGGTATCACTATCACCTAGACGTTGCAAAAGCAAAAAAGCGTTCTAAATTTCGATTTTCGTGATCGGTACGGGCTAGCAACTTAAAATTAGGCAAGGTACATATTTATTAGATATAAATTATCTTTAAGAAGAGTTTCGAAAAAATTAGAATTTTAAAAAGGGGTGAAAATGCACGAAAAGCGTTCTAAAAACGTTCTAAATTGCGATTTATACTCAATCTCAGGAAATACCAAAGTTATTTCAAAAGTAATGGTTGCAAATCAATGGTGATAGTCCCTGCTATAACATAGGTTATATTTTATGTTGCTGTCACTACCATCTGGTGGTTGCAAAAGCAAAACATGTTCTAATTTGCGCTTGTTGCACAACTGAGGTGTCTAACACTTTGAAGTATGGCATGGTATTTACTTACAAGATGCAACTGCTTTTTAAGAACAGTCGAAAGAAAATTCCAAATTTAAAAAAATGAAGTAAGCGAAAAGCGTTATAAATTACAATTTTTATGCAATCTTATCAAATACTAAACCGATTAAAAAAATAATGATGACAAATTGTTGGTGTTAGAACCTGCTCAAACATAAGCTATATTTTATATCTGTGCCACTACCACCAGAGGGTTGCAGGAGCTAAAAACTTTCTAAATTGCGATTTCTGTGATACTGAAAAGGCTAGAAACTTTAAATATGGCATGGTAGTTACTTATAAAATATAAATACCCTCGAAGGACTGTCGAAAATAAATTCGAATTAAAAAGGGGTGAAGCGAAGGGGAGGTGTGAAAAGCATTCTAAAAAAGTCCTAAATTACGATATCTATGCAATTTCTGGGAATATAAACCGATTATAAAAGTAATAGTTGCGAATCAATGGTAACAGTCTCTGATCCTACACAGGCCGATGATTCTACCACCTGGGGTTTACAGGAACAACAAAGGTTCTATAAAAGGTCTTTAAAAGCTTTCTAAATTACGTTTCTGTGGAATATTAAAAATAACAAACCAATTTCAAAATTAATGTTGGCAAATTGATGGTGATAGTTCCTAATTCTATATAGCCCTTTATATGTTGAGATAGATGGTAGGACTTGGAATTTGACATGATAGTTAATTTTAAGATGTAAGAAGATGGTTTCTAAAAAATTCAAAACTTCAAATGAATACTGAAATGAGCGTATTAAATGAGCATAAAGGTTTCAAAATATTTTCTAAACTATCATTTATTTAGTTTCATTAATTTAAGTCTCATTTCTGCCTAATGCAGTGTAATAATGATGTTTAATCAAACTGTGTTTTAAATAGTAATTTTTGAATTATTCTAAAAAGTAATAAGTAAAAATTTAGTTAGTACCTTTTAATAGAAATTAGACATATAAATATCACTTGGCATATTTCAAATATTACGCGAGCAAAGCCGCGGGGTTTGCTAGTATTGTAATAATTATGTAAAACTTTATTAAATACTAGTGATATTTAACATTTATTAAAAATATTAATAACTGCATTTAATATTAAATAGTTAACACTACTTCAAATTAATAATTATTAAACAATTAACTCTCTAATTAGGAACATATTATACATTTTTAAGCATTAATTATTAAAATGATAATAATGTGTTTAGTAATGATATAAGGAAAAAAAATAGAATAATTTTTAGTATGATAAATAAAGTGTCCTTAATTTTTAATAATTTTATGAATCACAAATTGAAAAATACAATTAAATAACAATATGTTTTAATAATATCATGTTTTCTAAAGAAATAAAGTTCGATTATTTTTGCAAAATCTTGGGCACATGAATCTAGAAATACTGTTGAATGGGAAAGTTTTTTTACAAGAAATTTCTGGCTACAACTACAGGTGAATTTTTAAGGCAGGGTGCATTTTGTGCAGTAATTCCAGAATTAATAAAAACTGCAAATAAGTAATTTCATTAGTTAGTAGCACAAATAACAAAACTAACAAATATTATTTGCACCTAGTTTTGCATTTGTACTTAGAAAAATTACTGTTAATCACCAAAATCTAAACTTACACAGATGTATGGGTATGCTAACCAAAGAAATTATGAAAATGAGTTAAACCCATTCATACATACATACAAAATAGATATAAGGATAGCCAGTTATATTTGAAATCCTCAAAATATTTAAATAACAGCATTATTACCTCTCAGTGGGGATAATTAGCTTCCGGTTCATTTTTTTTCTTTTTAAGGAAAGTTTTGCTGCCTTTTCAATACCTAATTAATTTTTTTTATTTAGTATATATGAGTTACAAAGTAAAAATATATATATATATATATATATTCAACCTATATTGAAAATACCCTTACTGTATTTAACATTTTTATACCAATTAGTTCTTTTTCTCTTATGCATTCATTTACAATTTAGCTGTCGAGCAGGTACCACTCTTTCATTCTTCTTTAATTTGAAATTGATATTAATTTATTATTACAAAAGTAGAATGAGAAACTAAGACACTGACTATTTATTCTTTTACTTGCAGAAATTTATTACACTTGCTATGTTTATTTTATATAAAATAATGCATAAATTGATTCCCTAAAGGAAATTATGACATTGCAAATAAGTTTCGAAAGAATTATTTAAAGCTCTTTTTTTTCGTTTATTCATAAGTCAAAATACCTGTAGAAACTTTCAAATTATGTTCACCTTAGATTTTAATTTTTTTTTTTTTTTTTTTTTTTTTTTTTACATTTTAAACATTTAAAAAATTTTCGATTTTAATCAATGATTTAAAAAAAATCGGTTGATTAAAATCACGATTTAATCGCTGATTTAAATCAACTGATTAAAATCGTTGACACCCTAGTTTATACATTCGAAAAGAAGGAGAAAACAAACCATATATAATCGTTTATGTTGACGATATCTTAATAGCAGGAAATGATGACGAAATAAAAGCTGTAGTACAAAAACTTAAGGGTGAATATGAATTAAAAAATTTAGGAGAACTAAGTTTTTCTTTGGGAATCAAAATAGAGAAAAGAGCAGAAGGTTACCAATTAAATCAAAAAACTAAAATAGAAGCACTAGTAAAAAAGTTTAAATTAGAAGAAGCCAAACCAGTTGGTACTCCGATGGAACACAATTTTAATAGATTAGAAGATAAAGATAATCTAATATCCAATAATGTTAAATACAGACAGGTGATAGGATCATTACTTTATATCGCATCTGCCAGTAGACCTGACATTTCTGCTGCAGTCAATATATTGACTAGAAGAAAAGAATACACCACAACTAAACTTGCACATAGACACTAAAATTGAACCGATTCTAAAAGCTTACGCGGACGCCGACGGGGCAGGTGATACTAACACAAGAAAATCCACTAGTGGCAATCTTTTCACTTTAGGCAATAATCCAATTCAATGGATTACAAAAAGGCAATTATGTATTGCTCTTTCATCAGCAGAGGCTGAGTATGTCTCAGCCGCAAGTGCAGGGCAAGAAATCTTGTGGTTAGTGAAACTCCTAGAAGATTTAGATCTACCACAGACAAAACCAATTACTTTATATGAAGATAACCAAAGCTGCATCAAAATGGTAGAAAGTTGAGAAGTTTTCAAAAAGAAGTAAACATATAGATATACATTTTCATGCAATCAAACAACTCAAAGAAGATGGTATAATTGAATTAAAGTACTGTCCATCCAAATATATGATTGCAGATGCACTGACTAAACCTGTACCCAAACCTGAATTACAAAATCACAGAATGGCCATGAACTTGTTTGCTCATCAATCTGAAGAGATTAAGGGGGCATGTTAGAAATACTAATATCTTCAGAAAAAGATAAAACTTATCATAAATCAACTTAATTGCTTTTCAAAACACTTAATGTTTGCAGTAAGTTAAATGTTTACATCATCCAATTCATCCTGATACGAAAATAGAACGTTACTCCCTGGTTCATCATTTGAACTTTCAATCAAAAGAAATAAACATTTATATTATAAAGCTGCAATATTGATTCCATAAAAAACTATATTTTATTTTATTGCCTTTAAATGAAAATAAGTACTTTGTTAATGACTATAACCTTGAATTTATTTATGTATTTAATCTCATCTAAACAATGAATTGTATTATTAATTTAGTATATGTATGTTATTTAAACAAAAAAGGAGCAAAAATGAATGCTCCAGTGTATGACCCATTAAAACTATATAAAATTTAATTAATACCTAAAAATTGGTACAAAATTTAAATAATCAAGATACACACTTTTATAAAGCACCTGCACAAGCTCTTTACAGGTCAAATTAATGGATACTTCATAGAAATAATAAATGGGTAATTCTCTCAGATAACCTGGATAAGCGGAAAATCCGTGGACGATCCTGAAGAAGAAGGTAAGCTGAATTTCCTTACCTTTATTATGATTTAAATGTGATTATTTTTATATTATATTAGTCTCATTTTAAATAATTACTAACATCTACTACTAGTTTTATTTTACGTCTCTTGCATTACAACATGCGGAAAATTAAGTAACAAAAAGTAGATTAAAAATAAGAAAGAAAAAATTTGCAGTTTTAATGGAAATTTGCCAAGTTAAATTTCGCACTTCGTCCACCATCTGCCTCCCAGCATGATTTAAGGTAAAGTGTTAACAAACAACTCCATGTTTCCTGGTAAATTGCAGAGGAAAACCATTCTGACTTTAAAAATAAACCATTTCATTGTTTCAAGAGGAAGTACAACGAAATTTTAGCTTCAGAGAAAACCTGGAAGATTTCTTTCTGATAATTTATCGAGTACGAGTAGCTCATACAACGTTGAATTCAGGGGGTGGCCCGGAGGGACATTCCCCCCCCCCCCCCGGAGCAACGAAATGTCTCCCCCGGAAATTTTGAGATTTTGGTTTTTCAATGGTCAAAAAGTGCAATTTCCCCCCGGAACTCTATAATGCCCCCCCCCCCCCGGAGTCACAGAAGTCCCTCCCGGAAAAAAGCGTCTGAAATCAACACTGAGCTCATATCATTTCTGAGACAATTATTAAATCTTATATAGTTGATATTGTCAGATGTTGGTGAAACCAATGTGTTGAACAGCTGTTAATTTAGCCTGCAATAATCCTTTGTCAAATAAAACACCCTGATTTACAAAGATATAAAGTTATGATCTTTTTGAAAATGCTGGGGTCGATACAGGCTTTTGGTAGATTTCGTAAGAAATGCTACCAATTACATTCTCCTCTATGTTGGAATTTCTGAAAAATGTTTGCAGACCTACGCCGACCATGACCCCTAGAACCTAGTAAATGTTTACAGTGTGAAATGCTTACTTTTAGTGTTATGAATTTCATTCAAAAAAAAAAAAAAAAAAAAAAATGCGTTTTTTGCTATTTTCCAAAAATTACTGATTTTCGTCGATTTTTCAACGCCTTTAAGGAAATCTTATGTCGTACAAAAAAAAATTATAAGAACATGAATTGTAGGTAATTTTGTCGTCTTTATTTTAATATAGAAACATCTTTTGGGTAAAAAGCTTACTTTGCAAACCAAAAAACAAATAGGATTTTTAATGGCTTTTTTTGTATGATTTCTCAGATTTTCTGAAAAAGATTTTGTTGGACAATTTGAGATTCGTCTTCAGAATCCCCCAAAATATAAAGTAAGCTACTAAAAAGAATTAACCAAAACTTTTCACTCCAAGCTCTTTTTGAAAACCATTTTGGACTATAAGATGCACTATTTCGAGAAAGACTGTTTATAAACTTGCTGGAACTGCGTACACAGGTAATATTTTTAATGGACCAGAAAAGTCAACTGTCAAAAGTTTTAAATGCTGAAAACTGTCTATCTAAATTGGAATAATTTGCCGATATGTTTAGCAAAATGAACGAAATGAATATATCATTGCAAGGAGAAACTGTCGCAGATTTTAAAGCAACGAGTAACGGCAAAGTATCTATTTTTAAGAGAAAACTGATGTATTAAGTTAGAGTGCGTAAAAGGAAGAAATCCTATGAGCTTTCCTATTTCTAAAAAAGGTTCATGAATGAAAATAACATACAACTTCAAGATTACATACAGGAAAAAAATTAGGAATTCTCGAAACTTTGAAAACTTCGTTTGAAGACTATTTTTAAACAGCTTATTAGAACTGCTGGAGACGACGTGCAGAAAAAGAAACAGATTAAATTAAATTCAAAGCTACAGCCTACCAGAGTTTTGATGTCATTTCCAGATGAATTTAAATTGTTTGCTGTGAAATCAAAATTAGTTCCACTGTCTTTTTCAACGACATTTCTATGTGAAACGTTATTCTCCACTTTCACAGTCATCAAAACAAAATACCGAAACTTTTTAAATGCAGAACCAGACATTCGCTCGTCATACTATCAATATAAAATCTATTGTAGCACAAATGTTTTGGTTTGTTGAATTTTGAAGAATTTTTATGCATGACCAAGTTTGTCAATACCATGTGTATCGGTCGTAATTGAGAAAAAATTGTTTATTATTATAAATTTCCTTATATATGTAACTTCATTACAGGGCATTGCACAATTGTATAGGCTACTAGGTACTCCCTCTTCTTCTGCAATACATCTAAATACGAGGGTGAGTCGGAAAATAAGTTTCCACTGGCAACTATGGACAGAGGTGTGTATGAAAGACAAATAATGCAATGAAACATTAAAGATAAGACGTAACTTCATTTTTCTACATAAGTGCCAAGTGGTTGAGACATTTGTCATACCCTTTATAAGCTTCATAAAGCCCTCCATGGAAAAAAACAGGGCTCTGCATACAAAAGAAACGTTGTACGGCTTGTGTGATTTCAGCATTGCTTACAAAGAAGTAGTAAGTATTGTTTTCGTTTATAGTGGCCGTGCACTTCTGTCCAGGTCTCGGTCTGTGCAACACTTGCTGACGCCCCTCACTGAATTGACGGCACCATCTCTGCACCATTTGTTTCGACAACACATCTGGCCCATAGACTCCCACGTGGCGGTTATGGATTTCTGCTCCCGATACTCCTCGTGCTCATCCATAGCGGACAACCGCTCTCACTTCCTCTTTTGACCACGAATTCACAACGCACTTTCTCTCCATATCTATCGGGAACAGAATGATGCAGAGCCCTGATTTTTTCAAGGAGCACTTTTTGAAGATTATAAAAGTGTGACAAATGTCTCAACTCGCTTGGCACTTATGTAGAAAAATAAAATTGCGTCTTATCTTTAATGTTTCATTACATTTTTTGTCTTTCATGCACACCTCTGTCTACAGTTGCCAGGGGAAACTTATTTTCCGACTCACCCTCGTATCATTTGCTTGCAAAATATGTTAAAGGTAAGCTAATGTTGCTCCGTCACAGAAATGTATTCTAAAAAGGTCTCCACTTTTCAAAATGGTTGGGAACCACTGCGTTAGAGAGTTTTTGCTTTGTCCAGGAAGAGAAAGTTTTAGCGCTGCCTTGCAAATTGGAGGTGGTTTCAGAGTTCAGGCGAAGTCATTGTCTTTCAGATCGAATCATTGCTCTCAGATCAAGCTTCGGATTAAGTCATTGTCTTTTAAGACCAGGGACTTCTTCCTAAAGACAATGACTCTGCATGAATTTGGGAAACGCTTCGCAATGGATAAATATTTTTTTAATCTGTGGAATCACCTGCAGCTCACATGCGAAAAATAGGAAGCAGTGACAATAGTTTGATTCTTTTGCAAAATACCTTGAAATACGCATACCCAACAGCAGAATGTTTATAAAACAGTATAGTCTTGATAAAAATTGAAATTTCTTTAATTATCATGTACAAATAATAATTATGTAATATAAATTAAAAGAATGGCATATTTAAAGATTTTCTAGAATAATATGATAATGCTATTTTTCCTTACCCTTTAATTTTTCATAAACATTTATAGCTTCAAATTATATTCAAGTAGATTCGACTCTTAATTCTTTATTATATAATAGCAAATAATTGATACGAGTAACCATTTTTAAAAATCATTTGTGTCAAATCCAGAAATTTTTTGCTTCATTTTTTTTTTCTCTTTAGGTGTTTTGCGGCTTAATCGCCCGCTTATTACTATTTTGAATGGTTTGGGCGTCAGTTCTTTAACATTCCAGCGGCTTCAAGAAAAAATGCTACAAACATTAACGGATATGATGTTCGACGAGGAGAAAGCAGCAAAATTTTTGCAAGACAAAACTCCAACGCCTTTCTGTAATTTCAAAGAGATAACATCATCTGGGATACATTTAACAACCGAACCATTTTTTAAATCTCTCCTCCTAGCTTTGCACAGGCATTGCATTGGTATGTATCATTAGAATCTGTTTTAATTTGTTAGTTTAGTTAATCTTACATACAGAAAAAAAAAAAAAAAAAAAAAAGGACGCATCTAATAAATGAAATAAGTTTTCTGATTCTCCACATTTATTAAGATATCTGAAAATTTCAATGGTCAGAGCCCTACTTTCCAATATTTATTCCCCATCCCTTCTAACTATTCATTGTAAGTTTTTTCTAAACTTTAATTCAATCATAAATTTTCAAGAAGCACTAGTTTTTTATGAATTGATTGAAAATTAATAGTTTATTTTCTTGTAATTTATAGGGTTCGAAATATTTTTAATTTACATTTTTAAAAATTGTATTTTATGGGTTTTCTGATTTAGACAGCTGAAAAAAACTGTCTTCCCACTTCCCTATGAAAAAACTTTTATTATTACTTTTTATCATTATGAGTTTTTAGAATTTTAAATTAATATTTTGTGTAATATATCAAAATATTGTTTCTACATTTTTTGGGTAGAAATTAATGCCCCTTTCACAAAATATTAAAACACTGAGGTAGAAAAAAAATAGTTTTACTGCATTTTTTAGCGATATTAATGGAATTTTTAAATAGCTTAGAAAGAAAATCTTGTATAATATGAGCTTGAAAATTACCCAAATTAGGCTGTAAGATATTTGAGCACAGCAGTGTTATAAATCTGAAAAATAACCTGTTTATCATTCAAAATGGGTCAAAAAGGTGTCCATTTATGATTTACCCAAATTGAAATTACGTCCATTAACCCTTTCAGGGGCACGTAATTGTGTTTCTGTAATGCTGAATTCACACTGGAATATTCGAAAAAAATTATTTCTAAATAATGATAAGCAATTTAGCAACTTTTTTCCACCAGAGGTATAATAGTAAAATTTAATTAAAAGTTTCTGGTGGATATTTTGATTCAAATTAGATATCCCACCGTCTCTCAAGGGGTAAGGGATTTCTGCAGAGCTCAAATTGTAGCTCATGGTATACCCAGAATTGGCTACAATTTACTCATTTTGGGTATACTCTAAACTCCAATTTGAGTTGTGCAATAAAGCCAAAATTGACACATTTTTTATCCATTTTGGATCATAAAGAGAACGTTTCCATCTTGGAACATTGCTGTACCTATAGACATCTTACAACCCAATTTAGGACTTTTAAAGTTCTATTTTAGGTTGTTTTTTTTTTATAGTGATCATGAGCATGGCATATATTTAGTGTTGACTCTTTAAGGGTGTATTCGAAAAAATATTTTTTCACCCTCAACAGCTCGAAATTTTCTGAGACATTTTCAGACTCATTTTTAAAAGTAAAAACATGAAACTTGCTGGGGTGATTTCTGACGACATGTTTAACATGCCGTGTGATTTCATTTTCAGCTCAATTAATTAGAATTTGATTTTTAAACAATTATTTTCTCAGTATGACAATTTTTTTCATTCCCAGATCGCCCGCTTCGGAAAATTCGGTTCAAAACGCCAACTTTGACAGCGTTTTTTACAGTATTTTCTGCATTTATCAAAAAATTAAGAAGCACGGCACATTATATAGTTTCTAAATAAGAGAATTTCCCAGTTTGATGCGTTTGAGAGCAAAAATGAATTTTAAAATGAATCAGAAAATAAGCAGTTTGGATCGGAATACACCCTTAATTCAGTTAATAATTTAATTTAGAAATATCGTGTTTTGAAAAGTTTCTCAACGTAAATTATCGAATTTATGCAATTCTAAGAAAAATGAAATATGCATTACGAAGTTTTACAGAATAAATTATGCAGTATCATAAAAAAAAGAGTTATTTTTTAGTTAACACATTATTTTTTTCCCGACCTTCTTAAAAGGCCGGTGATGAGCGTTGTTTTTCATATAAAATAGAGAAACATAAAGGTGAAAAAATTTTAATGCAAAACTTTAATACCAAGTAAACAATAAGTTCGGTTTTGCAATTTGGAGTATTGCAATTTTTTATACTTCTAAATATCGTACATTTTCAATTTTTACACCGTTGTATGGTGAAAAAAGTGCACTGTCAAATGCAATTTGTTTAAAAATTCATCTCAATTTACTCATTTTTTATGGCTTCTTAATTAATTTCCATGCATGATTTTTAAAAAATCTATCGCGTGCAGGTTCTATTACGGAAGGATAATAACCCATTATAATTTAAAACAATATAAGTAGTTTCAACAATATAAATGTCTCCGGCTAATATTCCATAAGAAAATTATTAAAAAATATAAAATAAAATAA
Source organism: Maratus speciosus (assembly GCA_963932465.1). Taxonomy (NCBI): domain Eukaryota; kingdom Metazoa; phylum Arthropoda; class Arachnida; order Araneae; family Salticidae; genus Maratus; species Maratus speciosus. Next base: position 161,994 of record CAWVRF010000699.1, read on the forward strand.
CATAAATAAAACAAAAATTTAACATCTATGTAATCGAAAATTTTTAAGCTTTACACCGTCGAAGTGGGTTGAGACATGTACTTCCAAATATAATTTGTTTGAAAACTGCATATATCATATTACCTATTAGGAGTCTTAGCACTTTTTAAATTAGTGGTAAAAGTTTAAAAAACTATAACCAAAATCAAAATACAAAAAAAAAAAAAAAAAAAAAAAAAAAAAAAAAAAAAAGTGAAAGGTAACCCTTTTTTCTTCGGAATAGTATAGCGGCCACAGCGAAACGACGCGTAATATTTATATTGGCCACTAGGGAAGGAAGGGATCGACTTTCGTGAAGTGGGGATGGCCAATTCCAATTTTCAGCTTGGCAGTGAACGTGTTAATTACTTTTCATTCTATCACAGATACGTTGTCTGTAATGGATTTTTTTTTAATAATTTTATACGGACATTGGTGTATGGCTGGTGAACTGAGGGTGTATAGAAATGCTTAATCTTCGTTGACCACTGTTTCCGAATAGTAATCTTCGCAGAATTTTTCAGTTAAATAACACGAAGATTGCTATTGGAAAATAGTGGTTCCGAAAAATAAGTACCTTTACGCATCCTGGACTTTGCCCTATCAAAATTTTTCCCAATCGGACTCCTCCACTCCTAGATAAAGCTGTATTAATTCTTTCTCAGATGCGCATAACAAGATCAAATAAATATTTCCCCTCCTCTCAAAAAAAAAAAAAAAAAAAAAAAAAATGGTGTCCCTGCTATCATATGGGCGCACATGGTGTCATCTTGAATTCTTTGTAGAGTTCATTTGTTACTAGCAAATCGATTGCAAGTTTAGAAACAAAGATTTGAATTTTTGTTATAGGGGAGGAGACCGGGGCAGATTTTCCAACTTTTTAGAAATTTATTTTTGTATTTTTTATTTTTGTATATTTTGAGGTCAACAGAATATCATTGTACTCCCTAGACCTTTATGTACAAACTACCATAATTGTTTTTCAAAAAACAAAACATAGTTTTTAACATAAAATAGTTAAATCTGATCATGTAACGTTGGAAAATGTGCCCCGCATGCGGGGCAAGTTTTCTAGCCTACTAAAAATGTACAGGGTCAAATTTTCCAACTATGCTTTAAATGGTAAAACACAGGAAATAAATCTTGCTTGTTAATTAATATGTATTTTTTATTGTAAACTAGAAAAGCATAACAATAATACATAGAAAAATTAAGTGAATATAGAAAATATAATAAAAGCCAGTGTAACGCTGGGGGGGGGGGAGGGGGAATCCATCAATCTTACCAGTCTCCCAGGAAGAGACTCAAGGGGTAAAGAATCCATTCTCCCATTGGTTGACAAGAAACAAGAATCCCGCGATTACTTCTCAAGGTTACAAGTCCTGATAATTGAGCAGTAGTAGACACTTCTTAACAAATCAGTGCAAGGCACATCGCATTACACCACCAAAATAAATCGCCAAGTGTCACTTGAGATTATTTCAAGTATTAAGTTGCAATCATATTAAATTTTCTTTGCGACATGTAAAGAATTTTAATTTATTTCTCATATAAAGTGATTCACGGAAAACAATGATATGGTATTTTTAAAAATAACTTTTTTTTCCCTGCAAAAAAATTGATAAAACTGACTTTCTTAGTAATCAATTTAAATATTTTAGGCTTATTATTTTGTAACTTATTTTTAAATTACATATTACTTATATTTTCCTTTTCTATATACAGGTGTATGTAAATTTAAACTTAAAAAAAAAAAATAAATAAAAAAAAATAAACATATCCCATATTTTAAAAGTAAAAAATTAATATTTATATGAAAAGTAAAATTAATAATTTTTGATTTATAGCTTTGCATCTGGAGGACAGAAGCTTAGGGGATTTGACGGTTGGGATTCAACCCGAGATACTTATTTATTAATCAATATACACATTAAAAAATATTTGGAGGGGGGGAGGAAGAAATAGGGGGGGGGGGGTAAACGATAAAATACAATTTCAAATTGTTATTAAAAAAAATAGTATTATTTCAATAGTTGCAGCAGACTGTTTTAATTACGCACTTTTATTGCATATTTATTAAATTTTTGTTTTATTAAGAAATCTTAATTTTGTTATAGTAGTATTTTAGCCGGAAATATTGTAAATGCTAATTGTGTGTTTATTAGAACATAAACTAGCCGAACTTTGCTCATCTAAACGCTTCCATATTGTCAATTATTGTTTTTATCAGTTTTTCAAGTTTTAAGTGAAAAACACAATTTTTACCCACCGTCCTAGGACGGGCATTTACACTAGTAGAAAATAAATGCCACTTAATGATTTGGCACAGATGTCATATTCGCGCGATTTTTTTCGGTTGCCAATTTGGCGAAAACATCAACAGCATAAACAACATAATCCGGGTTACCACATCAAGCAAAATAACGTCACTTTGGCGCAAGTTAAGTACCTGTTGCCTATATGATATTGGCGACAGAAAAAAATCGCGCCAATATGGGGCGAATATGACATCTGTACCAATGATTTTACAAAAACTGTCATCTAACAATTTTATAAAGACAGATTTGTTTTTAAACAAAAGTTGTTATCATTGTCTGAATAACAATGAACGCAAACAAAAAAAGAAACATCTTCTCTGGTGAAGTCTTCGTGTGCCCATTTCTTGTATCGCACCCACTTTTCATTTGCCTTTGATTCGGAGCAAAGTTCAAAGCAATAAATGCAAAGACAGTCTTCATCTTCTTCATTACTTGAATGTAATATTTTTATACCTTTTTTAGGCTTTGATGTTTTCACACTAGAACCGCCGGCTATTTTACTCAAGTTTCATAATTTAAAAAAAAAAAAAAAAAAAAAAAAAGTGTTTCACACCAGAATTTTTATTTAGAATTATTTAACTTATTTAATTGGCGTACTTTTGCATACATTTGATTTTTATCAATTTCTGGTTCAAATCGACTATTATCATTTTTTTTTTTTTTTTTTGGTGGGTGGGGGGTCAAAATGACCCCTAATGGCGGTTCTAGTGTTAATGCATTTTACATTTGAAGATTAAGGCCCAAACTCCACACAGCTTCCTGGTCGGAATTGGATTTTGATTTTCGCGCCCTTTTATCTCATTCTTTTTGCAGTTTCCTTTTTTTAGATAAACCTTTTTCCATTTTCAGTTGACTTTTATCGGGAGACTCAGTCAGTTTAGACGACTTCCTTTTTTTTTATTTCCACGTCGTGTTTTCCTCTTATGTGAAGTCTTCTCGAAAAGCCTAACTTCTTCTGGAGTAGGGAAAGTTTGTTTGGATGCAGAAGGAACGCCTTCTTAAAAAAAAACAAGGAACATTTGAGTGGAATTTGAAGGAACAGCTTCTAGAGAAGTGGTTGCCAGATAGTCGAAAGTCAATTTCCCTAAATTTTCTGAAATTTCCCGAAATCGGCGTTATTTACCGACAAATTCCCCAACGCAGTTTCTACTCAAAAAAGTAAATTTTCAGTTTTCAATTTCCAAGTATAAAAAATGTTTAACTAATTTAAACTCAAATTTCCTCTCCAAATCAAGCATTTTTTTGAAAGAATTCCCCATTTACAAAAAATAAACTTTTAAACAGGGCAGAATTTTGTATGCATATTCGCAGCAAAACGAAGAAAATGAATTATTACTGTTGTATAAATCTATACTAATAAAGGAAATATGTATATGTGTTTATGTGTATATGTGTCTATCCGCAATGACTAGGAAAATCTGCCGCACTTTGTGATCTGGAAATTCAGGTGGGGATAATACAAAATAGGTCGTAATACACCTGTGATACGTGTAAACTATAATGTTGTAAACGATGAACCTGTCCACGAGAACAATGATCTATATATCAGATTTCTGTATTTTATTTTCGTTTTCCAAATCAAAATAGAGTCCGAGACAGATCCAGTGCTGCCAGATGACTTTCGTAAACTTTACGTGAAATAATGAAAGAAATACCCCAAGTTTTTCCCCAAAAAATTTAATGTCCCCAAACATTTCCCCATGAACTACTTGTCCCCAAAAAATTCACCTGGAGGTTCAAAATCCCCAATCTGGTAACACTGGTGGTAGCCTGGGTTGGTGTAGAAGGATTTGATGCTTTCAGTGGTTTTGAATTAAGGCTATGAACAGTTGATGATTTTGACAATTTTGAAGTCTGTTCAGGATTGCTGGTGTTTTCAAGATTTGCTACAGCGTAAGCTGGCCTTTCAGATAAGTAAGATGGCATAAAATCAGAGTCTAAATATTTCAGGATTCAGTCAGAAATTCCCGAAAATTTAAAAACCGCCATAATGTTGACTGATGTTAAAGGCAGCAAAGCAGCTCTAACCAAAATGGACGGGATGTCATAAATTGTCTTAGGCCTTTTATTTGTACATACCCAGGCATCAAAAGCAGTATTAATTTGCTTCTTGGGGGCTCCACACACACTGCGATCTATAGTTTGTAGCTTATGACTACAGTGAGGTAGAAATGGCAATAAAGGCATAATTAACATAAAATGGATTCATTAAATTAACACATTTTAGAAAATAGCTAACATTTTTTTATATATCGGGTAAGGTGCCCTATTATCGTCCCCCAGTCCCTTTTAGGCCCTTGAAAGTTTTAACTGTCAGTGAAAACCTACCAAATTTGGATTTTACATAGCCTATACCCACGCACATAGAAACATAAGCAAATATCGTACAAAAAATTTTTAACAATGCAAAAAATTGTTTTTTCAAAAGTATCTAAAAAATGCAAAAGAAAAAAAATGGTCCCAATTTCATCCCCCCAAAAATCCAATACGCCGAGGTTTAACTTATAACTAAATCAAAATTGATTTCTGAATGAGTAAGTAATTTAATTTACATTAAATTAAGGCACAAAGAGCTGTACTAATTATCAGTGGAAGAATAACATAACGAAACATTAGCCATCCAAACATAAGGAAAAAATTGTCATGAAAGCATTCCTAATTTCGTCCCCGGGACAAAAATAAGAACTGCCAGGGGAACGCAATTGGGACCACACTACTCCCCAATATGGCGGAGCTTCAGTTCCCGTAAGCTGAACTGGGCGTTCTAAAACTCACTGTATGCTACTGTCAGCATTTTACCTACGTAAAACACATGCAATGAATAAGAAATAAATACTTACAGTACGGTAAATAACGTTCTACAAGCGATGTAATAAGAACTCAGGTCTTCTAAAAATAGGAAATTCGGTTTCTTTAATTTATGTATGCGTCTTAGCGAACGAAACTTTCAATACTGGCCTCTTTTACCTTCCGTCCCCTGTGCCTTGCGTCATAAGTGGCGTCACTTTCGCAGAAGCGGAGAAGTTAAGGGGGACAAAATTAGGAAAGTGGACGAAATATGGACACTTTACATTTGAATTTACCTTCGTTTTTATATTGGTAGTTTTACTTAAAGGACTAAATGATCAAAATGGTTCATTTGATATACGGTTATTTGGCCGATTTTATTGCACAGTAAATGCATTTTTGGTACAATAAGACTAACTGATTTAGGCCGGGGTACGTTCTCCAATTATACACTTGTTGGAATACATGCTCCGTATGCTATTGGAAAACCTGCCCCGCCGACATATTACAACTTTTACACTACCTCGACGAATAACGGTGTAACTTAATTGCAAAAGAAACCCATGGTTACGAGAAGAAAGAATCCCTTTTTTAGTACATGCAATTTCAAAACAGTAAGTTTAACGCTAATACGTTTATTTTACGTTTTAATAAAAACCTGAAATTTTACTCATTGTTGAAAAAATGGAAAAATCAGCTCTCCTGACAGCGGCTGCAAAATTATAACTTTTGTAGATGGTGTGTGAAATGTTGCCAGTTCACCCGCTGTCGTCAGCTAGCGACTCATTTAAAAATTAAAGTGAGTTGGAAAACTTGCACCTATGAAAAATGTGCCCTGGTCTCCCCTACTTATGTGGTATGCTAATTGTAATACATTTTCATAAATTGCTTTGCGAATTGAAGATCTGTGTGGAAGAAGATGTTATGTTACAAAAATTTGAATTCGAGAAAACTGATGTACAAGTTTTTTGTTGTAATTTAATTATTCATTTAATTCCTTCTTAGTGGCATATGTTTGTTAATAGATGATGCTAAACTCTCCTAGAAAACAATATTAACATTTAATTATTAAATATTAGAAATTATTTTCCCTCATTTAAGTTATTAAATATAAAATTAATAAATATTAAAAGATGCTGTCTCATATCTTCAATACTAAGTAGAATTTAAGTGTTTTAGCTTTACCATATGATATAATGCCTGATAATGCTTTCATGCATAAAATAAAACAATTTTCGAGAAAATGTATCATAACATGTTCTTCCGCTAAGGTATTCAATTGTGATCAGTGCGTTATTCTCTGAATAAAACGCGTTCTATGAACCATGAATGTGATCTAAGTTGTATCTCCTTTCACCCTACCGAAAGATGAAGATTTTATTGGGAATAAAATTTGGCACCAAATAAAACACTTATTTGGAAAGTTCCATAAATCAAGCATCCATACCGAATTATGGAGAATATTTCCGATTACCTATTGGAAAGTCATAAGATTTTTTTTTTCGCCAATTCAAGTACATTGCTAAACAATCAATGAGTTAAATAATTATTAAGATGCTACCGGGTGTCCCAAAAAGGACTGACTGATTTTAAAATTCAATAACTTCCAAACGGTGACAGATATTAAAAAAATTCTTGCAGGAGGGTTATGCATAAAGTCAAAAGTTTTTTTACAGTGATTTTCAATTTTAGTTCGAATTACAAACAATAGATGGCGCTGCGATCAATAGAGGCTAAATTCAGGCTCGTTTTTTGGTACTTCGTGGCCCGGATAGTACATTTCCATCTCCTTTTTCTGCATGGAACAACAGAAAGGACCAAAAATCGAGCCTGTATTTAGCGACTATTGCTTACAGCGCCATCTATTGTTTGTAATTCGAACTAAAATCGAAAATCACGGTAATAAAACTTTTGACTTTATGCATAACTCTCCTGCAAGAATTTTTTTAATATCTGTCACCGTTTGGAAGTTATTGAATTTTAAAATCAGTCAGTCCTTTTTGGGACACCCGGTATATATTATTGGCGCAGAATAATATAAATTTAAAAACAACGTTAAAAACGCCAGAATATGCAAACTTTGAGCAGACTAGTTTCGGTAGCCTTTAGCGTACCGTCCTCAGTGTAAAGAATATTGAGCAAGTTTCCGTTATTGTTTGCATTGAGGACGGTACGCTAAAGGCTACCGAAACTGGTTTGCTCAAAGTTTGCATATTCTGACATTTTTAACCTTGTTTTTAAATTTATAATCAATGAGTTGCTTGTATTTACACGTTATTTGAGACATCGACGACCTTGTATTTTTTGCAGAATTAGAGTTGTTATTAGTTAATTGGTTTCAAAATTAGGGACTGCGATTTGAGTCTGTGTAAATTTTTGTGTTCTTCTTATTTTATTACCCTGTTTTCCTGCCTTTTCTGGTGCAAATTATGATCACCTGCAAAAAAGAGTCATAATTGTCAAATACTTACAAAAGACACGTACATGTACAAAGAGAAAATATGCATGTTCATTCTTTGAGCAGGAATGAACATGTATATTTTAGAATTTTCTTTCGCGGGACTAAAAGTGTACACTGTACTAAAAGAGATTTAGTAACGATATTCGTAAAATGGTGGAAAAATGTTTATAATCTATGCATGGCTCATGATTTTTCTTTCTTTTCTAATGTTATTTTATTTTAATTAATTAATTTTTTTATTGGAATTCGACGTTTAAAACAATAATTAGATCCATAAATCCGGTTGGAATTTTTCAGACGATTATCATTATCATTATTATTATTATTATTATTATTAATAGTAGTAGTAGTAGTAGTAGTAGTAGTAGTAGTAGTAGTAGTAGTAGTAGTAGTAAAAGTTGTAGTCGATATTTTTTGGAATTTTATGTACAGAAATTTGTTTTTATTCCTCATATTAGAAAGAATAAAAAGAAAAGCGCAGATAGAAATTGATCCATGCAAGGGAAGGATTATGCTTGGAGTCTTGGATGAGACGAATACCCTAAACTATGGAGAGGTTTTTGTACAATATTCAAAGGATGTCTCTTTCGGAGAAACTACTAGAGACACAGTTGTTTTGAAAGGTATACATAGTATACTTATCTCTCTTTGCTTGCACCTTCCCTCTTTATGAATCTTAGTAATATTTTATGCACTGCAAATGGAGACAAAATGAATTTTTGTTGTGGAATCCCAACTGCGTAATCTCAGTAGAAAACCTGTAAAAAAATAATAAACTATCGAGTTTTTACCAGCAAAGGAATTTGGCGTCTGATTTGACGAAGGCGACTGGTGCACGCCAAATGCATATGATTGAATTTGCAATGCTCACTGTTTTAAATGTAAACAATGGAATAGGTTACTTTTTCTTTCTTTCTTTCTTTTTTTTTTTTGTATCAGGTTATGCTATAACTGTGTACATTTCTGTCATTTAATTTCACCACTGCAAAAATTATTTGATATATCCTATTTTGCAAGCTGCAAATATATTTTTTAATGTGTAGTCAAACTAACATTTTTACGATCTGGACAATTAAATTGTTACCTTAGATTTTTTTTTTTTTTTTTTTTTTTAAATAAAGGATACATAATTGAGAAATATTGCCTGTTCATTTATTTATTTTTAAAGAATGTGAAGAAAAAATACGGAAGTGGCAAATGTTATGGAAGAGAAAACTGAGTTAAGAACTACTTTGCCGAAAATTTAACATAATATGAATGTGCATGTGCAAACCATGTTAATACACATAAAGATTATTAAGAAATTTTTGATATTCTATAGACTATAGATTCAGAAAACTATTATAAAACTAGCAGAACCCAGCTTTGCCCATGTTAATCATATGGTCTGATAAAATGGAGAAACGTCACCCGGACCCAGGTTCACAGAACCTTTATACTCATGCTCCGGCCGGGTCATGTTGCCCTCGGACACCGCTCCGAAAGCATGCATGCTGGACATGGAATAGCACCGCCCTCCGTGCGTACTCTTCCTGCACCCAAAATGATCGAAGAAGACTAGTGCACCCCCCCCCCCACACCCCAAGAAACCGGACACTAAAGGAGAGCCGGCCCTTAAGACCGGATTTTGAGGTTTACCGAAGAGTTTTGCTTTACCAGAACCTGGGTTCGTGAACCCCCGATTGGTCTCGAATCAATCCGGCCTTTGGCGCGGAAGGATGACCGAGAGCTCGGCCGTGGTCGCCGTGGCGGTCCTTTTCCATTTTCGGAGAGGAGACTAAAGCGGGGACCCAGAGTGGTTCAGGTGGCCGATGGAGTTCCACGTCCAGCGCCCGGACTACGTCCGAGGGCACAACGTGAGCCTGGGTAGCCTGTCGCTAGCATGTCATCGAGTGGAGACGACTGCTTTGGGGACCGGCGAGCAGTAACCGGCTTGCCCGAGGTGAATGGGGCGAGTGCGATCCAGCCTTCTCTGAGCGTGCATGTGGAGCTGCCTTGATGTGAATCTTCAAGGCTGTCGAGCATTGCGGTGTCTCAGAGGGGCTCGACTTAGCGTCGCAACCCTATGCCTCGGAAAACAAAGGGCTTGCGAGTCGGAAACCAAGGTACCCTGTGTGGTCTGGGGTGCAAATGCCCTTGGATCGTCGAAGCAGGTGGGCATGTCGGCGGCAGGTGAGCGAACGGAACACAGGCGGTCACCACAGGGTCCGGTCGGGCCAGAGTTTTTGCTTTTTTTCTCTTGGTTCGACACCCGGAAGTAGATTGTCCACTGGGTGGGCTGTTGTCCTTGGGGTTCCTTGGATGATGGTCCTAGGGGATTTAGCGACCCCTTGTGGACGATCCGATCGGGTGTTGGATTTTTAATTTTCCTATTTTTTATTTTCTATCTACTAACTCTGTGTTGTGTGTATAGTCCTCGGGATTTGGAATTTGACTGAGTGGGCCCTTGAACATCTGGGAGGACTTGCCACCCTCCGTGCTCAACAAGGTCCGATCAGATCTCGAACCCTTTTTGCTTTTCCTTCTATTCTCACATGGCGGTTCGTCTTTGACGGATATAGACCGTACTGATGCGTCACTCGGTCTGGAGTCGTGTGGGAATTAATTTTCCTATTTTTTATTTTTCTATCTACTAACCTACGACCCGAAATTGACTTTGAGGTGGGAGGGTCCCTTAGGGGACGCGAAGCCTCTTGGTCCGATGGGTCGTTTTAGGGTCCGGGATCAGTCCTTGACTAGTGGGTGACGTAGTCCCCCACGGGACACGTAGCTCACGGGTCCTCATGGGCACGGACTCGCCTTTTGTAAATAGTTATTTTATTTTATTTTATTGTATTTAAAGTGTATTTATTATGTTGTCTTCCTGTGGGTTTGGGTCTTCCTCGGTAGAGTCAAGGGGTGGACCGATCAGGTGCGTCGCGTGCGGTTCATCCGCCTACGCACGTTTCAGTATTCTGCCTTGACTCTTCCCGGGACTTCCTAGGCTCTAAGGCCTATCATTACACCAATATTGACCTCGTCCGGGGTCGTAAGGTAAAGCCCCTACTTCCATTCTTGGTCCGATGGTGTAATGACGTGTTTGTGTTTTAGATTAAGTTTGTGTTTTGTGTTATCTTTTTCTTCTCCCTTGGCTCATAGTCGGCCATCCTCTCTCAGCCAACGAGTTGGCTGTGGGTTGAGGTCTAACTTTCCTGTTTTTTTACTATCTACTAACCTTTCATCTGCGGGCTGAAATCGCAGAGATAACCTTCATAGGAGTTTCTCAGTTTCGGCACGCGTAAAGTAAGATGGTGTGGAGTCCCCCTCATTAGTTTCCGAGCACGGGCTCTTCCTATGAAGTGTCCCGCGATTACGATTCGATGATGTGACGGTGGCTCTGCATCAGGTCGAACCTGTTCCGACCCTTCTTTTGAGATTTATTGAGCCGGGTTGCTTGGTCAGCGTTCGGACATTGGTAATGGGGAGTTCGGGGGATCGTCATTGACCAACGTGAGTGTTAGTCCGTGGTTCCCCGTTTTGTGCAATGCTCCAGAGGAGACTAAAGCGGGACAGTCCTGCTTGGGATGCCCTACTTAATGAGACATATCGGTGCAGGTCCGAGTGACTAGCCCGGTCTCGTGGGGACACCCTTGCAGTGGGTGCCGTGGCGGTCCTTTTGGAGGGCACCGTGTTGTGGCCAGCAGTGGCCGGGTACACGTACATAGTCACGCTTACCAGAACCTTCGTAGACCGAGCCGTATGGGGAACGAACAGCATAGTTCAACAATAAAAATAAATGCAATATCATGAAAATATGGAGATCACAATAACGGAGCTCTGCGAATTCGCGACCTTAAATCGTTTAAAAGATAATCAAAAAATAAGTACAAAAGTAAAACTAGTTTTAAAAAAACTCTTTTATAAGCGTTCAATGTTTATCTTAAAAATAACATCCAATTTCATGACTGCAATTCATGTTGTTGCAAAAAAATTCCGATAAAATACGTTTTTGGGTGGATTCCGATTATGAAAAAATTGCCGATTTGACTAACATTTGGTACAAAGTGCTATCCAGTGAATTTTAACAATATATACTTATAATACCAATAATATATATTTAATCTCAATTTATAATCGTAATTTATTTATATTGAACAATTAATTGAGTTTTTTTTTAAATAATGCACGCTGTGTTTTTCATTTATATTTTATTTTCTATTTTTTAGTGTTTAAAATAGTAAAAATTTAATTGTAGCAGTTTTACTGCCAATTAGCATATTTTAGCAAGCGTGATTTGGCGCATAATCAGCTCCATTGTTATTGCAACTCGTAGACTGTTGTAATTATAAAGAAAATCTGACGATTTATCACCTGCGCCCGCCTAAAGGAAAATTCTGTCAAAATCAAATTTCACATTTATAAATGAATTCTAAAAATATTAATATTTTGTATTGTCATCTAAAACAAACCTGTGCACATAAATTTTATTATTCTAAATGAGTGAAAAATCAATTACGATATTCTATTTTTACATTACATACATTTAAATTAAATAAACGATTGTAAAAAATTACGTTATTTTAACGAAATCATAGAAAAATCCCCCAGTTTTAGGAATGAGAATGCAAGTTCTTTTTGGGAACGTAACTAAAAAATATACAGTCTGCCTGACAATACAGGAAAAATGCAAAAACATTAAGAATAAGTGCAATTCTATTCCGCATGGCATTATTTTTAAATGGAAACTTACATTTTCATTCATAAAAACTAAATCTACAATGATTACATTTTGATATTTTCAATTCTCTATACTTTTCCAAAAAAATTAATTTAAAATATTTTAAGTAAATATTTTGAGTTTATTTATGTATTTCATACATAATTCTTATTTTAAATATTTCAGAGCGTAGTGTCGAAACATTTCTTGGGTACATTTTGCCCAACTCGTGAAATGGGAAGATCAGTATATGATCACGAAACAGTATTTTTTTTTATTTCATTTGTGTCTCTAAACACCGATAAATCGCCTAATAAGGAAATTTTCAATATTTTTTTTTACGGGTATATAATTGGGATTCCTCAGAAATTGTTTTCATAAACAAGCACATCCACACGAAAGAACATTCTTATTTGTTTTCGAAATTTTTTCAGTATGCGCTTCTGGATCGTTGTTAGTCCTGCATGCAATTATAAAAGCATACATAAAAGAGTAAAATCCTTAAGAATCAAGACGTACAAGAGATAGGAAGGATTGAGTAACTTTATCCCTCCCCCACACATAGCCAAGGGCTGATCGAGAAAGTCTCCAAAGCAAGGACGACACTACAAACTTACGGTTTTTACGTAAGGATGGATTTACAATCTCCTTGAACAAAAAGCAACCCCGTAGTACTAATACAGTAGGTGCCCGATATAACGATCGTTCATTATAGCAACTTTCTTATTATAACGACCTATCTAAAAATCCCTTATGTAACACTTCATGCAGAATTAATTTTTACATCCGATTGAACAACTAATTAGACCAAGCATTCCAATATAACAAGACTTTCCAGCTTTTCCAACAATAGTTGTTTAATATTTTTTGTGTGTTAGAAAAGCTTGAGGATGTTTTAGAATTTAGACTCTTTCAAAAAGAGAAAAAAAATCCCTTTCCTTCTTAAACTTAACGATTCTTCCTACGTTCATAATATGAAAAGTATTGTTAAGACTTATTATTGTCTTCTATACATGTTTTCAGCACAATGGACCTATTTATAGAATTATTGCAAAAAGTATTTAAAAAAGGTTTACTAGATGTAAAAGTGCTCGTTACTTTATTTCTAAAGTAGTTCGATTAAAAATAAGACTTTGAAACTTTTAATGAAGCCTTTTATTCAGCAGTTAAGGACAGCTGGCTGAAAACTAGATTCTTATCCTTCTAAGTGGTAATTTCTGGCCATCAGACTCATTCACAGTCTCTGTTTTTCATTCATCATATAACCGGGAAAGTTGTAACATAATATTTTATCCATAATTTTAGATTTTTATAGATTAAACATTTTTATACAACTTTTCTGGTGTTAGTTATATTTTAGAATTTTTATATAATAAGGAATAAGAAAAACAAATGTATCCGTTTAAAACACTTAAGAGATTGAAAAGCCTTAAAACGGGCTTAGATATGGGGATTTGAAGACCTTTTATAATCCCAAGGGACTTTGGATCTGCCATTGCAGATACCTTAATCTAGCGGTCATTCCGATATCTACAATTATAACTCTTTTCCTGTAGCAAGAAGCACTTATAGTCCCCGAGTCAGGTGCAAATTTCGTCAGTTATTTCCTCTCGGCCGATAATTTGTAAAATGCTTCAGAGATGTGTATCATGAAGCTCCGCGAACGTCAGCTGCGGTTCCGTGAGTGGGTTGAGCAGCGGTAGCCTCCCAAACGCGTAAAAAAAAAAGGAAAAAATTTAGTCATTTCCTCCCGGTTGAAAATTTGTCAAATTATAGCTAACCCAATATCTTGAAGAAAAAAATAATTCAGCTGAATATTAAGTGGTGGTTAATACGTCAGCTGGTCACACGAACATGAAAAAAATGTACAGGGTGCAAAGGAAAGTCCCTTTAACCTGAAAATACTTGCGAACGGAGAGAGCTACAGCTATGGAAGGGAGGAAACGCTATAGTAAAGTGACTACGCCCAATTTAATGCAAACGACGACAGCGCCCCTAGTGGTGAAATTTGGAAGATAGCTATTGAAAATCGTAAACTAAAAGTATTAGAGAAAAATTTCCAATTAGAAAGTTTTAGAGCATCAATTAATTTGTACGAAACGACATTTGGTTCACACGGATAAGATAAATCGTCGCCTGTATACCCAAAAATGTCCGAAATCGATGAGCGACGATTCTACTTTGCAATATTCACAATCCGTAAATGTAGCAGTGCACAATTTCAGATTGTGACGTTGTACTGTGCTGTAAAAATTTAACTTCCAATGAATTTAAAATTTTAGATTCACCCTTTCAGGGGCAGAAGAATTCTGTTCGTAAACTGATGAAGTAATTTACTGAAACCAGAATATTCAAACGAATTTCTTAGAAAATAAAAACCCGCTAATTTTCATTTTCATTACAAAAGCAAAATTTTATTAAAATATTCTTGCTGACATTTGTCCGTTTTGGAACTAAAATTAGGTGGCTAGACCGTCTAGCCACCGCCCTTGAAAGAGTTAAATCTATGTCGTCGTATTGAAGAGGCTAGCAATAGACGTTCCATGCTGAGAAATGTGGCATGTAGAATTACTCTCACGAATACAAACGTGTATCGTGAGCAATGGCGAACTTTTCGAACATACTGAATATTAACTTTTTATCACTGTGAGACAGTTTGTCTTTTTTTTTTTTTTTTTTTTTTTTTTTTTTTTGTGATGTTATCAAAATGTATTGAGATAAGCACGTATTTATACCATAAATTGTGCGTATTTCTTCATACGTTATAGGCTATTCCATTCAAACGTTTACACAAAAAAAAGTGCATCAATTTCGGACATTTTTGGGTATACGGGCGAAGATTTGCCTTATCCATGTAAACCAAATGTCGTTTCATACTAATTAATTGATGCTCTAAAACTTTCTAACTGGAAATTTCGCTCTATCTCTTTTCGTTTTCGATTTGCAATGGCTATCTTCAAAATTTCGCCACTAGGGGCGTTGCCATCGTTTGCATTAAATCGAGCGTAGTCACTTTACTATAGCGTTACATCACTTCTATAGTTAGTTCTCTCAGTTCGCAAGTATTTTCAGGTTAAAGGGACTTTCCTTTGCACCCTGTAAATTTTTTTCATGTTCGTGTGACCAGCTGACGTATTAACCACCACTTTATAATCAGCTGACTTTTTTTTTCCTTCAAGATATTGGGTTAGCTGTAATTTGACAAATTTTCAACCGGGAGGAAATGACTAATTTTTTTCTTTTTTTTTTTTTTACGTGTTTGGGAGGCTACCGCTGCTCAACCCACCCACGGAACCGCAACTGACGTTCACGGAGCTTCATGATACATCTCTCTGAAGCATTTTACAAATTATCGGCCTAGAGGAACTTGGTCATCAAAATCTGTTGCTGGTTCGCGGACTATTAAGTCAGACCTATTAGTTGCAGAAAACGCAAAATGAATTTTTTGGAATTTTGTCACATTTCTTGTGGATGAATGATATAATACTTGGCATTTTTATACTATGAATGTGTAATTTATAAAACAATATCGATTCAAAAATTGTGTTTATTTTAAATTTTACTTTTGTGTTACCCGTGGAAAGCGCGGGATACACAGTCAGAAAGTTAAAATACTCAGCTATATCTGGCAAATTGTAATAACTTACAAAACTAATAGAATATTGGATTTTAATAACCGAATTGCCGACTAAAAATAGAAAATAGATCTTATTTACGTAAAGTATAACAATATTTCCAGTCTTTACTGAATGGCAGATAACTGAGCGATATCATTTATACGTATATGTGCATAAATAGTAATAAATTCAATATTGTGAAATTTTAAGAAGTTCATTCAACAATATTTTTAGGCCACGTGCTTGTGACAAAGAGCCCTTGTATATATCCTGGAGACGTCAGAAAATTGAAAGCTGTTGATGTTCCGTCTCTGCATCATATAGTGGATTGCATTGTTTTTCCCCAGCGAGGCCCCCGTCCTCATCCCAGTGAAATAGCAGGTTTGTACTGGAAAACTTTTTCCCACCTCCTTTTAACGTTTTGCTATTGTTAGCGCTCTCACGGTCCGCTGCTCTTTTTTTTTCTTTCTTTTTTTTTCGCGGTTTAGTTTTCAGTTTAACTACAAAAACTAGTGAAATTTTGTTTCATTTGGACGTTTGGAAGCCTATAGCACTATCGCTAGAGACTTCTGAATAGGTGAATTTGGGTTATAAAAATACTGTGCATAAAGTTTAGTATACAGTATAGAGAAACTGTATCCTATGAATTTATTATTATTATTTTGTACTAGTTTATCTTTAAAGCTTTCAAGAAATACCAAGGCATACTAGATTTTAAAAGCTGTGAGAAAACGTGCGCATAAGATATTTCAAAATATTTCGCCCAGAGAGAGAGAGAGAGAGAGAGAGAGGGAGAGAGAGAGAGAAAAAAAAAATCTGACGCCTTAACAAAGAGGACAAGAAACCTTTAAAATCATTTTTTTTTTTTTTTTTTTTTTTTTTTTTTGTAAATTTAACTTTAAATATTATTTAAGGGTAGTATATAATATGCATTATGGCATACATCTATCACCAAAAAAAATTTTTTTTTTTTTTTTTTGAGAAAAAAAGGAATTTTTTGTCTTATTTTTGATGTTTTCAAAATACCACACGTGCATTCCATATCAATGAAAATACCCAATACCTTTTATACAAGTTTGGTTTATATATATAAATGAAAACTGTGCATCTAATTTTATATATTTGAATATAAAGGTAAAAAAAAAAAAATAGTTTTTTTTTTTTATTTTTTTGAAATTTTGAGCAGCAAAAATGCTCAAAATTTCAAACAAATTAGAAAATATTTTTTTTTTCTTACCTTTATATTCAAATATGTAAAATTCGATGCACAGTTTCATTTATATATGTAAACCAAACTTGTATAAAAGATATTTGGGATTTTCATTGATATGGAATGCACATGTGGTATTTTGAAAAGTTCTCCGTAACATCAAAATTAATACAAAAAACTCCTTTTTTTCTCAAAAAAAATTTTTTTTTTTTAATTTTTTTTTTTTTTTTTGTGATAAATGTATGCCATAATGCATATAATGTACAAATTTATAAAATTCGATGCACAGTTTCATTTATATATATAAACCAAACTTGCATAAAAAAATATTGGGTATTTTCATTGTTATGTGTGTGTATATTTTCATGTGACTCCGTAACATCAAAAATATTACAAAAAATTCCTTTTTTTTTTCTCAAAATTTTTTTTTTTTATTTTTTTGTGATAAACTAGGGGGCTCGGCCCCCTACGAGCTACGCTCGCCAACCCCCGTCCAGACACCGATGACTCTAAATGCACGCTAATTTGATCGGCTTTAAAAATATTTCGAAAGATTGAATTATAATTTAAAAAACAGTGGCGATCTCCCTATAAACGAATTTCTATTCATTTCTCTTTGATTGGGGAATTTTAACGCCAAATCCGCTGCGGTACTACTTGATTATCCCGTCAACCAATTTTGCCAAATTATATAAATCGCCAAACCACTCGCCAAATTATACAAATTGACATAATTTTTATTATAAATAACGAAAGAACAAATAAATTCGTACAACATTAATAAAAATACAAATAAAACGTCGAAATAAAAATAACTTGATGACGTAGACACGTGTAACAACATTTCAAAATAAGCTAATATAAAAGGAATTAAGTAAAGAGAGTCTTTGTCTCCTGGTATTTTTTAACAAAGCGAAAAGAAAGTTCTTTTAAATGAGACATTTTAAATTAATTCTCAAAATATCAAATAAATGTCTAGCGCAATTTCTAAATTTAAACTTTTTTGCAATATTATTTTGTGTTCATTTTATGTAATAACTATAATGTGACGTAAATATGACGTAATTTCTCCTAAGACTTCTAACGCATGCTAATAAATTTATTATTTTACAATATCCTTTCTCTTTTAAAATTCACGTGTATACTTTTTATGACGTAATTTTTAATAAGTTCCTGCTTTTTATACGTAATTATTTAATTCTAATTTGAAAGTTTTTTTCCTGTTTATAATAGTCACGTGTAAATAAATTTTTAATTTGAAGCAAACATTATTGCTTGCGCTTTTTATACAGTTGGCAACAGTTTAAATTAGTACAATTTTCTGAAACCTGTAAAAAATATCTCTAGAAATGCTGAAAATTTGAATTTAAAATAGAAATAAAACCTGAAAAAATGAGTCAAAATAAAAAAATTAATGCAATCTGCACTCCGGCAAATTCTAACGCATAAAATGATCTAAAAATGATTACACTGCCATGTATAGTTTTTGCTGCTATAAAACTTTTTTAGTGGAACGATTTTGTCCAACTTTAGCATTAAATAACTCTTAAAATAATTCTTCGATTTGAAAACTGTCTGCATCAGCGTGTTTATCAAAAATTTCTGTATAAAACCACCTATTTTCATATTTTTGTATGCATTATTTTTGTTAATATTAACGAAGAATGCCTCCGGTCACAAAAAAATCAAAACCGGAGGCGGCGGTGACTTTTTTAGAATAGAGAGATACAGTTACTAATTAATATATATATTGTACGGAACCCTCTGTACGTTAGTAATGCTCGCACTTGACCGTTTATTTAATGTATAGGGAGACTAGAGAAGGTTGACCGTACGGGAGGCTTGACCCACCCCTCAGTTTTCATATTTAAAAGAATTTCAGAGTTTTATCAATAGGTGTCAACCAAAGCTACTTGAATGCTAAAACAAGTCTTTGTTTCATTCAGATAATCGAAATAGGCGTGGAAAAAATCAATTGCGAGGCGTTTTCAACCTAAAAGTTGTGTTTTTTAGAAATATTTTATAAGCTTTTTTCAGGTAAAATATATCATAGAAATTTAAGCAAGTAGGTTTTAAGTAACTAGGGGGCTCAGCCCCCTACGAGCTATGCTCGCCAACCCCCGTTCAGACACCGCAGACTCTAAAAGCACGCTAATTTGATTGGCTTTAAAAACATTTCGAAAGATTGAATTATAACTTAAAAAACAGTGGCGATCTCCCTATAAACGGGTTTCAATTCATTTCTCTTTGATTGGGGAATTTGGCCAAATCAGCTACTGTTAAAAGATACAATGGCTGCTTCCGTCTTTGATTGGGGAATTTGGCCAAATCAGCTACTGTTAAAAGATACAATGGCTGCTTCCGTCTTTGATTAAATAATTTTAGTTAAACATTTCAAAATATAAAATGGATTAAGTCTTTGTCTCCCGGTATTTTTTAATAAAGCGAAAAGAAAGTCTTTTTTAAATAAGACATTTTAAATATATCGTTTATAATCTGACGTAATTTTCACCAAACATTTTTTCTCTTTTTAATATTCACGTGAAAATACATTTGTTATGAAATGAAATATTTAAGCTGTCCTAACAAAAATAGTTGAAAAATATCAAATAAATGTCTCGCGCAATTTCTAAATTTAAACCGTTTTGCAATATTATTTTGTGTTCATTTTATGTAATAACTGTAATGTGACGTAAATATGACGTAATTTCTCCTATTTAAGTCTTCTAACGCATGTTAATAAATTTATTATTTTACAAATTACTTTCTCTCTTAAAATTCACGTGTAATTATAGTTTTTATGACGTAATTTTTAAAAAGTTCCTGCTTTTTGTACATAATTATTTAATTCTAATTCCAAATGTTTTTTTCTGTTTATAATAGTCACGTGTAAATTAATTTTTAATTTATTTACAGGTATAATTTTTTTTTTTTTTTGAAGCAAACATTATTGTTTCCGCTGTTTATACAGTTGGCAACAGTTTAAATTAATATCACTTTCTAAAATCTGTAAAAAATATCTCTCAAAATGCTGAAAATTTGAATATAAAATAGAAATAAAACCTCAAAAAATGAGTCAAAATAAAAAAAATTAATGCAATCTGCACTCCGGCAAATTCTAACGCATAAAATGATCTAAAAATGATTACACTGCTATGTATAGTTTTTGCTACTATAAAACTTTTTTAATGGAACGATTTTGTCCAACTTTAGCATTAAATATCTCTTAAAATAATTCTTCGATTTGAAAACTGTCTGCATCAGCGTGTTTATCAAACATTTCTCTATAACACCACCGAATTTCATATTTTTGTATGCAATATTTTTCTTAATATTAATGAAGAAAGACCTCCGGTCACAAAAAATTCAAAACCGGCGGCGGCGGCGGCGGTGACAGCGGTAGTTACTTTTTTTTAGAATAGAGAGATGTATGCCATAATACATATAATGTACCCTTGAATAATATTTAAATTGAAATTTACAAAAAATAAAAAAATTATTTTAAAGGTCCCTTGTCCCCTTCAAACATCACAAAAATTTCTGCAAAATACCGAATTAAAATAAAAGACATTTTCAAGTTAAAGTAATTATAACAAGTCTAAAATTGCACGCCAAACGTGGCAAATGAGGTGTGTTCGTACTATAACTAGTTTTATAAATATTCAGATCTTGGTGCAATAGCTGTTGCATTCTTATGCAAAAATGCATGAATACAAATTTATTTCTATAATACAAGAAAAAATTGTGTGTGTATGTGTGTGTGTGTGTGCGATAACTGGGAAAATGTACGGCCCGTACCTGACTGAAAAATTGTGTGAGGTTAGTCCAAGACCTCCCCTGGTGCATCTGAGACTCAGAATTTTAAATTTCTAATAATTAGCTGAGTTATTAATTAAAAATTACAAAGAACTCTCGTTAAAAACTCGTCTCCGTTCTTCCGACAGGGAAAAAGCGCTCGCACATGGGCAAATTCCCTATTTATGCATTGTTAGGAAATGAAGATCGGAAAAAAAGAATTTCTGGGGGTATTTTCTCATTATTTATTAACTTCTATCCAGGGCCCGACTTATGCAGGGGCATGCGGGGCAGATGCCCCGCGACCCCCCCCCCCTTTTTAGGGGCCCCGCATGTGAATTATCAAGATTTTCATTAAAAGGTGCCAAATGATTAAAATTAGCCAAAAGTAACGTAAATACATATATCTTCAAACATTTAGGAAGGGGGTGCAGTCCCCCTTCCCTTCTCTGCTTCCAGTACCCCCACTACCCATGCAAAAAATAACAAACTATATCATTGGAAAGCTAATGATTAAAATTCTATTATGACAACTTAGTATTCTATTGTTTTCAAAAGAAATTTTTTATTAACATTTTCTACGTAAAATGGCAAGTTAAAACCATTCATTATGACAACTTAGTATTCTATTGTTTTCAAAAGAAATTCTTCATTAACGTTTTCTACGTAAAATGGCAAGTTAAAAACATTCATTATGACCCATTTGGGGCATTTTCTTTTAGACATCTTATAACGTATGTAGATAAGCCAAGTTTGCAAAAAAATACTCGTGTCAACCAATCTATCCTTTTTCTACTATTATCCTAGTAGCATTTTTCCTTTAAGTTGTGACAATTTTTTGCGATACTCTGTATACAGATGTGAGCAATACCAGATACAAAATTTATGCATACTTACAATATGTATGAAGTTTAGTACTAGCTATCGGCACATTATTCGCAAAAAAAATTCTATAGATAGATAGAAGGGGGGGGGGGGCAGAATGATTCTTGCCCCGGGGCCCCCCATAGCATAGGCCGGGCCCTGCTTCTATCGGCCAAACCGCTCAGTAAAGATAAAAAACGGAAGACATATTCTAAAAGATCGTACTCTTACGCCTCAAATGCCGCAATCAATTAAAAAATATATCGCAGCTCACCTTTTGAAGAAAAAAAAAATTCAGAAAGGGTCGTAAGTAGATAATAATTGGGGGTTCAACATCAGCGGCACGGCGGCACGACCTTGAACGACCTCTGCATGCTGTTTGAAGGTTATGCGGCGTAGGTGAAGGTTATACTCTGGGAGGCGGGGTCAAGGTGATGCGTCATCTTATAGTATGAGGGGTAATTTTGAGTTTGATTTTTTGTTAATGATAATTAATTTTAATTGGGGGACTTTAACTTTTTTCGGGGTAATTTTTGAAGATAGAAATTTTTGTGAGATTGATTTTTTTTTCTGACCGTACTACAGTATGAGGGATTATTTTAGGTTTGATTTTTTTTTTTAATGATAATTAATTTTAATTGGAGGACTTTAACTTTTTTCGGGGTAATTTTTGAAGATTGAATTTTGGGAGATTGATTTTTTCCTTTCCGTACTACAGTACGAGGGGTAATTTTAAGTTTGTTTTTTTTTTACTAATGATAATTAATTTTAATTGGGGGACTTTTTTTTAGGGGTAATTTTTGAAGATTGAATTTTTGGGAGATTGATTTTTTTTTCTTACCGTACTACAGTATAAGGGGTAATTTCAAGTTTGTTTGTTTACTAATGATAATTAATTTTAATTGGGGGACTTTAACTTTTTTAGGGGTAATTTTTGAAGATTGAATTTTGGGAGATTGATTTTTTTTTCTTACCGTACTACAGTATGAGGGGTTATTTTAAGTTTTTTTTTTTTTACTAATGATAATTAATTTTAATTGGGAGACTTTAACTTTTTTCAGTGTATTTTCTGAAGATTGAATTTTGGGAGATTCATTTTTTTTCTCACCGTACTACAGTACTTAGGGATAATTTTAAATTTGAAAAATACATTAACGATAATTAATTAAGAAATTTTAATTGGGGGACTTAAATTTTTTGGAGTAATTTTTTGAAATTTTTGGGACATTGATTTTTTTTTTTTTCGTCGTACGAGGGGTTATTTTAAGTTTGATATTTTTTCATTAATGATAATTAATTAAGAAATTTTAATTGGGGGACTTTAACTTTTTTTGGGAGTAATTTTTGAGATAGATTTTTTTTCTTTTCGAGGACATTTATTTTTTTCGCACACTTGAGTTTTCG
This sequence comes from Maratus speciosus, assembly GCA_963932465.1. Lineage (NCBI taxonomy): Eukaryota > Metazoa > Arthropoda > Arachnida > Araneae > Salticidae > Maratus > Maratus speciosus. The sequence continues at coordinate 185,164 of CAWVRF010000699.1, forward strand.
GTGTTTTTACTGGCAACGATTTTTAATTTGGGAACTTTCAAATATTTTTTTCACGATTTTTCATTGGCAATCGAATTTTAAACATTCATTAAAAATTTTAATTGGGAGACTTTATCTTTTAACGCGAATTTTTAGATAAAAATGGAATTTTCAACATAAATTGGATGAGAGGACTTTATGCGATTCAATTTAGTGACGTATGCGCTTGACTATTGAGTATTAATTAAAATTCTGAATGATTGTGAATTTTTGTTATTTAGTGTTAGAATTTTTGTCTGCAAATTTTTAAATAGTACTGCCCCCACCAGTGGCTGAGAGGTTCTGCTCACGAACCTAATAGACCTGAAGTGTTGGGTTCGATCCCATTCGCGCCCGTCGGCCTAATCGTTCGGAGTTTTGTTTGAGCCATGAATTTGCATGCGTAAATATGGGTTAGGTTACCTTAGAAAGATCTCCACGAAGGGCACTCCCCCCTCGGGCCTAGTGTAGATAATCGCCCGTCAAAATCAACCCACCTTTAAATAGTGTTAATAAATTTTAGATTTTTTTTTTTTCTGAATACGTGTTAGATCGGTGGTTATGTTTTCGCGGATTTAATCATAAATAGAAATTGTTAGGATATTTTTAAGGATATCAGTTTTCGATTTGTTATGCAATTTTTAGGCATGTATTGCTTAATTTATATGAAAATATATTTTGAAAAAAAAAAAAAAAAAAAAAAAAAAAAAAAACATGAAATGTCATTCATAAAGATATTAGGAAATGTATACCCCCTACCCCGAAATGAATATCTATATATTTGTAAAATATGGGGTTACCTATTCAATGGATCGTTTGAATTTGTCCCTTCAAATTTTATTGACGCATGTTTTCTATTTTTTAAACAGTGCCATTATAAATTATCTAGATCTATTTTTCAAAACTAGAAAATCGATTTTTAAACATATATAATTTTTGAATGTTTCTATTAAAATACTTTGAATTTTTAATAAGATTTTGGGAAAAACGCATTTTTTACAAATTTTTGCTAATATTACGCTTTTTAGAATAAAACTATTAAATACATAAATTTACCAAAAATTTAACACACTTACTTTACTTAAAATGACTTTCAGAGCCTAAAAAACGCGTGTTTCTGTAGGAAAATGTCTACTATACTAAACCGTGGTCATCGTGCGTTATCTTTGGGAACACTCAGAAGTGAATCACTTTATCTAGATAAGGGGTTTTCCTTTATATCGTGATAGGATATTAGATTTTAATTTCGATTGACTAATGGTGGGGTACAAATTAAGATTTTCAAATAATTAATTTAAGATTTTTATTATCTCACTGATTGCGAATTTAATGAATGAATAATTAATATTACGTCACACAAAACGAATTTTTTGAATAATTAAGATTTAATATTGCGTCACAATTTTTAAATGATTTTATTAATATAAAATTTTTATCCAATTGGGGGTCATTTTTTCTTATAGATTTATTTTAAATAAAATTGGAATATTCATTTAGTAATACTATATTAACAATTTAATGCATGTGCGACATTTCTTTTGGATAAAATTAAAACTATTTTCTAATGAGACCTTTAAAAACGGATACTTTTTTAACTGATTCATTAACCGCGAGAATACTTCAAACATGTCCTTGATGAGTCATCACGAATAACACTCGAAAACATGAAAGTTTTAATAAATATATTGAGGTTTATGAAAAGTAACACTTATTGAAATTTATTTAATATTTGAAATAAACATTACGCGCAGTGACCGTCACGCATACATTTTAAAATATAGATCTAGTTCAAATTTTACTAAGTTTCGTAATGGAGGTCACGTTATACCCTAACCAATCATACTATTTAGTCAGGGATTGCTATTTTGGAATTATCTAAATTAGTTACAAAACTTCTCATTTTTTAATAACTACACTAATCATAAGTCTTGTTTAATCAAATAAATATAATTTTTATCGTTTTTGTTACTTAACAAGATATAAATACCTTATACATATGCTATATTGATTCTGGTTTAGTTTAGTGCATATAAATTTTAACTAATATTTTTCTTTTAGTAGATATAACAATATTCGCCAACATATATATATATATTTAACATTATTCAAATTTCGCACAAACCTTTAAATAATTTTGGAAAAAATATTTCATTTTTAGAAGATTAACCATAATATTAATTTTAAACCTCTTAATTCTTTTTTAATTGAGGTAGTACGATAGAAAATTAATATATTCGACACAATAAAGAAATTACTAATTCATATTAACAATGATTTTAAGCATTATGTTAAAATTCGAGATTTTTCATTTACAAATAATATGAAAAATAAAACATTTAAAAGTAAATTGACTTGTATTAATTTTCCATCTGAATCCAAAAGGGTTTCAAACAGAAACAACACACCACATACAGTTTTGTGTCACTATATGAAATGAATTAGGATTTTTCACCCCAATCTCTTATCTCTGGGGTAATTCCTAGAACTGACTCATGCGATTCGCACAATATTACATCGTAATTTGAATCTAAGAACAGTGTTAATGAATTTAATATGATGCGTTATTAATAAGGGATTAAATATAATGTGTAATTAATAAGGGATTTAGTTAATTTGTTTCGTTATTAATTAAAACCTGAATATAATTATGTCTTTTTAAGTCTTATTTAATAGAATAGGAATACTTTTAAAATTTTCAGGAGGTTTCTTTCAGAAACACTTTTTAAGAATACTTTTCTTAATGAATGTGTAATTATCATTTTTTAAATTAATTAATTAATACGTAAATTAAATTTTCAAAATTAAAATAAATATAAAATAGAAGAGAAATTCTTTTCAAATTTATTAAGCAAAATACAAGTTATTATTAGGTAATATTTCAAATTGCTGCAATTTTTAAACATGTTGAGTTATCACTGAGAACTTAATATCGAGGTATTTGAATAGTAATGCTAATCAGAATTTGAAAAAAAAAAAAAGAAAAATAGTAAAAATAATTTTGATATTAACTAACTTGCATAACTTGCTACAAACATGACTTTCTTTTGAACACACTAGAATGGGATTGAACTTTTAAAGACATATTTATCTCACATATTTAAAATAAAGACTTGTGCTAAATTTTCAACGAAAATATTTCTCATTTTAAAGTTAACTTCTTTCATTGAAAAAGTTCTATACTTGGAAATTTCACATACAAATTTTTCTCACATGGAAAAAGACTTAAGTAATTGTATTAGAATAAAAACTTATCATATGAAAATTTTACTTGTGTAAATTGTATTTAAAAAAAAACTTATCAGATTAAAATTTTTTATAAGTTAATTATTATTATTAAATCTATGTCTCCCACCACTCACTTTTTTTATAAATAAATATTTATCACTTTTTAATGGAAACAAGGATGGTAGGTAAACCTTTCGTTTTATATTTTAAAATTAATATGAGCCTTTTTTTTTCAGTGCGACTCCTTCAAATTTAGAACCCTTTGAAAGCTTTTATAGGGATAACATAAAAAAAAATCGAAGTCTCCCATTTCACCAATAAAGGATCTGTACTAAATACACTACAGACATTCTTGTTTTAACATGATTTGAAAAATTTTAATTTAAGTTCTTTTGAAAACTTTACTTATTTCATAGGGAGAAAAAAAAAAAAAAACGTGCATTTATAAATTTTTAGTTTCACATATTATACACTAAATAAAATATATATTAAGATAAAACATTTGCAAACTTATTTATAAAAAGGAAAGACATAACCTTATTTCACTTTTTCGTTAAGCATATTTTTAATTCACAAGCAGGCTTCACACATATTACTTAGCACACAAGTTACTTCAGCGAAAAATCCCTTTTCCTTATCTAAATGATTCATAGGGATTCATACCTCCCTCATGAATACGTTATACAAACGATGTATTAGTTTAATGAATATAAATTTTAACTGAATCCTTTAAACTTTATTTGATAACATTCGATCATTTTTATATTTCAAAACGAAGAAAAATTATTGAATATCACCTAACAAGCATATACTTTTACACTAACATGTTATAAAAACACTTCTCAATATTCAAATTTTGTGATATTTCGACATCTCTCGCCAAGCTTTTTAAGAATGAAAGACTATTTCGTTAGAATATTTAGCTTTTTGTATACAATTTTAGCAATAAATACATAATGCACTCAACTTTACTTTGTCATTAAACATTAAATTAATCCATCGCATAGCAATTCAAACTTAGGATTTTTTTATTTAGGGTAGATAAGTATACATGTATATATATATATATATATATATACATATATATATATATATGCATGTGCATATATGTGTGTCTGTGTGCATTTGTTAATGAGGGAAAATTTAAAAGGTATACACATTGAAAGTTAATAAAATTATTTAAAAAATTTTATAAAAATATTTCAAGAGAGTATTAAACATTTTAAGACAGTATTAAAGATTTGAACAACTCATAAAAATGCTTTGAAAAACATTTAAAATTATTTAAAATGTTTCTTTCATATTTTAAAGTAAACAAATTTTAATACATAGCTATGTACATACAGGCATTTGAGCTATATACATATACATGCATTTGACCTATGTTAACAGAACAAATGTTTTATATATTTCGATGCTATTTCCAAGTTAGTCAATTTATACTTTTTGAATATGCATATACATATATTTGTAAATTTTAATGTTTTCTCTTAAAACTGACTAGTTATTTATCCTAGCATTATCCTATTATTATCCTAGTTATTTATCCTACATTTATTAACACAAAAACCAACTGCTTTTCAAACGACTGTGTGATTATCAAAACAACCCAAATCCTTTTATCTACACATATGCAAACATTTTAATAAACTAGAGGCCACATTTTCAATCGAATAAAACAATGACTAATCAAATAGGTTATATCCTAACTTAAATTATACCTTTTATGTGATATTGCTAAACATGCTACTACAATGTCTAATCAAATAGGTTATGTCCTAACTTGAATGATACCTTTTTTGTGACATCGCTAAACAAACTTCTAACTTGTAAAAATAGCATAATAACTTGTTTTCACTGGACAAACTTAATAATTTTCGTAGGTTTTATAAAATAATCGACATGTTTGGTTATCTCTCATCATAGTTTTCTAAAATATATCCAAAAAAGTTTGCTACTATTAAAAAACATGCTTTTAATTCAGATAGTTTTCACTCTTATTATTTAAAAACATATAACACAAAATATTTTTATTAAATAATCACTATTTTTCACAAGTTTGCAATATTTATATGCTAACTAGGGTTAGTAGTATTCAGACTTGAAAATATCTTTATAGATTAAACATGAAAATTTATATGTCTGACAATCCTTTGACTATTTTTAGTTAAACTTCGTGGTCATGAAATATAACCGCAAAGCTTAAAATTATACTTTGCAGTTTTCTAACTATTAAAAATTAATGTTTTAAAATTCATTAAAATTTGAAAAATTATTAAATACTATTACATTTTAATTTTTAAATTCATTTTTATATAAAAACACACAAAATAATAATACTTATCTAATATGGCAGCTAGCAGTCTTAAGCGCAACCTTCTCTTTCAAAAACTAAAAACGAAATGAATAATTCTAAGTCCTTATCAGCTAATCTTATCAACTGATTAGATCTAGTCACGTGATATATGACATCACTTATCACTAATGACGTAGGGGTTATCACGTGATCGGGAATCCCCATCACGTGGTATATGATATCACTAATGACGTTATCATATACCACGTGACTAGATCTAATCAGTTGATAAGATTAGCTGATAAGGACTTAGAATTATTCATTTCGTTTTTAGTTTTTGAACGAGAAGGTTGCGCTTAAGACTGCTAGCTGCCATATTAGATAAGTATTATTATTTTGTGTGTTTTTAAATAAAAATGAATTTAAAAATTAAAATGTAATAGTATTTAATAATTTTTCAAATTTTAATGAATTTTAAAACATTAATTTTTAATAGTTAGAAAACTGCAAAGTATAATTTTAAGCTTTGCGGTTATATTTCATGACACGAAGTTTAACTAAAAATAGTCAAAGGATTGTCAGACATATAAATTTTCATGTTTAATCTATAAAGATATTTTCAAGTCTGAATACTACTAACCCTAGTTAGCATATAAATATTGCAAACTTGTGAAAAATAGTGATTATTTAATAAAAATATTTTGTGTTATATGTTTTTAAATAATAAGAGTGAAAACTATCTGAATTAAAAGCATGTTTTTTAATAGTAGCAAACTTTTTTGGATATATTTTAGAAAACTATGATGAGAGATAACCAAACATGTCGATTATTTTATAAAACCTACGAAAATTATTAAGTTTGTCTAGTGAAAACAAGTTATCATGCTATTTTTACAAGTTAGAAGTTTGTTTAGCGATGTCACAAAAAAGGTATCATTCAAGTTAGGACATAACCTATTTGATTAGACATTGTAGTAGCATGTTTAGCAATATCACATAAAAGGTATAATTTAAGTTAGGATATAACCTATTTGATTAGTCATTGTTTTATTCGATTGAAAATGTGGCCTCTAGTTTATTAAAATGTTTGCATATGTGTAGATAAAAGGATTTGGGTTGTTTTGATAATCACACAGTCGTTTGAAAAGCAGTTGGTTTTTGTGTTAATAAATGTAGGATAAATAACTAGGATAATAATAGGATAATGCTAGGATAAATAACTAGTCAGTTTTAAGAGAAAACATTAAAATTTACAAATATATGTATATGCATATTCAAAAAGTATAAATTGACTAACTTGGAAATAGCATCGAAATATATAAAACATTTGTTCTGTTAACATAGGTCAAAAGCATGTATGTATATAGCTCAAATGCCTGTATGTACATAGCTATGTATTAAAATTTGTTTACATTAAAATATGAAAGAAACATTTTAAATAATTTTAAATGTTTTTCAAAGCATTTTTATCAGTTGTTCAAATCTTTAATACTGTCTTAAAATGTTTAATACTCTCTTGAAATATTTTTATAATTTTTTTTAAATAATTTTATTAACTTTCAATGTGTATACCTTTTAAATTTTCCCCCCATTAACAAATGCACACAGACACACATATATGCACATGTATATATATGTTACGGCCAAAACCCGGAGCTTGGCCAGTTCGCGAATTGGCCGGCCAATTCGGGAACCGGCCATGATTCCTGGCCAAAACCCGAAATACGGGAAATGAACAGGGCATTTCGGGTTTTGGCCGGCCAATTCGCGAACTGGCCGTGAAGCCTTGGCCAATATACGAAGTGGGGATTCAAGGCTGCCCGGTAGGTGGCACTGACATGCACACGTGTTAGGAAAGAACGTTCCATGCTTTGGCGATTATATTGTGATATGTTGGATAATTTCCCACCTGTTTGATATATTTCGATAAATTGGGTTTATTGTGAAAATTATATTCTAATCTGCTGGAGATTTCCGTCCTCTGTGACTAATATCGATCCATCGGATTCATTGTTCAATCCAATAAACAAATTATCAGAGTGACTCTGTAAATAAATGACAAATTCTACCTAGCCAATATAGAAAAAAAATGTTGTAGAGCATATTAGTAAAATATAACAGTTTTATTATGTTCGAAGTAGTGTAACATCATTAAAATACCCTATAAATGATATTTTTAGATATATCATAATTCGTTATCGGAATTCTTTTGGGAGTCCTTATAAACGAACTATATGGCTACTTAATCAATGCTCTATAAAAAACATATTGCTCATCACATGAATTAGGTATCTGAATTTTATTATGTTTGAAATAGTGTAACATCATTTAAGTGCATTACAAATGATCTTTCACCATTCACTGCAATGTAACTAAATATTTTTGAGTGTCTCTGTAAACAAACTATAATTGCTACTTATTTCATACATTTTAGATAACATTTTGTTGTTCATCTTAATGATGCATACCAATTTTATTATAATTCAGATAATGTAACAACATTAAAATGCACTGGAAAAACTTTACCCATTGATGATATTGTAATGAAACACTTTTGTGTACCCTATAAATTAACCAAAAATAGTACACACTTCACTTTCAGTACCGATATGTATTTATAAACATAAATAATATAACAATTACAAGTCTGTCCGAGTCTTTACTCGAGTTAGAGCATGGGCAGGCCGACGGCCAGACAAATTGAATTCATAAACACTTTCAACTATGTTAGAAAGGGATAAAAAGTAAAAATTGGTTTTTATATACCCATTTCCCGAAATGGCCGATAGCATCTGGCCAGTTCGGGAATTGGCCGATAGCATCTGGCCAGTTCTGGTTTTGGGCGGCCAATTCCCGAATTGGCCAGTCAGTATAAAACATTGTTGGCCAATTCGCGAATTGGCCAATTTCGGGTTTTGGCCGTAACATATATATATATATATATATATATATATATATACATGTATACTTATCTACCCTAAATAAAAAAATCCTAAGTTTGAATTGCTATGCGATGGATTAATTTAATGTTTAATGACAAAGTAAAGTTGAGTGCATTATGTATTTATTGCTAAAATTGTATACAAAAAGCTAAATATTCTAACGAAATAGTCTTTCATTCTTAAAAAGCTTGGCGAGAGATGTCGAAATATCACAAAATTTGAATATTGAGAAGTGTTTTTATAACATGTTAGTGTAAAAGTATATGCTTGTTAGGTGATATTCAATAATTTTTCTTCGTTTTGAAATATAAAAATGATCCAATGTTATCAAATAAAGTTTAAAGGATTCAGTTAAAATTTATATTCATTAAACTAATACATCGTTTGTATAACGTATTCATGAGGGAGGTATGAATCCCTATGAATCATTTAGATAAGGAAAAGGGATTTTTCGCTGAAGTAACTTGTATGCTAAGTAATATGTGTGAAGCCTGCTTGTGAATTAAAAATATGCTTAACAAAAAAGTGAAATAAGGTTATGTCTTTCCTTTTTATAAATAAGTTTGCAAATGTTTTATCTTAATATATATTCTATTTAGTGTATAATATGTGAAACTAAAAATTTATAAATGCACGTTTTTTTTTTCTCCCTATGAAATAAGTAAAGTTTTCAAAAGAACTTAAATTAAAATTTTTCAAATCATGTTAAAACAAGAATGTCTGTAGTGTAATTAGTACAAATCCTTTATTGGTGAAATGGGAGACTTCGATTTTTTTTTATGTTATCCCTATAAAAGCTTTCAAAGGGTTTTAAATTTGAAGGAGTCGCACTGAAAAAAAAAGGCTCATATTAATTTTAAAATATAAAACGAAAGGTTTACCTACCATCCTTGTTTCCATTAAAAAGTGATAAATATTTATTTATAAAAAAAGTGAATGGTGGGAGACATAGATTTAATAATAATAATTAACTTATAAAAAATTTTAATCTGATAAGTTTTTTTTTAAATACAATTTACACAAGTAAAATTTTCATATGATAAGTTTTTATTCTAATACAATTACTTAAGTCTTTTTCCATGTGAGAAAAATTTGTATGTGAAATTTCCAAGTATAGAACTTTTTCAATGAAAGAAGTTAACTTTAAAATGAGAAATATTTTCGTTGAAAATTTAGCACAAGTCTTTATTTTAAATATGTGAGATAAATATGTCTTTAAAAGTTCAATCCCATTCTAGTGTGTTCAAAAGAAAGTCATGTTTGTAGCAAGTTATGCAAGTTAGTTAATATCAAAATTATTTTTACTATTTTTCTTTTTTTTTCAAATTCTGATTAGCATTACTATTCAAATACCTCGATATTAAGTTCTCAGTGATAACTCAACATGTTTAAAAATTGCAGCAATTTGAAATATTACCTAATAATAACTTGTATTTTGCTTAATAAATTTGAAAAGAATTTCTCTTCTATTTTATATTTATTTTAATTTTGAAAATTTAATTACGTATTAATTAATTAATTTAAAAAATGTTAATTACACATTCATTAAGAAAAGTATTCTTAAAAAGTGTTTCTGAAAAAAACCTCCTAAAAATTTTAAAAGTATTCCTATTCTATTAAATAAGACTTAAAAAGTCATAATTATATTCAGGTTTTAATTAATAACGAAACAAATTAACTAAATCCCTTATTAATTACACATTATATTTAATCCCTTATTAATAACGCATCATATTAAATTCATTAACACTGTTCTTAGATTCAAATTACGATGTAATATTGTGCGAATCGCATGAGTCAGTTCTAGGAATTACCCCAGAGATAAGAGATTGGGGTGAAAAATCCTAATTCATTTCATATAGTGACACAAAACTGTATGTGGTGTGTTGTTTCTGTTTGAAACCCTTTTGGATTTAGATGGAAAATTAATACAAGTAAGTCAATTTACTTTTAAATGTTTTATTTTTCATATTATTTGTAAATGAAAAATCTCGAATTTTAACATAATGCTTAAAATCATTGTTAATATGAATTAGTAATTTCTTTATTGTGTCGAATATATTAATTTTCTATCGTACTACCTCAATTAAAAAAGAATTAAGAGGTTTAAAATTAATATTATGGTTAATCTTCTAAAAATGAAATATTTTTTCCAAAATTATTTAAAGGTTTGTGCGAAATTTGAATAATGTTAAAAATATATATATATGTTGGCGAATATTGTTATATCTACTAAAAGAAAAATATTAGTTAAAATTTATATGCACTAAACTAAACCAGAATCAATATAACATATGTATAAGGTATTTATATCTTGTTAAGTAACAAAAACGATAAAAATTATATTTATTTGATTAAACAAGACTTATGATTAGTGTAGTTATTAAAAAATGAGAAGTTTTGTAACTAATTTAGATAATTCCAAAATAGCAATCCCTGACTAAATAGTATGATTGGTTAGGGTATAACGTGACCTCCATTACGAAACTTAGTAAAATTTGAACTAGATCTATATTTTAAAATGTATGCGTGACGGTCACTGCGCGTAATGTTTATTTCAAATATTAAATAAATTTCAATAAGTGTTACTTTTCATAAACCTCAATATATTTATTAAAACTTTCATGTTTTCGAGTGTTATTCGTGATGACTCATCAAGGACATGTTTGAAGTATTCTCGCGGTTAATGAATCAGTTAAAAAAGTATCCGTTTTTAAAGGTCTCATTAGAAAATAGTTTTAATTTTATCCAAAAGAAATGTCGCACATGCATTAAATTGTTAATATAGTATTACTAAATGAATATTCCAATTTTATTTAAAATAAATCTATAAGAAAAAATGACCCCCAATTGGATAAAAATTTTATATTAATAAAATCATTTAAAAATTGTGACGCAATATTAAATCTTAATTATTCAAAAAATTCGTTTTGTGTGACGTAATATTAATTATTCATTCATTAAATTCGCAATCAGTGAGATAATAAAAATCTTAAATTAATTATTTGAAAATCTTAATTTGTACCCCACCATTAGTCAATCGAAATTAAAATCTAATATCCTATCACGATATAAAGGAAAACCCCTTATCTAGATAAAGTGATTCACTTCTGAGTGTTCCCAAAGATAACGCACGATGACCACGGTTTAGTATAGTAGACATTTTCCTACAAAAACACGCATTTTTTAGGCTCTGAAAGTCATTTTAAGTAAAGTAAGTGTGTTAAATTTTTGGTAAATTTATGTATTTAATAGTTTTATTCTAAAAAGCGTAATATTAGCAAAAATTTGTAAAAAATGCGTTTTTCCCAAAATCTTATTAAAAATTCAAAGTATTTTAATAGAAACATTCAAAAATTATATATGTTTAAAAATCGATTTTCTAGTTTTGAAAAATAGATCTAGATAATTTATAATGGCACTGTTTAAAAAATAGAAAACATACGTCAATAAAATTTGAAGGGACAAATTCAAACGATCCATTGAATAGGTAACCCCATATTTTACAAATATATAGATATTCATTTAGGGGTAGGGGGTATACATTTCCTAGGGCCCGAGGGGGGAGTGCCCTTCGTGGAGATCTTTCTAAGGTAACCTAACCCATATTTACGCATGCAAATTCATGGCTCAAACAAAACTCCGAACGATTAGGCCGACGGGCGCGAATGGGATCGAACCCAACACTTCAGGTCTATTAGCTTCGTGAGCAGAACCTCTCAGCCACTGGTGGGGGCAGTACTATTTAAAAATTTGCAGACAAAAATTCTAACACTAAATAACAAAAATTCACAATCATTCAGAATTTTAATTAATACTCAATAGTCAAGCGCATACGTCACTAAATTGAATCGCGTAAAGTCCTCTCATCCAATTTATGTTGAAAATTCCATTTTTATCTAAAAATTCGCGTTAAAAGATAAAGTCTCCCAATTAAAATTTTTAATGAATGTTTAAAATTCGATTGCCAATGAAAAATCGTGAAAAAAATATTTGAAAGTTCCCAAATTAAAAATCGTTGCCAGTAAAAACACCGAAAACTCAAGTGTGCTAAAAAAATAAATGTCCTCGAAAAGAAAAAAAATCTATCTCAAAAATTACTCCCAAAAAAAGTTAAAGTCCCCCAATTAAAATTTCTTAATTAATTATCATTAATGAAAAAATATCAAACTTAAAATAACCCCTCGTACGACGAAAAAAAAAAAAATCAATGTCCCAAAAATTTCAAAAAATTACTCCAAAAAATTTTTAAGTCCCCCAATTAAAATTTCTTAATTAATTATCGTTAATGTATTTTTCAAATGTAAAATTACCCCTAAGTACTGTAGTACGGTGAGAAAAAAAATGAATCTCCCAAAATTCAATCTTCAAAAATTACCCTGAAAAAAGTTAAAGTCTCCCAATTAAAATTAATTATCATTAGTAAAAAAAAAAAAAAACTTAAAATAACCCCTCATACTGTAGTACGGTAAGAAAAAAAAATCAATCTCCCAAAATTCAATCTTCAAAAATTACCCCTAAAAAAGTTAAAGTCCCCCAATTAAAATTAATTATCATTAGTAAAAAAAAAAACAAACTTAAAATAACCCCTCATACTGTAGTACGGTAAGAAAAAAAAATCAATCTCCCAAAATTCAATCTTCAAAAATTACCCCTAAAAAAGTTAAAGTCCCCCAATTAAAATTAATTATCATTAGTAAAAAAAACAAACTTAAAATTACCCCTTATACTGTAGTACGGTAAGAAAAAAAAATCAATCTCCCAAAAATTCAATCTTCAAAAATTACACCTAAAAAAGTTAAAGTCCCCCAATTAAAATTAATTATCATTAGTAAAAAAAAAAAACTTAAAATTACCTCTCGTACTGTAGTACGGAAAGGAAAAAAATCAATCTCCCAAAATTCAATCTTCAAAAATTACCCCGAAAAAAGTTAAAGTCCTCCAATTAAAATTAATTATCATTAAAAAAAAAAATCAAACTTAAAATAACCCCTCGTACTGTAGTACGGTCAGAAAAAAAAAATCAATCTCACAAAAATTTCTATCTTCAAAAATTACCCCGAAAAAAGTTAAAGTCCCCCAATTAAAATTAATTATCATTAAAAAAAAAATCAAACTCAAAATTATCCCTCATACTGTAGTACGGTCAGAAAAAAAAATCAATCTCACAAAAATTTCTATCTTCAAAAATTACCCCGAAAAAAGTTAAAGTCCCCCAATTAAAATTAATTATCATTAAAAAAAAAATCAAACTCAAAATTACCCCTCATACTATAAGATGACGCATCACCTTGACCCCGCCTCCCAGAGTATAACCTTCACCTACGCCGCATAACCTTCAAACAGCATGCAGAGGTCGTTCAAGGTCATTCAAGGTCGTGCCGCCGTGCCGCTGATGTTGAACCCCCAATTATTATCTACTGTCGTATTTCCGAAAAACGTTTTCCCCCCTTATGGCAACGCCCCTCTATGGTGCAATTTTAGAGGTACCGACAAACCAAAAATATGCTCTTAAAGTTCAAACCTTCTTCTAATCGATGGTGCAATCGATGGTGTTTTAAAAAATATTAATTTTAAGCCTTTCAAATATACCGGCGAACACAGGTCACTTCACGTCTCACGGAGACGATATTTTTTTGTACGCTTAGAAGTAACGTATTTTAACACAATCTTTTTAGAGCATCTCAATAGACCAGATTTACAAACCCAACAAAAATTTTGAAACGGGCGGAAGGTAGAAATATTTTTTACAAAATAAAATGTGTGAAAATTTTGACGAAATCAGTAAAAACCCGAGTGTTTCGTCGCGGTTTCGTTCGCTTTTGGTACGCATAGACTCCAAAAATCAAATTACGCTGAAAATAAAATACCAAATAGCATATACTTTCAATTCAATAATTTTTTGCGATTTTTTTTTTTCATTTAAAAATATAAATTCAGACAAAATGGCGTTAAAGATATAAAATCATACAAATTCGATGTTAATTTAAAGTTGTTATCACATGCCCGGGCAACGCGGGCGGGTTAGCTAGTAAGTGATAAAGCAATATCATCAATACTAGGATACATAAATACTGATTTGTTTACACTGAAAATTCATTATTCGAGTGTTTAGTTGAATAAGTTACAGCGTGTTTTGTTGAATATAACAGTAAAAGAGCAGATGGGGGAGAATTCACAGTGAATGAAAGACTTATTAGCTATTAGCGTAAACAGCAATATCCACTAAGAAACTAATTAAATGTGAATTTTGTGGTCGCGGTTCAGGGAAATACAAATCTCATAGAAGATGATAAGGTGTTTTCGATTTCATGTTTCAAACAATAAAAAGGGTTTTTTGTTTCATATTTTATAGTAAAATGCTCCAGAAAACTTAAAAAAAAAAATGTGTGTATGTATATATATATATATTATTGTCCCAGCTCAAAATTTATCTACGATTATTTGAAACTGTTATAAATTTTATTTAATCTTAATTATTCACTTATTAAAATGTCATATTTATCTCATTTTTTTTTAAATTCTAAAATGTCCTTCAAGAAATATTAAGACTATAAAAAAACCTCGCGTATTTTTCGCACCCCATACTTTTAGAGAACCGAACAAATGATAAACAGAAAAAAAAAAAAAAAACGCAAAATACATATGAATTATGAGTACATACGGTATTGGATACATATACATTAAATATACATACGGTATAATTAAAAATATGGCGTCGAAATTGTTGTTGTAGAAATTACTTTGACCCGTATGTTAAAAAAATCCCTGCCGGCCTGGCCTACAGGCAGAGGTAGATTTAGAAGTTAAGTATACTAATTTCACCAACAAAAACTAAGTCATTATTAGATATAAATCCACTTTAACAGTTTTATCTGTCTGCTTTTGACGAGTTTTTATTTCCTTTTTATAAAATAGCTGGTTTTATCAGAATCATGTTAAGGCGACATTAAAAAAAATATTTTTCCATGCTCAACAACTCGAAATTTTCTGGCACATTTTCAGATTCATTTTTAATTAAAAAAAAAAATATGAAACATGTTGACGTGATTTTTGAAAAGATTTATAAGCGACCTGTGTTTTTATTTTTCTTTCAATTAATTAAAACTTGATCAGTAAACAATTATTTTCTCAGTAGGGCAATATTTTTCGTTTCTAACACAATCGCTTCGGGAAATTCTGTTCAAAATGCCCACTTTGACATCATTTTTTGAAATATATTCTGCCTCTATCAAAAAATCGATCATTACTGTACATTATATAGTTTCTGAATAAGAGAATCTAGCAATTAAATGCGTTTGAAAGCAAAAATGAATTTAAAAATGAGTAAGAAAATAGACAGTTTGGATTTGAATGCACCCTTAATAAGATGATTTTTTTCTTCAACCGCTATGTATTTTTAATTTGTTTTTGCTGTAAGAATTTTCCCTATCAAAAACTTGTCTATATAAATGTTGAAGACAATATTAAGAAGATATATGATAAATTCATGGAGATTTTATAGCTTTTGAATTGACTGAGTTATGAAAATTTTTCTTCTTCAACCCCCCTTTTAGTTTTCGTTTCTATTTATTTATTTATTTATTTATTTATTTATTTTGCGGTACGAATTGGTCCTATCAAAAACTTGTGAATATAAAAGTTGTAAATAATATTAAGGTATGTGTAATAAAATTAATTGGATTTGATATCTTGAGAATTGACGAAGTAAGGAATTTTTTTCTCCCAAAAACCTTATTTTTTGCGCCCTTTGAGCCTATTTTTAATTTTATCAAAAATCTGTAGTGCATGAATTTTTGGCATTATTTTTAGAAGTAATAAAAGCTTTAAACTGATTTGATATGTACAAAAATTAAGAAGTTATGGGTTTTTTTCGGTTTTCACAAAACCCCTCCCTATTTCCATCCCCTTTGTCCGCTTTTGCCCATTAACGAACTTGACCGAGATTTTATGTCCCTTGATTTTATGTATCAGTTTGGAAGAGATTTGTGCAGAATTGCGGAAGTTATCGTGTCCAGAAGGAAGTGATAACACAATTGCTTCGAGAAATTCCGTTCAAAATGCCCACTTTGACATCACTTTTTGAAATATATTCTGCCTCTATCAAAAAATTGATCATTACTGTACATTATATAGTTTCTGAATAAGGGAATCTAGCAATTGGATACATTTGAGAGCAAAAATGAATTTAAAAATGAGTTAGAAAATAAGCAGTTTGGATTTGAATGCTCCTTTAATAAGAGGATTTTTTTCTTCAACCGCTATGTATTTTTAATTTGTTTTTGCTGTAAAAATTGGCCCTATCAAAAACTTGTCTATATAAATGTTGAAGACAATATTAAGAAGATATATGATAAGTTCATGGAGGTTCTTATATCTTGTGAATTGACGGAGTTATGAAAATTTTTCTTCTTCAACCCCCCGTTTTAGGTAGATTTCGTATGAAATACTACCTATTGGCGTCGTTCCTATGTTGGAATTTCTGAAAAATTTTTGCAGATATACACCGATCATGACCCCTAGAGCCCAAAACCACCCTCAGTAAAAAACTTTATATATATATATACAGGGCCGTAGCGACCGCCCCCATACCCCCCATTTGGGGGGGGGGGGGGGGGCTGGGCAAAGTCAGGGGCCCAGTAGTGAGCTATTGTACCTTTCAGCCGAATGTTTTTTTTAACTTTTAAAATTATTTTTTATGTATTTTTAATAATATTTTATTTTGTTTTATCGAAATTCATTTTTTTTTTTTTTTTTTTTTTTTTTTTTTTTGTTAAAGATCTTGATCAGATTTAGAAATAGAAAACAGATATGTGCTTTTCTTCTATATCCACCATTCTTTATAAAAGTTTTTGAGGTTGTAATTTCTACTTAAAAAATAAAATGGCATTTTAGTATTTTGGGGGTGCGCCTATCAATGGGCAAAAAAAGGTGAAACCAAAGGTTCAAAACTTCTTCAATTCTATTACTTCCTTCAACCAAAACAGATATGCGCTTTTTTTTCTACATGCGCTTTTTTTCCCCCTTTATTCTTTTTAAAGGGGGCCAGATGAAAGAAATTTTGCAGGCTCTAAATTCTTTTTGAATTGTCTTTTTTAGGGCCCCCTATAAAAGTGCGGAAAAGTTGGAGCCCAAGATTCAAAACTTTTAAGCCCATTTTTTGTATTCAAATTTTTAAAAAATATGCTTTTTAATCTCACTGAGGGCCCGATAAGTTTCAAAACTTCCTTAATACTATTACTTCCTTCAACCAAATGTGCTTCCTTTCTATAGTCATTATTCTTTTTAAAGGTGCCCAGATGAAAGAAATTTTGCACGCTCTTAATACTTTTTAAATTGTCTTTTTGGGGGCCCCCAATAAAAGTGAGGAAAAGTTGCAACTCAAGATTCAAAACTTTTAGGCCCCATTTTTATTATTCAAATGTTTTAAAAATATGCTTTTTAATCTCGTTGGCGGCCCCAACAAGGTTCAAAGTTTTCTTAATACTATTACTTTTTTTGACCAAAAGAGATATGCGCTTTCTTTCTATAGCCAGTATTCTCTTTAAAGGTTCCTAGATGAAAGAAATTTTGCAGGCTCTAAATTCTTTTTGAATTGTCTTTTATAGGGCCCCCTATAAACGGGAGGAAAATTTGGAGCCCAAGACTAAAAACTTTTAGGCTATTTATTCAAATGTTAAAAAAACATGCCTTTTAAACTCGTTGGGAGCCCCAATAAGTTTCAAAACTTCCTTAATATTATTAGTTCCTTCAAACAAATATGCTTTCATTCTATAGCCAGCATTCTCTTTAAAGGTTCCCAGATGAAAGAAATTTTGCAGGCTCTAAATTCTTTTGAATTGTCTTTTTAGGGCCCCCTATAAACGTGAGGAAAAGTTGGAGCCTAAGATTCAAAACATTTAGGCCCCATCTTTTTATTCAAATGTTTTTAAAACATGCTTTTTAATCTCGTTGGGGGCCCCAATAAGGTTCAAAGTTTCCTTAATACTATTACTTCTTTTGACCAAAACAGATATGCGCTTTTTTTTTCTATAGCCAGTAGTATCTTTATAGGTGCCCAGATGAAAGAAATTTTGCAGGCTTTAAATTCGTTTTGGTCTTTTTTAGGGGCCCCTATAAATGTGAGGAAAAGTTGGAGCCCAAGATTCAAAACTTTTAGGCGTCATTTTTTTATATATACTATTATTTTAACCCAATCAAACTGATTGGTAAAGTTATCATACGAATTTGAATATTTCCAACTGAGCGAAAAAAAGCTCAGTTGGAAATATTCAAATTCGTATGATAACTTTACCAATCAGTTTGATTGTGTTAAAATAATAGTACATCTACGTATTCATCGCTTATATGGAGTTTCTTTACCTGCTGTTTATTCTGTTGAGCTGTCTACATGACAGACCAGATGTTCTACCAATAAGGTTTTCTGAGCGAAATATGCTGGCAGGTTGTCGGCCCAGTTAGCTTAAACGGAAAAGCATTGGCCTTGTAAGCCAAGGATCTGGGTTCGATTCCCAGCCTGGGTATTTTTTAGCTCAGTTGGAAATATTCAAATTCGTATGTCATTTTTTTATTCAAATGTTTTAAAAATATGCTTTTTAATCTCGTTGGGGGACCCAATAAGGATCAATGCTTTCTTAATACCATTACTTCTTTTGACCAAAACAGATATGCACTTTCTTTCTATAGCCAGCATTCTCTTTAACGGTTCCCAGATGAAAGAAATTTTGCAGGCTCTAAATTCTTTTTGAATTGTCTTTTTAAGGCCCCCTATAAACGTGAGGAAAAGTTGGAGCTGAAGATTCAAAATTTTTAGGCCCCATTTTTATTATTCAAATGTTTTAAAAATATGCTTTTTAATCTCGTTGGGGGCCCCAATAAGTTTCAAAACTTCCTTAATACTATTACTTCCTTCAACCAAATGTGCTTTTTTTTTTACAGTCACGATTATTTTTAAAGGTGCCCAGATGAAAGGAATTTTGCAGGCTCTAAATTCTTTTTGAATTGTCTTTTTTAGGGGCCCCTATAAACGGGAGGAAAAGTTGGAGCCCAAGATTCAAAACTTTCAGACCCCATTTTTATTATTCAAATGTTTTAAAAATATGCTTTTTAATCTCGTTGGGGGCCCCAATAAGTTTCAAAACTTCCTTAATACTATTACTTCCTTCAACCAAATGTGCTTTTTTTTTTACAGTCACGATTATTTTTAAAGGTGCCCAGATGAAAGAAAATTTGCAGGCTCTAAATACTTTATTAATTGACTTTTTTGGGGCCCCCTATAAAAGTGAGGAAAAGTTGGAACTCAAGATTCA
Organism: Maratus speciosus; assembly: GCA_963932465.1. NCBI lineage: Eukaryota > Metazoa > Arthropoda > Arachnida > Araneae > Salticidae > Maratus > Maratus speciosus. The sequence continues at coordinate 204,954 of CAWVRF010000699.1, forward strand.
AAACTTTTAGGCCCAATTTTTATTACTCAAATGTTTTAAACATATGCTTTTTAATCTTGTTTGGAGCCCCAATAAGGTTAAAAACTTTCTTAATACTATTACTTCTTTTAACCAAAACAGACATGCCCTTTTTTTCTATAGCTACCATTCTTTTTAAAGGTGCCCAGATGAACGAAATTTTGCAGGCTCTAAATACTTTATAAATTTTCCTTTTTGGGGCCCCTCTTAAAAGTGAGCAAAATTCGGAACTCAAGATTCAAAACTTTTAAGCCTCATTTTTTGTTTCAAATGTTCAAAAAATATGTGCTTCTTAATCTCGTTGGGGACCTCAATAAGCGGGTATCTATGTGCATTGCATATACCACCTATCCCCTTATGTTCAACCTGTTTCATTTTTAACATTTCATTTCTCTTGGCTCGATAAATTACTTATGTTAACTATACATAAATTATATTGTGTATTTATTTAATCTTCTAGCAGAGCTTTGACACTACTTTCAACTTCGCTGGTTGCTTTAAAAAAAAAAACAATCTATTTTTTTTAGTTCTCCATAGGGGGCCTTCACTGCCTTCCGCAGCGTAAACCCGTTGCGGATATTCCCGCTCCGATCTTGAATCAAACAATCATTGAATTATTATTATTTTTTTTTTTTTCGATAAATGTGATAGTGTCCAGATAAAAGTGAAATTTTCCAGCATCGTAGCTCACGTTGCTACGGGAACAAATTTGTTATTTTTCCACTTCAGCTTAATTATGACAGCAGCAAATTCTACTGGATAATTCTTCGGTTTCAGAAACAAAATGTCAAAAAACTCCGTAAACCGCGAAAAAAATATATGTAAAAATCTTATAAAAAATTGGGCAAAAATTCAAAAATCGCCGAGAGAAAATTGATTATATCGAGCCAAAAGATTGAAACTGGAAGGTTAAAAAATTGCCGTGAAAGACAAAAATACGCTAAAAATCACATAAAATGTTCGTAAAAAATTCAGAAATTTCTATGGACATATTTTCTATATTGAGCTAAAAGACTGAAACCTGATTCCTTTTAGGGATGTCAAAAATCCGTGCCGCAGATGGCAAAATTTATTATATTGGGATAAAATATTGAAACTGGGTTCCTTTTACACTCTCTCTCTCAAGAGAAAAAAAAAAAAAAAAAAAAAAAAAAAAAAGAAAAGAAAGAAATCAGTGAATTGAAGGATTTTTTCCGTAACTTTTTTTTCGTTCAAACACACACACACACAAAAAAGCTTTGATTTGATTTGCTCATTTTCCGCAAAAATATAGAAAACTCACCAATCTAACGTAAAAATTACCTAACATCCTTACTAAATATAAAGATGCATTTTCGTGAAATCAAATCACAGGAGTGTTCCGCCAACTTTGCTGCATTGTACTTTTCCCTACTGGAAACTGAACTTTTACGCATGACTTTTTTCCTTCATAACACGAAGAAGACGCAAATCAAAGATCAAAATTTCTAGAAATTTTCCTTTTTAAAGACGAAAATTTCTTCAAATGTGAGATAAAATCTTTTCTAATCACAGGGGGTCTTAAAAAATGAAAAAAAAAAAAAAAAAAAACGTTCGTGAAAAATTCAAAAATCGCAAAGGACGAAATTTAGTGCATCGGGCTAAAAGACTGAAACCTGATTCTTTTTACTAATGTCAAAAAATTATGTCGGAACGCGAAAAAAAGTTAAAAATCACATAAAAAATTTGCGAAATATTTAAAAATCTAAGAAGACTACTTTACTATATTCGGCTAAAATGGAAAGATGGATTGAAAATAGATTCATTTTATGAATGTGAGGAAAAAGCACGAAACTTGAAAAAAATACAAAAAATTAAATAAAAAAAATTCGAATCAAAAAATTTAAAAATCTGTTTCGGGATGCATAACTTCAGGCATACAGGTAACCTTCCTGTCAAATTTTGTCCTGAACAGAAAAACATCTGGTCAGACAAAGAAAAACTCTGGACAGACTCTGTCTTTATTAATATCTACTAGGAAACCCGTCTTCGTTGCCCACAGAAAGGTACCTGCTATCCGAAGGTTTTTTTTTTCTTTTTAAATTTCAACTTGGGTGACAATTTTAAACTGGAGAAAACCGGAATATATGAAAACGACATCCCAAAAGTAATTTTTTTTTTTTAAATTAGTAAATCTGTACATATATATATATATATATATATATATTTAATAAAAGGCACCAATCCGAGCAGGAAAAAAAAAATGTTATAAGTGAATATTTTCTGCTTAAAGAAAATCTGTCTGGGCTACGCGGATGGCATTGTCAAAATGAAGAGAAAATTAAAAATACGAAAACGACTTCCATATTTTTTATTTACTTATTTTGTTTATGAGCAACACTTAGCGGTTTATAACATTTGTAAAAGGAATTCAGTTTCAAACTTTTTTGCCAAATTTTGTACTCTGCTGTTTTTAAAATTTTCGAGAATTTTTATGTGATTTTTAGCTTTTTTCACTTTTCTGGTAGTTTTTTTTTAAATATTCGTAAAAAAAAAATAAACCCGGTTTCAATCTTTTAGCCCAGTAAAGTTTGATCTCTGTGAACTTCGATTTTTTTAATGCAATTTTTGGCGTTCTTCGGCGATTTTTTTGACATTTTTTTTCCTAAATGGAAGAATTCTCAGTTAAATTTTGCAAGTCCTTTGATTAAATTCACGTTGTAAAAATATCAAATTTGTACCTGTAGCAATGTGAACGAAATGCTGAAAATTTGAATTTAATCTGGATCGAAATATAAAAAAATTACAATAATTCAAGGTTCGTATGATTAGAGATTGGAGCGGACATAGCCCCTATGGGTGTACGTTGCCGAAAGCAGTGCAGCCCAATTACAAATTCGTTCAATTTTAAGTTCGTTTTGGAAAATCCGACCAGCGAAACTCCGCTGGTGTTGTTATAAAATGGAATTCGGGTGGAAAATTAAATATAGATATTGCTCTAAAATCTTAGAGGTGGGGGGGGGGGGGGGGGCGAAAAATATGTTTGGGGGGGGGGGCTCAGAAGACCTTGCTACGGCCCTGTATATATATACATCTATCTATCTATCTATGTATGTATCACTTTCTTCTGGACACGATAACGTCCACAATTCTGCACCAATCTCTTCCATACTGATACATAAAATCAAGGGGCATAAAATCTCGGTCGAGTTCGTTAATGGGCAAAATCGGATCAACGGGATGGAAATAGGGAGGGGTTTTGTGAAAACCGAAAAAACCCCATAACTTCTTAAATTTTGTACATATCGAATCAGTTTAAATTTTTTATTGCTTCTAAAAATAGGGCCAAAAATTTATGTATCACAGATTTTTGATAAAGTTAAAAATGGGCTCAAGGGGCGCAAAAAATAGGGTTTTTGGGAGAAAAAAATTCATAACTTCGTCAATTCTCAAGATGTCAAATCCAATTAATTTTATCATGAATCTCCTTAACATTATCTAGAACTTTTATATTTACAAGTTTTTGATAGGACCAATTCGTACCGCAAAAAAAAATTAAAAACGAAAACAAAAAAGGGGGGTTGAAGAAGAAAAATTTCGATAACTCCGTCAATTCACAAGATATAAAATCCCCATGAATTTATCATATATCTTCTTAATATTGTCTACAACATCTATATAGACAAGTTTTGGATAGGACCAATTCTTACAGCAAAAACAAATTAAAAATACATAACGGTTGAAGAAAAAAATCTTCTTAGTAAGGGTGTATTCAAATCCAAACTGCTTATTTTCTGATTCATTTTAGAATTCATTTTTACTCTCAAAGGTTTCCAATTGGTACCTTTTCTTACTCAGAAACTATATAATGTACCGTAATGGTCAATTTTTTGATAGAGGCAGAATATATTTTAAAACATGCTGTCAAAGAATCTGCCTTTTGAACCGAATTTCCCGAAGCGGATTGTGTTGGAAAAATCATCGTATTAAGGGAGTGTTCAAATCCAAACTGCTTATTTTCTGACTCATTTTTTAATTCCTTTTTGCTCTCAAACGCATCCAATTGGTAGATTCGCTTATTCAGAAACTATATAATGTATCGAAATGATCGATTTTTTGACAGAGGCAGAATATATTTCAAAAAATGATGTCAAATTGGGCGTTTTGAACGGAATTTCCCGAAGCGATTGTGTTAGAAACGAAAAATACTGTCTTACTGAGATTATAATTGTTTATGTATCAAGTTTTAATTAAATGAACAAAAATTAAAAACACAGGTCGCTTATAAATCTCTTCAAAAATCACGTCAACAAGTTTCATGTTTTTCCTATTAAAAATGAATCTGGAGTTATGCCAGAAAATTTCGAGTTGTTGAGCATGGAAAAGTAATTTTTTTTAATACCGCCCTAACATGAGTCTGATAAAACCAGTTATTATATAAAAATGAAATAAAAACTCGTCAAAAGCGGCCAGATAAAATTGTTAAAGTGGGTTTATCTCTAATCATGATTTGGTTTTTGTTTGTGAAATTAGTATACTTAACTTCGAAATCTACCTCCGCCTGTAGGCCGGGCCAGAAGGGATTTTTTTGTTTTCGTTTTTAATTTTTTTTTTTTTCTTTTTCGGTACGAATTGGTCCTATCAAAAACTTATTAATTGGATTTGATATCTTGAGAATTGACGAAGTAAGGAATTTTTTTCTCCCAAAATCCTTATTTTTTGCGCCCCTTGAGCCTATTTTAAATTTTATCAAAAATCTGTGATGCATGAATTTTTGGCGCTATTTTTAGAAGTAATAAAAACTTTAAACTGATTTGATATGTACAAAAATTAAGAAGTTATGGGGTTTTTTCGGTTTTCACAACCCCCCCCCCCTATTTCCATCCCCTTTGTCCCTTTTGCCCATTAACGAACTTAACCGAGATTTTATGTCCCTTGATTTTATGTATCAGTTTGGAAGAGATCTGTGCAGAATTGCGGAAGTTATCGTGTTCAGATGAAAGTGATAACACAATTGCTTCGGGAAATTCCGTTCAAAATGCCCACTTTGACAACATTTTTTGAAATATATTCTGCCTCTATCAAAAAATCGATCATTGCGGTACATTATATAGTTTCTGAATAAGCTAATCTACCAATTAAATGCGTTTGAGAGCAAAAATGAATTTAAAAATGAGTCAGAAAATAAGCAGTTTGCATTTGAATACACCCTTACTTAGATGATTTTTTTTCTTCAACCGCTATGTATTCTTAATTTGTTTTTGCTGTAAGAATTGGTCCTATCCAAAACTTGGCTATATAGATGTTGTACACTATGACGCAAAAGTTTAGACAATGAAGAAATTCTTACATACTTTGAAAAATATTTATTCAATTTTCAAATCACTGCTTGAAATTAATGTGCTGTACATATAAACAATATTTATAACAAAGAAAAGTGGAATTGTGCATATTGCAATAAATTAAATGGTAACAAAAATAAACTGCTGTCTCAAAAGTTTAGACACAAATTAAATAAAATCGAAATAAACAATTTTTAAAACCTGGTTGCGCATCCATGCTTATGTATTACGTCATATACACGAGATTGCATGGAAGAAACTAAATCTTGCATAGTTTGTGGATCGATATCGTACCATGCATTCTCAATAGATGTCTTAAGTTCCTTTTCAGAAGAGTATTGTCTAGCATTGCTATAAACTTTGCGACACATGATGCTCCAAAGGTTTTCTATAGGGTTAAGATCTGGGCTACATGCTGGCCAGTCGAGAACTCTTATATTATGGGAATTAAACCAAGATTTTGAATGTTTTGCAGTGTGAATTGAAGCATTGTCTTGCTGAAATTCCCACTGAGGACCCCCTAGAAGCTCAGCAAATGGCAGTAGGTTTTCTTCTAATGTCTGTGTATAATGCTGTGAAGTTTGACGACCACTGGTGAAGGTCAGAGATACTTGTCCATTATAGCAAAAGGCTGCCCAAATCATCACCAAGCCCCCTCCTTGTCTGCGACTAAAAAAACGTCGAGGTTCCTTCCGCAAGTCATGCCAATACGATAAACAACCATCTGGACCATCCAGATTCCACTTTTTTTCGTCGCTAAATATGACTGACTGCCATTTCTCTCCATATGACATATGCTTTCGAGCCCACATAAGTCTTTGTAACTTATGATATGGTTTCAGAGCTGGTTTCTTCTGCATTTTGCTATAAACGATTGTTCCTTTTTCCAAAATTCGTCTACGAATCGTATCCTTTGATACAGAGAGTCCCGATGAGCTTTGAACTCCACGTACGCTCATTTGTTGAGTACTCGCTAGTCTTTGTATCAGGCGATCCTCTCGTACATTTGTCACACGTGGCCTCCCAGACCGACATTTTGCTTTATATTCGGAACCACTCGATAAAACTCGATAAATAGATTTTTTTGACCTATTAATAATAGCAGAAATTTCAGAAACGCTCTTCCCTTCACCTTTCAACTGCCAAATCCTTGAAACCTCATTCACTTGAATTTCTTTAGCTCTCGGCATGTCGACTATGAAGCGCAATCGTTTGCAGAACTTAAGTACTCCAAATTTGTGACATCATCGATTCTAAATTTGCATATGCCAGCGAATATTCAAAGAAATTTAGAATAGTGTCTAAACTTTTGCGACAAGCACATTTGAATTTTTATGGAAAAAATTAGTATTATAGCAATTAAAACGACTGTCTTTTGTACATAGCATTTTAAATCAGTTTTTGAATATATTTACAGGTTTTTGTAATTCTGACATCATAATTCTACATTTTAAAGCTGAATGACGTCATTGTCTAAACTTTTGCGTCATAGTGTAGACAATATTAAGAAGATATATGATAAATTCATGGGGATTTTATATCTTTTGAATTGATGGAGTTAAGGATTTTTTACTTCTTCAAACCCCCTTTTTGTTTTCGTTTTTAATTTTTTTTTTTTTTTTTTTTTTTGGTACGAATTGGTCCTATCAAAAACTTGTGAATATAAAAGTTGTAGATAATATTAAGGAGATTTATAATAAAATTAATTGGAATTGATATCATGAGAATTGACGAAGTTATGAATTTTTTTCTCCCAAAAACCCCATTTTTTGCGCCCCTTGAGCCCATTTTTAACTTTATCAAAAATCTGTGATACATAAAATTTTAGCCCTATTTTTAGAAGTAATAAAAACTTTAAACTGATTTGATATGTACAAAAATTAAGAAGTTATGGGGGGTTTTCGGTTTTCACAAAATCCCTCCCTATTTCCATCCCCTTGGTCCGATTTTGCCCATTAACGAACTTGACCGAGATTTTATGCCCATTGATTTTATGTATCAGTTTGGAAGAGATTGGTGTAGAATTACGAAAGTTATCGTGTCCAGAAGAAAGTGATATATATATATATATATATATATAGATAGATAGATAGATAAAGTTTTTTACTGAGGGTGTTTTTGGGTTCTAGGGGTCATGTTCGGTGTAGATCTGCGAAAATTTTTCAGAAATTCCAACATAGGAACGATCCCAATATGTAGTATTTCATACGAAATCTACCTAAAATGGCTACTTTAATTTTTTAAATAACATTTATATCTTTACTTGAATTAGTGTCACAAAAATAAATTGTTAAAAAAACTGCCTCAATGGCAGATTTAATTTATACGCTCCAGATTGACAAAAATTAACAAATGCTTTTAATTTTTTTAATTACTTCCATTATTTTAATACATTTTACTTCTATACTTTACCTCCAGACTTATATGCATCCATACATTATACTTACAATACATACATACATCACGTACTAAACAACGCTTTTTCTACAAATGAAAATAATAGTAACCACTCTGACACCAGTAAGAAATCTTCTAAAATTCCGTAACTGAACATATTTAAATTATGGAATCTTTCATAAACGGAGTATTGCATACACTTTGTTTCTTTTTTATAATAATGCATTTTCAACAAAATAGCTACGTAACCGCTAAAAAAATATCAACTTCCAGGCAGCTTATTGAAAAACAGTAATTAATAACATTTATTTAATATTTAGGTTCGGATCTTGACGGGGATGACTATGCAGTTATATGGGATCGTGAATTATTTTTTAATAAGGCGAACGAAGAAGCTGCGCATTTTCCAGCCGTGAATGTACTTAGAAGTAACATAGGTGTAAGTATTCAGCATGTAGATATATACTACTATTTTTTTTTTTTTTTACTTGATATGTGTTACAAGTACTCATATATTTCAATGTCATATACATTGTTTAAAATGTAATGTAACACACTTAAAAACATTCCTTTATCGAAAATTCCCCAGAGTTTAGTCATCAGGTACACATTGTTTCCTTTCCTTTTCTTTCCTTTTCTTTTTTTTTTTTTCTTTTACTTTTTTCTTTTCTTTATATGCTTGTGATGCTTGTTGCATTCGGGTAGTGGACCTAAACCTTTTTCGAATTCATTGAAAAGTTACTCAAAAATCACAAAAAGAATATATAATTCTTCCACGAACAAGTGATTGGAGTGTATTAAATAATTACTAATATAATTGATCTACAAACCTGATTAGAATTTGAAGTCTCAACAAAACCTGTAAGATATTGTCTGTGTTTATAAATTGCAAATTGAGACTCTAAGGATACTAAGGTATTATCTAACTGGAATTATTTTATTATGATGATGTTGCAATTAAATTTCAGAAAGATTATTTATAAATTTAAATGTTGTAACTTAAACCGAGTATATACATGTAGGGAAAGGGATTTGTTCGTGCAATTTTAAAATATTCCAAATTTTATTCAGTGAACTTGTGACAATTTTATTGATTGGACTTGTGCTCCTTCACGGCTGTCAACTTGAAAGGTGGCCTAGGCACAGATTTAACCGAAGACAACAATTTATTTATAACAGTAAACAGGGAAAAATTAGCTGTGGAGCGGATGAATTTCATGCAAGCTACCAAAAATGAACTCAATTTTACGAAAGACTGGGGGGTGGAAAATCTTTTCCAAAAACTTGTTAAATTTGACTCACTTAACTCGACTCCAATCGACCTCACTGTTCGTTCTGCAGGAACCCAAGAAATTCACTATAATTGCAAATAATATCACTATAAATGGAATCCCGTGGATTCCGTTGTTGATCTTTATTCGAAATAGAAAACTCAACTTCTTGCAAAACTGAGGAAAACTCACGACTGAGGACTCTATTGAAAACTGCGGTTGGAAACTCCACTTGAAGTCAACAAGTGGTTCACTTGCAGGAGAAAACGAACTAATCCGAAGGCGAGATGCGTTTGAAATCCACTGAATCCAACTACTACCGCAGTATACATTACTCAACCACAATTAACATATAAGTGAAAAAAAAAATAACCGTGGCAACCAGATTCCCGGAGATACATACGTACTTTGAGAAATTGAAAAAAATGACAGAATAGGTCTCATTCATGCACTCTCAGAAATATTTTCTTCAATTAACGAAAATTTTCCAGGCAGCAGTGCTACTAGGATTTTTCCGTAAATGGACGAATATCCGTTTCTTTTTCTTCCGTTAAAGGAGGTAAAATATACGTCAATTGAAGAAAATGGGGATAAAATAAAAGTTACTGACCTTGGGATCGAACCAGCTACCTCAGTGTTACGAGACCAGTACTCTAACCACATTTGTACAGTAGTGAAACAGTTTGAAGTAAATATGTTTGCTCACATGGGTATGGCTTGATTAAGTTCCTTAAAATGCTTTGAATTTTGGTGTTAATTTTGGGAAGATTTTGTCTTTAAGATTATGGCTGTATATGGTCTTTGAGATTATGGCAGGGGTTTTAATACTTTAGAATTAAAATAGGATAGAAATATTAATTATAAATATTTTTATGTAGATTGCTAGATGTAAAATATGAATATTATATTTTTATGCGAGATTTTTTTTTTTTTTTTTTTTTTTTTTTTGAGTAAAATCGATTTTTTTTTCACTTAATATTTTAATTCAAATATCTATTTTAAATGTGTTCATTTAAAATATACTTTAAATGCGAATATTTTTCATCACTTTAAAAAATAAATTGTGATTAGCATTTTTAAATGAATGAGAAAAATAATTGTTATTTATTTTTAAATTCGAAAACGTTTCTTTTCTTTGCTGTTGGTTTTTTTTTTTTTTTTTTTTTTTTTTTAATTAAATTAGAAATTTTAATTTATAGAATTTTTCGTTTTTAAAATGAATTCGGATTTTAGTATTAATCGAGCCAATACGCATGAGTGCTAGGAATGAACGAAATGTCTCCCTCTTTTTCAGACATTCGGGAAGAATTCACGGATAAAACATGTTTTCTAGAAGTACGGTAATTATTTGTTAAAAAATGAGGAATAATTTAGTGCGTATAGACGAGTTTTTCTGACAATGTGCACAAATGTTATGATTAAATTCTCCTCTTTGCATAGGAACTCTATAATTATTAAGATGGAGCTTGGTGGAATATAATAGAAATGTAAAAATAACAACGTTTTAAAAGCGCCAAAAATTTTTAATTTAATACATTAAAGCCATTGCGATTGACAGGGGTTACAACCCTTCTATAATTGATATTCTCGTTCCTCAAACTCACCTCTGTCTTCTTACTCTTTCCAATATTAGCATTGTGTTACCCTTCTTTCCTAAATCAAGCTTTCCCATTGCTAAAATTCTTAGACAATATGACTTCAAAATAATTTTTGCCCCTACCAATAAACCCGCCCTCTCCAAACTCAAAGACCCAGTGGCGTAGCTACGGGGGGGGGGGGGGACAGGGGAGCCGGGCGCCGAAGCCAAGGGGAGCCAAATTGAGAGAGGTTTAAACAGAAATTATTTCACATATTTTGACAATAAATAAGAATTGTTGATTTTTTGTGTGTATGTGAATGTTTTCTTTAGTAAGATATTTTGTTATATGCAAATAATGAAGAAAGAAAAAAGCTTCTGTAAATGTTCCTAGGGATGGATTAACACACTTGGTACCTGAGATAATTATGTACCTGAATTGATGCGCAAAAAGATTAAATAGGGGGGCGCCAAATTCAGAGGACGTTTAAACCGAAATTATTTCACATATTTTGACAATAAATAAGAATTGTTGATTTTTTTTTCTTTCTTTTTTTTTCTTTTTTTTTTTTTGTGTGTGTGTATGTGTGTGTCGTTCGTGCGTGTGTGTGTGAATGTTTTCTTTAGTAAGATATTTTGTTATATCCAAATAATGAAGAAAGAAAAAACTTCTGTAAATATGCCTATGAATGGCTCAACACACTTGATACCTAAGATAATTATGTACCTGAATTGAGGCGCAAAAAGATTAAAAGGACCTTCTACATTAGGAGGCAAAAAAAAGCACTTTTTTATGATTTTTTTGCAAGAAAACTGCATGATGGATTTTTTTTTTTTTTTTTTTTTTTTTTTAACAGTTTACTGTACATATCTTAAGGTATACACAAGAATTTCTTTATTAGATTTTGTTGCCCCTGGCGGTGGAAGGTAGAACTTAAAAACTGCAAGACAATCGAAAACCAAGCGAAATGAATAAAACCCAGTTGAAATTGAGTCCATAGAGCCCGCGATAAGAATGTGCCCACTGCACTGGAAGGTGGAGCTAAAAACTGCAAGAAAATCGCAAGCTAAGTTGAGCGAATCAATTCCCGTTGAAATCTGGCCCATAGAATCCGAGAAAAGAAGGCGCCGTTAATGTTCGATAATTGTGGTAAAAGAAGTGTATATTTTGGAAAACATACTTTTAAATGTAAATAAAGAGGAGAAACCCTTGTGGGCGAACTCTTAACTCATATCACGGGACTCTTGCCACACAACTCACTAATAATCTTCGATTAAATTAATAAAATGCTTTTAAATTATGTTTTTTGCATTTGCCAACGTTTAATAATTAAGTCGACAGTCTACATGATATATAATCTCTGATCCATCGATTTTCGTAAATTAAATGGAGGGGTTGGCTGGTTGTGTTTATGGCGGCCAATTATCAACACGAGGTATATGGGCCCAAAGGGGGCGGGGGTGCCCCCTGTGGGGGGTCTTTCTAAGGGAACCTAACCCGTATTAACGCAAGGAAATCCAAGGTTCGAAGAAAACCACGGAAAACTCCGAACGATTAGGCCGACGGGTGCGATTGGGTTCGAATCCAGCACGTCCCGTCTCCCGGCTTCGAGAGCAGAACCTCTCGGCCACTGGTGGGGATAGGGGTTGGCTGGAAAAAGATGTCTTTTTAGCTGGGTTTTAAATGAATGTTCGCCTTGTATGGTTCTCCGAGCTTTTGTACTGTCTCGTTCAGTTTTTTGAAAACATTAAGAAAAACTACCGACCGATTTTCAAAAATTGTATACACAGGTGTAAAATAATTTCCTAGATGTGCTCTGAAATTTTCAAATCGATATCTTAATTAGCTTTCTTAATTTTCGCTGATTAGTAAATATTCTTCATTTCTTCCTTTCGGCTGTTGAATCAGGTTCAGATGTGCACGCGATTTTGCCATTTTGTAAAAAAAAACAAAACGCGTTTTCAACGAGTTTTAAATTAATATTCTAGGCTAATTATAAAAAATTACAAATTTCAGAATCATGTGCATCAGGACCTGCCTTGCACTACCCTGACCCAAATTTTCAGACTTGAACGGGCGGTAGATATTTCTAGCCATCGCCGTCACACAAACACACAAATAGATTGGTTTTCACGCTGATTTTTGCGTTCTTCATTCCATATGAATATTTTCGTGTAAAGGGGGCTTCTGTGAACCAATGCAAATGGATTTAGCTGGAAGAATAACAACTAAAGATATTATTTCTTCTTTATTGGAAATTCCACTTTTCAGTCGAATTGGTATTGAGAAAAGCAAAATAATAAAATGTGGGAGACCTATCCCCAAATTTTCCCTTCTTAAATCTTATAAAAAACAAAGTAAGACTTTTCAGTTTGCCTAGTACGACCAGTACAAATGACTGTTTTCGTCGTTTTAAAAGTTGAATATATTTGATATACGAGTATACTGAAATTCAACGCGCATGCATTAGAGAAAACTATATATCTATCTATGTAAGGAATAATTGGAAGAAATTACTTTGACTCGGGAACCACTCTGTGGACTGAACTCTTTTATTTCGTCGCTGCATCTTACAGTCATGTTCGCGAGTTCGATCGGATATCTCATGAGTCATTTACGTCAATTTTAGGACCTACATTGTCATAAGCTGTGCAGGCATCTCAAATGATCAAAATATTATCTTTTTCGTGCGTGTTCTTGCTAATAGGCAATATTTTTCAGCAGGGGGCGAAAGTATCAATTTGGGAGAAATATTTAGTTTAATTGGTTAATTAGCTCTCGATTGGCGTGTGGTCAAGATCCGCAAAATTCCCGGGATCTCTGAAGTACAAGACTTTAACCACAAACGAAGGAGAATCGTTCAAACGTCAGCATTTTCTATCTTAAGGCTGTGCTCAAATCCAAAAGGGCAACTTCCTGACATAAGTTTTAATTTATTTTTGTTCGAAAATGCATGAAACTAGCTGGTGTTGTTGTTCAGAAACTATGTCATCGAGCTGTTTTTTCCACTTTTTTGCAAACGCAATAGATCTTTCAAGAAAATATTGTCAAAGTGGACGTTTTGAACCGAATTTCCGCGCGAAAGTACAAAAATCACTCAAGAGCGGGCGAAAAACGGGTTTGTCACGTGATCGAAATGGCTTATAACTCAATGGGTAACTGATTGATCAAAAAATGGAAAAAACAGTTCAATTCCAAATCGCTTGGCTTTCCAATTTTATATCTTTCCGTTAAAAAATGAATTTGTAAATGTGTCAGAACGTTTTGCGCTTGTTGGGCAGAGCATAAGAACAGCCTTAAGTTACTCTCTGAATTTAAGGGTGAACGTAATAAATGATGTGTTGGAAACAAAGTTACAAGGGGTAAAACGGATTTTAGAATATAAGACTTAAAGTTAGGAAAAAGAACTTAAGGATTTTAATTTAAATTTTTGAAATTTAATTTTAATTTTGAACTTTAAAAGGATTTTAATTCTTATCCTTTTCATCTATATATATAGTATGTATATCTATAAATATTTGATCATTGTCATGCGACTGCGCTCGTATTCATAAACCGATTTGGATGTGATTTTGCATATGTTAAGGGTTTATTAAGATCTCGACCAAATTCGTTGGACATCTTGATCGGCCATCCTGTTTCAAATTGGCGACCCCTTAACAATTTCAAACAAAAATAAAAATATACAAAAAAATATAATTTATCTCTTGCATAATCGTTAAGTCTTGATAGAAGGATTCAAGAACTTTTTTTGGTATCCCCTCTATCTTAAAAAATGGTATAGCAATTTGAAATTCTAGGGTGGCTGCCGTTTTCAAACATGAGATTTTTTTTTTTTCCATAATCGGGCGAATTTTAGGAGTTTTAGCAAATGTGACTTTTTGAAAATTTATTTTCAATGTTGCTACTCCCATACGCTTAAAACAACAATCATATCCGTGAACGTTCCGCTAAATTTTTAAAATTCCCATACAAATTCAGTATTGACAAAAACTAGAAATCTTCTATAATCGGGCTCAACGCATTTTAGTTTCGTATGTTTGAGTAAAATTTGCTGGATCCTTAAAAACTACGAAGAGTGAAGCTGCCTTTTTCTCCCGGCACAAGCCAAAAATACTTTTTTTTCGTCTTGAGGAAAAATAATGTCGTTATTTTTTTTTTGTGTGAGTGTGTGTGGGGGTGGGGGGGGGCGGGAGGCGCTAAATTTATTCCTACCCCGGGCGCCAAAAAATGTAGCTACGCCACTGCAAAGACCCTATTGAATTATCCAATTCATGGGGTATCTACCGGATTAATTGCCAGTGTGGCCTTTCCTATATTGGACAAACCAAACGCTGCTAAAAATTTCGTATCAAAGAACATCAACAATATATTAAAAAACAAGAAACCAATAAATCCTCTATTTCAAAACATTACTGGGAGATGAATCATACTTTTGACTTCAATTCGGTTAAAATAATCTCTAAACCTACTTCTATACACGAACTTAACTTCTTCGAAGCATTTCATATTTATAAAAATTTTCAGTATTGTTAATTGTGAATTCGCTATTCCCCCATTATCAGATTGTTGGAAACATTACATAAAAACTTCTTTTTCTTATTTTTTTAAAAGAAATTTCTCACTACTTCAGTTCCATTTCCCATCTATTTTCCTATTGGCTGTTACCTGCAATCCTCTGTTTTCCTATTGGTCAATAAACCTTTAACTCGAATCCTCATCTTTCCTATATATGTGAGCAAATTTCCGCTATCCTTAGCACTGAGGAAGGTATGCTATATGCTACCGAAACCGGTATGCTTAAAATTTAAATTTTTTGATGCTTTTAACGTTGTTATTTTTACATTTATATTAAGGGACTCTGTTCCGTGTGCCAATATAGTGGACCAGTGGTTGCTTCAACGCCTTATGGGAAACTTACCCTTCTTTGTCATGCTCATAGAAACAAAAACGCGATATAGTCTTTCCCATATTATAAAGTAACACTCGTTAATCATGATTTTCAATTAAATTAATACCTAGAAATCCCATACTAGGCACCAAACTCGCGAAACTAGTCAGTGCGTTGAAATGAAACTAAAATCGGTTGATTCCAACGGCAGCATTGTCTGTCGCAAAGCAGTCGAATTTTGAAATGTAAGCCAGGAAATATATTCATGGCTGCTTTAAGCATAGAGTTTAAAACACGTCAAGGTCTTATGACTGCAGTGCAGTGCCACTAACAAAAGTCGAGTTATTGAAATGCTCGAAAACGAACTCGCTTTTCGACAACTAATCTTACTGCTAATTTAAAAATTAGAACATCAAATGAATATTTGCAAGTTAGCTCGTTCGGCTCAATGTTGTGCAAGTCCCGCATGATCTTTCCTTCAGGGCGAGCGTAACTAATAAAAAAAAAAAATGTGCACTGTTTCCTGAGACAGTTAAGCAGCTTGCTTATATCTTCAGTCTTTTTAATTATAATTGTAACTGTCTTTCTTATAAATCTATTTTCTGGTTTCTATGTTTTATATACGTTACCTTATTTTAACAACCATTGTGACGTTAAAGATATTTTAATTGACAGAGAAATATTATTCTGTACAGAATCTGAAAATACGTAGATAAGAAACTTAAATTACAGAAATAAATGGGTTTTTTTTTTTTAATATAACATAATTAAATATTATTTGATATTATTTTTAAAGTATCATATGAAATTAATTAAATCGTAAATCTCAAAATTTTTAAATAATTGTTTGGTGAACCATTTTTTAAGAAATGACTGGGAAACTTAAAATTTATTACTTTATTTAGTATGAAAAATTTCAAAACAAATGTTTTTCAAAATTCAAAAATAAGCTTTACACTTTATATACATAACTCTGGTTTTTGATTTACATCCATTCAAACGACACATAGACACATTTTTGCTTCTACAAATCTTGACAAATGGCCTTTATTATCAAGACAGATTTCCTAATAAGGTTTGTTAACAACTTTTCTTTGTTCATTCTTCTTCCTGTTCAGAGCTTGCATTTGTTCGAGGCCTATCTCTATGGGATGTTATATCATTCTTTTTTTTCATACTTAATTATAGATGTAGCAATATACATCCTACATTCTATTAATGAAATGTGTTTTTTCATCTTCATAGCATTATTATCGCTTACGTAATGAATCCAGCAATTAGAAATTACTAAGTCTACAAAGTTATTAAATACACGTGTTGGCTTGCTACACAGAAATCATAAGCCAGGTACCGATGACAAAGATCTGTACCTCCCATAGATATAGTGTACATCTTTGCTGCAGCTGGATGCGGTACATTACTTTTTGCCTTATCGTCTTACGACAGGGCCGGCGCTAGACATTTTGCCGCCTGAGGCGAGCATTATTTTGCCGCCCTTATGACGTAATAGTTTTTCACGAATAGGGATTTTGGCCAAATATCGATTGCCGAATATTCGGCCAACAGGTAAACCGAATACCGAATATTCGGCTAGTCGAATAGTGACTATCAAGCCGAATACCGAATGTTCGGCATGCCGATTACTTTTAGATTTCAGAATTTGAAAGTATTAAAAAGCTAAATTTTGAAACAATTTTACATAATATTTAACACACATACTTCCACATTGATAAGCAAAATCTATTTACAAGTAAATTCTACACAAAAAGAAAAAAAAATCCTTTGAATTGTTATTTAAGAAAAGGATAGTTTTAAATCTTAATTGATAAAATTTTACATTTCATGGATTCTTCTCTGAATTAAAAGAAATGAATAAAATTTTCTTATATTCTAAAACAAATATTTTAAAAACAAAGGGAAATCTTGAAGGAATTGGATGAATACTTGTACAGTCATATACTGTTTGTTTGTCAGGAAGGGACTGAAATCGTCATTATTGGTTAATTTTCTTACGTGATACCTTTCAAATAGCAAATAAAAAATGTAAAAGTCTTTTATTTAAATCTCTAATGTCTCTTTTATTTAAATATAATTCTATTTCTAATTATTAAACATCTTTATTAATTGACAGTTAAAAATAGTAGTTGTTTTAAGGTTTTTAAAAAAATTTTTAAAAAGGTCTTTTAAGTATTTTTAAGCTTTTTAAAAAGGTCTGGCCGAATATTTCGATATTCGGAAAAACCGAATATTCGGCATACCGAATAGTTTGATATTTGGCCTAACCGAATATTCGGTAGTATGGCCGAATAGGCCGAATACCGAATAGATACCAAATATTCGGTGCATCCCTATTTTTCACCACTACTCACATGTTTTTTAGAGTAGTAAATTAATATGCTGACTATAATTTATTTTGAAAACAAGTATCTATCAAATTAATTTACATTTTTAAAATAATCAAATTACTTAAGAAATTTTGCATCTTGTAAAAAATAACAACAGCTAGCTTGAAACTGAATTAATAAAAATGTAATCGCATCCTAATAATATTTACAAGAAAGTACCGTATCAAGAATAAAACTGACTCTTAAAAAAACTCATTATCCTTTGGGAAAAAACATTTATTAAATCGATGTTATGAATACTTCATAAAATCTCAGTTACAGCTGGCAAAGAAATTACGTTTAAAATAAGCATTATTAAGCATATGTCAAACAATTAAAATGTTATATGTCAAGCAATTAAAAAAAATCAAATTACGTATAAAATTTGTATATGAATTACAAAATACACAATAATGATATCAGTAACATATACCTTTTTAAAATCATATAAGCCAAAATAAAATCCCACTTTGAATAATATTTAAAAGAAAATAACTTTAAAAAATAAGATACAACTTCAATATCTAATTTGTATTGATTTTTCTTTAGCAAAATCATTTAATATACTATCGAAATCAATATTATAAAATTATTACACTTTCGGACCAAAAAGAGAAACACACAAAAAGAAATCACACATGAAGTTCTTGCTTAAATTAGAAATTATGATATGATGAGATATTTACATGATCATATGAAATATGATACATGACAATTTGATTTCACGTTAGAGATATTTACAAAAAACACTCTTTATCAAAATCGTTTATTATATCTTCCTAATAAAAATAGTTGCATTTTCATCTGACAGAATAATTTAAATTTAATACCAATTCTCGATCCAAAAGTGATTAAAAAAAAGTATTTAAACAATTAAACAATGCATTAATATCTTGCATAAAAGTAAAAGGAAAAAATAATTGTACCAAGAACAAATTAATTTCGTGCTTTTTTCAAAATGTACAATGTTGCCGGTACTTAAAAATAATTAAATATTCAATTATATACACGTACCTTAAAAATATAATTATGTATACAATGGCACTACTACTTAAAGAAAATAAAAATTAAAACGACTAGCATAAATAAAACACAAATTTTAAAATTTAAGTTGACTTCTTTGCAAAATTCTTTATTCTGATGCCGTAATTAATATTTTAAGCAGTCGTATTTTCAGATTCTAGAATAGCTAAATATGAAGCTTTCTTGATGTTTAATTAAATTTTTAAATCAGAAAATGAACAAATAATTTTATCAGAATCAAACAACGCACTCAAATAAAAATAGATTAAAGAATATGGAGCTTTCTTGATGTTTAATCAAATATTTAAATCGGAAAAGAAACAATTTTATCACTATCAAACAACGCACTCAATTAAATAAAAATAGACCAAAGAATAAAGATAGCAGGAACAAATTACTAAGATGCATACACGCCTTGAATTTTTCAGGGTGCCTGGCACCACTATTTCTGTATGGATATTTCTATTCAATATTGAAATGGCAGAATTCCAAAAATATATTTTAAGTAAAATAAAAATATACTTAACTGCAATCACTTTATTTAATAATAGAAGTCGTAATAATTTCCTGATATTAAATAGGATGAAAAATTTTATTGAAAAATTGCGGTAAAACTGTACGTACCCGAAAATCAAACATCCATTTGAAATTAAATAATAAAAATGCAATTATATATTATATTGTTTACAATAACATATAAAAAATATTAAAGAAGCAAACTTTTATGTATTAACTCTTTCACAAATTTAAACGAAAAATACAATTACATCTTAAAATTACATAGCCATTTAAAATTAAATTAAAATATAATTAAATGCAATCAAGTATTAGTAATAACTGCTTGAACTTAGACGTCAAGAATTAAGCAAACATTTTAAAATCTAACACGCCTTGCCTTTTCTTTCGCAAAATCATTAATTATGCCATCATAATCAACGTTAGAAGCAATTACATTTTCAATTGCCAGTATTGCTAAATTGGATAAGCGCTCTTGAGCCATTGTAGACCTCAAGTATTTTTTTTTATAATTTTTAATTTTGAAAATCTAGCAACCATTATCGGAAAAGTTAAAAGAATTCTAATACAAATAAAGATATTTGGAAATACTTCGATTAACTTATTTTTCTGAATGTGATTTAAAATGTCAATTGCTCTCATCCCCTTTTTTACGATATTCCTAAAAACGAGCAATTCGTTATATAAATTATCTAACTCTATATCATCGGTTAAATGTGTGTGTAATATTTTGCTGTTATTGAAAATATCGGTCGAGTTTACATCGGTTAATGAAAGAATATCATATAAAAATTGGAAAATGTTACTATGGTCGTTTAGCTGTTTAAATCTGTTAGTGATAGAATTTTGGCAGATATCTATAAGATAATTAAATAGCTCAATTAAAAATTTCTTTGATTGGCCATCGATGGGAGTGTCTGTTTCTTCGTAAGTGAATAATTTACTTTTGCGTCTAATTCTTAGAGAGGACGAAGGTTCAAAATCGCTATTTATTTCCATTTCGTTTGCAATTTCTTTCGCGGAAGTCAAAATTTGTTGAAAACCGCTGACGCGAAAGTCTTTTAAGAAGAGATTTACCGATTCTAAAACCTTAATATGTTCTGGTATGATCATATTCGGAATTTGTAGAAGTTTTGATGCGATATTAATTGTAAAAATTTCATGCCAAAGTACTGCACTGCAAAAAAATTTGAATGTAGAAATTTTATTGGCCAGCGATTTACTCCTACAAACTGTCTCACTATCTCTTGATTTATTGAATCAATCACTATCTCTTGAATTTGCAACCATTATGTTTGAAATCGGTTTCGTATTTCATACGATTGCATAAAGATCGCAATTTAGAACGCTTATAGAACGCTTTTCACTTACTTCATCCTTTTAAATTTGGAATTTTCTTTCGACAATTCTTAGAAAGCATTTGCATCTTTGAAGTAATTACCATTCCAAATTTAAAATGTTAGACTCCCTCAGTAACACAAAAAACGCAATTTAGAATTTTTTTTAATCTTCTGGAACCCACAGGTGGTAGTGACAACAACGTAAAATATGGAGCGGGGACTGTCACTATCAATTTGAAACCATTACTTCTGAAATCGGTTTATATTTCCTGAGATTGCGTAGAAATCGCTATTTAGAACGTTTTTCGTTCATTTTCACTCCTTTTAAATTTAAAAAATTTAAAGAACTGTTCTCAGAGAGCATTTACATCTAATAAGTAATTACCATTCCAAATTTCAAGTTGCTAACCCCTTAAGTATCACAAAAATCACAATTTAAAACATTTTAAAAATGCAACCGCAAGGTGGTAGTGACGCCGACATGAAATAGATCCTATATTGAAGCAAGGGCTGTCATCATCAATTTTCAACCGTTACTTTTGAAATTGGTTGGGTACTTTCTGCGATTGCGTAGAAATCGCAATTTAGAAGTTTTTTAGAACGTTTTCCGTCCATTTTCACCGCTTTTAAGTTTCGAATTATTTAGGAAATGTTCTTAGAGATCATTTATATCTTTTAAGTAACTACCATGCCTAGTTTCAAGTTGCTAGCCCCTGCAGTATTACAAAAAACGCAATTTAGATCGTTTTTTGCTCCTGCACCCCCTTTGGGGTAGTGGCACCAACATGAAATACAGCCTATGTTGGAGCGAGGGCTGTCACCATCGTTTTCACACCATTATTTTTTAAATCGGTTCGGCACTGCCTGAGATTGCGTAGAAATCGCAATTTAGAAAGTTTTCAGAACGCTTTTCGCTCATTTTCACCCCTTTTTAAATTTCGATTTTTTAGGATATGTTTTTAGAGATCACCATTTGTATCTTAAAAATAACTGTCCTGCCTAATTTCAACATTCTAGGCGCTTCAGTAACACAAAAATCGCAATTTAGATCTTTTTTGCTTCTGCAACCCCTAGGTGATAGTGACACCAATATGATATAGAGCCTATTTTGGAGCAAGGGCTGCCATCATCAATATCCAACTATTACTTTTGAAATAGGTTAGGTACTTTCAGAGATTGCGTAGAAATCGCCATTTAGAACTTTTTTAGAACTCTTTTTGCGCATTTTCACCCCTTTTAAATTTCGATTTTTTTTAAGAAATGTTCTTAGAGATCATTTATATCTTTTAAGTCTACCATATGGCCAAATTTCATGTTTCTAAGCCCTTCAGTAACACAAAAATCGCATTTTCGAACGTTTTTTTGCTCCTGCAGCCCCTTTGGGGGGTTGTGGCACCGACATAAGATATAGCCCATGTTGGAGCAAGGGCTGTATCTATCATTTTGACACCATTATTTTTTAAATTGGTTTAGTACTTCTTGAGATTGCGTAAAAATATCCCTTTAGAACGCTTTCTGCGCATTTTCACGCCTTTTAAATTTCGATTTTTTTTTTAAGAAATGTTCTTAGAGATCATTTATATCTAATAAGTAACTACCATGCCAAATTCCATGTATCTGGGCCCTTCAATAACACAAAAATCGCAATTTCGAACGTTTTTTTTTTTTTTGCTCCTGCACCCCCTTTATTGGTAGTGGCTGTTGGCGCCGAAATTCATCTGACAAATAAATTTTCAAAATCCAAGTGAGATGGGAGAGCAATTAGGTTAAATAGTTTATTAAATAAAACTGAAATAGTATGTAAATTCTATTCATCATTAGAAGTTAATAATTGTTCCATAATAGTA
Organism: Maratus speciosus; assembly: GCA_963932465.1. Classification (NCBI taxonomy): domain Eukaryota; kingdom Metazoa; phylum Arthropoda; class Arachnida; order Araneae; family Salticidae; genus Maratus; species Maratus speciosus. The sequence goes on from CAWVRF010000699.1 coordinate 227,518, forward strand.
ATTCTCCGTATTTAACAGAGCCAATACAAAAAAAAATGTGTTCTCTGCTTGGTTGCAGAGTCAGGACTTCCACTATACACTCTGTATTAAACAGAGCCATGATTTAACAATTGGCATCTCTGATTACAGAGTCAGGACATGTTACATGTTCTCTGCTTGGTTACAGAGTCAAGACTGACCATTTTAAAAATGATACATATTATATAAAATAAACATCAAAATAAAAATTACAATATGCAGTTATAAATCTTCTAAATAGCTATAATATTCATTTAAATGACATCCAAGTAATTATAAAACTAATAAATCACCATCAATTCAAAATTATTATAAAGTAAATAAATCTATATTACATGACCTTGAAATCATAATGTTACTCATAAATATTGATTCAGGGTTATAAACAATTTAGATAAACAGATTAGATTTTTTCTGTCAAAAGAAATCAGTTTTATAATTATATTTCGCAATATGAAAGATAAACAGAGTTAAATTATAAACAAATAAATTTGAGGGCATTTACGCCGTAACATCCTCCGCCTCCATGAACGGAGTTCATCGAACAATTATAACTTACCAAATTTCCACTATCACATACTAAATAATCAAATATTAAATACAAATTTAAAATATTACCTTAAATGTTAAGTATAACTAAAATGAAATGCAATTAAATCCTACTACTTCTATAAAAAACAGTTTCTGGAACAACTAAAAATAGAAAAAGACATTAATATACAAAATAGTTCAGAAAGTTACAAAAATTAGACATAGAAAAAAATAATAATAATAAAGTTAGTTAAAATAAAGTAAAATTCTATTATATTAAATGTCCATCGGTAGAGGAGACAATTTTGTGATAGGGCGTTTCAGTTCACCAGTAGAAGTCTTTAATTTGACAACACGAACAATATTATCATCCCCAGGAAATAGTTCAATTATTCTGCCCAATTTCCACCTTAATGGGGGCTGGTTTTCTTCCTTTATCAACACCAAGTCATTGATTTTTAAGTTCGGGTTGCTTCTAAACCACTTTGTACGTTGCTGCAATTGTGAGAGATAGTCTGACGACCACCTTTTCCAAAAACTTTGGAAAATCTTTTGTAGCAATTTCCAACGTTCCAAAGGAGTTACATAGGTAGAGGAGATATCAGGCTCAGGTAAGGAGGTCAAGGGTGCTCCTATAATAAAATGTCCTGGCGTCAGAGCCGTAAAGTCATTTGGATCAGAAGACTCAGCGACAAGCGGTCTTGAATTTAAGCATGACTCAATTTGTGCAATTAAGGTCAAAAATTCTTCATAAGTTAAAATCTGATCACCAATTGTTCTCTTCAAATGATTTTTCATTTGTTTTATTCCCGCTTCCCAAAGGCCTCCAAAGTGAGGGGCGGAAGGTGGGTTGAATTTCCATACTATCATTTCGTCAGTAAGATACTTGTGCAATTTTTCATCAGAAGCAATTAGAGACATCATTCTCTTTATTTCGCGGTCTGCCCCTACAAAATTTGTACCTCTGTCGGAAAATATTTCTAGAGGTTTTCCACGTCGAGCCACGAATCTTTTCAATGAGGCTAGAAAGGTTTCAGTTGTAAGATCAGTGACTAACTCAAGATGGATAGCTTTTGTTACGAAACAAACATACAGACAAACATAATGTTTAAAGGGTTTCACACCACGTCCCTTACGAGGTTTGATCAAAAAGGGGCCGGCTAAGTCGACTCCTACTCTTGAAAATACTCGAGCTTGTGTCACGCGTGCTGATGGCAGATTTCCCATCAACTGAGATGAAAGGTGTGATGAATTTCGGAAACATTTCATACATTTCCTTATTTCTCTTTTCACAGCTTCTTTAGCATTAATTATCCAAAATTTTTGTCGAATTGCTGAAATTGTCAATTGAGTCCCGCTATGAAGATGTTTCTCATGAAAATACTTTATTATCAAGTCTGTAACATGATGCCTTTTAGGGAGAATGATTTGATGTTTTTGATATTCAGACAAGTTTGCATTTTTTAGCCTACCTCCAACACGAAGAATATCATTTTCGTCAAGAAATGGATGTAAAGGAAGGAGTTTGCTTTTAGAATTTAGGATCTTTCTGGATTTTAGAATTTTCAGTTCGTCTCCGAATTCATGGTTTTGAATTAATTTCACAATAGCATTTGTTGCCCTTTCAAGTTCTGGAACAGTCAAAAAACCATAGACTCGTTCAGATGGGCATGTACTATTTTTGATGAATCTGAGGCACCAAGCCGTAATTCGTTTTAATTTAGACCAGGATGAAAATTTAAATAAAAGCTCAAATTCTGGAATATTTTGGGATATGGAGCAAACAAGCGTTTTACGTTGTTCTTGCAAGACCTCTTCATCAGGTAGATTAGGTTGAGTTTCAGGGGGAAATACTGGTAACGATTCTTCCTTCAGCCAGCTAGGACCATGTAACCATACCTCGTTATTAATCAATTCAGATGCAGAGCAACCACGAGAGAGAACATCTGCAGGATTTTCCTTTCCTTTACAAAATTTCCATTGTACAGGAGCAACAAGTTCCTGAATTTCGCGTACGCGGTTTGCCACAAAGGGCTTCCAGTTGTTAGCACTTCCTTTAATCCAGTGCAAGGTAATTTGGGAGTCACTTAGACAAAATATATTTTCATTCACAATTTTAAATATTTCCTTTAAATAATTCGCTAATCTTGCAGCCGTAAGTGCTCCAAGAAGTTCGATGCGCGGCAATGTAATTTTCTTGAGAGGCGCTACTCTCGACTTTGCTATTACAAATGAAGTTTCACAAGAAGAAGAATCACGTAAATAAGCCACTGACCCATACCCCTTTAAACTAGCATCAGAAAATATGAAAAGTTGAGCGGTTTCAGGATTTAATTTTGGGATAGTTACAAAATATTTTCTAAGAATTTCAAAATTTACCAAGTCTTTTATTTCATTATGCCATTTTCTGAATTTTCCACTTAAAGAATCTGGTAATGTAGAATCCCAGTCAATTCCATGTTCCCAGAGTTCTTGCATTAAAAATTTAATTCTTATCACGAAAGGGGAAATGAGTCCAATAGGATCATAAATTTTTGCCACAGTTTGTAAAACAATACGTTTGGTAATAATTTTATGGTCAAATTCTACTAAAAGTGGTTGTATGTCTATTTTCAAGGTGTCACTTTCTGTTATCCATATAATTCCCAATACCTTCGAAAGATTTTGTTCAAGAGTGTCTTCCTCAAAGTTTATTCCATGTTCCTTCCATAAAAATTTTAAATCGGAAGAATTGGTTTTAAATTTTCTGAGTTTCATATTGGCCTCACTCAATATCTTCTCTGCACCGTTTGATAAAACAAAAGCTTCATTTACTGAATCAGCTCCATGAAACAGGTCATCAACGTATAAGGAAGTATCCAGCATATCAACTATTTTTCCAAACAAATCTTTATACCCCTCAATGTGATGTTTGATGGTTGCAGAAAGGAAAAAGGGTGAAGTTGTTATACCAAAAGTTACACGGGTCATGCGAAAAACCTTCAAAATGGGATTGTTACTAGTGATATTGTCAAACCACAGGAACCTCAAAAAATTTCTATCTTCTTGTTGTATCTGGATTTGCAAGAATGCCTTTTCTATATCGGCCAAGAAAGCAATTTTGTGGAGACGGAATTTTAAAATAATGTCCAATATGTTAGGATTTAGATTGGGCCCAGGAAATAAGCACTCGTTTAACGATTTTGCCCCCTTATCTTTGGATGACGCATCAAAAACAATTCTTACTTTAGTTGTCGATTTATCTTCCCTTATTACTGGTCTGTGAGGCATGTAATACGTGTTTATTTCATCTTTATTAAACTCACATTCTTCAATTATCCCCAAACCACATTGTTCATTTAATATTTTCTCATATTCCTTAAGTAACCATTCATTTTTGCACAATTTTGATTTTAATCCCCAAAGTCTATGTTTAGCTACATCAAAATTGGATTCCAATTCATTTTTATTTACTTTCCACAAAAGTTTAGTTTCATATCTTCCATTTACAAAATTTAAATTATCATTAAATAAATCAAGAGCATCTAAATCCTTTTGTGAAAATAATTCATTTTTACTATCACAAATACCCAAAGACTCTAGTTTCCAAAACTTTTGCAAATCAAAATTTTCTATTTCATTAACAGATACAAGATGAGCATTAACTGTTTCGTTACCTTTAGAGTTTATTTTTCCCACTATTGTGTACCCAAAAAGTGTATTAGCTACATATAAATGGTCATTAATTTCTTCAACGACACCTCTCTGAACATTCCAGAAATAATCAGCTCCAAGTAAAATTTGTACTTCGGATTCCTCGGGCGTAGGGTCGGCTAACCTCCATCTTTTACTTTCAATGTATTTTATAACTAGAGGGTCAGAATTGGGAACCTTCAATGTTGTTGCACTTATCAAATCGGTAGCTAGCACCTCAACATCTATAAAACGATGATAATTCATTTTACTTCGCAATTTAATTTTAAAAACATCATATTCTTCTTCGCGACCTTGATCCATGCCAAAAGCGAATACAGTTAAATGTTCTTTTCTTAAAACAGGCAAATTTAATTCACGAGCTAATGCTTTTGTTATGAAGCTTTTTTCGCTTGCAGAATCAAGTAATAATCGAACTACCTTTGATTTAGAATTACCTTGAGCAGTTACACAACATGTTTGCAATAAAACAGCATGCTTAGAATTTCTAAAATTACAATGAGAATTAGATACAACTGTTTGATTTTGATTTTCATTAATTTCCGGTTTCAAACTTTTCTTAAAGCAAAATAATTTGTTATGTTCAGTGCTTTTACAATTTAGACATGGCTTTAATTTTATGCGGCATTGCGAAGATAAATGCGATTTCAAAAAGCATTTGTAACATCTACCCTCCTTACGTAACATTAATCTTTTCTTATCATCAGCTAAATTTTTACACTCGGAAGATAAATGATCATTACCTTTGCAAAATACACAAAAAACTTTAATAGTGGCATTTAAGGTATTAGCATGTTGATATTTATTTGATGTTTTCTTTTCACGAAATTCAGTTTTATTTTTATGTACAAAAGAAGAGGATGCATCATTTTTAGAACTTGTCATTGACAAAGCCTTTTCTCTACATTCTATTTCACATTTCAGAAAGGCAATTAGATCGGTTACATCTGACTCTTTGCTAGTATCACGTTTTCTATGATATTCAATCACTAATTCATGGGGCAATAGCTTTAGCAAAATAGGATTTAGCAATTGTCCATAAGAACTGGATGTTACCCCCAAATTTCTTAAACTTCTAATATTAACTTCGCACATGTCATGCAATCTTCTTAATGCATTTAAATTTGAACAATTTTTAACTGGTTCCATATTTAATAAATTAGTCATGTGTTTATTAATAATAACATCAACCTTACCAAAACGGTCCTTTAATAAATCAATACAAGTATCATAATTTTGTTCTGTCAAAGGAAACCCTTCTACCACATTATAGGCCCGATTACATAACAAGGATTTTAGATAAGCGAATTTTTCTATCTTAGATAGTGATTTATTCTGGTGTATCGATGTTTCAAAACAGTTAAAAAATTCGACCCATTCTTCGATTTCACCAGAAAATTTTGGAACATTTAATTTAGGCAATTTCATGGCAGAACTCGTTTCTGTTCCACTAGCAGAACCATTCAATGAATTTACACGACTAGTTGCTATCATAGAAACATTATCCTTTTTACATTTTCTTAATCTATTTTTAATTTTAAATTTAGCACTGATCAATTGGTCAGTGTACTTTTCACTATTAGCAATGTCCTTTTCATATTCTTTTAAGTCGGATATTTGAGCTTCAATATCACGATTCAAACTTTGGAAAGCCGTTTCTTTTAAGAGAAATATTTCTTGAAGCTCTAATAATTCATCGGTTTTCGTATTATCAATGTCATCATTTAATAATGTTTCTAATTTTGTAATTAATTTCGTGAAACTCGTTCGTTCAACAGAACGTTTTGCTTTCAGCTTTTCAAGATTTTCCATTTTAAATAAAGAATAATTCTTATTTTAAAACATTAACCATTCATAGAAAATGAAAAAAATATTTTCTTACCTGTTAATTCCAGGTAATGTAGATGGCATGTCGTAATCCAAATGGCACAATAATAATTCCACACTAATCACAGGTTGAAATATAAATCACACACTAATCACATGTTGAAAAATAAATCACAGTTGTTAATCACAAATCTCTTTCACAATAGCTCACTATTATTTCCAAAAAATGTTTCGCGGGTTACTCGGCACCAAAAATAAATGTTGGCGCCGAAATTCATCTGACAAATAAATTTTCAAAATCCAAGTGAGATGGGAGAGCAATTAGGTTAAATAGTTTATTAAATAAAACTGAAATAGTATGTAAATTCTATTCATCATTAGAAGTTAATAATTGTTCCATAATAGTAATTCTCCGTATTTAACAGAGCCAATACAAAAAAAAATGTGTTCTCTGCTTGGTTGCAGAGTCAGGACTTCCACTATACACTCTGTATTAAACAGAGCCATGATTTAACAATTGGCATCTCTGATTACAGAGTCAGGACATGTTACATGTTCTCTGCTTGGTTACAGAGTCAAGACTGACCATTTTAAAAATGATACATATTATATAAAATAAACATCAAAATAAAAATTACAATATGCAGTTATAAATCTTCTAAATAGCTATAATATTCATTTAAATGACATCCAAGTAATTATAAAACTAATAAATCACCATCAATTCAAAATTATTATAAAGTAAATAAATCTATATTACATGACCTTGAAATCATAATGTTACTCATAAATATTGATTCAGGGTTATAAACAATTTAGATAAACAGATTAGATTTTTTCTGTCAAAAGAAATCAGTTTTATAATTATATTTCGCAATATGAAAGATAAACAGAGTTAAATTATAAACAAATAAATTTGAGGGCATTTACGCCGTAACAGTGGCACTGGCATAAAATGCAGCCTATGTTGGAGCAAGGGTTGTCACCATCATTTTGACACCATTATTTTTTAAATCGGTTTGGTACTTCCTGAAATTGCGTAAAATTTGCCATTTAGAACGTTTTTCTAGAACGGTTTTCGCGCATTTTCACCCCTTTTTTAATTTCGATTATTTTTTTAAGAAATGTCCTTAGAGATCATTAGTATCTTATAAGTAACTACCATTCTAAATTTCATGTTTCTAGGCCCTTCGCCACACCAGTGGCTGAGAGGTTCTGCTCTCGAAGCTGGTAGACGGGAGGTGCTGGGTTCGAACCCAATCGCGCCCGTCGGCCTATTCGTTCGGAGTTTTCGTGGTTTTCTTCGAACCTTGGATTTCCAAGCGTTAATACGGGTTAGGTTCCCTTAGAAAGACCCCACGAAGGGCACCCCCCCCCTGGGCCTATATCCCTCGAGCAGATAATTGGCCGTCAAAAATTAACCAACCAACCATCTAGGCCCTTCAGTAACACAAAAATCGCATTTTTAGAACGTTTTTTGCTCCTGCACCCCCTTTGGGGTACTGCCATCGACTTAAGATATAGCCTATGTTCTAAGTTGGACTAACACCGTTATTTTGATACCATTACTTCTGGAGTCGGTTCGGTAGTCCCAGAGCTTACCTCCTACAAATAGACAAACTTTACTTCTTTATAATATTAGATAAATTATAGACAGAAGGGAAAAATTGTAAATCGAAAGTGGCGTTTTATCAAGGTCTCATTTTTTTGGATGGCGGTTTATTAAGATATTTTATAATTATTCCCTTATTTGGATAAAGATCCATGCATTGAGAAATTAATGATATATGCGGGATGATTTTTTAAGCAAGGGACGGTATAACAAGTAGTGTTGCCAGGTTTCTGCTTAAATCTGGGATGATGTACGTGGGACACCTGGCAACACTAATAGCAAGGTTTTAATGAAATATGCTTTAAAGAATACTTTTTTCAAAATTATCTGCAATCATGATCTTAAATTTAAAAAAAAAATATTTTAACATAATATTTACCTGAAGTATGAAATGTTATTACTACTCGTACTACTGTTTAACCATACTATAGATAATGTCTTGGAATAAAGAAGATAACCTTCCCATATCCTTCCAAAATCTGATTCTTTACAGTCAATTAATGAAAAGAATTACACCATCGAATGACTGACTCACAAGCAAAATAATAAAATACTAAATACATGACGCTGCAACATTATGAGAATTTGTTTTGGTTTCTATTCTCTGGCGCAGTCTACCCCTTTGTGAATTCTGCTGAGCTGATTTCAGTATAAGGCTTTTCTTTGAAAAGGAAAAAAAAGCATGAAATTATTTTAGCTGCAATATATTATGTCTTAGTGTCGATTTAATACATGTTCCATAATAAAGATTATGAACTCTTCCATTATTACTTGGCTGTAATTATATGAAATGTACTCCGTATTTTTATTCAAAAATAAGAAAAAAAATTATCTTTTTTTTTTTTTTTTTTTGACAAATATAATGGTAATGGATTATATCTTCAATATATGCCCGGCAAATGCCGCCCTTTATGCGTGCGCCCTGAGGCTGCCGCCTCACCTGCCTCATGCCTGGCGCCGGCCCTGTCTTACGATCATCTCAAGCGCATAGAATTTGGTTTACTTCCAGCAGATTTTGAAAGAAAAATAACCGATTCGTTATTTTTCCATTTAAAAACGCATATATTCTCATCATCTGTAAATACGTCATCCAACTCTCTCCTCTTTTCACTTCTTTATCAGCTCTCATTTTTTAGGAATTCGCTCATCTGACGAAAATCTGTTCGTCTCGCTCCTCTGTCGACATCGACAGAAATATCATCAGCTCAAAATGTAGATAGTTACTCAGTTAAAAAAAATCTATTCTTTATCATTGTGCCTACAAATACAGTAGAGTCTCGAAAATCCGAGTCTCAAAAGTTCGAGGTTCCGCTTAATTCGAGGAGTCAAAAATAAAAATAAAAATTAAAATGTCTATTTTTTTTCTTTACCCGAAAGAATGCATGAGAATTATTGTTTACTGGATAGCTGATTCTTGGAAAGAAATTCAATCTACAACATTGAATAAATCGTGGTTGAAATTTTTACCTAATGTGGTAACACCCACTGAGAATTTTAATGATAACGATGATGAAAACATTGTTTTGAAAGATTTGGTAAAGGAAGTTTCTGGCTGTGAAAATTGTAATGCAGATAACGTTAAAAAATAGCTAAACTGTAATGAAATGCTGTAAATAACTGAATCGAATATTGTAGTAATGGTAGAAGATGAGGTGGAATGTAATGATACAGTAGAAAATGACTCCCTGCCATTTGAAAAATACACTCTCATAGTGAAGGTAATAGAATTTGGTTTATCTAGAACTTTGGCATCTTTAGAACTGGGTTTAAAATATGTAGAACAGAAAAATGAAGCTACCCTGCTAACATTATTCATTTTAAGCGTTGGCTAGATATTGCATCTAAAAAGAGAAGTAATGTGTTAACGCTGCAAAAAAATTGAATTTTTTTTTTTAATTGTAAAGTATCCTGTATATCATTACAAAAGGAATAAAGAGATGTACAGTCGTGGAAAAAAAAAGTAAACACCCCCTACTAACTCCTCAACAAATCATCGTAGACGAAAGTTACTGGTACCGAACGATTGGAAATAAAGTCTACTATTAAATGATGTATATAAAATTTTCTTAGGGGGTCATCTACGTATTAAAACGAATCCAAACTTCATTTTTTTTTCAATGGCAATACCCAATTTTAACGAGATATTTCAAATCTTCGGTTCAAACTATGCCTAGACACCACATTTCAAATTATTTGAATGATAAGTTTTTGAATTATAAACATTCAAACTTTAGTGCTTCTAATGTTAAATTACATTTTCATATTTTTATTTATATCTCCTGAAATTATGCTCCTAATAAGCTCATTTTTTTTTAGCAATAATACTAATATACCCAAACATAAATACGCAGAATTTACAATTTTTATAATTTTATGATATGAATTATGAAATTAATATTCGAAAAAATTATGAATTGCAACCTACAATTTTTTTGATGGATTTAGATTTATTAAGTCCTGCTTTATGGAAAACCAAAATTTCACATTTTTCTTCCAAGTAGTTTTCAAATTATGCTTAAAAAACGGCAAAATGATGGTTTAAGGGGCTGTCTATGATGGAAGTGAGTAGACATTTTGAAATTTATTCTGCTGTAACAGGCTTCATTGAATCCTTGAGAGGCGCTTAAAGTGGCTTGATCAAGATAGAGGCTCTCTCGGTTAACAATCGAGTACGGAACTTCAATTTGGATACATCCCTTAAAATACACTCGTTTTAAAATAATTAATTTCTCGGAAACTTATGGTACGAATTGCATAAAAATTCGTTTTTAGGCTAATTGAAGGGTGTAGAGTTCATTTATGCTGTCAGAATTGTGTACTTTCATTAAAAAAAAAAAACAAAGTTTGGGTTCGTTTTAATATGTAGATGGCCCCTAAGCAAATTTTATATACATCATTTAAAAGCAGACTTTATTTCCAATCGTTCGGTACCAGTAACTGTCTTCTACGATAATTTATTGAAGAGTTAGTAGGGGGTGTTTACTTTTTTTTTTCCCCGACTGTACATTCGTTGTCATCTTAATTGAGTAAATTTATAATTGGTAAGAATTTTTACTTTTTCGGAAAATCCGAGTTTTCAGTAATCCGAGGTGGTGTCAGCCCCAATTACCTCGGATTTTCGAGACTCTAATGAGATTGACATGTCCCGCGACCAGTATAAATAGTTTGAGTACTCATCAGAATATGCAGGCCTAAGCTTCATCATCTCATAAATTGTACTATTCACTGATCTGTGTTCTCGATTTCGCATTGATTATAAATTTATTTGTGCAGCTAGCAGCGTTAGCTACAGACTAGTTTTTTACGTAAAATATTCTGTTTCGGGCTTATCATTGTACACAAAAATTTTAACAAAATACAAGTAATATTTTAGAAGCAGTTAAAAATGCGTGTTTGCAATGGAGGATAATAGGTTTTAATTGACTAAACTGGTAAAAGAAAATGTTAGTTTTATATAGAATCACATACATAAATTTATGGTTCAGCAATTATTTAAAAAGGTTACTTCTTATATTTCAATAAATGTTTTTATTGTGGTGCTATAGTTGATCCGTTGCTAGTTGATGGTGCATTGCATTTATGTCAATTGAATCCACTGAAGAATCTGTCTTCATCACCTGGCATAATTGTGGAAGTAATTACAGGCTTATCATCACTTTGATCAGAAACTTAAAAAAGATCACTTCGTTGTAAAGGGTCTTCTATTTATTGTTGAGTTAATCGACCTGAAGAATAATTTTATTCATTTATGAATTATTCAGAGAAAAATAGTTTAGATAAACAATAATGATGAATAATAAATTATACTAAAACACACATACTACAATATAATAAAACATTCATACACAAATAACGCCTACATGATTTGGCTGGTGACTTTTCCAATATGGTTTATTAGTGAAAAATTGCAGAGCCAGGTATCGGCCGAGGTGGCTCAGTGGTTAGAGCAACAACCTAATACGCTGTGGTCGCAGGTTCGATTCCTGGCTCTGGCTAACTTTTCACTTCAGTTGGGTTTATTTTATTTATTGTACGTATGCCTGTATAATATTTATATATACATTAAATAAATTATACTGTTCGTTAATTTTACCATTGTATTTGTCATATTGTCCTTTGGCTTTGAGGTAATCGATGAAAATATCACCGATTAAACAAATATATACTAAAAGTAACAATATTGTCCTGGAAAAAAGTTTAAATTTATTTGTTTATGTATGATATAAATATTTTTTATGGGAGAAACTAACTGCATCTATTTAATCTGGATTGAAACATGCATTATTCAACTGGCTGACCTAACTGGTTCTAAAACTACATTTAATGAAAGTTCTTCATTTTAACAGTATTAAACAATGTTTTTGTACACTTAAAAGTAAATAGCTATTGAAATTACCACCATGTAGTTTAAATTGCATATACGTATCATAAGAAAAAGTATACATATTAACAGAATTGGAAGTTTAAAATAAATTAAATTTGGAAGCTGGTCTAAATACAATAAGAGTAAATTTTTTAGTATTTCTTTTAAAATTAATTTTATGTATTATTTACGGGAAAGAATAATTTACAAATATAATTATGTTAAAATAATTATCTTTTTTTTATTTTGATTCAAAAATGCATTATATATCTAGCTATGAACTCCAATGGGTCCATATATTTTCAAGAAAGTTGCATAATTTAATCAGCAGTAAGTAATTTTTAAACAAATGAATATACAAAATCCACTTCATCTAGCTTAAAATGCATATTAAGTTTTAAAAAAGGCCGATATTTTGAATTAATAAATTATTTGGGGGACTTTATTATTATTTCTAACTACGATAGCAGGGACTCCTGAGTTTAAGTCGATTTATACTCTTTGTGCATCGAGATCCACATACGTGCTCCTCAACAAAAACATACTTTTAAAATCAAAACCTTCTCCAAATACAAAAGAAAGTTGTCTAATGAATGTTTATAATGTTTTTAATAATACAAATTATTATGGCACCTTAGTTAAAATTTTAATATAGATAAATATTACTTACTTTTACGCAATTGCAGAGTTGTCGGTATTTTTGAAAATCTTAACTGCAATCAACTGTTTAGCCACGAAAAAAAAGTCAAATGTTGACATCTGTTAGATTCGTTTTGAAGCTAAAACAGTCAGAAATGTGAATTGACAATCAAAGTTTACATTTTTTCATGGTTTTATTAAAAACGGCTAAAATCCAAGGTCCATATAAGCAGTGGTGTATTCGTAAAAAAAACAGAGGGTATACGCTCTAAACAGAGGGTATACGCTCAAGAAAGAGCGTATACCCTAGAGTGTATTTACTATAGCTTTCTTGAGAAACAGAGGGTATACGGTGTTCCTTAAAAAAATCCAGAGGGTATACGGCGTATACCCCCGTATACCCTCCACTACATCCCTGCATATAAGTGGATCTCTTTAGCTACGATGTCACTAATCAAAATACTGTAGGGTTGCACATATATAACGGTATCAATTTAGACGGGGAGGGGTCTGGCTCTGGATATCGTAAGATATCTCTAGGGGGAGGGGGTTTGTCTTTTGATATCGTTATCATTTTTGATCCAGTCAGAATTATCTTTTTTTTTTCTTTTTTTTTTTTTTCTTTTTTTTTTTTTTTTTTTTTTTTGTAGCTTTTTGTACCTTTTTCTTTACATCTGTTATTATTATTAAAAATAAAAAGAACTTTTAGACATTGATAACGATATCATAAGAGGGATGGGAGGCGTTCGTGGAATGATAACGTATGATATCGTAAGTGAGGGTGGGGTTATTATTAGTCTGATATGTATTTTTATGAAATAACAAAGTTATTATTAAAACCATTGAATGATTATAAAATCCTTTCATTGCAAAATATGGAATATGGATCGCCATTCCTATTTTTCAGGGATATGTGCATATAGTTCGTTGTTAGAGAAACCAGGTTCAAAATTATACTTGTTATTTTTACTAGTAAAAAATGGGGGAAAATGTTGTCCACCTGTTTTGCTCATAAGAAATTTTGCATATTCCCATGCAGGGGACAAGTTCAAGAAGTCAGTATTATTGTTGCATGCACTATGTAACAAAAAGCTATCATTAAATGTAAAATATATAATATGAACTTTAAAAAGTTCACTGTCTTACTTAAAATGAGACTAAAATAATGAAAAAGATGTTACTAGTTAAAAATATACATTTTATTTAAAACTTCTTAGTACTTTCAAGCTTTCCAAGCTCATCATCAAAGAATATTTTAATAACTAAATGTTGTTTATTTATACAAATACGTCACTTTGTTTTAAAAATGAGAGAGCCAATAATTATTAGAGTTGAAAGTAGAAGTAGCAGTTTCTTGGATTAAAATTAATTAGAAAAAATATATACTATTATTAACTGCAGTTTTAAAGTTCACATTATGTATTTATGTTTGAATCAAGGTGAAAAATTGCGTTTCGTCTTAAGATGTTATCATTAAATGTTTTTAAATAGCAAGTATTTCTTTAAAGTGTTATTTGACATAAAGTTATTTAATATAATAGTGATATTTTGTTTTCTCTTCATTTAAATCAGTAAAAACCATATCTGTATATCACTGCAAACGTATAAAAAGAAAAGGGAAGAAAAAAATTGTAAAAATAAAAAGAACTTTTAGACATTGATAACGATATCATAAGAGGGATGGGAGGCGTTCGTGGAATGATAACGTATGATATCGTAAGTGAGGGTGGGGGTCCGAAAATGCCAAAAAGTTGATAACGTTATATATGTACAACTCCTGTCCTTCGGACCAATGAACCCCTCATAGTAGTCAGAAGTTTAAATCTCATTAATGCTCTTAAATATGCATTAAAAATCAAAATAAAGAATTGATCTTTTTTATTATTATAATTTTCATTAGTATTGATATATTTTAAACCAATTCCAATAACAGGAATCAATAATCTACCATCGCTGTTAAATACACTATACTGATTCCATGTATTATTTCAATATTTATAATCTATATAAGTATTTTAACACAGAAGAGTTGTTTTCTCAAAAGAAATAATGTCTAATGTGTGAAAAATATTGTGCAATTATGCCCTTGGTTTTGCTACATTTCAACTTTGGAACACATTTCAGAAACCAGTTATGTTGGAAAGTCGAGGATTACCTATACCTTAAATTTTGAAATAGTTTTGCTAGATATTCTATAGCTAGTTGGGTAATCATGTAACTTTACGAGATTTTAGAAAATACACTATAACCTATGATTTCTTGTTTTATCTATACTCTTTAGATTTCTGAAATGATACATTTCTTTGAAGAATACATAAGGAATGACATCACGGGTATGATTGGAAATGCCCATCTTATTCAAGCTGATAAAAATGGAATTTTTTCGAGTACATTTCAATCCATATGCCGCAAATATTCGATTGCTCTGGATTTTGCTAAAAATGGAAAAATTGAACGGCTTGTCAGTAGCGAAAAATCGCACAGCTATCCCGATTTCATGGAAAACGAAAGGCATACGATGTACAAGTCGGACAATGCTCTAGGAAGAATGTATCACACTTGCAAAGATTTCGAATTCGAAAATGAAACTGCAAGTATCCACTATGAAAATGTACAGGTAATATATTTCTTGTTTATATATTCAGTGTCAGGGCTTAAATTCTAACAAAAAAATAAATAAATAAATAAATTCTGGTGCTCTAATATTCTGCAGAAATAACATCTGTAGTGTACCCCCCCCCCCCCCCCTCCTTTTCACCCGCATGTATGTATTTCATACATTATTTGCAAAAATTAAAGCAATTTCGTCTATAGCTAAAGAAAAAATGTTAATATATTTTGCTTAAATCTGTATATGCAACAAAATCTATTAAGTAACCTGAGTAAAACATTAAAATCAAGTGTGGGGAAAAGTTTAAAAAAAAATCCTACTCGTCAAGAATTCCTTTGTATTAACTAGCAAAACACAAGACACAGCGTTGTTCCGGCGGGCTTCGGTGCGCGGTATTTATAAGTTCTGGTGGGTTCCAACTAATATTTAAATATGCATGACAATTAAGAATTACAGGAGCTCCTGTGAATTTTAGCGCAAAGTAAGTAGTGCCGCGTGGAGCTAAAAGTTGATCAATAAGAATATTTTATAAACACGAAAATAGGGGTTAGGCAGCCTAAGAGAGACTGCTCAGGTCCGGCTAGGCCTGCCCCTTAGAGCTTAACGTCTCTCCCGGTATGTTCCCCGACACGTTGGGGCTCGTTAGTGAGTACAGCCCTGTCCGGCCGTATGCAGACGGACAAACACAAAATGCTCAAGGGGCGACGCTCACCCGCTAAGGGCGTCTATGCACCACCGACCACAGAACCCAGAATTTATTTTAAAAAGAACAAAGTGGGATTACAAAAATTAGACGAATGCCTTCCCGCCAGGAAAACGCCTACTCGCGACAGAGGGCGGGAGTATGAGAACATTTAAAGTAAAAATAAAATAAAATAAATAATAATAATAATAATAATAAACATCACTGATCCTGGCCGCCGGGGTAGGAACCCCTCTCGCGACAAGGGGCGGCAGGAAGGGAAAAGAATGGAATGCGTGGCACAAGTAAGATGGCACGAGCAAATACTCAAGCGTCCATTGGAGATGTAATGATTTGCGTGGCACAAATAAGATGGCACGAGCAAATACTCAGCGTCCATTGGAGATGTAATGCTTTGTGTGGCACAAGTAAGATGGCACGAGCAGATAAGCAGAACCAGGGCTTAAGTTAAGTTTGTTAAGTATGTAAGGAAATTGTGAATGTGTTTTAATTTGTTGAGTAGGAGGGTGCGGGAAAGGACGTTTTGGAGCCAGTTGACTGGCAGTATGTCTGGACGCCTCAAGTGCCAGCGTTGCGTGAGAGTACAACTGTAGTACGGGTGACTTATAGTGCCATCTTCACCGCAGACGCAAGTGGCAGTGGATCTTATTTTGAAGCGGTCCAGATATGCCATGAAAGGGCCATGTCCTGTTAAGAAGCTAGTGGTGTAGGGTGTTAAGTTATATAGTGTGAGAGAAACTTTAGGAATTAGCTTATATGTGTGCCTGCCCTTTTTTGAAGTATCCCAGTGCTCCTGCCATCGCGTCAGTATCCTTGCTCTAAGGACCCCTTTGACGTATGACTGGGGCACTGGGAGGTGTGTGTCTATTGTTTCTTTCTGTGTGGCCTTCTTCGCTAGGTTGTCTGCTAGTTCATTGCCAAAGATACCTTTGTGAGCCGAGACGTGACCTAGTGAGATACGATGTAGGAGATTCTTAAGTTTTAGTTTGATTTGCAGTACTAGAGGATGTTTTGTCCTGTGTGCCTGTATTGCCTGCAGGCCAGAGAGGCAGTCACTGTAGATGATAATACTATTGCTGGAGTGGGATTTCACCCACTCTAATGCGTTTAGTATTGCGAACAGCTCCGCTTGGAATACGGAGTTATTATCATCTAGCCTTGCAGACCACTGATGGACCACCACCGTGCCCTCCGTGGCGCAGAAGGCTGCGCCCACGCCAGTCTCTGTGCCTGAACCATCAGTGAAGAGTGTGGTGCTAAGGGCAGGTGTGTAGCTGTTGCGTGTTGTGTTTACTTGAAAATGTGAAGTCTCCTCAGCGGGGTGGAGCTGCCAGCTCCTGACTTTGTATTGCAATGTTGTGTTTGGAAAAAGAGAATCTATTACTGTGTCACGTTTTAGCTGTAGGATTGAGGATTTGGCGTGTTCGTATTCTAGTTGAAGTGTGATGGGTGGAATACCTGTAAGTATATGTAGTGCATCTGTGGAGAATGTGCGGTAGCCTCTTGAAATTTGTAGGAGAAAAGTGCGTTGTATTGATTTTAGTTTAGGTTGTGCTATGGATGATAAATTACCCCCCCAGATACAGGCCCCGTAAAGTATTATTCTTTCGATTATTGTTAGGTACCAGATCTTCAGTGTTTTGTTGTCTACCCCTCCCAATTTAGAAGTTAGTCTTAATGAATTATTATGATATGCTGTCAATTTAAGTTTTAGGTCGTTAATGTGTGGGATCCAGTTAAGATTTGCGTCAATGGTTATACCTAGGAGTTTTATGAATTGTACGTGTCGAATGGAGACATTATTGATCCTCATCACTGGAGGGCGTTTTGGATCATATCTGTGTGGTTTGGTGAATACTAGTGCTTGAGACTTTTGTGGTGAGAGTGTGAGGTGCAGTAAATCCAGGAGCCGGCAGAAAATAGGAAGAGCTACGGCAAACTGTTCCTCCAGATGACGTCTGTAACGACCGGAGAAAATGAAGCTGAAATCATCGGCGAAGGCAAATAGTTTAAATCCCAGCCGATTTAGTACTGTTAGTAGCACATTTGCTACAAGCAACCAGAGGATTGGGCCAAGGCACGAGCCCTGGGGGCAACCCTTCTGTAATCGGTGGGTAGATGTGCCAGCACCCCAGTTAATCAGGACGCTCCTCTGTGAGAGGTAGGAGCCGATGAGACCAGCTTTGTTCCCCGGACAGTTGAGTGCTTGTAGTTGTAAGAGAATGTCTCGCCATTCTACGTTGTCGAATGCGCCTTGTATGTCTAGTGAAACGAGTGATGTTGCGTTGCCCTGGGCTATGCTTTCAGTACAGGCAGTCATTATGGCATGAAGTGCGAGCTCGCATGAGTGGCCCTCGCGGAACCCGAATTGTCTGGGGTGGAGAAGGTTGTTTGACTCCAAGAAGTGTGTCAACCGCATAACCAGAAGTTTTTCCAGAAGCTTTCCCAGAGTGGGAAGAAGGCAGATGGGTCTGTATGACTTGGGTTCGGAAGGAGACTTGCCTTGCTTCAGAAAGTAAACTACCTCTCCCTGCCTGAGTACTAAAGGAAAGTACCTCATGGTGAGGCAGAGGTTAGCCCAGCGCGTGAATATGTGTGGAAGTTGTTTGTGAGTGAGTTTTAGTATCCGAAAGTCAATTGAATCCGGCCCTGGGGCCTTCTTGTCATTCAATGTGTATAGTGCTGTTTTTACTTCTGCCTTTGTGAAGCGTTTGTCTTCGTGTGCTGTGAAAAGGATATCCTGGTTGTCTTGTTGGGGATAAGCCGAGGGGCCAAAGAGAGTGTGTGTCAGGAATTCCAGGTTATTTTGTCGCGAGGTTTCGTGAGTTGGTCTTTCTAGACGTATTTCATCCGGAGTGAAGAACTTGCCGGTCAGAAATTTTTGAGTGATGCCGAAAGGGTTCTCATTGTTGCTGCAGAATTTCTTCCACGCCGCCCGTCTCGCCGCCAGAATCTCACGTTTGTAAACTGCTTTAAGTCTCGTACGACGTGCTGCAAGGGTCTTTACTTCAGGGGGGATAGGATTGAGCAGGCGCAATGTTTTAATCTTGCGTCTGAGGGCTGTCAGCTGGTTCCTCCGCTTTCTAAGATCCTTGTTCCAGAATGAGAAAGTGTGTGATTTTTGGACTGTTTTCAGTCGAAAGGAAGCCTTCGCCGCAGTCTGCATGGTTTCGATTAAATTAGATGTGAAAGAGTTGAGTGTGTCTTCGCTGTGCACCCCTTCGAGTTGTGCTGAAAGGGATGACTTATGACTTTTGATGACGTTGTTAAATTTGAGAAGGTTTCCGCGAGTTGTGTTGTAGCGTCTACGTTGCGTGTAGAGTGGAGAGGTCATGTAAGAAAAGTGTATGTATTTATGGTCTGAGCCACTGTGTTTGTCTGATACGGACCATTGTGATATTCGTGGTAGGGTGAAGGAATTTGTAATTGTTAGGTCAGGCCAGCCTTCTGCTATGACTCTGTCTTCTGTATCTCGTCTTTCGAAAGTGGCTTCAGAGTTGTGCATGTTTGCAAGTGCCAAGTTATGGATAATTATGTGTCCTGACAGCAAGTCACCCCGGGCGTCTTCACGCGGACATCCCCAGAGGGATGAGTTCGCGTTGAAGTCGCCACCACAGATGAAAGCCTTCCTGTTTGTGATGGTGTGTTCCCATTCCGAGAGACAAAGGCCAAAGTTTGCCGAGGGGGCTGCGTAGCAGGATCCGACGACAATCTCGCCCTCCTTCGCCGTTATGGAGATGAAGACGCTATTGTCGCCGGTAAAGAGATGGGTACATACAAGACTCGAGCTCCTGACAACGATGTGGGCGGAGAGATTCCGAGAGGAAAACCTTCTCCAGTCCTTGCTGAAGATAGCGAGGTTTCCATCGGAGCAGTAAGCATCCTGCAGTAGAGCGATGTCAATCTCGTTCTCATCCATGTGGTTGATTGTGCTTACACTGGCTGCTATGCAGTGATTGAGGTTTACTTGGAGAAAATTTAGACGGCCTAAAGGAAGGGGTGGGTGGGGAGAAGGTGCTGAGGATGACATTGTATTGTGTATGTTATAAAAAGTTTAAAACCTCCTACCTTGAAAGCCCAAGTTCTGCTGCTGGCTGAAGTAGTCCTCCTGGTAGTAAGGTGAGTAGAGGTTCGGAGGTGGAGCATGACTCGGAAAAGGAAAATAACCTCGATGCGCAGGAGGATGTTCGCCCAGGAGTCCCGGACCAGAGTGGGAGGATGGAGCCGCCGGGGGAGGTGCTTGGGGATTTCGAAAGGGAAGTTGGAAGAGATCGTTCAGTCTTGCCCGCTCTCTGTTATACTCGAACTTGAAGGTTGGACAGTTGGAGGCAGAGGCTATGTGATCAGTTCTGCAGTGTGCATTGAAAAGGTTATTTGCGCGTCTACAGTTCACGCACGAGGGGGATTTGTTGCAGGTTGAGGATGGGTGGGGTTCTCCGCAAATTTCGCAGGTTTCATCATTATGGCAGTACTTTGCTACGTGGCCATATCGCTGGCAATTTCTGCACCTTTGGACTGTGGTGTGTGGCCGCAGTCTGCAGAGATTGTATCCCAGTGGTATGCCTCCATCTTGGATTACTGCCATGGCTAATTTTTCTGACAGAATGAGGTGCCAGTCCTTGCATGAGGGTCTTTTAGAAGGAACGGCTTTAATGAATCGGATTTCGTCTGGGTGATAATCGTAAATTTCATCCAACGTCGAGGTAATATAAGTTAGTGTTGTTCCGTCGGGAACTCCAAACAGGATAGTTTTGTGAAATGGGAGGGTTTTAATGCTGAAGAATAGATCTTCAGCAATTCTAGCATGGGATTTTAGATCACTTAGGACGACTTTCGTTTCTTCGGCGGATCGGCAGAAGAGTTCCAGTTGTCTTCGAAGGCATTTGATTTCCAATACTACTTTTGGACAGGCGATATTTTGTTTTTCGAGCAGGTTTCTAATAGCCAGTCCGGACATGGAGCGTTTCTTGCCCCTGACCACAATTGTTCGAAGATGCCTCTCCTCTCCTGGCCTCCGCTGTGGCTCCGCCGGTACTACCTCCTCTGTCGGTGAAGGGAACTCTTGAGACTTGCCGTCCTGATCATTATAGAGCAGGGAAGGTTGTTGACTGCGAAGGTATGCGTCCCTATCATTATCAATTCTTAATTTGTCTAGTCTGCTATGGAGACTTTCCTCAAGCCTGGCTACTATTTCTTCAGTCTTTGGGATCTGTTGGATCTGGCTGGCAATGTTCTCGTTTAGTGTGGTGAGCTGTTCCTTAAGGAGATCTGCTTTTAAGCGGAGCTTTTCAAACTCCTGTTTGGACTCCTGTACTGATTTTTGATTGGCGTGGTCTTGTTTTCTGATCGATTGGAGGATCAGTTTCACATTTTTCAGGTGGTCAGCAGATTCCTCTGTGAATGTATTTTCGTCCTCTGACAGGACTAAGGTAACGAGGGATTTAGCCTTGTTTGCCAATTCGGCAATGGAATATGTTTGGCTTTCTCCCATTGTGAGCAGCGATGGTATGTGAGAAAAAATAAAAAATGGCTTTGAGAACTATAATGGCAGATATAGTTTTTTAAAAAATATTATAAGTCAGAAGAATGATCCGCGGGTTGTGGGAACCCATCTACAGGCCCCTGTGCGCCGTCCCGGCCTGTTGCATGTTTAGGTTTGGAATAGTGGGTGGGAAGGTAACGAGGCATTTAGTCTGTGAGCCCCTGCATCTGCTCAGCACTGTAATTAGATATGTTAGGAGTTGTTTTTGGATAAAATTGTTGTAATTTTATTTTAGGGCGTGGGGGTACTGGACAAGAAGAATTTAAGGTGGGTTTGGACATGAGTGTCGAAATATTTTAAGTTTCCAGTAAAAATAAAATTTTTGCAAAAAAAAAAAAAAAAAAAATGAAAAAAAAAAATGAAAAAGAAAATTAAAGCTCGAATTAAATGTGTATTAGGAGATGAAAAAACACGTTTATTGTTGAAAATAAAGAATTTAATATTTTTGCTGAGTAAGTTAGTCCAGCAGAACACGGGAACACAGGTTAAAGTTTAAAAATTTGCTGGACGCAGGAACATAGGGGACTGGACATTGAAGAAAGTATGGGGGGGGGGGGGGGGTTGGACTTAGATGAATTTTGAAGTGGGTTAGGACTGACGAAATTTAGGATATAAGGGCCGAAATGTTCTAAGTTCCCGTAAAAAAAAAAAAAAAAAAAAAAAAAAAAAAAAAAAAATGAAAACGATAGTTAAAGTTCGAATTTAATATGCATTGGGAGATGAAAAAATAAGTTTATTGTTGAAAATAAGGAATTTAAAATTCTTACTGAAAATAAGATAAGGGTCCAGCAAAACACAGGTTAAAAATTTAATAAGTTCTGCTGGATTCAAAGTTCCTAGTGATTTTTTCTTTTCTTTTTTCTCGCAAAAAGGAAAAAGAAAGTTAAAGTTCGAATTGTTGTATTGTTATTGTATTATAAAGTTCGAAAGTATGTATTTGGAGATGAAAAATCATGTTTATTGTTGAACATGAGGAATTTAGTATTTGTACTGGAAGTAAGTTAAGAGTCCAGCAGAACACGGGACAATGAGGGAAAAATCTTTAAAAGAGGGGTGGGAGAATGAAGCATTTTTGAAATATTGTTGGATTTTGACAAATTACAGGTAGAAGGGACATACAAAAAAAATGACATGTAAACAAATTGGCTGCTAAGCCCGTCCAGAAACCACCGCCGGACACGGGGGAATTGAACAGAAGTGGCTGAGTCTCTAGAAAATCAAGTCTCAAGAACAACTTTTTCTAATTTGTTGAAATGGTGAGGGAAAAAAAAAATAATACAAGCTTTATTTGCAATATGGGAATAATTTCAAAGTTCAGTAATTGAGAAAAAATTTCAATAAAATGATAAACACTTTTAATTTAAATAAATATGTGGTTAGATAAAATAGAAAATAAAGTCAGATGGGGAGAAAAAAGAAAAAAAAGTTTTAAGTTTTGAAAAATAAATGAAAAACTGAGAATAAGTTAGAGTCCGAAATGAGCTAAAAGCTTGTAGGAAAAAAAATGTTTCTTATTAGATAATTAAGAGTAAAATTAGACAACATTGTCTCGATTGAAATCAGCAGCAATTAACCCGCATTAGGCCTGCTATTAGAGTTAGGATGAGACAATCAAGAAGTGTAGCAAAACCCGAACCATGTGCTCGCTATGGGCCGCGAAATTCTAAAATGGAGGGCGAAAACCACAGCCAGGCGAAGCCCAGACACCCCACTGGTCACCAGGTCGCGTCCCCTACAGTGAGCAATCTCTAGTGGTATGGGAAACATCCAATACTCCATTTACGGAAGAAAAAAAAAATCCATTTCCCTTTCTACCCTTCTTTTTAATGAAAAAAAAATCCCTCTTTTTCTTCTCTTCCCCCCCCCCCTTTTTTAAAAAAGAAAAAAGCCGGCAATTTTGAAGAGAACCCCACCGCCCCATTCAAAACAAGCCACCAAAACCAACCCTAGACACCCCGATGATTCCCTAAAAAACTTGAATTAAAGACTCCGAACCCAAACCACATTGCACAATTATCCCAGAATACTATAAGCTTTCAAAAAAAAAAAAAAATGCAATTTCTTTTCTCCTTTCTTTCCCTTCTTTTTCCCTTTTTTCCCCCCTCCCCTTATTTGGCCTAATGGAAAATAATTAAAAAAAAAGAAAAATGTCAGTTTTTTTAACCAATTTTAATCATTAAGAATATAAAGAACATTAAAAAAAAAAAAAAAAAAAAAAAAAAAAAAAAATACAAGAATTATTTCGAAAAAGTATGTACAATAAGTTATTTTTGTTTATGTTGCGCTGTCCATCAGAAATAAAAGTTTAACATATTAGGAAGAAAAAAAAAGAAAAGTCTTAAAGTTCCCCCCCCCCCTTTTTTTTTCTTTCCTTCTCTTTTTTTTCTTTCTTTTCCCTTCCTTTCCTTTTAATTATTCCCCCTTCCTTCTCTTTACCTTTTTTTTTTTTTTTTTTTAATTTTTCCCTTTACTTTTTCTTTAAAAAAAAAAACAGATTTTATTTACATGCAGTCCAATAAATAGGTTATGTTATTTTTACTAATCTGCTTTAAATAAGTAATTTGTAACGTCATCTCTATAAACGCTGATTTAACATGAGTCTAGTGGTAATTGAAAATTAAAAGTATTATTTCCAAACGATCTTATTATGCTTGGACATACAGGAAAGTGTGCAGTGGAAAGCTAAAGACACTCTGAGTATTATGGGGGGAAAGTAAGATTAATATATATATATATACATATACACACATACATACTGCATGTATACATACACATATACATGCGGAGGTAAAATTAATATTTAAACACTGTTTTTAAAATTGTGATAAAGCCGGTTACTTGAATGATTGAAATTAGATTGTAGAAGGTTTGTTATAAATCACCCCCCCCCCCCCATTATTAAACTACATTAAGTGGCGTGAGTGTAATCTTATTTGAATGCCTTTTTGTCTCACAAACACTACTAGTCATAAACACTGATTTCTTAGGTTTTCTACTGGCTTTAAGTTTTTTAAGTTAATGATGTTACACAATAAAAGAAAATAGATAAAAAAAAGAAAATAAAAAGACCGTAGCCAAGATAATTACTCTTTTTAACGTGGTTTATGTAGAAAAAAAAAAATAGGGGCTAGTAAATATAACACGACCACCAATGAGTGACCATGAGTAAATAAAAATGGCAAATACGGTTGTGATTAATTCTGGCTTTCCTCGTCGCCGTTGGGAAACCATTGAGAGAGAAAAATCATTCAGTTTACTCTTGATAGCGCTAAATAGAAGCATGTTTCTACGTGTGCGACATATTACGCCACATATGTAAGCTCGAGGCCAACGAAAACGAAAAGCTACCGCGGTGCTTTCGGCGTTTCTTTTTATACAGACCGCTCTAGTCACGTGATGCTCAAATGCTCTAATGCAGATGTACGAAAAGAGCATCACGTCACACTAGCGGTCTGTAAAAAAAAAGACACGTGGAATGCACCGCAGTAGCCTGTCTTTTTCGTTAGCCTGGTGTAAGCTCTTGGGTAGGAAGGAACGCAAAGGATTGGAGATGGGAGGAAAGAGAAAAATTAATTTAGGCTTTGGTTTTTCGGAAATTCTGTTTTTCGGGGCTCCGGAGCCCAGTATTTATGAACTGCGGTCAATTCCGACCAATATTTAACTGTTCACTAAAATCAAAGAAGTACCGGAGCTGAGCTCCAGCGCAAATTAAGTACTGTTCGGTGCTTATATGCTCGTATTTCTTGATAGAATCAATTACCTATACTTAAATTGCAATTGACTGATAAAAGCTGTTGGTCTGTCAGATCTCTGTTGTCTTCTCTCGGTCAATCCCATATTCCTATGAGACCAAAGTACCTCCTTTTTCTAAAAATTGAGATTTTTCGAATTTCGTTTTTTGTATGCAGTTGCTTAAATTTGCCGCTTTTTATTGCCGTTTACAATTTTCATTAAAAATAAATTTAAATATTTTATTTGGTGTAAAATACTTAGAGGTGATTAAAAAAAAAATAAGACTGCTTCTCAATAAACTGGGACTGTCGTAATGCTGTTTGGTATTTTCACAATTTCTAAAAAATAAGGGCAAAAGCTAGCCTTTTCTAATTTATTCATTGGGATAAAATATTTTATTTTTATTCGTTAGGAAAGTATTGTATTCTTGAAATGAAGCAGACTTTTTCAGTTTTCACGTTTCACGATTAAATGAATTAAGCTGAGAAAGTCTTGAAATAGAGATGTTTTCAAAGGCTCCCAAATTGCTTTTTCACACATCTCATATCTATCATATTATATTATACTAGCTGAGCCGACCGGCGTTGCCCGGACCCGTAATAATATTCTTAAACGAAACTGAAATTTGTACTGCAAAATCTCATAAAAAGACACAATCTCGAACCGAACGAACCTCGAACCCGGTCCCCGTTGCCTACAGCACCGTCTAGCAGGCGTGCTGCGCAGGCACTGCAAAATCTTGCAAAAGAAACCCAATCTCGAATATTTTAGTACCACATTTCACCATCAGGGGTGGAACTCTGTTCTTAACAAAACTGTTTCTGAACTAAACTCCGTTAAACAACCTATTCTTAGATATGGATCAAGGGGGTGGCAGATTTAAGCAAGAATTTAAGATATTTGCTGAAATTACTATTCGAAAATAGTGGTAAGTGCACTTTTGAAATTTGTATATTAAATAAGTAATATTTATAACAGGGCTCCGTCAAAAAACCGCATCTAAAACGGTAGAAAACTGTATGGTTTTAAATATTTGATCGCGCCCTCACAATTTGTTTTATCGCCTCCCTCCCCCCCCCCCCCCGAAATTTCATGCCCCTTGCTTTTTAAAACCTTTACTATGTGTTATAAACTATCTGAAACTGCCAAATCGATCGGTTCGTCAGTTTCCTTAATTTTAACCTACCTGTAGATATATTAGATTCGCGTTTCAACAAAGCATTTCTTTTCCTTTTTAAAAATCGAATTTTTTATAAAACAAAAACTTGTGGATCTATTTTCATAAAATTTAGATACTATTAAACAGCGTTTAAAGATAGGACTAGATGCACAACTTTAAAATCTGTAAATGGTGTACAGTACAATGTCTAAAGTTCGGACACCCAAAGTTCGGAATTGTCCAAAGTTCGGACTTTCCAGCGGCAGTAGGTATTCAAGAAAGGAGGGGGAAATTGTTGAAACAAACAAAGAAAGAAAAAGGGTCTGAAAGACACTCTTTTTTTTAGAGCAAACAAACTTTATTACTGAATCTTGAATCATATCTATGTACAGAATAAAAGAAAAACTTCTTAATGATAAACCTAAGTTAATAAAGCAGCGCACATTAACTGAAATGTTCAATAGTCCAGTATGTTACAATTTGTTCTTAAGGCTGTTCTCAACTGCTCTGCTCAACAAGCGCAAAACGCTTTGACACATTTACAAATTCATTTTTTAACGGAAAGATATAAAATTGGAAGACCTGACTATGGAAGCGATTTGGTATCTAACTGTGTTTTCCATTTTTTGATAAATAAATTGCCTATTGAGTTATAAGCGATTTTGATCACGTATCAAATACGTTTTTCACCTTTTTCTGGGTGGTTATTCTTCTTTCGAGCGGAAATTTAGTTCAAAACGTCCACTTTGCAACTATTTTCTGAAAGATCTATTGTGTTTGCAAAAAAACGGAATAAACAGTATGATTATATAGTTTCTGAACAAGAATACCTTCTAGTTTCATGCATTTACGAACAAAAATGAACTAAAACTTATGCCATAAAGCTACTCTTTTGGATTTGAGAGCAGCCTTAAATTGTATGTTTCCTTAAATAAATGTTTTTGTTTTACTTTTTATCTTGTTATGATTTATTTAATGAAAATGACTGTTAAATTTAGTATTAATAGCTGTTAGATGCAGTTTTTAATATATGAACGTCATATTTTGCCTATTTCTCTTTTTATTGAAAAAGCAGTGGTGTAGTCGTAAAAAAAACAGAGGGCATACGTTCTAAGCAAAGGGTATACGCTCAAGGCAGAGGGTATACCCCCAGTGTATATATACTATAGCTTTCTTGAGAAACAGAGGGTATGCGGCGTTCCTTAAAAAATCCAGAGGGTATACGGCGTATACCCCCGTATATCCTCCACTACATCCCTGTGAAAAAGCAATATTTTTGATGATCCAAAGTTTGGAAAACTCTGAAGTTCGGACGTGGTAAAGTCCCGAGGATTCCGGACTTTAGACTTTGTATTGTATTTTAAAAAACTCGACGGCGTTCCGAAGGATCCTAGTATAAAAATAATTTGCGGTTAGAGGTTTTTATTCCATAGCCAGTGGTGTGCGATGCAAACTCCTGCCTTTCGCTATGAAAGTTTTCTCAAAAAGCTATGCTTCTTTGAGCGTAAATAAAAGAGATCTTATAAATGGATTTTTAATGGAATTTAAGCTATTTGCAGGAGTATAAAGATAATTTTTAGAATTTCTGAAAGGGGAATATTTTCTGCGTCTGGCTGTGTAATTTTCGAATTTTTAGGCCCAGTAAAATTTGAGATACAGCTCTTTATAAAAAAGCCCAGTACATTTATCGCCTTTGCAGCGCTTTAATTATATTAACCCCTCACCATCTCTTTCAGTTTTCGAAGAAATTGTCTGCGGTTTAATAAAAGTCCATGCTTTTGTTGAATTATGAATAATTTTCCATTCTTTTAATTTGCGGTTTTTAATTAATTTCTCAACTAATTATTAGATTTTTAAAATTCTGAATCTCAGGTGCATCATAAGACCCTCTGGGCTACTTTCACAAAAATTTTGAGCCTCGTACGTACCGTAGATTTTGCTAGCCATCGCGAACACACACACACACACACACAGGGCGATGTGTTCTTTTATTAGTATAGATAATTTAAAATTTCCTTTATGTAGGCAAACATCTTTTTCGCTAGACGACAGAATACGAATTTGTTTCTAACTTTCCTGCACCTTTAAGGTATTCACTTAAAATTACTCCATGGCAAATATTGAGGTTAGACCATTCAGAGAGATACCGACCTAAATCATGTTAGCACTGGATGTGATAACAACCGAAACCTTGTTCGTTCTACATGAAAGCACACTTTAAATGATTCTCCGCAATCAACGTGAACTTGCTTGTATTACCTATGATGAGAACACCCATTAATTGTTATTTGGTCCCAGCGTCTGCGCATGATTACCAGGCGTATCTGGACAAAGAAAGAATTGTCTGCCCCAGATACTATTTTCAGGTACATAGCCAAACATACTATCATATCCAAATACAGCAAAATATGCAAAGGCGGAATAGCAAAAAACTACAAACAAATCCGTTTTAGAGAAGATTTCCGTCATAGCGGCATTTCTAACTGTACTGTATTTTTTTCTGCGGTATCATGAAAATTTACCATTTAAAGCAGAATTCTGTTTTAGACAGGCTCCATATTCACAAGATTTACTGTATAAATAAGTTACATATAAAGACATTCATTGATTATTTTCAATTGACAAAACAATATTTAAATTACAAAAAACGTAGAAAAAGTTCTTTCGGCTTTCGGCGCTTTTCATTATCTCGTATTTTGAACTTCAATGACGAAAAGCTATTTCATCTGATGGACAAGCGCTCCAGAATTTTGGTGACCCCATGATTGCCTAATTGTAAAACTGGCCCTGTGGTCCATAGCACTGATTATTGGGTCTTAAATCCAGCACTATCTTATCTTAGCAATCGTGATTTAAAAAAACAATCTTCTCCAAATAAATATCAAAACACGAATCAAATTGTAAACAAACACCTAAATAACAAGTAAAAATTAAATTTAAAAAATCAAAAAAACCCGAGCGAACTAATTAATTATTTCACATCAATGTGAAAGTATTTTTTTATATTACTTACCTATTTTTTTTATTTACTTGTGTTGATGACTTTTAAGTTGTGTTTAATTGTTAGTTCCTATCTATAAACACTGTTTTGATGAGGCCTATAGATGTCTATGATGGCTAGAGTTGCAGTAAAGTTAGAGATCCTACCTACACAACTTTCAGGTTGTGTAATATTTAAACGGAGCTTCTGACAGTAAAATAGTCAATGAAACATCGTCTTCATTTTGAAAGACCTATCCAATGATATGCCTCTCAATATGATGCGTAAAAATTTGCTTTCGTCTCTACCGCCATTTTGTATTTTACGGCCGCCATTTTGAATTTATGAAAATAAAACCTAGCCTATAACCATCGGCCGGTAAGATGAATCGATAGAGACCCCATTCATTAAAATCCATCCAGCCGTTGGCATGTTTCGAGGGTATAAAGAAATCCACATACCCAGATACGCGTGAAACACATAACCCTTCTTGGCAGTCGGGTAATAAAAGCTGAAATATTAATCTCTCTTCTCATACTTTAATAGTGCAACAGAAAAGTGCCTTAAAACTCGGCTTTTCTCAGGCTTGCAAGCCTTTCATTTTCAAAACTATTAATTCCCATTGAGTTTTTCAGATACATTAAATAAAACTACGCCTTCTTAAAAACAAACTTTACATCATATCCCCGTTAATATTAATATTTCTAACAGTTCAAATTACTATAATCATAATCTTTTGTGTGCTTTAAAAGAAATAAAATTTAATAAACATCTCATTATAACAAAAATTCATAAAGGTGGCCTAGTTGTTTTAATGGCTAAACAAGACTCTTTTGATAAAATTGATGTTATTTTACATGAACGTCTTTACATTGACTTTTAAAAAGATGCTATTAATTTACATCTTTCTAATATATAAAAAGAAAAGGCAGTCAATAGTTTTCTTCTTCTTTTTTCGTATAAAATAATCATTATAAATATTCTGTAATTGCTCATTCAAACATCTGGGCTCGTTTCTATCCTTTACCGAAAGTTCTTAAAATCTGTGTTCCTTTTCTCTCTAATATTGGAACTCAGGAGCGTAACAAAGGAAAAGAGGGTCAATGGATACAGTTATATTGGACCCCGAGCTGAAAGGGTCTGTCAGAGGTTCTAACATGCTTATTAAGAAGAAGTTTGGTATTTTGGGGCATATAGATGAACTAGAGTCCTCCGCGTTGACTTATGCCCGCCCCGAAACCGCAAATTTCATTTGAAGTCATCCGAAACATGATCCGAACTCAACAAAATAATTTTCGTCCACCCGACAAAAATTCTTTTTGTCTATCCGCAACCGAAGACAAAGAAAATTAATCTACAAGCTAATGCAATTATGGAAAAATAGCTATAATCATATCTCTATGTCAATTTTGTCATTTATATAGAAAATTAAACTTTTAAAGAATCGTACTTTCTTTTCAAAAATCGAGTCAACTAATACCCGACCCTCAAAAATCAAAACTCTACCCGAACTCGAAACGATTAGAGTGAACCTTATCCGTAGCCAAAAAATTAGTACCAACTACACCCGATGCAGGACTCTAATGGGAACTCATAACTATAATCTGTATAATCTATAATATGTTCACATTTCTATATTGAACCTTATGAAAATAAATTTATTTGCAAGAAACAATTTCATCATAATTCATCCTTATCAAATTTCATTTTATTTCTAGTGTGATCCAGATCTGGTGTATCCCGGTTGGGAAAAATACAAAAGCGATGCCATAATGACCAAGAACAAGTACAACAGTTTATTGAAATATATCTTGAGAACTTACGGAATCCAACATGAAGCAGAGGTAGTATCTGGAGCATTCACCAAACTGCATTGTCGATTTCTGGAAAAAAATCGGTATGAGGTTGAGGAGGTAGCTGTCGCATGCATAAAACAACTGAATGAATGCATGTATCGAGAGTTTTTGGAAGAATTTACAGATGCTGATGCTGACGGTTTCGTAACCTCCATTTTACAAAAAGCTTCTGCATGGTATGTGGTGACGTATTCTGTTCCAGATGCAAATTTTTTGAGTTTCCCATGGATTGTTTCTGAATATCTAGTACATATTAAACTCAGAAATAAACCTTCAGTTAGTCCCCCTGCATTGTCGCCTGCAATAATGAAACTGGATGAAAAAATAATGGAAAACAAAAACAGATCACTACTTCCCTATTATGAAAAAAAATCAGAAATTTGGAATAAATATCTTATTTTGTGTGATAATGACACAATTGATTGTGCTGTACAGTCTGTAATTCTCTGGGGTCAGAAAGAAGGCATTATTGAAAAACCAGGCTGTGAAAAAGAAGGGTGTAGCATAGAGGTGCTCATTCAATTAGTATTACATGTTGCACAAATGTTAGGATATACAAATAAGGGCGATATGTTTACAAGAAAAAACATGGGTACTTTCTCCTCGGGGCTATTATTATTGGAATACTTAAAATTCTGTTCCAATTTACGCTTTCTGAAACCTAAAAAGATTAAAAAGACATTATCCTTTTCTGTGCCAGGATACGAAAAACTGGCTAAGCATGCTGTTGCTTCTTATTATAAGTTCGCAATATCGGGTTCCTTCCAATTTCTGGATAATGATGAACGAAACGAAAAAAAAATTATCCAAATGAAAACTGTTTATAAAAACCGCAAGGCTTTTCCTTCTCCTAAGGAAGCTGAATACATTTTGAAGAAGACTTCCAAAGTCAATGAAATAAGTATTCGAGAAGTTCTACAAACTGAATTGGTATGCATTAGTGCAAAGGGAACAGAATCAGCTGTAAGGAGTCTTAAGGTGATCTTAGAAAAACCGGATGTTACTTTGAAAAAAATTACACGGGAATCAAATAAAACAAAAACAAAATGAAATCTACTATTTGTACTTCCATCCATTCTTGTAGATTTTATATAGTGCATCTTTTGTGCATAAAATACAGTCATTTTGATTAGTTTTAGTTTCCTTGAACTTATGAAATAAATATTGCCGAAAGTGTTGTTCAATATACAGGGTGTCCGGTCTCAACGGTGTCCAATGGCTAATTCCTAAATCGTTAGTCATAGACATATAGTTCCAATTACAAAAATGTTTTAAATCAGGTAAAGAAATATTTTAAAAGCGATTTGGGTCAATAAAAACATTTCTTAAAAAATTACGAAATTTAAATTTTTATACGGTCCCCCGGTCCTATAAGTTATATTTAGTGAAATTTTCCTTTTACACTAACAAGTAATACAAAAAAAGTCCCGTTATTCTACGATTAAAATTGACCGAGTAATAGCTGTTTAAAGTTGGAGCATATTTTTTGCTGCAAATTGGGGGTCATTCACAAATTTAGTCGAAATATAATTTCGTCAGATATAAAAAATGTTTGGGAGTAAAATTAACATTGCAATATAAATTTGAAATCTTTAATCATTCTGGCATATTAATGGAAAATATACAATTTGTAATATACATTTAAGAAGAAAGAAAAAACAGAATTTTTGTTAAGTAAAATGATTCTAAATTAACAGCCTCAATTCTTTACAAAATGGTACGTATTTTAAAATATTATTAGATTGCACAAGCCTGCAAAAGTTGGGTTATGTCATGTTTTTTAGCTTTTGATAATTGATTCTTATATTATCCGAAATTGACCGTCATTTTTAACTATCATATCAGGATTTTTCGCAAATTGCAAATTTCAAAGTTAAGAAGTTCAATGTTAAAATTGAATTTCCTCCCCATCTCATCGGACCACTCGGCTGTTTAGCTGTAAGAATCCCAGGATAAGCAAAAATATCGAATAATTTTTTTAATAAAATAAAATAAAATAAAAAAATATTTTACATATGTTTTATAGTATGAGATTTTCGCTATATTTTAACTTACACATTTGCGATTTGCAAAAAAATTCTAATGTGATGGTTAAAAATGAAGGTCATTTTCAGATTCAGTGTTAAAAAGTGCGTAAAAATCAATTATCAAAAGTTAAAAAACACAACCATCTCCTCTACTTTATAGTATTCGATTTTTGTTATTCTTTAAATTTGAAAATTTATGAATTGCGAAATATCCTCACATGATGGTTAAAAATTAAGGTAATTTTCGGATTCAGTGCTAAAAAATACATAAAACTTAAAAAACCCAACAATCGCAGTCTCGTATTATCTAATCTAAAAAATTTTCTTAAACTCCTTGGCAGAAGTCTATCCGAAATTTTTTGTGTTATCCTGTAAAATAAGTATAAATGGTAACCACCGAAAATCTTAATAATATTAGATTGTTATCGGATTTGCGCCAGTATATTAAATGCAATCTCGATCGGATATTTAAAAGTGGGTTAAAGTTCGAGTACAAATTTTGAACTGGAAAAACATACATACGATTGTTGAAGTAACATAAAAACTTATAAAAAAACATAATTTTTGTTAAAAGAAATCATAAGAGAAACAGTCTCAAATCCTGACAAAATAAAACATATGTTATTTTAGCTAATTTGAGACTTAATCATAATACTTGTAGTATTTTTTTTTCAAAGCGCAGATACACATGAAGCAGATACACATCTTCGAATACTTTAAACACTTGGTATATGATCCCTCAAAGCCAAGCCGAACTCATTTGTTTTCAGAGTAGAAAAGTGGCATAAGTCATACATTTCTAAAGTTTCATAACTCGCTCAATTTTAGCGTTATATGAATGGGACTTTTTTTTGTCTTACTTGTCAGTGTAATAGGAAAAAATTACTAAATATAACTTATAGGACCGGGGGAACGTATAAAAATTTAAATTTCGTAATTTTTTAAGAAATGTTTTTATTGACCCAAATCGCTTTTAAAATGTTTCTTTACTTGATTTAAAACATTTTTGTAATTGGAACTATATGTCTATGACTAACGGTTTAGGAATTAGCCATTGGACACCGTTGAGACCGGACACCCTGTATATGAGGACGTAAGTTTCAAAACTCGACTTATTCAAAATTTAAAAATTCGAGTTTTGTCCATCAACCTATTATATTGGTGAACCTGCGTCGAAAAAACACTAAAATCTGCAAAAAAAAAAAAAAGTTGTTTTATCGTATATTTCTAACATTGTAAAATCTTGGTTTACAACGAAAACCAATGGACGCAGTCGGAGGTTATTCGCGATTTACCAAAGTTTGATTTTCTGGATAAGGCGAGTTTTGAAACTCCCGTCCTCATATATACATACATACACACACACACACACACATATATATAAGGGTCATATATAAGACACATATATATAGCTGCTAATATAGTAAAAGCTTTCTAAATTACAATGATCAAAAGCTAAAATGATTTCCTACTATTGTAATATGACCTTCTTAACCCTTTGTATCACCGTGTTGCAGATCTGCAACATACCCAAAACGTCATTGTTATTTCAACAGTAAATTTCAAAAGACGATTTTGTTCATTTTTGTTATTCTATTACACTACTATTAACATAATTATTTCATTAAATCCGCAACAAATGTCGATACTGATTTTTTTTTTTTTTTTTTTTTTTTTTTTTTCGCGCCAAAGTTTTATTTATCGCTTGATCAGCTACACGTGATTTTTGCTGAATTAAGCTTTAAAATATAGGGGTTAAAAAAGTCTGCAGACGTCTACAAGTATATTATTTTCAAAGGTGAGTTTAAATTCTTTATTTAAAGACCATTTTCGAATTAGGAAATTTATAATATGTATAAGATAAACGTAAACTTTTGTTTGTTGCAGATCTGCAACAACGCGCCATATCTTCTCTTGTAATTGATTTTTTAAAAATATCGAAAGAGCATCGAAAATATTTTCTAATGGTTATTTAAGTTGCATTTCTTTCAGAAGAGCAAAATTATTGAAAAGGGAAAACATTAGTCTGTTTTTATATTTAATTGCTATAGGGTAAGTTAGGGATCTCCCCCACGCCCCTCTGTAAAATTAACAAGTCCAAAGCTAGCAAAATAGGGAAAGGTCTCGTAGAAAAAAGAATTCAACAGAAAAGCATAGAGCGCTTACTCAACATATTCCACCAAAACAAGTGCGCCTAGACGAAAATGGGCACTGGCCATATTGGGCAGAAAAAATAATACGTTGTAAATATTCCGATTGTAAAAACTTTAATCAAACTGTTTGTGAGAAATGTGGTGTGGGACTTTGTTACAACAAAACAGTTGTTTCAAAAATTTTCGTACAAATTAAAATTTTAAATATTTTCAGCTTTTTTGCCATTTGGCAAGATGTTGCAGATATGCAACAAAGCCATTTTCCAAATAAAATTTTATTTTTCTGTTCTGATTTTTTTTTTTTTTTTTTTTCCATGCTTAAAATGATGCATTTTAATATCTGTGTAAGAATTTTTCAAATCGGGGTTGTTGAGTTACAAAGGGTTAATGAAACAGTTATTTTGTCTTTCACTAATAAATGTCGTATGAATTTGTATTTTTCTATAAATGTTTAGAAAATGGTTGATGGAAATACATTTTAAGGCTGACAGCTAGAGTTCATGATTTTTTTATAGTCTTTATATTTTTTAACAAATTTTAAATGTAATTAAGATAGTCGAAATAGTGTATTTCAAAGGGCTAATTATGTTTAGTTTGTATGGTTTCTTTTCAATTATATTGTTTAAACGAAAAAAGAAGAAAAGCTCCAAGAAGGACCAAGTTCTCGTTTTTGAGGTTTTTTTTTTTTTTTCACTTAAAAATAAGATAAATGTACAGATTTTTTAGTATTATTTAAGATTATAATAGATCCAAGTTTTTGTCTCAAATTTGAAAATTTACTCTTAAAAAAAATCTACTCAAAATCGAGCATCCAAATCTTTTCTAAGTTTTTTTTCTTTTTTTTTTTTTTTTTTTTTTTAATAGTGCAATGAACAGATTTAAGGAATTGCTTATATAGTAATATTATAAAAATAATTTACTCGGAAATTACAGAATTTTGTTGAGTTATAAGCAAAAAAGAGTTTAAGTACAAGAATATACTATGCTCAAAACGGAATTAATTTTTGTTGTGCTATAAGCTAAAACAACAAAGAAAAGGAATTTTTTAAATGGTGCATTAGATATTACGGGAAGGTGAGGGTAGGACAGGGTAAAAAAATATATTTATTTTAATATAAAAAATATGCTAAAATATAATTTGTGCCTTTAAATTATTACTACCTACCCAGTAAATAGTTATCGTGATTTATGTATGCATATTTTTTTGTTTTGAAAAATTGAACTTACACAAAGAACTACTCATAATAATTTAAGATTTTTTTCGCAATGAAATGGTACAGTGTAAAATGGATTAAAATTTTAGATGTAATTGATATTTTTGTCAGTAATTCATATTCTACTTTGTAATTAGGAAAAAATAGGTACAGTCATGGAAAAAAAAAAAAAAAAAGTAAACACCCCCGACTAACTCCTCAACAAATTATCGTAGAAGAAAGTTACCGGTTCCGAACGATTGGAAATAAAGTCTACGTTTAAATGATGTATATAAAATTTGCTTAGGGGGCCATCTACATAAGAAAACGAACCATAACTTCTTTTTTTTTCAATTGCAGTACACACTTTTGACAGCATAAATGAACTCTACACCCTTCAATTGGCCTAAAAACAAATTTTTATGCAATTCGTACCATAAGTTTCCGAGAAATTAATTATTTTAAAACGAGCGTATTTTAAGGGCTGTATCCAAATTGAAGTTCGGTACCCCATTGTCAACCGAGAGAGCCCTCTTCTTGATCAAGGCACCACTCAAGCAGGCAATGAAGCCGGTTAGATTACAGGACAGTAGAAGAAATTTCAAAATATCTACTAACTTCTATCATAGACGGCCCCTTAAACCACCATTTTGACGTTTTTTAAGCATAATTTGAAAACGATTTGGAAGAAAAATGTGAAATTTTGTATTTGCATAAAGCAGGACTTAATAAATCTAAATCCATAAAAAAAAACTCAAGGTTGCAATTCATAATTTTTTCGAATATTAATTTCATAATTCATATCATAAAATTATAAAAATTTCAAATTCAGCGTATTTATGTTTGGGTATATTAAAGTTATTGCTACACAAAAAAATTAGCACATTAGGAGCATAATTTCAGGAGATACAAATAAAAATATGAAAATGTAATTTAACATTAGTAGCACTAAATTTTGAATGTTTATAATTCAAAAACTTATTCAAATGACTTGAAATTTGGTTTCTAGACGTAGTTTGAACCGAAGATTTGAAATATCTCGTTAAAATTGGGTATTGCCATTGAAAAAAATGAAGTTTGGATTCGTTTTAATTTGTATATGGCCCCCTAAGCAAATTTTCTATACATCATTTAAAAGTAGACTTTATTTACAATCGTTCGGTACCAGTAACTTTCGTTTACGATAATTTGTTGAGGAGTAGCCCTTAGTGGGGAAGGGTCGTTCTTACGGGTAATATTAATCATATTCTGACAACAAAGCCCTTTGACAGCAAAGATAAGAGATCCCACTAGAACTTGTGAAATGCAGAATGGTAGCCATTTGGTTTCTTGGTGGTTTTTAGAGGCGTTCGAAAAGCACCCAATTCCATGTGATTATTTACTCTATTCGTTAAATGGACAGCCCCTTAAGATCCCTCTCAATGACATCGACTAGCCTTGGCATCTGGCCTCCAGGAAGAGATATCTGTACTTCGTAATGTGTTTTTGCTGCCGTTTAACATTATTTTTAATTCTTAATTTCTTTCTTTTCTTTCTTTCTTTTTTTTTTTTTTTTTTTTGAAAAGATAAATATAATATATATATTTATAATCTTTAATAGATTTATTTTAGTCATTTACTTTCGATTGAGATTTTCCATAAAATATTCATTCAGACATAAGGGAAAGGCTGTTTTTTTAACGATTATGTTGAATTCAACTGACGCAAATGTTAGACAATAAGTTGATAACGTTTCAAAACGTCATAAAATATTCATTCAGATAAAAGGGAAAGAATGTTTTTTAACGATTATGTTGAATTCAACTGGCGCAAGTGACGTACATGTTAGACAATAAGTTGATAATGTTTCAAAACATTTAACCCCTTGAGGGACAAGCAAAAATGCCTCTAAATATTGAATTCTCACCGGAATAATTGTTAAATTCTATTTTTAAATAAAGAAAAGGATTTTTTTAACGATTTTCCTCCAAAGTTGAAAATATAAAATTTAGTTAAAATGTTCTGGTGAGAAACTTGTTTAAATTAGACGGGATATATTTTATCTCACCGCCCCTCAAGGGGTTAACAAAAATGAATGCTTTCTAAACTTTTGTATGTAATTCACCTTACGCTTATGACTTTTTCTCCAAATATATATATATTTCTCTCAGCGAAACTTTTTAACATTTTTATGAACTCATTTTTTTAAACGTAAGATTTGAATACTGGGAAGCATGACTATAGAAGTGATTGGAATCGAACAGTTTTTCATTTTTCGATAAATGAATTACATCTCAAGTTATACATGATTTTTGTCTTATGACGACCTTATTTGTCTTATGTCTCCCAGAAATTCGGTTCAAAATACCAGCTTTGACAACGTTTCTGAAAGATCTTCTGCCTTTACCGAAAAACAGAAAAACTATTCGACTTTATAGCTTGTGAATAAGAGCATCTTCCAATCTCAGGTATTTATGATCAAAAATCAATTCAGGAATGTGTCAGAAATCATCCAGTTTCGATTTGAAAACAGCCTCAACCCTTTTCCCAAACCCTTACTTTCTGACGCATTTACGACTTTTAAACTATACATGAATACAATCATATTTTTTTTTATGCGCATACAATCCGCAGAACGGTGAATGCAGTATCATTCTACAGGTATACAAAATAATTCGGTTACAATACTGTCTAAGAACGGTAATTGTTGAAAGTGCGTTTTCACTTGTAATATATACTTTTAAAGCGGTATTAACAAAAATATTTTCCCACGCTCAACGTTGCCAGACTCATTTTTAAAGGTGAAAACATGAAGCTTGCTGGCGTGCTTTTTGAAGATAAGAGGCTGTGTGTTTTCATTTTTCACTCAATTAATTAGAACTCGATTTATAAACAATTATTTTTTTCAGTATGACCGTTTTTTTTTCGTCCCAAATCTCTCGCTTCGGGAAATTCGGTTCAAAATGACAACTTTGACAGCATTTTTTTGCACTGTATTCTGCCTTTATTAAAAAAAAATCAACAAACATGGCACATTATATAGTTTCTGAATAAGAGAATCTGCCAATTGGATGCGTTTCAGAAGAAAAATGAATTTAAAAATGAGACAGAAAGTAAGCAGTTTGGATTCGAGTAAATGCTTAAATTTAACTTTTTTTACATTACTTGGTATATATAAATTTTATAGAACATACACAGGTTATATACATATACATATATCCAAATGTGTTAAAATGTGTGTATTTTCAAATGTATTATGTGTTTCACAAATTATTATTTTGGATATCATTTTTCACCTTATTAAACTGTAAGGTTCTGTTGGCAGTATTCTGAAACCGTTTGACGGTGTTTCATAACCAATGATTTTTTTGTGTCTGCATATCACAACAGTCTACGGCATTTTATATTATAATCAGTTGAGGCATAATTTTTTATGTGAGAAAACTAACTTTAGTTGATGATATGAGCAAAAAGTTCTGGGAAATTTCTGAAAGTTGCGTTGTTATGCGCAAATTAACAACAAAAGCAACAAGAACTATATTCTTCAAAGTAGAGACCGTCATAGCCCACGACTTTCTATCGTTCTGCCAGATTCCGGGTTTGCTGGAAGTACAAAGTTTGTTGCCGTACCGGCACCTTCATCCTCATTAATCTCATCGACGGCTTTCAGAATCGTTAGACCTTTTCTTCAATAATTCCGGATCAACACACGTAAATCGTACTGTTCAATAGGCATTTTGGAGCCGAAGTTCCTGAACTGCTATAGATATACCACTAGTATTCTTATATACGATACAAATTCTGGTAGCTATTAGATTAAAAATTTCCCAGAACTTTTTGCTCAACCTATAATAAAACCATCTTCATAATTTTCCAGCATAGTCATATATGTAAAAAGATGTAAACACAGAAATAAACTATCAAATACAGTAGATTCTGTCTAAGGCGAAATCTGTGCAA
Organism: Maratus speciosus; assembly: GCA_963932465.1. Lineage (NCBI taxonomy): Eukaryota > Metazoa > Arthropoda > Arachnida > Araneae > Salticidae > Maratus > Maratus speciosus. The sequence goes on from CAWVRF010000699.1 coordinate 268,096, forward strand.
GCCAGAAATCTTTTTGATGCGGAAAGTCCGGCAAATCATAGAAAATAACATTAATACATGCTACTTAAGGGTGTATTACGATCCAAACTGCTTATTTTCTGATTCATTTTTAAATTCATTTTTGCTCTCAAACTCATCAATCTGGGAAATTCTCTTATTTAGAAACTACATAATGAGCCGTGTTTCTAGATTTTTTGATAAATGCAGAAAATATTGCTAAAAATGCTGCCAAAGTTGGCGTTTTGAACCGAATTTTCCGAAGCAGGAGATCTGGGAATGAAAAAAAAATGGTCATACTGAGAAAATAATTGTTTAAAACTCAAATTCAAATTAAGGCTGTTCTTAACTGCTCTGCTCAACAAGCGCAAAACGTTTTGACACATTTACAAATTTATTTTTTAACAGAAAGGTATAAAATTGGAAAGCCTGGCCATGGAAGCGATTTGGAATTGAACTGTTTTTTCCATTTTTTGATCAATCAATTACCTGAAAATAAGTTAAAACTGGTGTGAATGAATAAGAACAAAAAATCTTCTTAAAACACCATCAAAAATTTTTAAATGTGCTCGGTCTTTCGAAAGATCTGAATCTTTCTTCGTCAGGCGCAAAGAAGACGTGCTTCTACTATGAAAGTACGATTTTGAGTCTTGCTGCTGCTTTCATAGTAGAAGCACGTCTTCTTTGCGCCTGACAAAGAAAGACTCAGATCTTTCGAAAAGTCTAGCACATTAAATTTTTGATGGTGTTTTAAGAAGATTTTTTGTTCTTAATCAATTACCTATTGAATTACATGCAATTTTGATCCCGTGACAAAGAAAGTTGTCCTTTTGGATTTGAAAATACCCTTAATTGAGCAAAAAATGAAATCACACGGCCTCTTATACATCTCTTCAAAAATCAACTAAGCAAGTCTTATGTTTTTACTTTTAAAAATGAGTCTGAAAATATCTCAGAAAATTTCGAGCTGTTGAGGGCGGAAAAATATTTTTTCAAATACAGTCAAACCTCGTTAACATGAACCGCAAGGAGAATTAAACTTTTGTTCATGTTATCTGTAGTTCATGCTATCAGTATCACAAAAAATCCAGATAACAAATATTGAGAAAAATACATATAGGGGAGACTGGGGGCTAATGGGACATAGGAGCTAACGGAACAATAGAGTTTTCTCGTAAAATATAACAGTCAAAATTTATCAGTAAATGTCATTTCCAATGTTACACAAGAACATATATTGAACCACTTTTTTTCATTAGCTATTTACAAAGCAAGATGCGAGATGCGAGATATATTTAAGCATCAAGATGAGTTTTTTATATTTAATAAATATTTGTTTTGGTCAACTATTAAATCAGTTTTTAATAATAATGCCTTTTATTATGAAACTTTTATACAATGTTTTAATTTTAATCATTTATTTTTAATTATTATTTCGTACCAGAGATAAACAGTTAATTTACAATAAGCTTAAATGCAGTGGTAAAGAATTCAGGGACAATTGTGCATGTCACATAAGATCTAATGGGAGAAAACTTTGTTTCAGACATATTTTTATTTTAATAATTTGTAACATTTACATATTATAATAAACTATTAGTTATATATATATATTTTTTATCCATTAATAGATGACTGTTAGAAGTAATTGTGTAAAAAAAAGTCCTATTCTCTAGGAAAAAGGAAGCTTTCACACTTTTCTAAGAATTTTTGTTCACGTTAAGCGTCAAAATCTCTCATGGGGATATCGAGAATTGTTCATATTAAGCGAAATTTCACGTTAAACGTGTTCATCTTAAAAGGAGAAAAAACACTAGAATCCGTATTCATTTTGACGGTTACAGTGGGAACAGTTCACGTTAAAAGTAATTCACGTTAAGCGTGTTCGCGTTAACGAGGTTCAACTGTACACCCTTAAGCCGGAATCTGCCAAACAGGGAAAACCTAATTTTTGCATAAGGCGGAAAACCGATATTTTATAAAGGAAAGCATTTCGTTTATGAAATTTTAAAACTGATAGGCATATGTCAAATGCTCAACTAGCAGATATTTTAGTTAAATTTCGTAACAGATGAATAAAGTTATTTCAAAAGAAGCAAAAACTGTTTTTTTTTTTTTTAAGAAATACTATTTTACTGCAGTGTTTCCCATATAGATTTGCATATAAAAGTTATATTACTAGTAGAATAAACGTTTATGAAAATATACGTATTTTCTAAAGTACAATATATTATGCTTTAAGGTTGTACTCAAATTCAAAGCAACTTTCTCACACGTTCCCGAAGTCATTTTTATTCTTCGCAAAATTTGCAATCATTTTTATTCACTTCGTATAAAAAAAATTAATGGTGTTTCTCATTTTTTCTATTACAGCAAAAGATCTTCCAGAATTACCGTTTTGACGGATTTTTGAATCCGAAAAATTAAGGAAAGATCATCATTGCGATCTCGATCACCTTGTTACTCAAAATCCAATATATTAATCTGCAAATACAACTGGAAAGAAGTTTTGTTTAATTTATTTTGCTTTTTTACACCTTAAATTATGGGCCCTTTTTTTTTTCTTTCCTGTGATTTAGGAAAATAATGTTACTAATGTTTAAAAAGTATATTAAAAATATTTACTCTGAATCTCTCGAAATCTTTTCGTTTTATTTGATAAAATTTGTTTCAAAAGTTTCAATTTAATGAAAAAATTCGATACATTATTGTTTGGAAATGTCATCTTATACATGCACTTCGATGAAGACACAATTATTTTTATTTACTTACTTTTTTTTTTCTTTTTTTTCATTTTTTTTTTTACTTGGTTTGCAAATTATTTTCGAATCATTTTTTAAAAACTACTTTTGCTAAAGAACGAGATTATTTATTTTTTTCTCTCGTATACGTGTGTAATAAATATAATATATCCTAAATATTTGCTAAAAGTAAATTATAACAAGAACGAAAAATCATGCATCAGGCATAGATTATGAAACACTTTGCAACCCTGATAGAACTATTATGAAATCTGATTTTTTTCAAACATACAATGAAATCGACTGTAGTTCGTCCTGAAACCGAATTATTTTTCTGAGGATAAATGCTACGCACGCCTCAATATATAGAAAATATTGAAATGCATCTCAGCGATCTTTTTCAAGTTCATTATATTTTAAGTATCATAACATCATTTAGACAGCTCTAAAGTTCAAACGGGCTACTTATTTTTTAAATTCATTTTTGTTCGAAAACGCATGAAAGGTGTTTGTCAGAAACAGTGTAGTCGAATGGCGTTTTTCATTTTTCTGTAGAGGCAAAAGATTTTTCAGAAAGTACTGTCAAAGTTGGCGTTTTGAATCGAATTTCGAAAATGACAACGCGAGAAATGATAAAAATCTGTCTTAACGAGACAAAAATCGCTATTAATTCGACAACTAATTTATTTATCAAAAAATGGAAAATGCAGTTCGATTCCAAAATCGCTTCAATAGCCAGGCCTGCCAATTTTGTGCCTTTACGTTTTAAAATGTGTCAGCAAATTTCATATTTATTGACCAGGAAACTTTGTAAACCGCCTTACATGCATCACAAACGGACGATTTTTAATGAACTATTTTTCTGCGTCCCTGCACACGAATTTATTCTACTTTTGAGAAAGAATGTTTTAGTCCATCTTAGTGATGTATATTAATTTCATTATATTTGAAGTCATGTAACATTACAAAAATGTATCGGAAACAAATTTTCTTCATAGACCGCAATGTTTTTATTATTATTATTATTATTTTTTTTTTTTTTTTTTTTTTTGGGGGGGGGGGGGGGAGGGGGTGCATATTTCTGTAAACGAGGTATGCATACTTCATTTTTCATTTTCAATACCGAATTTACCTCAATACCGAAAATTAAATTAATATTTTATTAAATATATATATTTTTTATTTTAATGTATCCTTAATTTATTGAATTAATAACATTATTAATATACATTACAAACTTCTACTTTAAAATAAAATCGATACATAATATATTTTATATTCAATTTATCATTATATTTTATAGTAGTTATAAACTGATATTTATCCTTTACCCGTTTATTTTTATATTTAAAGTTACCGAAATGTAAAACTATTAATATAATTATTAATAAAAGTAAAATAAAAACATATAATTTTTTTTTCTGGAAAAGTAGGAGGAAAAGGGTGATATAAAATATGAATAAATAAATGAAAAATATAAAAAAGCTTAGTTTTGCCAGTTAAAATTTACAAATAAAATTAATTAAAATGTTACATTATTATATAAAATTAAAAATAAAAATCTTCTTACAAAGAAATAGGCCCAGATTCAATAAAATTAGCTTACAAAAATAGTCTTCAAAGGGTGAGAAGACTTAAAAAATTGCAAGCAATAATAATAATAAAAAAAATGAAGTGGTGGGTGGAGTTTTCTGAAAACAAAATATTTTTCATAGCACGCCTAGTTACCAAATCACTATTGTTTTCCCAATGTTTATAATGGTAAAGTAACTTATGAAAACAAATTTATAAGATGCAACTTTGTATTATAAAAATAATAAGAAAAATTAAATTTGTGCTTCAATAAATATATCTCATTTCTGAATTATGAAAGGAGAGGGTGTAGAGGGGTGATTTGAGGAAATATTTGCATAAAATAGCTTATAAGTGTCTAATTGAATTATTGAAGACATTTATGATTAATCTAATTGGAAGAAGAAAAAAAAGCACAGCTTAAATATTTAATTAATGATAATTTAAGCGTTCTAAAAAATGTATGAAAACAACCAAAAAAACATTTATGGCAGTTTATAGTATATACTGCTAATAATAATATCTAATAATAATAATAAATAATAAAACTTAAAAAATCCATTCTGTTAAACAATAATAGTTAAAAAAAAGACAATCTCCTCTCTAAAATTATATTACATTGTTCAATCAAACAAATTTTCATCTCGCTGTGATTTCATAATCACGAGTTATAAAAGTTTAAATTTATCGGACTGTTATATTCAGCTTTTTATAAAATTTGACGGAGGGGGGGGGGGGGGTATTCTTTAAAATTGCCCAAATAATGTTCAAATTGCAGCGTTTGGCAGGCCCACGACAATTAGAATCCGAGTTATAAGGTGGTGAGCACCAAAATTGCAAGGGACCGAAATGGCCAGAAACCGAAATGTCTCGGGACCGAAATGGCCAGGCACTGAAATTTATCGGGATCGAAATGGCCAGGGACTGAAATGTCTCGGGACCGAAATGGCCAGGGACTGAAATGTCTCGGGACCGAAATGGCCAGGGACTGAAATGTCTCGGGACAGAAATGGCCAGGGACTGAAATGTCTCGGGACCGAAATGGCCAGGGACCGAAATGTTTTGGGACCGAAATGTCTCGGGACCGAAAATTCTTGGGACCGACGTGTCGGGACCGAAATGTCGTGTACCCAACTGATATATTTGATATGCACACTCTGTTGGTGTTTGGAAAAATGTAACATTAAGAGGTGCTACAGTACAAAGTATAAAGAAAACTCGCAACTAACTGCCAGAAATCTGACAGTCAGAAACTGTCAATCTAAACTGTCAGAATTGAAACTGATTTTTCTTAAAAGAGGAATAAAGTTTTCCGCCAATCCTATTGAAGAAAATACATTTTCTTTATAAAACTAATTATTGTCTTCATTACATTAAAAACCCCGCGAGCTGAAATCATTCACTGGAATAAATAGAAGAAATAGTATTCAGAGCAGTTAAATTTGAAAATACTACAAACATAAGTAACATTACTAGACATCATTATACTATACTATACTAAATCCGGATAGATTTATAAAAGCCAAATATGTGGTAAAAACTTATGATGCTTATAAACTTGTATTATATTCCTATACAAAATATCTTTAAAATTTGGTGATAAAGATAAAAAGATACTATACTTTCTTATATAGAAATTTAACGGCTTTCCATCATAAAGTTTTAATTGTTAATTTTTAACTATTAAACAAAGTTACCAAATTCATTTTAAATCGACAATTTATGACTCTGGATCATTAAAAGACGCGCATTAGACAAAGTACCTGCAGTTTTCATTTAAAATTACAAAGCACCCGAGTAAACTTCAACCTCAAGGGAAATTTCATAATGCTATATTGTTATCTGCCAATAGTGGCACTTTAAAATAGAATTTATTATATCGACGATAAAATTTTCAAAAAGAAAATGTACTTCATTTTAAAGATTGCCAGGCATTATTACAAAAATCAAAGGAAAGGAAATTTTTAGAATACAGTAGAGCGCCAATTATCCGAACTCCAATTAACCGAACTTCCAATTATCCGAACCACCTATTTCTCTCAATTTTTTTTTATCCGAGCTTCCAGTTATCCGAACCGTCTATTTCTCCCAATTTTTTTTTTAAACCGAACTCCCAATTATCCATAGGCTTGGAATAAAATTTTAAATAAAGAAAAAACTGATAGTTGATCACAAAATGAGGAACGTAAAAACAATAAAGGAGATGGGAAGAATCCTAAGCTATGAAGAAAATGAAATTAACGAGTGATTAAATAGCGAAGTACATGACCTTGGATATGAGATTTTAAATGATGATGAGATTGAGGATGAGATTCATGATGAAAAAGAAACTTAATAAAATGAAAACGAATGCTCTGAATATAACCCAGTACCATCACATAACGAAGCCTTTGAATGTTTGAAAACAGCTATGAAATGGCTCGAACGCCAGAAGAACGCTGATCCTATTCATTTAACTTATTTAAGAATAATTAGAGATATGGTAGCATTGAAAATAATGTCTTCGTTGAAGCAAGCAACAATCAAAGGCTTTTTTGCTTAAATTATAATCTTTGTAGTTCAGAAAATGATATAAAAAAAAAAAAAATTAATGATGAAAATGTAAACAACAGCAGTAAAAAATTATAAAGACAAAAAAAAAAAAGAACAATTTTTAAACATGCCAGCACTAACTGGTGCTGCCAGTCCTAAGCTTAAATAACTTGTGAAATTTTTAGTATAGTCAGAAACATCCCTTAAATTGTCTGTCCATTTATCCGAACTTTTGCTTATCCGAACTAGGGTTGATCCCGACTTGTTCGGATAATCGGCGCACTACTGTAAATTAAAATAAATTAAAAAAGGAATTTAAAGAAGATTTTTCAATTTCGAGAAACATGGAAATCAAATTCATATTTAAGGTTTGATTAGCACAGTTGAAATTTATTCAAACAGAGCAAAAAATGTCCAGACAAGACCAAATTTCCTTCTCTTCATTTTGGAAATCAATTTAATCTATTTCTTCACCTCCATAAAGTTTATTGTTGAAATTCTTGTTTAGAAATTATTACTGCAGTTAATTAAAATTCAGTACAATTCCATATTATAAGCAAAAATACATATGGATATGGGGTTTCCAAATTTCTGTAATTATTTCTCAATTGGTCGGGTTTTTTTTTTTTTTTTTTTTTTTCAAGCATAGTATGAAATTAGTCATATTTTAGCTATATTCCGTATCGCACTTTTATACGACATCGTTGCGTAGCTGATGACCTTTTGCTATTTTTCAAGGGGGGGGGGGGGGGACATAATTTGGACCACAATTTAATAAGAAAATTTCGGATTATTATTATTTTAACTTGAAAAATATAGAAGACGGACAGCTATGCTTTAACTAGATAAAAATTAACAGACCAGCGTGTATAATAAAATTTTTAAACAAATACAATTTAGAGAATTTAATATACCGGGTGTCCCAAAAAGGACTGACTGATTTTAAAATTCAATAGCTTGCAAACGGTGACAGATATTAAAAAAATTCTTGCAGGAGGGTTATGCATAAGGTCAAAAGTTTTATTACAGTGATTTTCAATTTTAGTTCGATTTACAAACAATAGATGGCGCTGTAAGCAATAGTCGCTAAATACAGGCTCGATTTTTGGTCCTTTATCTTGTTCCATGGAGAAAAAGGAGATGGAAATGTATTATCCGGGCCACGAAGTACCAAAAATCGAGCCTGAATTTAGCGAGTATTGCTTACAGCGCCATCTATTGTTTGTAAATCGAACTAAAACTGAAAATCACTGTAATAAAACTTTTGACCTTATGCATAACCCTCCTGCAAGAATTTTTTTAATATCTGTCACCGTTTGCAAGTTATTGAATTTTAAAATCAGTCAGTCCTTTTTGGGACACCCGGTATATACTATATATATATCGATAGATTTGGTTGATAAAAATAATTTCGAGTATTTTGTTGAAGAATACGATAAAATAAACTTGTGAATAACAGTAATCGAGAATTTGGCGTTGACTGGGTGACCTGGGACCTAAAGTGCGGAAACGGAGCGCCGTAACACAGACCAAAATGTTAGCTCAATTGTTCTGTGCCATTGACTCATTATATATTGTTCGATGAAATTATTATTGTGAGAGATGTCGTTGGTATTAGAGAGCGGCCAAAAATTCGGTTTCGTTTTCGGCGAAAATGCTGTCGAGAATTCGGCCAAAACTATCTGTATTTCAAAAATTTCGTTTCTTTCGGAAATTTTCAACATTACTCATTGATTTCAGCTGTATCGGCTCAAATGACAAACTCTTTATTTATTACTATGAATTTCACTGTTTATATTTATCCGTCATGACTGACTAAAGACGTGAGTGCAAATGATAAAATAAATAATGCATATATGCTTAAACTTTGAAGACGCTTTTCACGTGCTCATTAAAAGCTTCGGATTTAACAGTAATAGACAATTTTAACATGAAACCGCAGAAGTGTTTCGAATAATCTTTGAGAAAGTTCTACTATAACAGACCATCATTTTCAAAAATCAATTTAAAAGATAAATCGAGGTGTGTATTCCTAAAACATATTTTAATATAATGAAGTTCGCATAATTAGAAAATCATTCTGTGTCGTGGATGAATTAAGGATATTTTATTTTATGTGAAAATAAAAAGTTTTGGTCAGTAGCACAGAGAGTCAACTTGGGCCACATGTGTAATTAATTAATAATTATGCATATTTAATAAACACTATAATTAATAAATAATTATGTTTATTTATGTATTTTTTTTTATAACTTATTAAAAAATTTATGGACATTTTCCTTTTCGTTTTCTTTTTAGGCCGAAAATAGGGAGGTTGCCGAAATTCATTTTCGGTTTCAGTTTCAGTCTTAAAAATCTGCTTCGATCGATCCTTAGTAGCTATAGTAACCTTGAAAATTTACGGGAACATGCTTTAATATGGCTGTATTTTGTATGTACAAATTTTATTCTGTGCATTGGTAATTAATGTTTTCCAATTGTGGCCCACGCCATTGTTTATATTGCTTAATTTGGCCCGCCCACGGTGGTAAACGAGTTTGATATGCCTGCTTTAGTATGTGCACAGAAAAAAGGATGTTGACATCAGAAATAATATATATGACGGTTTTCACCTATTCTGTTACTTTCACCGGGTTTATACCCTAGTCTTCTTAAAAAACCTGTGCTTCTATAGAAAAAAAAAAAGTGTTTATATACGATTCCTTGGTATTTGAGTAATATGGAGATGTATATAATTGCATATAACTAATTTCATAACAATAAAAACGCTCCATTGAGAATTCTACATTTTTACAGAAAATAATCTTAGTCTCACCGTATCTCACACATTTGCGCAGCAGACAACCAAATAGCCGACAAGACATTTAGCAGACAGCAATTAGACGACAGGACATTTAGCCGACAAGTACATTTAGTCGACACGTACATTTAGTCGACAGGACAATTAGCCGACAGCGACAGTTAGCCGACAAGACAGATAGCCGACAGAGACAATTAGCCGACAGGACAATTAGCCGATAGGACAGTTAGGCGACATGGACAATTAGCCGACAGGACGTTTAGCAGACAGGATGATTAGCCGACAAGACAACTAGCCGACAAGACATTTAGCCGACATGACAATTAGCCGACAAGACATTTAGCCGACAGGACATTTAGCCGACAAGACAATTAGCCGACAAGACAATTAGCCGACAGGACATTTAGCCGATAGGACAATTAGCCGACAGGATATTTAGCCGAGAGGACGATTAATCCAGTTAGGTTTTGGTTTGGATACTGTTAGGTTTCGGATAGGTTACAGTCAGAATACAGTTAGGTTATAATTAGTTTACGGTACGTTAAACTTAGGTTACAGTTAGGTTACGGTTAGGTTACAGTTAGATTACGGTTACGTCACAATTAGATTAAATTTAGGTAACAATTAGGTTACGTTTAAGTTACAAATAGGTTAAGGTTAGGTTACGGATAGGTTACAGTTAGATTAGGGTTAAGTTGCGGATAGGTTACGATTAGGTTACGGATAGGTTACAGTTAGATTACGTTTATGCTACGATTAGGTTACAGATAGGATACAGTTACGTTACAGTTTGGTTACAATTAAGATTACGGATAGGTTACAGTTAGATTACGGTTAGGTTACGGATAGGTTACAGTACGTTACGAATAGGTTCCAATTAGGTTACGGTTAGGTTACAGTACGTTACGGATAGGTTCCAATTAGGTTACGGTTACGTTACGGTTAGGTTATAATTAGGTTACGGTTAGGTTACAGTTATGTTCCATTTCCGTTACCGATAGATTACGGTTAGGTTACGGTTATGTTCCATTTCCGTTACAGATAGTTTACGGTTGGGTTATGGATAGGTTACAGGTAGGTTACAGTCACGTTACATTTAGCTTATAATTAGTTTACGTTATGGTTAAGTTACCGATAGTTTATAGTTACGTCACAGTTAGGTTACGGTTATGTTACAGTTAGGTTACGCTTAGGTGATAATTTGTTTATAGTTAGGTTGAAGGTATGTTACTGTTAGGTTACCGTTAGGTTACGGTTAGGTAACACGTTACAGCTAGGGTACAGTTAGGTAATGTTTATGGTACAGTTAGATTAAGGTTCCGTTACAATTAGATTACTGCGCACAGGTCTTAAATTCTAACAAAAAAGTTCCTGAGCCCTAATCAGCGCTACCGGTACAACAACTGTACCGTTCCACCCCTCCCCCCTGCCCCTGTAATCTGCATATTTATATTTGGTACATTAACTGCAAAATTTAAAGCATTTTTTTTTTCTTTAGCAAAATAAACATTTTAAATATATCTATCTGCATGTACTTAGCTGTCAACTATTCCACTTTTTAGTTATCACTTCTTCTGAATAGTAAAAATCCGTGCCTATTTTTATGTTAATTAATTGCAGAATTCTGCGATTAAATAGGGTAACGATTATGATTAGGAAATTTTTTTAACACAGAAAAGAGATAGTTCGCAGCTATGCATTTTTAAGAAAAAATGAATGAAATTTACAGAAATGAATATTTATATGCTGAAGAATGGAACAATGTTTTACAATTTCCTGAAAAATGTGCATATCTTAAACTATAATCATTTCCTTCCGCATAACAATCTTTTGCGGTGAGTCCCTGAAAATCAGATAAAATTAAAAATTTGACAACGTTATCGGAAAGAATCTATGCTTTTATAGAAAAAGGGGAACCACTGCTCGATTGCTTTCTATCAGAATAACAATACATGGTAATTATATCTATTTACAAAGGAAAGTGACTTCGTATAGGTGCAGAGAGCCTTAGCGTGGGTACCGTTCATGATACAAAATAAATAGAAAAATCACTAACGTGATTTTTATACTCGTACGCAATAGAAGACAAAAAAACCTCGAACAAACAAACATCAAGCTGATGCTTGTTGGATAAAACAGAAAATATTCTTTTCAGGTTAGATATCGAAATAATAAAAGGAAAACCCAGCCAATAAAAAATTATCCTACTGTCACAAAAGAAAATCGAACTGAAAGCAAATTTATTGTTCAGTCTCTTGAGTGGTGCCGTATCAACACGTCGCCGATATAAATTTGAAATAGTAAAACACGATTTCTGTTTCCCCTTCATTCTGATCATAATAGCATTAAAATGATTTGAAGTGGAATATAATATGTAATTTTAAAAGAGGATTTTTTTTTCAATACATGAATAAATAAAATTTTAAATGTAATACAGATTGAGCTCGAGTCAGTCTAAGCCTAAAAACTGATATAAAAATTGAGACCGTTTTATCTCCATCTCCTACGTGTGTGACACATTACGTCACATATAAGTGTTTTGTTAAAAAGAATGCAAAAGCTTGGAGATGGGAAGGAAAGGAAAAGGTAATTTAAGCTTCGGTTTTTCGGAAGCGCTATTGCACTGGGCTCCGGAACCCTGTATTTATACAGTGTAATTTTATATCACACTAGCTGACCAACCCGGCGTTGTCCAGGCCCATCATAATAACCTTAAATAAAACTCAAGTTTGTATGATTTTATATCCTTTGAAAATCTTTTAAATGAACCTAGTTTCGGAAGTCCCATTACCTTCCACAGCCTCTCGTGTGTTCCCAACAAATCTCTTTCCGAACGAACCTGTGAAATGGGTCCCCGCTACCTAAAGCAGTATGTACCGGAAGTGCTCCGCACGTGCCGCAGATAATCGAAATCCAAGTCGAGTGAGCCAAACTTCGTTGTAATCAAGCCCATAGAACCCGAAAAACGAATGCATCATTAATGTTCGAAAATGTTGGTAACTGAAGTCTAAGATAAACTTTCATAATACAGAAAGTAGCTGAATTGTAATCTAACTTAAATGAACCAATTCCCGTTGAAATCGGTCCCCTAGAACCCGAGGAAAGAATACACCCCTAAGCGGTGGAAGGTTGCCCCCCCCTCCCCCTCTGTAAATTTCACGGACTACTTTTAAAATTAACGCAATATTATTTAATAAACGGATGAAATCCCGGGCGGCAAACAACGTAGCTACGCTACTGCACCTATCGAAAATTTTCATATGAATTCGACATTCGTTTTATTCGATGTTAGCATAAATTAGAGGCCCGATGTAATTATGAGCGCGCTAGAGCGCGAAGCCAGCTAGTTTAATAAAATGCTATTATTATTACGCTTATATGTTAAAGCCTCGATAACTCGACATCCTCATAAATAAGTGTATTTAGTTAATATTATTATTTATACCTTTGCTCTAAAAACTGGATAACTTGAATATTCATTAATCCGTTTTATTTTCTATCGAATACAAGTTATACGGTTAAACCTTGATGAATCCCCAAGCTTATAAATCTATGTTTTTATTTAAACAATTAGCATTGGTCATTGTGGTTAAAACCTTGATAACTCTGTATCCTCATAAAGCAGTGCTTCTATGCAATAGAATATAATTAATTTTCTTTACATCCGCAATAAAATTAAAATAACAAGTTATCCCCAAACGATCTCTCTAAACGCAAAAACCTAGTTTCTTCGTCATCTCTTTAAATTTATATTTTAATCAGTTTGATATAAATTTTGTATGATTTCCAAAAAACCTCGAAAAGTCGCCATCCTTAACCATCTGTGATTTTATTAAGTCGAATGTCAATGAATTATACAGGGTGTCCGGTCTCAACGGTGTCCAATGGCTAATTCCTAAACCGTTAGTCGTAGACATATAGTTCCAATTACAAAAATGTTTTAAATCGGGTAAAGAAGTATTTTAAAAGCGATTTGGGTCAATAAAAACATTTCTTAAAAAATTTCGAAATTTAAATTTTTATACGGTTCCCCGGTCCTATAAGTTATATTTAGTAAAATTTCCCTTTTACACAGACAAGCAATACAAAAAAAAGTCCCATTCATATAACTCTAAAATTGAGCGAGTTATGAAACTTTAAAAATGCATGACTTATGCCACTTTTCTGCTCTGAAAACAAACGAGTTCGCCTTGGCTTTGAGGGGTTACATAACAAGTGCTTAAAGTATTCGAAGATCTTATTTCATGTGTATCTGCGCGTTGAAAAAAATTGTACAAATATTACAATTAAGTTAACATTTTTAAATTTCAGATTGGCTAAAATAAAATGTTTTATTTTGTCAGGATTTGAGACTTTCTTTTATGATTTCTTTTAACAAAAATTATGTTATTTTTTATAAGTTTTTATGTTACTGCAACGATCATGTGTATGTTTTTCCAGTGCAAAATTTGTACTTGAACTTTAACGCACTTTCAAATATCCGATCGAGATTGCATTTTACATACTGCCGCAAATCCGATAACAATCTAATATTATTATGATTTTCTGTAGTTACCATTGATACTTATTTTACAGGATAACACAAAAAATTTCGGATAGATTACCGGCAAGAAGTTTAAGAAATTTTTTTATATTAGATAATACAAGACTGCGATTATTGGGGGTTTTTTAATTTTTATGCATTTTTTAGCACTGAATCCGAAAATTATCTGAATTTTTAACCATCATGTCAGTATTTTTCGTAAATCATAACTTGTCAAAGTTAAGAAATAAAAAAATCGGATACTATAAAGTAGAGGAGATGGCTATGTTTATTAACTTTTGATAATTGATTTTTACGTAATTTTTAGCACTGAATCTGAAAATGACCTTCATATTTAATCATCACGTTAGAATATTTTTGCAAATTGTAAAAGTGTAAGCTAAAATATAGCGAAATCTCATACTAATAAAACATACGTAAAACTTTTTTTATTTTATTTTATTTTATTTTATTTTATTCAATAATTTATTCAATGTTTTTGCTTACCCTGGGATTCTTACAGCTAAACAGCTGAGTGGTCCGATGAGATGGGGAAGGAGGTTCAATTTTAACTTTGAACTTTTTAACTTTGAAATATGCAATTTGCGAAAATTCTGATGTGATGGTTAAAAAAGAAGATCAATTTCGGATTCAGCGGTACTGATTAAATAAAAATCAATTATCAAAAGCTAAATAACATGACATAACCCAACTTTTGCATGCTAGTGCAATCTAATAATATTTTAAAATACGTATCATTTTGCAAAGAATTGAGGCTGTTAATTTAGCATCATTTTATTTAACTAAAATTCTGTTTTTTCTTTCTTCTTAAACGTTTATTACAAATTGTATATTTTGCGTTAATATGTCAGAATGATTAAAGATTTCAAATTTATATTGCAATGTTAATTTTACTCTCAACCATTTTTTTAATATATCTGACGAAATTATAACTTCGACTAAATTTGAGAATGACCCCCAATTTGCAGCAAAAAATATGCTCTAACTTTAAACAGCTATCACTCGGTCAATTTTAATCGTAGAATAACGGGACTTTTTTTGTATTACTTGTCAGTGTAAAAGGAAAATTTCACTAAATATAACTTATAGGACCGGGGGACCGTATAAAAATTTAAATTTCTTAATTTTTTAAGAAATGTTTTTATTGATCCAAATCGCTTTTAAAATATTTCTTTACCTGATTTGAAACATTTTTGTAATTGGAACTATATGTCTATGACTAACGGTTTAGGAATTAGCTATTGGACACCGTTGAGACCGGACACCCTGTATATATCCAATCTTGACAACTTGACATTCTCACAAATTCGTCTTTTTGCGCATCGAATTTATTTAATTTATATATTAAAAGATCAGTGATTCGCCAGCCTTAATAAACCTTTGTTTTTGCTGAAAGAAGTAGTATTTATTTGTTACTGATATGGGGGCACTATAATATCGATAGCTCATCAATTTCATAAATCAGTGCTTTTACTCAATCATCATTAATATTTTATACATATGCATTAAAACCTCAATAACTCGTCAGCTACTAAAAGTGTGTTTGTATTTAACTGTAGAATAAGTTTTCTGCGAGATCGGATTTAACGACAACCCAGTTTTTAGCGAGAAAAATTGAATAAAACGCATACCAATAAAAGAAAGTTTCGCTCTGTCTGTGTGTATGTGAGTGTTTGAGTGTCTGTGTGTCTGCGTTTGATGACTAGCAAAATCTACCACACGTAGAAGTCTGAACATTTAGGTGAGAACAATCCAAGACATGTCCTGATGCACCTGACAATCAGATTTTTCTTTTTTAGGGTTCCGTACTTAAAAAGTAAAAACGGAAACCATTATAAGATCACTCTTGTGTCTGTCTGTCTGTCACAGCCATTTTACTCGTAAACTATGGAACGTGGAAAGTTCAAATTCGGGGAAATAATAAAGACCATTGACCCACATATTTTCATATTAATAAACATTCATAAATATATTTAGTAAAGAAGTAGAGGGGCTAATTATGCTACTTGAAAAAAAAAATCTTTTCATTGTATATCATGTGGAGTATCCTGTGAAAGCTTTTGTAACGCTGAACTCAAAAATACATTCCTTTTAATTTTAGGTATTATATTTTCAAAGATATTGTTGAAAATGTAGCGCAAAAATATGTCCCCCCCCCCCATCTAATTCCGAATCTACTGAAACTAAAATTTTGAAAAAATTAGAGGTAGTAGGCATTAATATAAACCTTTCCGGAAAATTATAGCGATTACCCTAGGTCACATAGTTTTTGAGCAATTAGCGTTTTTCTGTTATACACAAATTTCGATTTACGGGCATTCAGAAAAATTGTTGAGCATCGCTGAATATACCTATCGTTGCAGAAGAATAAAAGCATTGTTTATAATGATTTTCGAAAAAAATCATCGGTAATTAGCCGAGATATTAACCCTTAAAGGTACGGTCAGTTTAGACATACACAAGGACAGGGCGGCGTACTCTATGCCTAGTTAACAACTTTTAATGATATATATGTGTAATGTAATGTCCAGTAACAGTATAAAAGCAATAAACGTCAAATTGTTAAAACCATACTATTTTAAGGGGTCTCGGGACTCTAAAAAGTGAAAAAAAAAGACCATTTTCAACATTTAATGTCGTAAAATGTATATGATTTTAAAACACAATTTTAATTGGAATGAAAGATATAAGTATGTTCTTTCGTTTCATGCATTTAAAAAATTGCAAGATACAGAATTAGTATTTATAGGGGGCTCGAAACTGTTAGACATTTGCCGAATAAAAAATTGGCATAACAGTTTACGCGCAGGATTACAAAATAAATATCGCAACTAGAATGAAAATTTTGGTGCTTACTTATACTTCAGATTGTAATAATTTCCCTGAACTTAAATAAATTTATATTTAAAGCCTTTTTATATTTTTTATGCAATGTTGTATTTAGCTAATACAAAATTTTGAAAATTTCAACAGTAAAATCACCTAAAAAATATTTTTTTGAACAATAAAAAGGAAATTTTAGGTTCAGTTTATATAGACTAACATGAATTATATGTTTTGAAAATTTCATGAAAAAATATTTAGAAGTTTTTGAGGTATCCTGAGCGTTATGCCCAAAAAACGCCATTTGGAAAATAATGACTTTAAAGTTTCGGAAACGCCGCTTCAGCTATTGAGCGGGTATAATTCTAAAAGCCGAAACTTTTGTTCTAATGGGAATTTCAAAGAAACAATTATATCAAAATATTCAGAAAAGATAGGAATTTAACATCTAAAAAAATTTAAATTTCTTAAAATTTGAAGCTTTAAGAGTCCTGTGACCACTTAATCCTTTTCGGCACGGAGTAATTCTATTTATAAACGTATTAAATAATGAGCTGACACCAGAATTTATAAATGAATTTATTAGAAAATGCGAACTTGCTTATTTTCACGTACATGATAAAAGGGAAATTTTAATTAAATATTCTTGGTGCCGTTTGTCTGTTTTGGAATAAAAATTAGGTGTCCGTTTTTTAAGGGCATCGCCCTCGAAAGATTTAATTAAAATGAATCGCATAAATACTGTGGGATTCGCGATAGTTTACATTGATTGTATCTGTCAATGCGCCTCGAGTGACTTTAAAAGTTAATTAAACACCTATCTGGAAAAACGCGGCACTGACCAAGGCGGCGTTGCAACTTTGAGACCTCAATTCGAAGCGCGTATAGCACAATGCCAAATTTAAACTTTGAACAAAGGTTTTGTTTTAGCTACACTGTAGAAATAAAGGATATTACTACGCTGAATTTAGTTTCATGAAATGCCAAATGAAGTTTAACTATGCACTGCTTTTATTGTCAGTACCGAATTAAGTTCATCATAAACAGATTAAAATAATATTAAAGAAAGAGTTATACGAACAGCTATGTTTGATATTATTTAGGTTCCATATCTCTTTGAACTTTCATGGTATACCCATTTACACTTTTCTAATATATACAGTTATACTCAACCCTACGTTGTATTGTTTTTTACAAAGTATTAGTACTCTTTTAGCAACGTCTTTTTTTTTTTCCTTTTTTTTTTTTTTTTCTTTATAATACAATTACAAATTCATATATTTATTCTATGGAACCCTCTGTGCGCAAGTAATGCTCGCACTTGACCGTTTATTTAAGGGTCGGGGCCCCTGTGCTTCTTTCAGTTTTTATGCTCCAAATTGTTAATAACTTACCCCCTTTATATCCGATCTTCTTCGTTCTCGGGGCCAATTCTCCATTTAGTTATTCCCTCATTTCTACATTCCAGTTAAGACCCTGGCAGCCTGGGACCCGGTACAGCACCCCTTGAAGTTTTTGCGCCCTAAATTGTTAATAAATTGCTTCCTTTTAATCCAATCTTCATTTAGATATCCTTTTTTCATTTAGTTATTCTCCCATTTCTACATCCCAGTTAAGACCCTTGCTCCATTCTCCCCCTAGGGTTCCGTAGGTCCCTTGGGCCCCACCAGTGGCCGAGAGGTTCTGCTCTCGAAGCTGGTAGACGGGAGGTGCTGGGTTCGATCCCAATCGCGCCCGTCGGCCTAATCGTTCGGAGTTTTCGTGGTTTTTTTCGAGCCGTGGATCTTCCATGCGTTAATACGGATTAGGTTCCCTTAGAAAGACCCCCACGAAGGGCACTCCCCCCGGGCCTATATCCCTCGTGTAGATAATTGGCCGTCAAAAATCAACCCAACCCGTAGGTCCCTTGAATTTTTTGTGCGCCATGCATTTTTCGCCCTCTAATTTTCTCCCCTTCTCAGTGCATAATTTTAAAACTGAGTATTGGACTCTTCTCCCAGGACCAACACCCTCATATTAGGTAGCTTTCATTACAAAAAGCTACCTATTGCAGCCGTTCGGAGGAAAGCGATTTCAAAAAATTTTGGTATATTTTCATCGATCATGACCCCCAGATCCCGAAACCACCCTCCGTTCAAAATTGACATATATATATATATATATATATATATATATATTACCATTAATTAAACAAAACCTGCCACCGTCAATTATTATGAATTAAAGCTGTAAGTATTAAAAAAAAAATATATATATATTATAAGAATTATTATGGAAGAAAAAAGAAAAAAGTGGACACCGACAAAAATTGAAAAGCTTATACATTGAATTACGTTATCGAGGGCACAGAATTCAATGATATAAGCAAAATGGTTGTTTTCTGTGGGAGAAATAAGCTAAAGCTAAAATTAATTTTCCCCTGTGCCCGAACAACCACTAAAATCAAGTGAATTGATTAAAAATGAAAGCAGAATAGAAACAAATAATATGAAATGGAAGAATCAATAAAACGTATTTAAATATTTATAGGATATAAAATAGAAATAATAAACACCATACCGATTAATATTTCAGTATTTTACAAAAATCCATGTGCACATGTCTTCCAGTATATCAAAAAGATTAAGGTGAATAAAACAGTTAAGAAATCACAGTAAATGATGCCAAAGGATGCAGTTAATACATTTTGAAATAATATTTGAAATACCTTGTAAAACAAATTTAATCTAATATAAAATATATAGAAATTAATTACATTATTTGAAATGCACTATTAAATTAATAGATAACAGTTTAACAATATCGTCAAAATTTAGCCAAAAATACACCCTGGTGTATAAAATATAACTAAAATGGAGCTAGAAAAATTAAAAATAAGAGCAATATGAAAGATACAATTAGTGCTGCCATCTATTAATAGTTATATTAAACATCTATCGCAAAATAAAAATTTGCAAGCTTTTGAATGTAAATAACTGTTTAAACAGCAAAACCAAACAAATCCTTATATATAGAGAATTATAGAACAACCACTAAAATCAAGTGAATTGATTAAAAATGAAAGCAGAATAGAAACAAATAATATGAAATGGAAGAATCAATAAAACGTATTTAAATATTTATAGGATATAAAATAGAAATAATAAACACCATACCGATTAATATTTCAGTATTTTACATAAATCCATGTGCACATGTCTTCCAGTATATCAAAAAGATTAAGGTGAATAAAACAGTTAAGAAATCACAGTGAATGATACCAAAGGATGCAGTTAATACATTTTGAAATAATATTTGAAATACCTTGTAAAACAAATTTAATCTAATATAAAATATATAGAAATTAATTACATTATTTAAAATGCACTATTAAATTAATAGATAACAGTTTAACAATATCGTCAAAATTTAGCTAAAAATACGCCCTGGTGTATAAAATATAACTAAAATGGAGCTAGAAAAATTAAAAATAAGAGCAATATGAAAGATACAATTTTAGTGCTGCCATCTATTAATAATTATATTAAACATCTATCGCAAGATAAAAATTTGCAAGCTTTTGAATGTAAATAACTGTTTAAACAGCAAAACCAAACAAATCCTTATATATAGAGAATTATAAACCTAATATAAATCACACAAAGTATTTAAAACTATTGTTTATAAAATTTAAAAGCATACAATATGTTCTATTAGCTAAATTATTTACACTAAACTAAGAGTTTAAATAATGTTAGAACATTGATAATATATAGCATATATCTATATGCTATAAAACAAAATAAATTCAGTAATAATTAATATAAATAATTATTAAAAATTATCTAAAAATTATTTTTTAATGAATTATATATAAGATATTTATAAAATGAACAGGAAATATCAAACATGTGGAAGTATATAGAAGGTTAAATAATACTTAAAATCCCATTACTTAAAACGCACAAATATAGAATGTGGATTATTTTCAGACATCCATAAAAATCCATAAAGTATGAATATGGGACATTCAAAAACATTAAATTAAGAGTGGCAAACTATTAGTAATTAATATGATATTGTCCTTAGTAAATTAGAATTTAATAACAAATAATTGTAAATTAGATTAATGAATAATTAAGCTAATTATAATATTAATGAAAATCTCCAACTTACATATAAAATATCAAATCAACATCCACATAAAATACATAACAAAAAAATAGTAATAATACAAGAGCCCCGCTTTTTTTTTTTTTTTTTTTTTTTTTTTTTTTTTTTTTTTTAATAAATAATTAACCATTGCGTATTATCCAGACAACACCACCCTCCTCCGTACTCTAACATCTACCCACCCAACCAACCTATAATATTTTTTTTATATTATTTTACAATTTTTAATTTTTTATAGATATTTTTTTATTTTATAATTTTTTTGTAATTTTGTTTACGCATGTGTTAATTTGTGTTTATAGATCATGTAAGAAAAGTACTAATTGTATATTAATGAATATATGAATTTTTTTGGAAAACCATGATTTAATGCATCATAAATTAGTTTTTTAATATTATTGTTAATTAGAGGAGAAGAACATAAACATTTTATTCTATATAAATGATTAAGTATTATATTACGAAATACAGAATGATGTAGACAAGATTTAAAATTTGTAAATGTATTAACTGTGAATTTAAATTCTTTACGTTTGTCATACAAATCTGTGATTGTTTTATTGTCTTTTATTGTAATTTTAAGATCTAAGAAGTTAATTGTATTGTTAGATAAAAGGTTTTCCGTTAATTCCAAATTAGTGGGATAATCAACTGGAAATCGAGTAATTGCAGATTGATCAGTTTCAATTAAAATGATGTCATCAATATAACGATATAAATGTAGATTATTATTAGTAAAATTGCGTTCATAATGAGATAAGTATAAGTCTGAGAGTAAACTGGAAGTACAACCGCCTTGTGGTATACCGACATGCTGTAAATATAAAGTATTATCTTGCAATATATAATTATTATAGATAATGAAGTTAGTTAAAGATTTAAAATATGCAATATCTATATAAGATGGTGATTCCAGTTTTTTATAATATTTTTTAAATAATGCATTTATAATTTTATGTAAATCTAATAGGTCTATATTATTAAAAAGATCTTTGAAGTCATATGTCGTTATATTACAAACAGAATGAAGATTTTTTAAAATCTTAACAAGTTGATAGCTATTTTTTATACAATGTGTATTATCATTGTTTGTAGTAAGTTCATATATTTGATTAAGAATTTTTAAGAGAAGTGTATTGGCTTTATTATTATATGTATTACAACCAATAGTAACAGTCCTAAATTTAATAGGAGTTTTATGAAATTTGGGAATAAGAACTAAATATGGATAATTAAAATTAGTAGATAAAATATTTAAAAGTTTATAATAACTTCGAATTTTACGATTATTTACAATAACATTTTCATTAGTTTTTTGAAAAGACTTATTAGAAGAAATAGAATTTGTAAGTAGTTGGTGATAATATGATTTACATATAATAGCATAATTGTTAGGAGATTTGTCTACATATGTAATAACGAAGTTTTTTTGTAATTTAGTAATTTGTTGGAAATAATGCTGTGTATTAATAGAAACCAAATCAGCAATATTATTTTTTAAAACCATAGTTAATTTTTCAATTACTAATATCTTCCATTGATTAAAATATTCAATAGGCTTATTATAAGAGATAGAAATTTTATAAATAAAAATATCAATATCATAAGTAAACTGTTTGATAATAGATTTAACATTAAATTTAGATGGAAGTCTATATTTAGTACCATAACCCATTAGTTGTTTCAATTTAAAATCATGAACAATATCAAGATTTCCAGTGATTATATGTCCATGATCATTGTTTATGTATTTTTTTAGAGTGGGGTCTTTGCAGTTACACGGAAAAGTACTTGCAGCAGATGTATTTTTTGAAAATGTATTATAGTTAAAAAATTTTCTCCCAATTGTATTCGGGTATTTAAAGGTTTTTGATATATGAAGATTATTGATAGGAAAAAAACAATTTTTATCATTAATTATAGAATTGATATTAATTTTATTAAAAATGTGATTTGAAAAAGTAATTATCATTTGAGTATTCATGTTCTGAATTTTGTGTTTTTTTTGTATATTAATATTTAAAAGATTAACCCTACTCATAATAAGGTCAAAGTAAATATCAGAGAAATGTTTAGAGAAAGATTTACTTAGAAAGACATTTAAATGTTGTACCAGCTGTTTCTTTTTAATAGCAAAGATGTTTTTACGAATTAACAACCAGTTATAATTCTCTAAGTAATTTCGTTGAAGATCATTAATTTGTTTTGTGATAGATTTTTTGGAAACTACAACTGATGATGAACCCTTTCCGCGTTTATTACGTGTTGTTTTAGCATTTAAATTATGATTAAGAGTAGGATAAATTGGAGAATAATCAATATTGTTATTTATAGATGTGAAGACTTTGACAGGTCTGTTAAATACTTCACTGTTAAGTCCATAAGGATATATTGTGTTATAATATTTCATATATGATGATTCCATATAAAGACGTTCTGATTTATTTTTTAGAATTTGAAGGATTTCAATTGTCGTATTTTTAAATAGATGTTTATGAAAATGTTGAATTTCAGCTGTAGATTGTATATTTTTTGCTTTGTTATTATTAGAGTCTGATCGATGATGATTGATTCGTTTATGAATTGGACCTGATGTTTCACCAATATATTTCATATTACATAAGTTGCACTTTATACTATAAATAACATTAAATGCTTTACAAAAACTTGAATAGTTAGGATCTGAGACAATTTGTGTCTGAGCAGCGTATGGACATGTCTTGCACCGAGAATCATAGCACTTACGAAAAAATAAAGGACGAGGGGGAGAGTATAAATGGTCGCTGGATGACGATCCAGGAACAACCCAATTATTATTCCTGTACCGGGCACTACACTGCATAGATGCTAAGTGTATCTTGCCAGTATCGAGATGTTTACTAAGAACTGCCATATAAAAATTATGTATGGAAAGTGCAATAATTGCCATAAAAATAAGAAATTTTAATAATAAAAATTAATAATTTAATTAAATTAGCCTTGATTAAATAATAAAACTTGAGTATGAAAAAATATATATATACAATATTTACAATCATAGAAGCAGAACGCAGAAACAATCTTCAAATTATCCAAAACCAAATTATGATAACAACCCAAATAACGTAGATGAATAATATCAAGCAACCACTAGACTATTTTATAACAAATAAGTCTAAAAAGATCCGCAAAACATCCAAATCCTAGAACAACTATAACCATGCAAAGACAACCAAAACGCTTACCCAACTAACTACTCAGATCAAAGTAATATGAATTTAAACTAAAGCAAATTAACATTAAATCATTGAATAGAAATAATTATTGCTACCATATTAATGTATATATAAAATGATTATCTCTACAGAATTATGTAAAGCTATAGCACAAATAGAAAATATATAGGACAATATCATACACTAACTACAAGAAAATTCAGATAAAATCATAGCTAGAAAATTAAAAAACATTAAATAAATCGTTGCAATGATAGGAATGAAAAAATTAATGGAATCCTAAAATAGGTATCAGATAACTACATGGTAGAAATCTTATTGATAATACACATAGATTGTGCGCTAATTGCAGCAATGATCTAAGCGTATAATATTTAAAAGATTGCTAAATAATTTAGCGACCTGGGAATATATAAAAATATATATAAGATACCTTAAGGAAAAAATACATCAAAATGAATTGTTGACATTCAAAATGAAAAGATATTTAAAATATCGTAAAAATATCGTAAAAAGCATACATTCATAATTACTTGCGCAAATGCATCATAGTAATTTGAATGCTAATATATTACCATTAATTAAACAAAACCTGCCACCGTCAATTATTATGAATTAAAGCTGTAAGTATTAAAAAATATATATATATATATTATAAGAATTATTATGGAAGAAAAAAGAAAAAAGTGGACACCGACAAAAATTGAAAAGCTTATACATTGAATTACGTTATCGAGGGCACAGAATTCAATGATATAAGCAAAATGGTTGTTTTCTGTGGGAGAAATAAGCTAAAGCTAAAATTAATTTTCCCCTGTGCCCGAACAACCACTAAAATCAAGTGAATTGATTAAAAATGAAAGCAGAATAGAAACAAATAATATGAAATGGAAGAATCAATAAAACGTATTTAAATATTTATAGGATATAAAATAGAAATAATAAACACCATACCGATTAATATTTCAGTATTTTACAAAAATCCATGTGCACATGTCTTCCAGTATATCAAAAAGATTAAGGTGAATAAAACAGTTAAGAAATCACAGTAAATGATGCCAAAGGATGCAGTTAATACATTTTGAAATAATATTTGAAATACCTTGTAAAACAAATTTAATCTAATATAAAATATATAGAAATTAATTACATTATTTGAAATGCACTATTAAATTAATAGATAACAGTTTAACAATATCGTCAAAATTTAGCCAAAAATACACCCTGGTGTATAAAATATAACTAAAATGGAGCTAGAAAAATTAAAAATAAGAGCAATATGAAAGATACAATTAGTGCTGCCATCTATTAATAGTTATATTAAACATCTATCGCAAAATAAAAATTTGCAAGCTTTTGAATGTAAATAACTGTTTAAACAGCAAAACCAAACAAATCCTTATATATAGAGAATTATAGAACAACCACTAAAATCAAGTGAATTGATTAAAAATGAAAGCAGAATAGAAACAAATAATATGAAATGGAAGAATCAATAAAACGTATTTAAATATTTATAGGATATAAAATAGAAATAATAAACACCATACCGATTAATATTTCAGTATTTTACATAAATCCATGTGCACATGTCTTCCAGTATATCAAAAAGATTAAGGTGAATAAAACAGTTAAGAAATCACAGTGAATGATACCAAAGGATGCAGTTAATACATTTTGAAATAATATTTGAAATACCTTGTAAAACAAATTTAATCTAATATAAAATATATAGAAATTAATTACATTATTTAAAATGCACTATTAAATTAATAGATAACAGTTTAACAATATCGTCAAAATTTAGCTAAAAATACGCCCTGGTGTATAAAATATAACTAAAATGGAGCTAGAAAAATTAAAAATAAGAGCAATATGAAAGATACAATTTTAGTGCTGCCATCTATTAATAATTATATTAAACATCTATCGCAAGATAAAAATTTGCAAGCTTTTGAATGTAAATAACTGTTTAAACAGCAAAACCAAACAAATCCTTATATATAGAGAATTATAAACCTAATATAAATCACACAAAGTATTTAAAACTATTGTTTATAAAATTTAAAAGCATACAATATGTTCTATTAGCTAAATTATTTACACTAAACTAAGAGTTTAAATAATGTTAGAACATTGATAATATATAGCATATATCTATATGCTATAAAACAAAATAAATTCAGTAATAATTAATATAAATAATTATTAAAAATTATCTAAAAATTATTTTTTAATGAATTATATATAAGATATTTATAAAATGAACAGGAAATATCAAACATGTGGAAGTATATAGAAGGTTAAATAATACTTAAAATCCCATTACTTAAAACGCACAAATATAGAATGTGGATTATTTTCAGACATCCATAAAAATCCATAAAGTATGAATATGGGACATTCAAAAACATTAAATTAAGAGTGGCAAACTATTAGTAATTAATATGATATTGTCCTTAGTAAATTAGAATTTAATAACAAATAATTGTAAATTAGATTAATGAATAATTAAGCTAATTATAATATTAATGAAAATCTCCAACTTACATATAAAATATCAAATCAACATCCACATAAAATACATAACAAAAAAATAGTAATAATACAAGAGCCCCGCTTTTTTTTTTTTTTTTTTTTTTTTTTTTTTTTTTTTTTAATAAATAATTAACCATTGCGTATTATCCAGACAACACCACCCTCCTCCGTACTCTAACATCTACCCACCCAACCAACCTATAATATTTTTTTTATATTATTTTACAATTTTTAATTTTTTATAGATATTTTTTTATTTTATAATTTTTTTGTAATTTTGTTTACGCATGTGTTAATTTGTGTTTATAGATCATGTAAGAAAAGTACTAATTGTATATTAATGAATATATGAATTTTTTTGGAAAACCATGATTTAATGCATCATAAATTAGTTTTTTAATATTATTGTTAATTAGAGGAGAAGAACATAAACATTTTATTCTATATAAATGATTAAGTATTATATTACGAAATACAGAATGATGTAGACAAGATTTAAAATTTGTAAATGTATTAACTGTGAATTTAAATTCTTTACGTTTGTCATACAAATCTGTGATTGTTTTATTGTCTTTTATTGTAATTTTAAGATCTAAGAAGTTAATTGTATTGTTAGATAAAAGGTTTTCCGTTAATTCCAAATTAGTGGGATAATCAACTGGAAATCGAGTAATTGCAGATTGATCAGTTTCAATTAAAATGATGTCATCAATATAACGATATAAATGTAGATTATTATTAGTAAAATTGCGTTCATAATGAGATAAGTATAAGTCTGAGAGTAAACTGGAAGTACAACCGCCTTGTGGTATACCGACATGCTGTAAATATAAAGTATTATCTTGCAATATATAATTATTATAGATAATGAAGTTAGTTAAAGATTTAAAATATGCAATATCTATATAAGATGGTGATTCCAGTTTTTTATAATATTTTTTAAATAATGCATTTATAATTTTATGTAAATCTAATAGGTCTATATTATTAAAAAGATCTTTGAAGTCATATGTCGTTATATTACAAACAGAATGAAGATTTTTTAAAATCTTAACAAGTTGATAGCTATTTTTTATACAATGTGTATTATCATTGTTTGTAGTAAGTTCATATATTTGATTAAGAATTTTTAAGAGAAGTGTATTGGCTTTATTATTATATGTATTACAACCAATAGTAACAGTCCTAAATTTAATAGGAGTTTTATGAAATTTGGGAATAAGAACTAAATATGGATAATTAAAATTAGTAGATAAAATATTTAAAAGTTTATAATAACTTCGAATTTTACGATTATTTACAATAACATTTTCATTAGTTTTTTGAAAAGACTTATTAGAAGAAATAGAATTTGTAAGTAGTTGGTGATAATATGATTTACATATAATAGCATAATTGTTAGGAGATTTGTCTACATATGTAATAACGAAGTTTTTTTGTAATTTAGTAATTTGTTGGAAATAATGCTGTGTATTAATAGAAACCAAATCAGCAATATTATTTTTTAAAACCATAGTTAATTTTTCAATTACTAATATCTTCCATTGATTAAAATATTCAATAGGCTTATTATAAGAGATAGAAATTTTATAAATAAAAATATCAATATCATAAGTAAACTGTTTGATAATAGATTTAACATTAAATTTAGATGGAAGTCTATATTTAGTACCATAACCCATTAGTTGTTTCAATTTAAAATCATGAACAATATCAAGATTTCCAGTTATTATATGTCCATGATCATTGTTTATGTATTTTTTTAGAGTGGGGTCTTTGCAGTTACACGGAAAAGTACTTGCAGCAGATGTATTTTTTGAAAATGTATTATAGTTAAAAAATTTTCTCCCAATTGTATTCGGGTATTTAAAGGTTTTTGATATATGAAGATTATTGATAGGAAAAAAACAATTTTTATCATTAATTATAGAATTGATATTAATTTTATTAAAAATGTGATTTGAAAAAGTAATTATCATTTGAGTATTCATGTTCTGAATTTTGTGTTTTTTTTGTATATTAATATTTAAAAGATTAACCCTACTCATAATAAGGTCAAAGTAAATATCAGAGAAATGTTTAGAGAAAGATTTACTTAGAAAGACATTTAAATGTTGTACCAGCTGTTTCTTTTTAATAGCAAAGATGTTTTTACGAATTAACAACCAGTTATAATTCTCTAAGTAATTTCGTTGAAGATCATTAATTTGTTTTGTGATAGATTTTTTGGAAACTACAACTGATGATGAACCCTTTCCGCGTTTATTACGTGTTGTTTTAGCATTTAAATTATGATTAAGAGTAGGATAAATTGGAGAATAATCAATATTGTTATTTATAGATGTGAAGACTTTGACAGGTCTGTTAAATACTTCACTGTTAAGTCCATAAGGATATATTGTGTTATAATATTTCATATATGATGATTCCATATAAAGACGTTCTGATTTATTTTTTAGAATTTGAAGGATTTCAATTGTCGTATTTTTAAATAGATGTTTATGAAAATGTTGAATTTCAGCTGTAGATTGTATATTTTTTGCTTTGTTATTATTAGAGTCTGATCGATGATGATTGATTCGTTTATGAATTGGACCTGATGTTTCACCAATATATTTCATATTACATAAGTTGCACTTTATACTATAAATAACATTAAATGCTTTACAAAAACTTGAATAGTTAGGATCTGAGACAATTTGTGTCTGAGCAGCGTATGGACATGTCTTGCACCGAGAATCATAGCACTTACGAAAAAATAAAGGACGAGGGGGAGAGTATAAATGGTCGCTGGATGACGATCCAGGAACAACCCAATTATTATTCCTGTACCGGGCACTACACTGCATAGATGCTAAGTGTATCTTGCCAGTATCGAGATGTTTACTAAGAACTGCCATATAAAAATTATGTATGGAAAGTGCAATAATTGCCATAAAAATAAGAAATTTTAATAATAAAAATTAATAATTTAATTAAATTAGCCTTGATTAAATAATAAAACTTGAGTATGAAAAAATATATATATACAATATTTACAATCATAGAAGCAGAACGCAGAAACAATCTTCAAATTATCCAAAACCAAATTATGATAACAACCCAAATAACGTAGATGAATAATATCAAGCAACCACTAGACTATTTTATAACAAATAAGTCTAAAAAGATCCGCAAAACATCCAAATCCTAGAACAACTATAACCATGCAAAGACAACCAAAACGCTTACCCAACTAACTACTCAGATCAAAGTAATATGAATTTAAACTAAAGCAAATTAACATTAAATCATTGAATAGAAATAATTATTGCTACCATATTAATGTATATATAAAATGATTATCTCTACAGAATTATGTAAAGCTATAGCACAAATAGAAAATATATAGGACAATATCATACACTAACTACAAGAAAATTCAGATAAAATCATAGCTAGAAAATTAAAAAACATTAAATAAATCGTTGCAATGATAGGAATGAAAAAATTAATGGAATCCTAAAATAGGTATCAGATAACTACATGGTAGAAATCTTATTGATAATACACATAGATTGTGCGCTAATTGCAGCAATGATCTAAGCGT
The DNA here is from genome assembly GCA_963932465.1 of Maratus speciosus. Classification (NCBI taxonomy): domain Eukaryota; kingdom Metazoa; phylum Arthropoda; class Arachnida; order Araneae; family Salticidae; genus Maratus; species Maratus speciosus. Next base: position 298,598 of record CAWVRF010000699.1, read on the forward strand.
ATAATATTTAAAAGATTGCTAAATAATTTAGCGACCTGGGAATATATAAAAATATATATAAGATACCTTAAGGAAAAAATACATCAAAATGAATTGTTGACATTCAAAATGAAAAGATATTTAAAATATCGTAAAAATATCGTAAAAAGCATACATTCATAATTACTTGCGCAAATGCATCATAGTAATTTGAATGCTAATATATTACCATTAATTAAACAAAACCTGCCACCGTCAATTATTATGAATTAAAGCTGTAAGTATTAAAAAAAATATATATATATATTATAAGAATTATTATGGAAGAAAAAAGAAAAAAGTGGACACCGACAAAAATTGAAAAGCTTATACATTGAATTACGTTATCGAGGGCACAGAATTCAATGATATAAGCAAAATGGTTGTTTTCTGTGGGAGAAATAAGCTAAAGCTAAAATTAATTTTCCCCTGTGCCCGAACAACCACTAAAATCAAGTGAATTGATTAAAAATGAAAGCAGAATAGAAACAAATAATATGAAATGGAAGAATCAATAAAACGTATTTAAATATTTATAGGATATAAAATAGAAATAATAAACACCATACCGATTAATATTTCAGTATTTTACAAAAATCCATGTGCACATGTCTTCCAGTATATCAAAAAGATTAAGGTGAATAAAACAGTTAAGAAATCACAGTAAATGATGCCAAAGGATGCAGTTAATACATTTTGAAATAATATTTGAAATACCTTGTAAAACAAATTTAATCTAATATAAAATATATAGAAATTAATTACATTATTTGAAATGCACTATTAAATTAATAGATAACAGTTTAACAATATCGTCAAAATTTAGCCAAAAATACACCCTGGTGTATAAAATATAACTAAAATGGAGCTAGAAAAATTAAAAATAAGAGCAATATGAAAGATACAATTAGTGCTGCCATCTATTAATAGTTATATTAAACATCTATCGCAAAATAAAAATTTGCAAGCTTTTGAATGTAAATAACTGTTTAAACAGCAAAACCAAACAAATCCTTATATATAGAGAATTATAGAACAACCACTAAAATCAAGTGAATTGATTAAAAATGATATATATATATATATATATATATCTGACCTTTGTCACACTGTAACTTTCGTATTTATGAACCGATTTGGATGTAATTCGGTGTGTACATAGTACATACCAAAATCTCGACCGAGTTCGTTGGCCAGCTTCATCCGCCATTTTGTTTCAAAATGGCGGCCATTTAAATTTTTTAAAAAAATTTAAAATTTGAAATGTGGTACCAAAAAATTGAAAATGAAAAAAATATTTTTTTCTTATGTGTTTGACATTAATAAAAAGATTCGGGAGCAGTTTTTGTTTCGTCTATATCTTAAAAAATGGCTGAGTTATAGCATTTTGAATTTCTATTGTGGCTGATATTTTAAAACGACCTGATTTTTGTCATGCGATAACAGGCGTATTTATGAACCGATTTGGATGTAACTTGGTCTGTAAATAGTACATACCAATGTCTCGACCGAGTTCGTTGTCCAGCTTCATCCGCCATCTTGTTTCAAAATGGCGGCCATTTAAAAAAATTTTAAAAATTTTAAATTTTAAATGAGATACCAAAAAATTAGAAAATGAAAAGATTTTTTTTGTATGTGTTTGACCTTAATACAAAGATTCCGGAACAGTTTTTGTTTCGTCTATATCTAAAAAAATGGCTGAGTTATAGCATTTTGAATTTCTATTGTGGCTGATATTTTAAAACGATAACAGGCGTATTTATGAACCGATTTGGATGTAACTTGGTCTGTACATAGTACATACCAATGTCTCGACCGAGTTCGTTGGCCAGCTTCATTCGCCATCTTGTTTCAAAAGGGTTGCCATTAAAAAAAAATTTAAATTTAAAATGAGGTATTAAAAAATTGGAAAATGAAAAAGATTTTTTTTTTTATGTGTTTGGCCTTGATACAAAGATTCCGGAGCAGTTTTTGTTTCTGAAAATTTGTTCTTTTGTTTATATCTTAAAAAATGGTTGAATTAGATCACTTTGAATTTCTAGCATGGCTAACATTTTGAAACGATCTTGTATTTGTCACGCGATAACACACGTATTCGCCTATTTCGATGTAAGAAGGCATGTGGATAGTATACATCAGTATCTCGACCAAGTTCGCTGGCCAGCTTCATCAACCATCTTGTTTCAAAATGGTGGCCATTAAATTAAAAAAATACATATTTAAAGTGAAGTGCAATAAAAATTAGAAATTGAAAAAGGTTTCTTTCTTAAGTATTTGACCTTGATATAAGGATTCAGGAGCATTTTTTGTTTGTCTTTATCTTCAAAAATGGCTCAGATATAGCAATTTCAATACCTAATGTGGGTGACATTTTGAAAAATCTGATTTTTTGCCTGCGACAGCACTCGTATATATCAATCGATTCCAATGTGAGTGAGCATGTGCACAGCAATTACTAAGGTCTCGACCAAGTTCACTGGTTAGCCTCATCCACCATGTTCTCTTAAAATGGCAGGCACTTTAAGAAATCGCCGAATTTGGCAGCCAAATATAAGTTGCTTTAAATAAAAGCAGCTCGGATAAAGCTGACTAATTTCGCGAAATTCTCATTCATAATGATTTACTATTGATAAAAATTAGTATTGAATCTCCTATATTCGGTTTCCACTAAATTGAGCTTCGTGTGTTTGAATAATATAAGTTGGCTTTTTTAAAATAAGGAATATGAAAGCTACCTCTTCCTCCCGGCACTGGCCGGAAGGACTTTTTATTTGGGCCCTAGGACAATCAGCTATCCAGTCCTAGGACAGCATTTGCCCAATTTTTGGCGCATTTTTTTAAATTATTATTCTAAGAAATACTAATTCACAACTTGGTTAATTTTGAATAATTGAAGATCTAAGACCTTTTAGCATATTTTCATGTTAGGGCCCTACTTTCAACTATCAGTTGGACTTTTTTGGGCCCTTGATTGTAGCTCCCTTAAAAATGACACGATTCATTAGCTTTTTTTTCTAACAACTTCTTAAGTCTTCTACCAACTCCGTGAACGACAAAAAAATTTCTCACTTCAGCTACCACCAATTTTGAATATTAATCTCCTTCTTGGGGCCTTTGTTGCAGCTTCTTTAAAAACGATCTTACGCTATTACAATTTTCTACTTCATAGTTCTTGCGTCCTACAGCTACTTTAAAACTATTAAAATTTTTTCCTTTACCCAACTACATTCCAGTTAATATCCTGCCCCCTGGCCTGGTCCTTCTTTATACCCAAGCTACCACCTTTTTTGAATATTAATCTCCTTTTTCGGCAACAACTTACGTTTACTCACTACATCCGTAAATTAAAAATAAAAATTGTGTTACGTTAATCCTTAAATGCGCGATTTTTTATTTTGCTTCGAAAAAATTATATATGATTCTCTGAAAAGTTTATTACACAAGAAAAATAATGAAAAAAAAAATCAGAGATACATTTTTCATATAATACGGCAATCTTTTCTTCTGCTGCGCATCTGCAATAGAAATAATAACTACTGTTGTGTGGCTGTTTTACGCTAAAATTTTGCAAATCAGTAAATATCCGTTTATTAAATAATATCGTGTTAATTTTAAAAGTAGACCGTGAAATTTATAGAGGAGGAGGGAGGCAACTTCCACCGCGTAAGGATAAATTGTTTCTTCGGGTTATAAGGACCCAATTTCAACGGGAATTGGTTTATTTAACTTAGATTACAATTCAGTTACTTTCTGTGAAAATACTACTTTCTGTGATTATGAAAGTTTATCTTAGACTTCAGTTAACGACATTTTCGAACATTAATGATGCATTCGTTTTTCCGGTTCTATGGGCTTGATTACTACGAAGTTTGGCTCACTAGACTTGGTTTTCGATTGTCTACGATACGTGCGGAGCACTTCCGGCACATGCTGCGTTAGGTAGCGGGGACCCAGATTACAGGTTCGTTCGGAAAGACGTTTGTTGGAAACACACGAGACGCTGTGGAATGCAATGGAACAACCGAAACTAGGTTCATTTAAAAGATTTTCAAAGGATATAAAATCATACAAACTTGAGTTTTATTTAAGGTTATTATGATGGGCCAGGGCAACGCCGGGGGGGTCAGCTAGTGTGATATAAAATTGCATTGTATAAAATTTGGTTGCATCGTAGGGAACTAGAAAAAGCAAGCAAAAAATTCATACCGCACAGTTTGTTTTTTATTTTTAATTCGATATTTATTTCGTTATTCATATGTCTAACTGTTTTATACGTTTAATATAATATGTTGAAACATCACAAAGAGATTATTATTTCTTAAAAAACCTTGTTTATGTGACTTACATTTTTCTACACAAACAAATTGCAGTAGTAATCCTTATCTCAGTTCATAAAATATTTTTTTTTTTAATGGCAATGGCCCATATCCGTTTATTTTTCAAAAAAATCATGAAAATTCAACAAACTGTCGTATCGGAACATTATTTGTACAATATCATCAAATACAATATCACAAAATTTATCAAATAATGATAGTTTTGTACAAAATGAAAAAAAAAATAGTTAAAATTCTCACCGATAAGCGAAGTTTTAGGAGCCTCATTATAAAACTGTATGACAAACAGGCAGATTATGGATTCTTAAAATAGTCTGACACTAAAAAATTGAATTTGATTGTTTAGTATCTGAATGAAAATAGCTGTACATTTTATGCTTGTAAGAAATAAAAATGGTTCTATATGAATGCGTTAGAAAATAGCCAATTTGGATTTGAGAAAATCATTTAAAAAAAAAAAGAAAAGAAAGAGAAAAAAATCACTCCCGGCTCGGCCTGCAGGCACAGGTAGATTTCGAAGTTAAGTACTAATTTCACCAAAAAGTCTAAATCAAGATTAGAGATAAACACAGTTTGACAATTTTTTCTGGTCGCTTTTGACGAGTTTTTTATTTTATTTTTCTGAACTGGTTTTATCAGAATCGTGTTAAGGCTGTGTTCTCAACTACACTGTTCAACAAGGTTGATATTTTCTGACACAATGACGTACAGATTTTTTAACGTAATTGTATAAAATTGGCAGACCTACTACAAGGGATTTTTCTCCCTTCGTTCAGTGTTTTTTCCCTTTTGTTGGGAAATTTGGTTCAAACTGTGACAGTATTTTCTGAAACATCTATTGTGTTTACAAAAAAAAAAAAACGGAAAACGTCTTTCAATTACATAGTTTTCGTATAACAACACCTTCCAATTTCATGCGTTTCCGAACAAAAAGGAATTCAAACTTATGTCATAAAGTTGCCCCTGTGGATTTGAGAACAGCCTTAATACGATATTTTTTTCCTTTTTTTTGTGTAAGAGTTGGTTTGATCAAAATCTTGCCCATATAAAAGTTGTAGATAATATCAAGAAGATTTATAATAAATTTAAGCGGATTTGATAAATTGTGAATTGACGAAGTTATGATTTTTTTTTCTTTTTAACCCTCTCCCTTTTTTCTGTAAGAGTTGGTACTATCAAAAACTTGTCAATATAAAAGTTGTAGGTAAGATTAAGAAGATTTATAATAAATTTAAGTGGATTTTATATCTTGTGAATTGACGAAGTTATGAATTTTTTTCTTCTTAAAACTCTATTTTTATTGCCCCTTGAGCCCATTTTTAATGATATCAAAAACCTGTTATACATAATTTTTTTTTTTTACCTCTTCCTAGAAGTAATAATAACTTTAAACTGATTTGATATGCATTATAATTAAGAAGTTTTTTTTTCTGTTTTCACAAAATCCTTCCCTATTTCCATCCCCTTGGTCGATTTTGCCCATTAACGAACTTTACCGAGATTTTCTGTCTCTTGATTGTATGGTATGGCCTTGACCAGTGGCGTAGCTACATATTCAGCGCCCTGGAGCAAGTAAAGTTTGTGCGCCTTCCGCCCTCTTGTCACTCGCAAAAAGTTCTGCGCAATTTTGTTTTGAAGTTTAAAATTTATCTACTATTCCCAATTCGATTTAAAACCTTACTTTACTTTGAAAATCAAAGTATTTTAACAAATTACATGCAAATAATTAAAAATAAATAATGAATAATGAAATGAAATATAATTCTTTAAGTACGAAGTACCCACCAATATTTTCTGCGAATTGGGCAATATTTTCTTTTTAAATGTGCCAATGGGCCAGTACAATCTGCCGCCCTTAATATCTATTTTTTCTTTTCGTTGGTTTCGAAGCATTGTAGAATACTAATAAAAAAAAAAAGATACACTGTTGGCAAGATATATTTATTTATTTATTTTCACTTTTTGCAAATGCATGAAACACGTTTTTCTGTTTTTAGTGCCAGAAAATACTAAAACTCCATAAAATTCAAAGTATCATAACTGAGTAAGTTTTGGTCGTACAAAAAATAAATTTTGATTATTTTACCTGTTTAAGTACGACGAAGATTTTTCTAAATATAATATATAGAATTCAGGGATTAAATAAAAAAGTAAACCTCCTAACTTAAAAAAAAAATAACTATTTTGACATAAATTACTTTTAAGAGAATGAAGAGCAACCTTGAAACTTTTTTACTATTGGAACTTATTTTTACAGCTAATGATTTAGAAAATTAGCCATTGGACGTCGATAAAAGATGAAACGAGTTTCTTACTGGTTTTTGACTATTCTGAGCAATTTTGCTATTCGCTAAAAAAAACTAGCCAAATTCAAATAATGATAGTAATAGATCCGTCATGAAACACTAAGAATATCAAAACACAAGTAATGAGTTACACAGAAAATATTTACTCGTACAATAACATTGAGAGTGTCGCCGAAAGGGAAAAAAAACATCTCTTGCAATTTGGCGATTTCAATCTTCAGCTTTCTGGCCAACTGAAACATTTGGCGCAGCGGCGATCGGCAGCGATAACCCTGATTGACACCCTTGTACAGGATGATTCAAAACTTATCGTTCAAATTTCGTGGTGAGGTAGGGAATACGTCAGGAAACCGATTTTACATAGGAAAGCAAGTCCGCAAATGCACGCATGCGTATGTAGATGGTGCTGTGTATATCCAACCTTCCATTACGTCCCGGTCATTGTTTTGACTTTCCTAAAGCTAGTATTATTTCTTCTCCTATTACCATTTCTCATTTGGACTTCCACGAAGCCTTTTACATCTTTAAAATCTCCAAAAATCTTGTTAATGACCTTTATTCAACTCCTTCATTATCTGACGCCTGGAAACTTCTCGTTTAATTTTGTTCTTTCCAGTTCTTTTAACCTTTTTTTTTTAAACTTTTTGTTTTCATTTTTATTTTATTCATTATTTTGTTCTTTAATTTTAACTTTCTTCGTTCACTTTACGTGTCCATTTTGTTCACGTAGATGATGTTTCGGACATACTTTCCTATGTGAAATCGGTTTCCTGCCGTATTCCCTACCTCCCCACGAAATCTGAACGATAAGTTTTGAATCAGGCTCGGACTGGCCCGCCTGCCCATCGGCCCGAGGGCCGGTGCGCCCTCGCCCAGGGAGAATTTCGCGCCCCTAAGTGCCTAAGCCGCTCCAATACTTTTTCTCTCATTGTACACATACATTTTGACTAGTATATTAAATTTCGAGAATTTGTTTAGGTCTAAACATCCATTAATAGACAGACAGCACAAGGAGTTATTTTTTGCTATTAGAAATAAATTAAAGATAAATGAAAGCAATTCAAGGATTGGAAAAACAAAAGTGAGCATCTTTGCATGCGATTGAGAGAGAAAACAAGTACCGAGCGACAGTTTTAGTAGCTCCGGCGCCGCGCCCTAGGCAAGATTTTCTTTTATCTCTTATTTGAATAATAATCTTTTAGATTTTAACCAAATATTTTGCATATTTTCAGTCTTTTCGCTTTTAATACCTTGCCCATCCCCCGCTCTTTAAAGTCGACTCTGAATACACTATTATTGAAAACGTACTTTTTGAAAACAACTTGAGAAAAGAGCGAGATAAATATCAGAAGGCAAAACACTTCTTGTGGGAATTTTGTTCCGGATCGAAAAGCATTTTTTTTTTTTTTGGGGGGGGGGGGGGATACAAATATGATGACAGTTCTGGATTTCAATCCTGCAAGCTGTGGAATCCGCAGACAGTGTTTTTCATTCACTAAATCAACACCATAATTTTCGGTTAGTAATCTTAGCTTTATTTAATGACATACTTTCTGTTCAAAACAAATAGGTGTTGCTATCCAACGTACAATATATTCACAAGTTTTTAACATAAAACTCGTGAAAGTTTCAGGAGTTTTATGTTAAACTTGTGAATAAATTGTACGTTGGATAGCAACACCTATTTGTTTTGTATCGATATTACAACGTAAAGTCCTTTATTATTATTATACTTTCTGTTGTTAAATAACTATTAGAAAATTCTAATACGCATTTTATATAAAAAATTGTTTTGATTTAATCACGAAAAAGCTATCATTAAATAAAGTGATGATTACTATTCAGAAATTATGATAAGTTTTTGAATAAAAAAAAGCTAGCCACTGAATCCTGAAACTTGCACGAATACAATCCCTGGGGCATTTCTCTGAATCATGGAAACTAAAATATTTCCCTTGATCTCTAATTATGATAAGGGCTTTGCAAATCATAGGAAGATTGTTCTGAGAAGAGTAAATTATTTTAGCGATTTTAACTGACAAAGCGACTTTTTTTGGTGTACTTCTTCTGTAAAAACCTTTTAATAATGCAATATCAATCCAGCCTTTTATGGATACATAAAGTCATTTTTTTAAGGATACAAAAGGCCTCTTCCTACAAAATACCTGACTCGCCTTATATCAAATGTTACAATATATCAAGTGTAATAAGTATTATTTTCACAAGCAAGTGTTATTTTCACATTCCTTAATGTGATATTGATTTGAATGTTGAAATATTCTTATATTTCAACATTCAAATACCCTATAATAAGCGGTACTTTTATTAAAGAAAACAGAAGAAGCATGATATTTAGTTTTCAAAATTTCTATTTACATACGAAATGTACATTTAAAAAAAAAAAAATTAAAACGAAGTTTAGATTTGTGTGTATTTTTTTGTGTGTATTACCTGCAGATGCCACACTTAAAAATGCTACTTTATTACAAAAAAAAAAAAAAAAAAAAAAAAAAAAAAGTAAATAAAAATTAATTGCTAACAGATTGTAACAGAAATTTAATTTATCTCATTTTAACTGACTGATAACTACGACTGCTAACTTCGTAATTCATATTTAGAGAGCAATTTTAATATTTATTAAGAAATATACTTAAAAAAAGTTTAACCCCATAGCAGTACCGCAGCAGCTCTATTTGGCACCTGGTGCAAAAAACATGTTAGATTTTTCTCTGCCAAATTCCAACGCATCAATGATGATGATTGGAATAAAAGTGGTTACCCCTTACTAATTCGGCTCCAAATAATCGTAGAAAATCTATAGGAACCAATCGACTGGAAATAATGTCTATTTATTATTGTTTTGTTTAAATTATGCTACCGAAGTCGCCTATACATTAAAAATCGTATCAACTTTGAATTTTCGAACAATAACACCCATTTTTGACACCTTATTGAGTTTCTTGGTTCCAGACAAACCAGAAAAAGGTATTATTTATATACATTATCTTAAATCTTGATAGAGTTAGAAGAGTTTAAATTTGAGGATGGATGCTAAAATTAAACCAATTTCAGAACCATTAATTTATATCTTCATAAAAATCACCTGATTGATTTTTTATTAATTTATTAAAGAGATACGTATAGGCCTAAACGTGTTACAGACTTTTTTCTCTATTCAAAAATATTTTTTTTTCTTTTTGTGAAAACTTTTAATAAATTCATACTAAAAAATTATGAATTACGACCTAACATTAATTTTTGCATTCAACAAACCTCAATCGTTAGAAACATCGATGTGTAACTTTACAGCTCATTTGAATAATTAGTTTCCGAAATAGAGAGAAATTTTGCCTTTCCGTAATTTAAGAGACCGTCTTCTTTTATCAAAAGAACCACAGAGAAAAAATCGTAGAAACTTACAAGGAATACTTTATAGGGTTTTTCTTTAATGTAAAGTAAGTTTATAAATTTAAAATTTCTGTATAATTTTACTGGTGACTGATTGAGTGTGTTCGGAATGTTTTTCTTGTGAGATCTTCATTTTATTTTCCGAAATTTTTAGATAAATTCCTAACTTTTTTTTTCTTTTTGTTTTATAACCGTGTTAAGATTTTAAAAAAGTATATAAACTATATCTCTTTCCTGGCTGGCGAGGAATTCAAATAGGGTGACAAAAGCGGATGTTACCATTTGAACAATCAACATTCCTACATTTTTTAATATGTAGACAATCTTTCAAAGCAAAATTTATTAATAGCATTTAATAGTAGATAGTATTTCCAATCATTTGATACCTATATTTTTTTATACGTCTATTTGCAGGAGAATTGGTAGGAATGTACTACGTAGGAATGTAGCGCTTTTCCCCCCATAAGGTCAAAAAGAACTTCTTAGGCCATAAAATTTAGAAATGCATGCAGAAATGTGTTTAAATGAATGAAAGTGCAGAAATGTGAAATTTAGAAATGTCTTTCTCCTCCTTTCAAACTGGAAGCACGTATATTTTGCGCCTGATGAAAGAAGACTAAGTTCTTTTGTAATGGTCTTGCGCATTTCTAAATTTTATGGCGTTTTAAGAATTTCTTTTTGATCTTATCGTATCACGCCAGCTTTTTTCATCAGTAATTATGATTTTTTTCCATGACTCGTATAGGGTATCTATTGAAAAAAGAATAAAATAAGAAAACTCTACCTCTCATATCAATCATTTATTACAAGGTAATCGATGTTCAACTTGCTGGAACTTTTAAATATTAGATGATTCGGTTAAGAAATTACGTAGCATTGTGCAGATTTGATGGAACTTTAAACATGCATGGGGGATATAGCGAAGCCTTCAATCTATAATATTATATCTTCTATCAGTGATATAATATTAAACCATTTTCATACATAGTGCTATGCGAATGTGTTAAACCTTACCAAGCCATATATAACACAAGCAAGTAAAATTGACGCGAGTTCGTTAAAATTTTTGCGCCCTTTGAAAATCCAAGGTCTGCGCCCTTTTCCCTGGCCCAGTCCGACCCTGTTTTGAATCACCCTGTATATTATTCAGGATTGCATTTTTTGCTTTCCATACACATTACAATGTAGGGAAGGAAATAGGAAAGTATTATAATCACACTAAAAATTAAGGGAAATAACGGTACATTTTTACATTTCCAAATACTCTGAATACGTTCTGACAATTTTTACAATGATTCAACACGTATGCGGCATGTTAGAATTTTTACACATTTTCCGGTTCCCAGAGCAAATTTGGTGTGTTTTTGATGATTTTGTAAATCTGCCGCAAGAATTGTATTATTTTCGAAAAAGTCGGCATCTAAATTTTTTCAACCATTCTGATGAAGATTTCCTCTTGTATCTTAATGAAATTATTTTTATTGTTCACGTTCATCTGTCATCTATACAACAACGTTTCACCGCGCAAGACAGTAGCGGCTCGACGAGGGATTCACAATCACTTTACTACCAGTAATTTCATAAAAAAAATAATTCCTCGTTGTTTAACCATAGAAATCCCACGATTGAAACAGATCAAATTTTATATACCAATATTCTGGTAGAAAAGTGATTGTGCCCTGAAGATTCGCTATTGTACACAGGGTCGGACTCAATCATTGTGAAATACGGATACCTTGGATTTTTGGACGGCGCAACATTTTACAAACTCATTTTATCTCCTTGCTATTAGAAATCTATAATATCCATCACCATTCCAGGTTTTTTTTCTGGGGATGCTTTCAATAGCGGAAATGGATCCGAAATTAAAAATGCCCTTAGAAAAAAAATCGAAACAGTATAAGGATAACTGCTTAGACATCGACCTCCAATATTCTATGAAAATATAAATAAATAAAAATGAAAATATTGAAATGTAAATGAGAAATTTGTAAAAACGCTGTCATTGGTTTAACAATAGCTTGCGAGTGACTAGTGTAGGAGAATACGGAATTTTAGTATTAAATAAGAATGTTATGAGTAATTAAACCTATTTTAAACTTTTTTGCAGGGGAGGATAAAAAATCTTAATGCTGCTAGTAATATTTAGAAACGTGTAAATATTATTAATTTGATTTTAAAGCAAAATATCTTTAAAATAAATTTTTATACAGCAAATTCTGTATAAAGCTCTATGTAAAACGCTTCTCTCGTATGAAGAATTTTAAAAACCTCTAGCAACCGGGTATAATCGAATAAGCAAAACCTTGAAAAGACGCTGCAACTCAACGTAGACACACAAGATAGCTGACCGCCATTCTGATTATGACATTTATGGAAATATTGAAACAGCCCTTTTCTGTGTAAGTAAGTGTGATTTTTAACGAAAGAGAATGTTTGACTTGCCTTTTCTCTGACGAAAATAGTCTTTATAAATGTTTTTGTGCAAAAAAAAAAAATTATATTATAAACGTTTGTATAGGAAAATTATAATCACAGCATTGTACGACTACACAAAGTCTACATATTTCAAACAAATAATAAATGATTTTTCAAACTAAATAAAATATGTATATATATTTTGAAATAGGGGCGACGCTCTTTGGTTCTAGATAAGCTGAAAATTCTTGGCGCAGATCATTTTGCCATAGGTAATAAGATTACAGAATATGCATTAAGTTTTAAAAGATTTAATGATCCTCTAAAACAAAAACTTTCAAGAAAGAAATTCAATTCTTCTGCTTTGCAAACAGAAAAAAACTATTAACAAAAATAATGCTTCAAAAAAGTGTCTTTTTTAAATTATTAAATAATTTAAGCGTCAAATCTAATGATTGTAGGAAATTTTGTTACTATTAGCTTTACCTGACGGAGGGCGCAGCTTTACCTGGTTTAGGGCACACCGACCCACAGCCGATTGCCCGGCGGGTCAATCTCAGCAAGAATGTATCTAAATTTAGTAAAATTCTATTTTTTTTATATATATATAATTCATGGCCTTGTTTCAACACGGGAAGAATGAAAATTTGTTGAAAATTATGTCATTACAAAAATGTTTAAAACTTTATAAATGAGACTGAGAGTGCACGTTTTCTTTAAAACACAAGGTCATTATCACCTGTGGTAATATTTCAAACTTTGTTTAAAATTAGGATGCAAGTTTTTATTCATTATTATACTTTTCTGAACGAAAACACCGTATTTCTGAAAACTATTCCGAAAGTTGAGTGGAGTAACACCAGATTTTGCTTTTCATTTTATAATTCAAAAATTCATTGACTTACTAATGTGATATCGGATGGTGGTGGCGAGTAAAAAAAGTAAGAGGGGGTGTGGTAGAGCCTGATTATGGCCTAAGCAACGTCACATTACTATTTTTGAAAAAAGTTTGCCTCATTCAATCCTAAAATTCAGCGATTAAATAAAGTTTAATGCGGAAAAATACTCTTCGAAAAAAAATGATGTATATTTGGATAGGCGATAATCAGTTCCTAAGGAACACTAAATTTAATACTTATCTCTTTCTCTCTTTTTAAAGGAAAGTTCGCCTTATTTTCAAAATCTCAAAAATAGTATGCACAAAATTTAATTTGCCACTTCCCCCTCACCCTCTAAATTTTAATGTCGCCGTGGAATATGCCTATGCCTATATCCGACTCTTATTACTGTTTTGTAATCCGTATTGGTGCATGTTTAGTTTCAACAAAACAACAAAAAAAAACTTCAAAATTTTCGTTTTCTTGGTTTTTCGTTTGTAAAATAGTCAATATTTTTCTTCAACTTGTCAAACCTTCTTTTTTTTTTTTTTTTTTTTTTCAAATTTTCAAATAATTAAATAGTGTTAAAGGCATTGCTGTTACATTGTAAATATAGGTTTCTCAGCGGTGACTTCTTTGGCTACCATTATTTCCATACAGTAATCATCATAAATTTTTAAAACATTTTCAATCGAAATGTACTAGGGAGATTTTTTGGAAATAGTTGTAGCTAATAAAGTGACCGATGAGATTCCTGTAAGTAAGTTTTGATTACTTTAAAAATTGAAAATCTTCAACTGTCGTCCATGAAAAAGTTAAATTAAAAAAAAAAATCAGGCATGGTGAAACTGTGTGGAAGTTATTTGAGGCTGCAATACAGTATGAATCAAAATTAAAACTTCGCGATTAGAAGTAATTTCTTTTAGCTATAAATAAAAAATGTTTTAAACCGAAACAATTGAGGTTAAACAAAAGATAAAATATCATAGGAATATTCTGCTTGTAACAAGATTCATCTATAATATCTGATTTATAAAAATAAATAAATAAATAAATAAATAAATGCAAATATTTTTACAAATCTGTATTTCGCTGTTTCTAATTTTGCGCCCTTAGGATTCGTGCGCCTGGAGCAGTTTGCTCCAACTGCTCCACGGTAGCTACGCCCCTGGCCTTGACCAGTTTGGAAGAGGTTTGTGCAGAATTATGGAAGTTATCGTGTCCATAAAAAAGTGATATATATGGATAGATAGTTAGATAAAGTTTTGAACTGGGGTTGGTTTGGTGTTCTATGGTTTCATGATCGGCGTAAATCTGCAAAAATGTTGGAAAAATGTAATATGTAGTATTTCTTATTACGAAATCTACCTAAAAATGTATTACCCTGATTTTATTCCTCTAAATATCTACAATATTCTGCTTAATACTGAATATCGTCCGAAATTCGTTAGATCCCTAGCTGAGGCTGGATACATTCTACGACTACAAATGCAAACTTTATTAACAAGAATGAAAAAAATAATATTAAATAAGAACCAATTTTATTAATATAAAGGAGGACCTAGCTTCAAGTTTAAAGAAAAATTCTATATGCTTACCATATATATCTAATTCGATAAATGCTTTTCTTAAATTTTGAATATCAAATTAAATTAGAATTATTTGAAAAAAATATTTTTAATTTTCTCAACATATATTTTTTAACTTTAGAGTATTATTGATTACAAAGAAACCGTTATTGAAAAATTAAGTTAATACAAACAGAGGAATGAGGATGAAACGTAAAAAGTTCTCAATAAACTTGAAAATTGGTGAAACAATTAAAATTATATATCACGTTTAAAACAAAATGTTATTAGCCTCCGGTACGGTATGCTATTTCTTTCTCCCAGCTTATTTTTGTCCAAAAAATAACGTTACCTTACAGAGGCTAGCCGTAAAACAAAGCATTACGATTAAATACTGTTTAGAAATTTTTTAAACTTCTAAGCATCGCACATTTTCAATTTTTATACCGTCGTATTGGAGAAAAAAAGTTCTTTTAAATGCATTTTGTAAGAAAACTGTATCTCCATTTATTTTTGGAATATTAATTTTTTTGTAGTTTTTAGAGCCATTTGCTTAATATTGGCAACGGAAGAACTCGATTTCTGTAGAAAGTAAAGGAAGAATAGTTTTAAAATAGCAATTATATATTTTTGTTGCCATTTTCTCGCAACAACCGAAAGAAAATGTAATTAAAATCCGTGCTATTTTGAAAAAAAATATATAAACGAATGATTTCTGTTAAAACAATAGATCAATTATACTATATTTAATTGTAAGTATCTATGAATCATTAGATCGCTTTTTTTTCCTTGAAAGACGGAATATTTTTTTGCATTTGTGCATTATTTCGCGATAGTGATGTGCTATGCATGCTTTACTGCAGATGTTTAAGAGTAGATCGTAAATGTGGAATTCTTAAGCGGATGCGAATGACGTCATTTTACATAAAATAAAACGTGTGCTTTAAGTCTTAAAATTGAAATGTGTTTTGTACTGCAGTAGAGTCTCGCTTAACCGAGTTATTTTCTTCTGACGGACTGGTGGCTTCTATTATTATGAAACAGCCATTATAAATGAAGTGTTAGGGGAAGATGAAAAAGCAGTCGTCAAAAAAAAAAAATAATACAGTAGAAGATCTTTATAACGCAATTCTATATAACGCAATTCTCCATATAACGCACAACTTTTCAGACATAAACAATGAATTTTGCAGTTAAAAAGTACCTGCATTTTCACATCATAAAAAATTGCTACTCTCTAGAGGACTTAATTTGATACATTAGTTCAACTTTATCTCCTAATTTAAGACCTTTTTACTGAAAAAAATGCTATTATTACAATAAACATTTTTTGAAAATGTCTAATATAAGAGTTATATTTAGATCATGTGTATAAAGTAAATTTAACAATGCCTGACCTACATTATGCAAAATTTTATAATTTGGAAAATCTTGGCAACAAAGAATGCAGTATAAAGATATTCTAATGTATTTTGATATGTTACAGACATATTTGGCCATGTTTACAAGGTAAATTTAATGATGTGATCCATATAACGCAAAATTCTATATAACGCACAACCTTGCGTTTTTAGGTTTGCGTTATAAAGATCTTCTACTGTATATATATATGTATATATATATATATATATATATATATATATATATATATATATATAGCCATTTTTCCCCCATTCCGACCAGAAAATCAGAGTTCAAACTTTTACGGCTGCTCTTTCATCTTTACCTAACACTTCATTTATAATGGCTGTTTCATAATAATAGAAGCCATCAGTCCATCAGAAGAAAATGAAGTAATGGAAATGCCGGGGGCGACACTAAATTCTGAAAAAACAGAATTCCTGTCTCTAGTTTAATATTATTGTATTAAATTTTCAGTTCATTTGTAAACGTAGGTGTATATGATCCAACAATGGCATTCATTATACAAATAATAGCTTCTCCAAAATAAATTTTTACATTCCGTGTTTAAATGTTTAAATTTCTTAATTAAATCAGAAAGAGAAACAGTCCTAATATATTTTTTTTTTAAATCATTAACAGTGTTGAATTCATGGGGTGACCCGGGGGAGACATTCTCCCCAGAGAATAAATGTCCCTATGGCAGATTTGAGATTTTGTGTTTTCAATGGTCAAAAAGTGCAAATTCCAACCCCACCCCCATCCCGGAGATCACAGAAATCCCTCACGAAAAAAAATGTGTCTAAATTCAACTTGATCAATAAGAGAAAATTAGGAATAATCCAGTTTAATGCCATAATATGCTTTATTTGTATAAAACAGATTTATTAGCACGGCTAAATTGGTGTCAAATAATAGCTCTTTTTCGTTAGTAACCGAAGAAAATGAAATGAATAAAGAAATGTCCAAACATGATGATTGATTTCGCCTTTCAACTGTTGCATCATGCTTCCACCATATACGCATATGTTGGCGCAACACTGTCTGGAATAAATAATGTTAGGGAGGAATAAAAATAAACAGCTCTTAAATTTACGATTATCTAGTCAAAAATAAATAAAAAAATAAATAAATTACTGATAAAAGGAAGTTAGATATAAAGGATTTTATTTTAATGTATTTATGCATAAAAATGTCTCCATGAATATTTTAGAAAGTTTTGGAAACAGGGCCGCCATTTGAGGGGGGCTGAGGGGGGCAGTACTCCCCCCCCTCCCCAAGGAATTTGATTTTTCGGAAAATTTTCATCAATTGTCAGACAAACAAAAATTAAAATTGCTCAAACGCTATGATAATTTATCAGATTTGATTACAATAAAAACATATGCATTAAATAAATGATTTATGCATAGAAATTAATAATTATCCAAAACATTTCCTATCCTATTCGAACTTTCTTAAAGTGAGATATATATCGTACTTTGCCTAATTTAAAAAATACATGAGAGAAATTATCTTTTATTATTAATATTATCAATGCAAAAACCCTTAACGGGTTAAAAGTTTGTGACGCAGCACTTTATCTTATGCTTTAAGAATTTTAAATATGGAACTTAAAAATAATGATATCAGATTTTGAGTGACGCTATGCTATTAATTATAATCTCTCTATATATTATTTATTTCATCTTTTTATTTTTTTATAATCGCATGTGCAAAAATTATGTTCAGTTTAAAAAATGTATAAAAGTTTATTCATTGATGCTTTAACATTTACACCTCTCATAAATTCCAAATATGAGTTTTAAAAGATATGATATCAAAATTTTAGTGACGCTTTGATGTGGCTTTAAACGATTTGTTTTAAAATTAAATTAAAATTATTTTTGTTTTGGCTAAGATATATTCACACATCTAAATAATAGTTTTAATTTTCCAATATGCTTTAAATATGTCACTTTCACTGAATTTATATAATGCATTTAAATGTATTTATTTGAATAAATTGATTTATCCTTTGTCCAATGCTATTAAAAATTTAAAATAAGATTTGCGTAAATAATTTTTTTGCCTCATTGTATCCATTTGAATACATTTCCCTTAGTTTGGATACAATGACGCAAAAAAATTATTTACGCAAATCTTATTTTAAATTTTTAATAGCATTGGACAAAGGATAAATCAATTTATTCAAATAAATACATTTAAATGCATTATATAAATTCAGTGAAAGTGACATATTTAAAGCATATTGGAAAATTAAAACTATTATTTAGATGTGTGAATATATCTTAGCCAAAAAAAAAATAATTTTAATTTAATTTTAAAACAAATCGTTTAAAGCCACATCAAAGCGTCACTAAAATTTTGATATCATATCTTTTAAAACTCATATTTGGAATTTATGAGAGGTGTAAATGTTAAAGCATCAATGAATAAACTTTTATACATTTTTTAAACTGAACATAATTTTTGCACATGCGATTATAAAAAAATAAAAAGATGAAATAAATAATATATAGAGAGATTATAATTAATAGCATAGCGTCACTCAAAATCTGATATCATTATTTTTAAGTTCCATATTTAAAATTCTTAAAGCATAAGATAAAGTGCTGCGTCACAAACTTTTAACCCGTTAAGGGTTTTTGCATTGATATCATTACTTTTTTGAGGTTATTGAAAAACAAAACAAAAAAAAAAAAAAAACAATAAACACACACAAAAAAAATTAAAGACCAATACAAAGAATTCATAGTCAGGATTCCAATTCACCTTCAATCTCTCCCCCCTCCCTCCCCGAAAAAAAGGATGACCATACTTCAATTTTAAAGAGCATCGTGCAATGAGATTTTTATAAGAACTCTTTGGTAAGATATGGAAGTAATGTACAACATGAATGTTTAGATGTTATTTCTGTTGGTTTGCTGCAGAGATATAAAAAGCTATGTTAAATTTTACTATATAAAAAAATTACTTTGTTAAGAAAAATAGCAAGAAATATTACTCTTTAAACCTTTATATATATATATATATATATATATATATATATATATATAAAACAATAATCGCTCACTTATAAAAGTAATTCCATACATTTATATTAAATCCAAAACTACAAATTTCTGCTTCTCCCTTTTCTCATTCCTAGTGCAAAAAAATTAAACATTCTTTAATTTTATATAAAATAATCTTTCACCATCCCTATTTAAAATTCTTTATTAACAATAATAATAAATCATATAAAATAATCCCCTGAGCTCCGAAGATTCCACTTCTGCTTTTGCACCCACCTCTCCAGCTTACCTAAATAATAAAATCTTTCAAAAATTAGTTTGAAAAAAAAAAAAAATCTGCAACATTTGTTGCTCACTGACATAAATAAATAAATAAGCTCTAACTTCCCTAATGTATAGTCATGAAAAAAAAAAGTAAACACCCCCTACTAACTCCTCAACAAATTACCGTAGAAGAAAGTTACTGGTACCGAACGATTGGAAATAAAGTCTACTTTTAAATTATGTATATAAAATTTGCTTAAGGGGTTATCTACATATTAAAACGAACCATAACTTTGTTTTTTTTCAATAGCAGTACACAATTTTTACAGCATAAATGAATTCTACACAATTTAATTAGCCTAAAAACAAATTTTTATGCAATTCGTACTATAAGTTCCCGAGAAATTAATTATTTTAAAACAAGCTTATTTTAAGGGCTGCATCCAAATTGAAGTTCAGTACTCGATTGTTAACCGAGAGAGCCCCCTTCTTGATCAAAGCACCTTAAGCGTCACTCAAGCAGTCAATGAAGTTTGCTAGATTACAGGACAGCGTAAGACATTTCAAAATATCTAGTCACTTCTATCATAGACGGCCCCTTAAACCATAATTTTGCCGTTTTTTAAGCATAATTTGAAAACTATTTGGAAGATAAATGTGAAATTTTGGATTTCCATAAAGCAGGACTTAATAAATCTAAATCCATCAAAAAAATTTTAGGTTACAATTCATAATTTTTTCGAATATTAATTTCATAATTCATATCATAAAATTATAAAAATTGCAAATTCAACGTATTTATGTTTGGGTATGTTAGTATTACTGCTACACAAAAAATTAGCACATTAGGAGCATAATTTCAGGAGATATGAATAAAAATATGAAAATATAATTTAACATTAGAAGCACTAAATTTTGAATGTTTATAATTCATAAACTTACTATTCAAATTACTTGAAATTTGGTGCCTAGGCATAATTTGAACCGAAGATTTGAAATATCTCGTTAAAATTGGGTATTGCCATTGAAAAAATGAAGTTTGGATTTGTTTTAATATGTAGATGGCCCCCTAAGCAAATTTTATATACATCATTTAAAAATAGACTTTATTTCCAATCGTTCGGTACCAATAACTTTTGTCTACGATAATAATTTGTTAAGGAGTTAGTAGAGGGTGTTTACTTTTTTTTTTCCACGACTGTACATTTCACCTCTTCTCCCTCCCCCTACTCCCCAACATAAAAAAAATTTAAATCTTTATTTTTATACAGAAAATTCTTCTATATAAATTATCCCCCTATTCCTCAAAATTACCACTTTCCCACTCCAGCCTAGAGATTTCAATCTTTAAAGCTTTTTAGAAAATCGGATCTGCAAAGTCTGTTGCTTAATAATAAAATATATAATCATGTACACTTTTAATTATTTTTCACACAATCAATTGATGTCATGATAATAGTTGTTCTGAGCGAATATTGTGTTGGCTGGACTGTCGTACAGATAGCTCAATTGGAAGAGTACTGGCAATTAAAGCCAAGGGTTATTAAAGTTCACTGTAATTCAAGATGTTTAACCCCTTCGCGACAAGAGCCCTTTGGTTAATTTTTAACCTTTTACTACAGGTTTTTAAAAACAGAAAATTTTCTGTAATTGAATCACAGAAATGCTCCCATTAAAGAAGGTAAACTTTACAATTAAAAATAAGTGGTGAGAATAATGAAGGATTCTGAACACCTTAAGTGGCCAAGTATACCGGTCGCTCATTCCCAAGGGCTTAAAGATGCTTTTTTTCTATTATAACCTTTAGGATTTACAATATAAAAAAATCTTGATCACTTCTGAGGTAAATAAAGACAGTGGAAAAAATCAAGATGACAATGTTTTGATTGGCAAATTCTAAGCTGAGTAATTTGTGCTACAGAATGAAAAAAATATAAAGTTGTAATAATGTCCTCTTACAGATACTAAATCTTTAAGGTTTTTGATGTGTGAACTACATATGAATACAGTAGAAGATCTTTATAATGCACACCTTGGTATGAGAAGTTGTGCGTATTATAGAATTTTGCATTATATAGATCATATTTCATACATCATTAAATTTACTTCGTATACATGCTTTAAATTACATTCCTTGGAACCAGAAAATGTGCAAATTATGAAATTTTACATAATAGGTATAGATCACACATTATTAAATTACCTTAAAGATATTACCTTGAAATATAACATCCAAATATGCCTGGGCAAAAAGCATTATAAACAGTGGTAACTCATGACTGACAGTTTTGGGAACACTAAATGCATGGCTGGCCAATTTATTCTTTTTCACTATTTTTAATAATGAAATCTTTGCCTTATTTTTAGCAGAATTTTCTTCCATTAAATAAGGCAAAAATTTATAAAAAAAAAAAAGAAAAGAAAAAAAAACCAACAACAAAAAACTTTTGGAAAGCATGCATTTTAGTGCTGCAAGAAAAACCTGTCATGAGCTGCTCTGATTATAACACTCATTTACAAAAAATTTTAATATAATAACAATGTTTTCATTACTCCAAAATAATGTGTTAAAGGCGATAATGTATCATATTTAGTGTTCCAAGAAATAGCAATATTTGTAAAATACATGTGCTTCTTAATTGAAAAATTCATTGTTTATATCTGAGAAATACATTACATCTTCTGCATTAAAATTTTTTAGTGGCAGGCTTTTGTGATTGAACAAGGACTGCTTGCAGAGTGCTTTTAAGGATTTTACAATATAAAATTATGGCTCTTGAACTACTATTAATCAAATACAGTAATAGGGATAAAAAAATCATTAAATAGTTTATTTTTAAAAATTACTTGTATTTTCTTCAGATATACTGATTATTACTACCATATGTTATGTGTAACATATTTATTAGAAAAGTCACAACTATTTTCATGAAGTTTTGGATTCCCCCCCCCCCCCTGACATACTGTCAAATTTCGCGAGGTTTTTTTTCCTTGTGATGTTCCTCCCCCCGACCGAGAATGGAGCGGATTTTTTACAATCAACTGATTAATTTTGTTTTTCTTTTATTGTTACTTTTTTATGTTAGTGGGGTGATCTTTCAAATGCTATTGCACAACGAGGCGATAAACGCGCTACTCTGTAAGTGGCACGGCAACCCTCCAGTATACAGGTGGAATTGATAAAAAGAGTTTTTGTAGTCGGAATATGCGGAATGTTACAGAATAGTGACTGGTTTAATGAAAGCAGAATAAAAACTTAATATTTAATTTAAGATGCGAGTCAGATTAATATATTAATTGAAATGGTTACTGAGTAATCACTTTATTAGTTTATACAAAGTCTAATTATCATGACAGCTACAATGCAGCTGCTAATGAAATTTTGTGAAACCAATCTTTTCTAAATAGTAACATGTTCTGAATTGTTCTTATTTACAATTATACTTCATTACCACAAATACCATATAAGGGAGCTGGCTACTTTTATATTTTTTAAAAGTAAATTATTTAAAGCTTTCTTTTAAGCATATTAACTTTAAAATTAAATAAAAACAAGTATCTTACTTTTGCAAAAAAAGCTGTTTTATCTTATTTATCTATAAACTTTAATTACTAAATAAGGAAAAGTATCATGATGAAAATTTTTACTTTTAGGAGCTCAAAACAACCAGTCAGAATAAAATGGTTCATTTTGAGCTAATCGTGATAATTTAAGTATATAAAGTAGAATTTACTATCAGTCAAAAATATGTCCAAGACTGAAATCAGTCCTGAGACTGAAGGTCTTGCACCCATGGCTGTAATCAATTAGCCTAAAAAAATGCTTCAGGTGTTTTTTTTTGTTTTTTTTCTGTTTTTCTTTTGTTACAGAGATAAACGGCAATAAGAATTTTTTTCCCCTTTAGGTTAAATTTTATAAAAATAAAATACTACGATGCTTTAATTTTTGAAGCTGAAAAGAGTTGTATACAAAAAAAAAAAAAAAAAAATAAACGAAAGATGTCATTTTAAGTCAATTTTCGTTTATATTATTAGAAACGATTCGCAAATGAATCATTTTATAAACGGGATTGGAAATCTTAATTTTGATTTCGTCATACCTTTTATTTAAATTGTGCGTTCTTTAAAAATGAAAGATTTTGTTTAATTTCTTTAAAAGAAAACTCAAAATTAAATTAGTAATCTATCTATTACACTCACATATCACAAGAAATACCTATGCCACACATGAACGTTATTTTGTAAGGAAAACAGTTATAAGTATTGTTGAAAATAAAAACAATTCAGAACATTATACTAATTAGAAAGGATCGGTTGCAAAGAATGCTGTCTGGATAATTAGAAATTGTACTCACTTTCTCCCCTTGGAATACCATTTCAAGATCTTTGATATTTCTTATTTCTTCAGTCAACTTCGCGTATCGCGTAGTGATACATGGCGAAGTCTTATGGCGAACGCGATGAATTTTCATTTCGATACGAGAATTTTCGATAAATATCGAATTTCGATACGAGAATTTTTTTAAAAATGTGAAATATTTTCTCCTTAAAAAAGGTTTACTTACTATGAATAACAATGAAATAAAATACCTATAATTACAAAATACTGCTCCATTTTAAAAAATCAGTCTAAGTATTTTAAAGCACATAATAAACTGTTTTCGTAGTTTAAAAAAAGATTTATTGCCAATATTCAGATTTTTAACTGTGACCTAAACCGCGCAAAACCGATGTGCAACGTTCTGTCTGCTAGCCCATAGAATAACATGTAATCCGCGATCCTAACAAGTCCATTTTTTCATGCGGATTATATAAAAATTAAGAGTTTTCCTAGATACTAGGTTAGTCTTATCCACTTCGTCAAAAACAGATTTATTTTATATATTAATGTTTTTAAAAAAATCTAGACGGTTTCGGAGAAAAAAAAAAAGACAAACTTACACCATCGAAATTGCTTTCAAAATGGGTTTACAGATCTGAAAATATACTGCACGTAGAATTGTAAAAAAATCAGAATAGGATTAGACTGCAGGTATAAGACTGTTTTAAAAAAATCAGAACAATAGGACCTATATTTGATGAGTTATTAACAGGCGGCTTTTCGCATTTTCTTTGATGTCGAGTTAGCTGTATATATGAGTTCCGCCATCTACGAATTCTACGATACGATATGATACGATTTTAGGCTTAAGGCTGCGTCACTCGGAATACTACCGTCTTCCATGATAATTTTCTTTTATAATTTGCTTCTCAGCTGTGTACAACTTGCCCCTGATGGCTAGAAATTCAGGTGTAGAGTTTTTTAAGATAGTTTTTTTTAGGGGTGGAGGAGGGGCGAGTATAATTCAAGTTCTTAATTATCCGACTTTTTTACTTGTTTGGATTATTAGTGTCACATTATATTTACTGCAATCATTGCAATGTTATCAAATTATTTAATTATTTGCTTTATTAAGCTATATTATATATGGTACACTCTAAATAATTTTCAACGCCTAGGAATGGAGTCTGCTAGCACCCAACAAAACAATTTCTTCAACACAAAACCGACAGACTTCCACCAAACCCCAAAGTAAAAGAAATTTGCTCCAATTTTAACACGTTTATAATAAAGTGTTGTATAATTTTATCTCTTAAGTACAGAAATGAACACATGGGTATTACTATGAGCCACCATTAATAGTCAAATCTATAGTTTTTCATTTGAAAAATATTCAGGACTTCCTTGTTAAAAACCAGATCACACCGACTCCGACCGAAAGATATAAAGCACAATCCGAAAAACCTAAAGTGTACAGTCGTGGGAAAAAAAAAATTAAACACCCCTACTAACTCTGAAAAAATTATCGTAGAAGAAAGTTACTGGTACCAAACGATTGGTAATAAAGTCTACTTTTAAATGATGTATATAAAATTTGCTTAGGGGGCCATCTGAATCTTAAAACGAACCATAACTTTGTTTTTTTCAATAGCCGTACACAATTCTGACAGCATAAAGGAACTCTACACCCTTCAATTAGCCTAAAAACAAACTTTTATGATATTCGTACCACAAGCAGGGCTTAATTTGCGCCGGAGCCCACCGGAGCCCGGCTCCGGTACTTCTCTGTTTTTAGTAAATATTTAAGTATTGGTCGGAATTCACCGGAGCTCATAAATACTGGGCTCCGGAGCCCAGTGCAATAGCACTTCCGAAAAACTGAAGCCTAAATTATCTTTTCCTTTTGTTCCCATCTCCAAGCTTTTGCATTCGTTTTTACCAAAACACTTATAAGAGACGTAATGTGTCGCACACGTAGGAGATGGAGATAAAACGAACTCAATTTTTATATCAGTTTAGGGGTTTGAACTGACTCGAGCTCAATCTGTATTACATTTAAAATTTTATTTGTTGATGTATAGAAAAAAAAAAACTTTTCCTCATTTAAAATTACGTATTATATTCTATTTCAAATCATTAAATCATTTTAATGCTATTTTGATCAGAATGAGGGCGATACAGAAACCGTGTTTTTCTATTTCAAATTTATGTCGGCGACATGTTGATACAGCGCCACTCAGGAGACTGGACAATGAATTTGCTTTCAGTTCGATTTTTTTTGTGGATTAGGATAATTTTTTATTGGCTGCATTTTTTAAAAAATTTTATTTAGATATCTAATTTTAAAAGAATATTTTCTGTTTTAGCCAACGAGCATCAGCTTGAGGTTTTGTTTGTGTGAGGTTTTTTGTCTTCTATTGCATACGGGTATAAAAAACACGTTAGTTATTCTTCTGTTTATTTTGTATCATGAACAGTACCCATGCTAAGGCTCTGCTCTGCACATTTACGAAGTCACTTTCCTTTGTAAGTAGATATAATTGCCATGTATTGTTATTCTGATAGAAAGCAATCGAGCAGTGTTTCCTTTTCTTCTATAAAAGCACCGATTCTTTCCGATAACGGTGTCAGATTTTTAATTTAATATGATTTTCAGGGACTCACCACAATAGATTGTTATGCGGTTATTCGATTATTGTTTAAGATATGCACCTTTTGTAAGAAATTGTAAAACACTGTTCCATTCTTAAGCATATACATATTAATTTCTGTAAATTTCATTCATTTTTTTTCTTAAAAATGCATATCTGCGAACTATCCTTTTTTCGTGTTAACACTATTTCTTAATTATAATACTTACCATATTTAATCGAAGAATTCTGTAATTAATTAACATTAAAATTAGGCAAAGATTACTAGTCAGAAGGAGTTATCACTAAAAAGTGGAATAGTTGACAGCTAATAGCAGCTGCTAGATATATTTAAAATTTTTATTTTGCTAAAACAAAAACAAAAAATGCTTTAGATTTTGCAAATAATGTACGAAATATAAATATGCAGGTTGGAGTGTCAGAGGAGAGGGGGAATGGTACAGCTGTTGTACCGGTACCGCAGAATATTAGGGCTCCGGTACTTTTTTTGTTAGAAATTAAGCCCTGACCACAAGTGTCCTATAAATTAAGGAGTGGATTTGCCCCCTTTTCCCCCTTTATTCTTAACTAATGAACCTCCAAATCTAATCAATGCAGCTCCTTAACATAATAAACCGATATAGCAAATTTGGAGTAAATCGAATAACTGCATGGAAAACCCATTTATCTAAATAAAGGGGTGGGGGGAGGGGCTAGCTCCCCTATCCCCCTTTATTCTTAACTAATGAACCTCCAAATCTAATCAAGGCAGCTCCTTAACATAGTAAACCGGTATACCAAATTTGGAGCAAATCGAATAATTCTGCATGAAAAACCCATTTATCTAAATTAATGGGTGTTGCCCCCTTTCCCCCCTTTATTCTTAACTAATGAACCTCCAAATCTAATCAAGGCAGCTCCTTAACATGATAAACCGGTATAGCAAATTTGGAGCAAATCAAATAAGTCTGCATGAAAAACCCATTTATATAAATTAAGGGGGGGGGGATTAGCTCCCTTATCCCCCCCCTTTATTCTTAACTAATGAACCTCCAAATCTAATCAGGGAAGCTCCTTAACATAATAAACCGGTATACCGAATTTGGAGCAAATCGAATAATTTTGAATGAAAAAACATTTATCTAAATTAAGGGGAGTTGCCCTCTTTCCCCCTTTATACTTAACTAATGAGCTTCCAAATCTAATCAGGGAAGCTCCTTAACATAATAAACCGGTATATCAGATTTAGAGCAAATCGAATAATTCTGCATGAAAAACCCATTTATCTAAATTAAGGGGAGGGACTAGCCCCCTTTTCCCCCTTTATCTTTAACCAATGGGCCCCCAAAACTAATCAGGAAAGCACCTTTCCAGAAAGAACCTAGAGAAAAAAATTGAAGCAAATCGGATGTTTTTATCAAGAGTTACCTCGTTACGTGAATATGTCCGTACATACTTACATACATACAGAACGGCGGGCACATCAGCTCTCTGACTTTGATAGCCTGTGAGCTAAAAAGTTGAATTATGATGGTGACGAGTTATTGAGGTTGGCATTGTTGGTATATCACCGACCCATATCAATGTGTCTTCGAAATTCTTTCGGCAAAATGTATGTTTTGGATAAATATCATGTCGGCTATTTGACCTGTCGGCTAATTTTCATGTCTCCTAATTGTCCGGTCGGCTATTTGTCAGGTCGGCTATTTGACCTGTCGTCTAAATGTCCTGTCGGTTAATTGTCCTGTCAGCTAATTGTCATATCGGCTATTTGACCTGTCGGCTAATTGTCATATCGACTAAATATCTTGTCGGCTAAATATCATGTCGGCTAATTGTCCTGTCGGCTAAATGTCTTGTCGGCTAAACTTCCTGTCGGCTATTTGACCTGTCGGCTAAATGTCCTGTCAGGTAAATGTACGTTTCGGCTAAATGCACTTGTCGGCTAAACGTCCTGTCGGCTAATTGGTGTCTGCTAAATGTCTTGTCGGCTATTTGGTTTCCGGCTAAATAACATAGACCCCCCGTAACCTAACTGTAACTTATCCATAATCTAACCGTAACCTATCTGTAACGGAAATGGAACATAACCGTAACCTAACCGTAACCTAATTGTCTAACCGTAACGTAACCGTAACCTACTTATAACCTAACCATAACCTAACTATAACATAACTGTAACCTAACAGTAATCTATCTGTAAAATAAACGTAACATGACGGTACGCTAACCGTAACCTAATTATTAACTAACCGTATCCTAACTGTGATGTAACTATAACCTAACTGTAACCTAAATGTAACCTAACCGTAAGTTAACAGTAGCCTGGCGGTAACCTAACCGTAACCTAATTGTAATCTATCCGTAACCTACTGTAACCTATCCGGAACCTAACCGTAATCTAACTGTAACCTATCCGTAATCCTATTTGTAACCAAACTGTAACGTAACTGTATCCTATCCGTAACCTAATCGTAGCAGAAACGTAATCTAACTGTAACCTATCCATAACTTAACCGTAATCTAACTTCATCCTAACCGTAACGTAAGCGTAACCTACTTATAACCTAAGTGTAACATAACTGTATCCTAACAGTAATCTATCTGTAAAATAAAGGTAACATGACTGTACGCTAACCGTAACCTAATTATAACCTAACCGTATCCTACCTGTGATGTAACTATAACCTAACTGTAACCTAAATGTAACCTAACCGTAACCTAACTGTAGCTTGGCGGTAACCTAACCGTAACCTATTTGTAACCTATCCGGAACCTACTCTAACCTATCCGGAACCTAACCGTAATCTAACTGTAACCTAACCATAATCTAACTGTAACCTATCCGTAATCCTATTTGTAACCAAACTGTAACGTAACTGTATCCTATCCGTAACCTAATCGTAGCAGAAACGTAATCTAACTGTAACCTATCCGGAACTTAACCGTAATCTAACTGTAACCTATCCGTAACTTAACCGTAATCTAACTGTAACCTATCCGTAACTTAACCGTAATCTAACTGTAACTTAAACGTAACCTAATTGTTACCCGAAAGTAACATAACTGTGACGTAACCGTAATCTAACTGTAACCTAACCGTAACGTAACTGTAACCCAAGTTTAACGTAACCGTAAACTAATTATAATCTATCCGTAACCTAAAAGTATCCTAACCATAACCTAACTATACTTAAGGAAGACCTAAGTTGTCAATGGTGATTATACTAGAGAGGAGTTAAGTCCGCGACAATAAATAGTTCTGTACTGAATGTGAAAGAAATGGCATATTAAATCTCTTTTTTTTCTTCATTTTCACAGGAAAAATGATTGACTCATTAATCGAAATCGATTGAGCTTAGCATATATTCATTTTTATGATAAATATCTAATAATAATCAAGGAAATGTATTTATTCGCAAGGAAGGTTTTTGGCGAGTACTTGGCGCGGTGCTCGCAAATAACTAGCAACCTTAGACCCCCAACAGAGCTGTGCGGGGTGATGGTCAATAGATATTGCCTCTTCTTATTATCAGAGATTGTAGATTTTTGATGTCCAATCAAAAGTTTCTTTTTTTAAGCTATTACACATAGAGAAAAATTTTCGGTGGATTCGAATTTTTCGGAAAATTTCACCCCAAGTACATGCCCAACATATGGATGAAACATTTAAAATAACAAAGAAAATTTTCTTTTGCAAATTAAAACGAATAAAAGAAGCTCTTTATTGTAAGGCTGTTCTCAAAAAAATATTTTTCCCCGCTCAAGAACCAGAAACTTTATATTTTAAGGCTCTTTTTTAAATGTAAAAACAGGATACTTGCAGGCATGATATTTGAAGGGATTTGAAATCGAACAGTTTTTCTTAGTTTCTGGTAAATTAATTACAAGCAATTGTTGTCTAAGAATGGATTTTTATTTATTTATCTAATTTACTGGACAATCGCGTTGGATAGAAAATTTTGGTGGTTTAGACAATTTCACCTCAAATAAATATGATGTATATGGAAAGAATATGTAAAATAACAAGAATTTTCCTTTTGTGTGAATTAAAACGAACCTCTTTTTTTTTTTTTTTTTTTTTTTAATGCGGCTTTTCTTAAGTACGTTCACGATATAATTTCCATCCCTCCGCATACAGAAGTTTAAACTATTCTTATTTTACTTAGTAAGAATTGATCAGAAATTAAATTAATTTGTCTTTTAAACAATGATATAAATTCAATATTTTAACAGTATTTTAGATACAAAAACAAGAAAAAATTCACCAGTATACTATATTCACCATAATGCATACTATATTTTTATACATAAATGTAAGTTAATTTGATTCGATAAGTTAAATTATAATTTAATTTGACATAAATCAATTAACTGGAAACGAAATTGCAAAATATCTAAATATATTGGATTAGTTTAAAACAATTTCTTCAATGCTACTAAAAATGTGCATTTGTTTGTAAACATTGTGAGAAAAAAAATTGTGAGTAAAGTGTTGTACGAACATTGTGAGAGGGTGTGTATGTGTGTTTCCTTCTATTTTAATAGATAAGTTTGAAAAAAAGTGATATTATAATAATTTTTAGGATGAAATTTATATTGAATATGAAATTGGAATAAAATTTGTAAGGATATAATTAGATTATTTTCAATTTTTTCTTTTGTTTTAAACATAAAAATTGAATGCTAAATAATAAGAATTTTATCTTTATTTAAAATGTTAACATATATATCAATAACATTTTTATTCGGCTTCATAATAAAACACTGCACAGCTTTTGAATTTTAGCATTCATTACTATGAGTTTATTACACAGGTAGATTTACTTATTGTTATTATTGTAATGAAAGCTTTCAAATCTGGGACTAAATAATAATTGATTTAGAAAAGAAAAGCTAAAAAATATTAATTCCTGTTTTCTTTTATGATTTTCCGAAGAAGATTTCTATTACAAACAAATCAGTGAAGACCATTTATTTTTATTATAAAAATAAGGGGGAAAACAATTTTTATTTTATACACGTTTCATGTGATTTACAATAAATTCTATATTGAATGTATTAAAAAAAATTGTTTAATATGATATAGCTTCTTGCAAGCTAATTTTATATGATATGATTTTTGTTCGCGCACTTTTAAAATAAAATTTCCTGTCCTTTTTTTTTTCTGGTTGGGTGGGAGGGTGTCTGAACTAAAACACAGTTTTTCTCTTATAAATTAGTTCTTTCTGAATATTTTTGTACATTAAATCATCGTTAATTTTATATCTTCGCGAAAAAACGCTGAAAATAGCATTATAAATGACTAAAATTTCAAAAATTGCAGGATAAAAAAAATTCTACATTGGAAAAAAATAGGATTCCAGGGATCGATGCAGGTTTTTATTCTTGGGGCCCATTTTGTGAAAAGTAAAAGTTATTTTTGTGAATTTTATAATATTTTTGTGAAAAATACCATTTTGTAATGAAAGTTGAAATCCAGTTACTCAAATTCGAACCAAGAATTTATTAACAAAAACTTCTTTAAATCCCCTTGCTAAAAAGTTTTTGCTTTTCGTGACCTGGTTTTATTTACAAATTACATATTTTAAAACAGTTTTTAAGAAAAAGATTATTACGAAAGGGGCCTGGCCTATTTTATTAAAAGGAATTTTGTGAAGGGGCCTGTTTTATTAAATTCATTTTTGTGAAGAGGCCTGTTTTATTAAGTTCATTTTTGGGAAGAGGCCCATTTTATTAAATTCATTTTTGTGAAGAGGCCCAGTTTATTAAATTTATTTTTGTGAAGGGGCCCATTTTATTAAATAGATTTTTGTGAAAGGGCCCTAAATTGGCCCCAAATTTTGCCTGGATCGACCCCTAGATTCAATTTGCGAATGTTGAGAAATCGTCGCGCAAACCCAAAAAAAACCCGACAAGAATTGCTGTACGCGAATTCCAAATAAACTTCATTGAAAAAAAGGATAAAATTTATTGTATTGGACTAAAAGTTAACAATTGGATGTATTTTTGATAATGTAGAAAATCGCCGCGAAAAACAAAAACAAACTAGTATGTTGTGGCCATCACAAAACTTTCTTCTACACTGTAAAAAAAAATTTGTAAGGTTACTAAGAATTTTGTTGGAAACTGGGATTCCTAGAACTTTTTATGTAACCACAACGAAAGATAATCATGTAAAATTACAAAAGTTTCTTCAGTAACTGTTACTAAATATTGCTTAGTAAACGTACTAGTGATTTTTTAGGGCGTTTCCCAAAAACACTCTTGTAAATTTACTAAATATTGTTTATTGAAATTACTAATGCTTGTTTAGGGAGTTTACTAAATAAGTTTTAGTAAATTTATCAGTGAATATGTTGTAAACGTACTATCCATTTTTAGGGTGTTTTCTAAAAATTTTTTCGTAAATTTACTAAATATTGTTCTGTAAATTTACTAACGGTTTTTCAAGAGTTTCTCTAATTAGTTTTTGTAAATTTACTAAATATTTCTTAGTAAACTTACTAGCGATTTTTTAGGGAGTTTACTAAAGAATTTGTGGTAATTTTTCGAAAGATACTTTAGTAAACGTACTAAGGATCGTTTAGAGAGTTTTCCAAAGAATTCCTTGTAAGTTTACTAAATATTGTTCAGTAAACTTACTAACGATTTTTTAGGGAGTTTACTAAAGAATTTTTCGTAAATTTACTTAGGATTATTTAGTCAAGGCACTAACGTTTTTTTAGGTAGTTTCCTAAAGAATACTTTGTGAATTTTCTAATGATTTTTTAGTACACTTACAAAGGAATTTTTAGTACATTGACTAAGAATTTTTTTTTGTAAATTTGCGAAGGATTTCATAGTACATTTACTATGAATTTTTTTAGTATTGCACCCAAAACTTTACATATACATTAGCAAAAAATTGTTGGTAACTTTATTAAAGTACCGTCAGAAAAATTACCAATGATTTTTTAGTATTGTGTCTAAAACAGTTTTTGTATTCTAGCCAGAAAGTTTTTTGTAACCGTGCAAGAGATATTGCAGTAAAATCAAAATCCTTCGATCAAAATAAGTAATATGGCCTGACGTGTTTTTCAGTAATACCACAGCAATTGCCAGAAATATTTGTATGTTATGCATTAAAAAACTGACTGAAGCTTCACTGTAGATATTCAAATAGGTACAAAATCATTTCCATATTAAATGAGCATTATAACAACAGCAGTAAATAAGCAGATAAGCAGAAGCAGATCTTATGGTTTTTAGTTAAATTAAAAAAGCGAATAGAAACAATAATGAAAGTAAAGTATCATTACTGAGTTTATAAAATATGCCTAAATTTTTAAAAAATGTTATCGATACACTGTTAAAAATAAAGTGTGATGTTTCACCAAGAAAATGGTGAAAAGTCGCTGAAATTTAGCTGCAAACAAGATATTGGCGATAAGTTTTACCAGTTTATTGGTGCTTTCTCAAATACCATTATATTAGTGAAATGTTAAACAATGATTCAGGCTTTTTATAAATCCAATTTTCTGGTGAAAGGTTGAACCATAAATCAAGATTTTTTTAAAATCCAATTTTCTGATAAAAGGTTTAACTATAAATCGGGTTTTTTTTAAATCCAATTTTCTGGTAACAGTTTGAACCATAATTTAGTTTTTTTTAAATCAAATTGTCTGGTAAAAGGTAGGACCACGAATCAGGATTGTTTTTAAATCCAATTTTCTGGTGAAAGGTTAAATCATAATTCAAGGTTTTCTCTATTCCAATTTTTTGCTAAAAGTTTGAATCACTATTCAGGATTTTCTCTCATCTTTATGGGGAATGGTTACACCGGATTGTAGCTCTCTTTTTTCCCCCTCACTTTGGTTTTCAATTTATCATTTTATGGTGTAATAATAAACAAAATTTCAGATTATGCGAGATTATCTTGCAGTAGGAAAGCTTTTTTTTATTTTCATTAAACCGAAAATTATTTAAGTTTTAATTATTGATTCTATTGTCTTTGAAATACATTTAAAAAACAAATGTAAACCATTTTGATCTAATTTAACAAAATAATTACATTTTTTCCCCACAAATATTACCATTCTGTCCTTTTACATTTTGGAATATTTCTTTGCACTCAGTTACACTTATAGTCCATTTAGTGTTTGCTTATTCACAAAGAAAAATAATAATAATAATTTTCTTTAGATTTAAATACATACCCTGTTTTTATTATTGTTTTAATTAAAAAGGCAGCTATAAGTAGCAGAATCCATTTAACCTCTAATATCAGCTAATACAAAAGTATTACTTTAAACTTTAAAGCTTTTTTTTTAAATACACAATGTATTTCTACAACATATTAAATACTTACTTTGAAGGGTTAATTTAATAACAGCAGTGTCGCCACCAAGCGACTAATTATTCTTACATATAAGTATTTTTTCAGTATTCCTAAATGATAATCTATGACGACGATTTATTTATTTTTTAACTATACTCGTAAAAAAGAAAAATATTCATCATCAGCAAAAAATAATCTGCCCAAATTGACAAATAATCCAAAAAATCCCAATCCTATATAACTAGGCTATATAATCTATAGCAGAATTTTTTTTAATCAAATATTAAACAGGCAAAAAAAAAACCCTCTTGATGAACGAAACTTTCCCCAGACTCATTTGCTGTATATAATAGGAGTGGATGGATTACGAAAGAGGTCTTCATTTTATTTGGTTAAAAAATGTACAGATTTTTTCCAATCCTTGTCCTGAAAAGTCCGTTCTTTAAATCCTTAATAGGTGTTCAATTCATATAAAAGAATCCAGTTAATCTAGTAAGAGAAAGCAATGTATTTATATATGCTTCTTTCCTTACGTAACGCATCGATTTCAACCCCTTGATGTGTCTTTCAAGCATCTCTAAGCTCATACTAAGAACAAGAGGTGAAAAAGTGGTTATTTTCCAACTCTGCGCGATCTATAACAATTTACCAAGTTGGAAAATTATTTAAAACTGCATTTTCGAGAGCAGCAATTGTAAGTACTGCAATCAGAAGGTTCGAGAAAACAGGGATTTTCCCCTACAATAATGTTTTTCCAGACCATCTTTTTGCTCCTTCGGAAGTGACAGAGAAACCCATGAAAGTCATCACAGGATAATGGAGCTCAACCTTCCGAACATAAACGAGTTGACAACATCCAGCAGCTTTCACGTCGAGCTGCTTCCAGATGCAGCAGCTAACATCACAATCACAGGCGTCATCACTCATTCAAAATGTTACATCAACAGAATACATTATTAAAATTATCCATTCGACATCTTCAGACTATGTAGCCCAGCAATCTGTATTTCCAATTTCGCCTAAAATGTTATTATCCCCTTCTAAGGAAGGCTTTAGAATTGAGTAAAAAAAGGGAAAAACTTATTTTGATTTCTTCTCCCTATAAATTACAGATCGAAGCAGATATTAAGGAGAAATAAGCCAAACAAACTGCAAGACGAAAAAAGAAGTTTCTTTAAAAGAAAAAAAGAAACCAAAAAAGATTGCGGACACATCTTCAAAAGAAGAGGATAATGAAACCTGTATGTTTTGCTATGAACTTTACTCAAATTCTAAATCCAAATACGATGTTTAAAATTCCACGATTAGGCACACGAAGCATGTAGTAATGCAGAAGAATATGATGACAAATTCATCTGTGATTTTTGAAGCTAAAAGAACTCGAAAACGTACAGTGTAAAGTAAGCAAGCCTATACAACGTAGAAAATTTGCCAACGAATTATTTTTTTTACTCATGGAAGAACACATGTGCAATTTCGTTTTGTTAAAAATAATTAAAATGTATTTTTTACTATATTAAGCAAGATCTTTTTGACCAAAATGAGTTTCCAGTAGTTTTAAATGAATACCCAATTTTACCCAACCAGCGAGGTAAAACCAGATTTTTGCATACGTTTGAAAAAAGCTATT
This sequence comes from Maratus speciosus, assembly GCA_963932465.1. NCBI lineage: Eukaryota > Metazoa > Arthropoda > Arachnida > Araneae > Salticidae > Maratus > Maratus speciosus. The sequence goes on from CAWVRF010000699.1 coordinate 335,114, forward strand.
TTTTAATATAAATAATTATATATATTTTTTTTGTTTGAAAAGAACGTTTTATTATAGCCAAGGATTCATTTTACATTAAAAACAGTGTTCAAAGTTTGTTTTCCCATTTCACAGCATTTGAGACTAACAACTTTTATGGTACCCGATTTTGCCCCACCTTCCCTACATATATTTAAAGGATGCTGTAGAAGAAAATAGCATGAAACATTTATTAGCTCCTTTCTACATCTGTTTCTACCAAAATTTTTGGTAACATGCCATTTATCTTTTAAAATAAGCAATTTTTCTATTCGCATACACTTTACGGTAGTTATCGCGATATATCACCAATATTAACACGTTGATATATTCCGATATTAAATTTACGATATTCTCCCCACCTAGCAGTTAAAGTTTTGAAAAAAAGATCAAAAAAGTTTTCCGAAAGCTTGTAGCAATTTATTCCAGGATGATATTTTAGAAGTATCGGCATATATGTATATATATATGCTCTAAAAGTTAAAATCTTCTAACTGATGATGCAATTGATTTTTAAAAACATGAGTTTTAACTCTTTCAAATACATTGGTGAGCGTAGGTCACTTCGTGCCTCCTAAATACTACATTTTTTCTACCATAAAACTAACTAAACGTCCGTATTTTAACACAATCTTTTTAGAGCAAATCAACAGGCGAGATTTAGATTTACCTACGAAAATTTCTTAACATTCGGACAAATATAAATATTTTTTACTAAATAAAATGTGCAAAAACTTCGACAAAATAAGCAAAAACCTGAGTTACATCGTGGTAAAAATCTTACCAGCCTTTTTCCCCACAAAATATTAATATTTTTTCACTCGGGATACGAAAGCATTATGTTTTTACCATCTAAAAATTTCAAAGAGTCTAGATGATAACGACAAACTTTAAGAATTTAAAATACTGGAAGAACCTTGTCCCTACCCCACATCCCTTTCCAGGCATATTTCAAAATTACATATAAGACTCCAAAAATCAAATTATGCAGAATATTAATACCAAATAATAATAACAACAATACCAAAAAGCATATACTTTCAATTCTCTTTGAAATACTGCAATACATTTAAAAAAATAGAAAATTAATCTTTTAAAAAAATTCATTGTCCGAAGTCACTTTTCTGTTTTTCTGCGCATTTTACTGTACGACTCACATTACGTATATATTATTTAAAAATACACACTTAATGTTATACAGTAGCTTTGAAATGATCGAGTATTTATTTGGCTCAGATGTAAATGGATTTAAGGGTGAAAAAAATTAGTTTGAAAAGAAAAAAAAAAACACCAAGATTTTGATATGAAAATAAAATCTATATCTATCAATATTATAAAAAACAAATATATCTGCGCGTAACGCTGATGTCATTTTGCAAATGGCAGCACTTTGAAATCTGGAATGAAATTTAGGTTTTGCAATTTCCGTGTTCAGCTTGTCGTCAGCTTAAAATTCCGAGTAAAATGAGAACTCCATTTAATATTTTTGTTGAACATTGTCACAATTCTATTTCAAAGACCCGTGATCGGGGGATGTAACTCACAATTATGTGGGTGGGAAACTGGACATTGTTTTAATCCCTTCCGTTTAGGTCTAAAATGAAAGTACCAAGTTTTATCCCACGTACTAGATGAACATTAGAAAATATGTACATATTTATAGTCGAAAAACTTTTTTAAATTATCTTAACAATATCTCAGAACAATTAATGCTTCCAAAAACATTGTCAATACAAATGTTGTAGAATTTGAAATTCTGAATAAAATGAGTACCCATATTAATATTTTTGCTGAACATTAAGGTCGCAATTCTATTTCTAAATTTTGCCTTAACCGCTAATCAGGAGAGAGAGTTATCAATCCACCCTGCCTCCGTTTATTACATACATGTATTTTCTTTAAGTTGTTGAGGCCCTTGAGATGTTTCTGTAAATATGTTAATGCTTTATTTTGTATATTTTGAGGATTATAATTTAGTAGTTATCGAGAAAGAGGTACATAATTGACAGCCGTTTTACATGCCATTTCTCAACTGATATAGTCAGCCTTAAACCTTAGTTTTAAAAAAACGTAAAGCTAACTTTAAGCTAACTAATAATACTTTTTTTCAATATTCCGAAGGTTTTAAAATTTTATGAATTTAACTTAAGATGCTCGTATACTAGTCGAATATAATTTTTATTAAACCATCTTAGTCCTTTTCGTAAAATATCGAAGTTTAAAATTGTGCTATTGGTTGACCTATTCCTCTAGCGACAAGAATCCTGCACACTCATTTGTTCCCTCGCTCCTCCCCACTATTTTCGACCTCCTTAAATGTGATGCATACGCACTGTTATTCACTATATATGTCAAATTAAATACGACACATAATTCAAATACAATATCAGAGATCATAAACAATATTTCCCATCATTTACAAATCATTTTTGAAATATGCTAAAAATCATGAAATAGTGCACTTTTTAAGTTATCTATTTGTTCGTAGCGGCAAAGCCGCACCTAGTAGGGCGGGAAAACTTAGTAAGTACGTTTATTTCTGACCTATGTTGAAGGGATTAAAACAATTTCCAGCTTTCCCGTATTTAATTCCGAATTCGGCCTTTTTTTTTCATTTCCTACCACTGGGCTATATTCCGTAATCAAGAGTTTAAGCCATAACTCTGAAAATATCCAAAATAAAGCCTAAAATAATTACAAAATCCTCAATAAATTAAAATATATATATAAATTAGAAACAGGGTGAACTGATAACCTCGTCTGTTCTGGCTTCAATCACTTGATTAACGAATTAGGCAAAACTTTGCATTATAATTGTAAAAATTCAACAAAAATATTAAGTACACATTTCAATCAGAATTTAAACCTCTACAACATCTGTATTGACAATGTTTTTGATAGAGTTAGTTTTTTTTAGATATTGTTATGGTAATTAATAAAAATGTGTTTTTTGACTATAAATCTGTACATATCTTCAACCACTCACCTAGTAAGAGGGGGAAAACTTAGTACATTCATTCTAGACTTTAAGTAAAATGATTAAAACAATTTCCAGTTTTCCCCTAATTAATTCCAAATGCGGCCCTTTTTTCCTCCCCTAAAACTGGTCTATAAAGAGTTTTAAAGACTTTAAAATTCTATGTGCTCTAAGTTTTTTTTTTTTTTTTTTTTTGGGGGGGGGGGGGATGCCAATTTCGAGTGGGAAGAAAAATCTTGATTATTTATTGTGACAATAAAATGGAACAGAACAGCTTTTTTTTTTTTTTTTTTTTTTTTTTAAATTTAAGCAGTTTTAAAGAGTTTTGAAACTTTAAGTATTATTACTGTGAGATGTGAAGAAAACGGGGAAACGAAATTTTGAAGGTGAAATTCAGATAAAATTTTAATGAAATGGATATGATGGAATGAATAGTTAATGAAATTTAGGACTGATTATTTTTTCACTTAAAGTAACAAATACAGTAGAGCAATTTTTTTTTAAACCTTTAACTGATGTCAAAGAAATTGTCACATAACTAGTGTGAAGCGGTCTGTGAGACCGCTCCAACGAAAGATGAATAAAATCCGCGATAAATTCATAGGATGTTGTTTTTGTACTAAAACTTTTTGCACAGGAGTGTTATAATTAAAATTCACCTATTCAAAAGTCTGTAGTGTTAGTACTAAAGTGAAACAAAATTTCAGTAGTGTTTGTAATAAACTGAAATTTGCAAGTTAAACTATGAAAATTGAAAAAAGCACTGGTCTGTGAGACCGGTAACATCAGTTAAAGAATAAAAAAAAAGTTTTAAACAGTTTAAACTTTGGTATTGTGGAGAAGGGAGTAAAAAGGGGAGGTGAAATTTCAGAAGAAAGGTTAGCAATGGCGGTTTTATCTTTATTTTTTAAATCAGAAATGAAAAGAAATGCAGAAGAGTTCCACCCCCCGATTAAGAAATAATATGACAGTAAAGCACTTTAAAGGGCTTTTAAAAAAATTTGTATGAAAATAAGCACTTTCAAGCACAAAAAAAAAAAAAAACCTTTTGAAAAATGAAAGTACTTTTAAGGACCGTACGAATCCTGATATATTGAAAATTTTCCGACTACAGAGTAGTCCTGCACGGGTCAAGTTGCACCAGACACAAAACCGAATATTATACTTAAGTCAACCCGCAACTCGACCTGAACCCTCCAAAAATATTTCCTCGATCCGCAACCTGACCAGAATCAGCCAAAATAATTTCCGGCAACCTGCAACTCAACCCAGGCCTATTTCAACACGAACCCGAAATAAAAGGAAAGGAAATCCGGTTTTATTGATATTATAAAATGTAATCTACAATTACATCTCTAATAACAATGTTTTATGTAGGAAAATGGACAAATGTATATGCTTTAATATTCAAACATATGTAGGTATCATGCCCACAAGTATTTGAAGTGAGGACAGCTTGTTAAAAAGCGCCATCGATATTCACCATCATGGTTGATCTCAATGGCGCTTGCTGACAAGTTGTCCACAACATGGCTCACAATCACATGACACACCTAAGTGATGTAGGATAGGTGGGGGCTAAAGTTACGCACTTATCATTAATTTTGATTTTTAACGAGCACATTGATCTAAACTTATGTGACGACTGATTAAAATGTTGTATTAAAACCTTAGGCACGTTCCACTATCAAACGACCACTATCAAACGACATTCTGTCAAATTATAATTCCGTGAGAAATTGTAATTAAAAAAAAAAATTGCTCTGCGTATCTTTGCCCTATTCGTTGGGCTAAAAGTACGCAGTGATGAGGCAAAATATTCGCAGTGCGCATTTCCCCCCCCCCCCCATTACGGCCGGATTTTGCCCCTATATTCACTAAAATGAATGAGTAATGTAAAAGCATTAGTAAATTTTGATAATATTTAAACTGAAAATTCTAAACTAGACCATGAAAAAAACAGCGGTCTGCGAGATCGCAAATAGCAGTTAACCTCCAACTGTTGTGACAAAAATCGTTTCATAAATACTGTAAGCGGTCTCCGAGACCGCTTAATCGTTGATTGAATGAAATGGTTGACTGACTCATAAGAGGCGGTTTCTGCGCTAAACTTTATGCAAAGGGCTATTATAGTAAAATTTCCCGCATTCAGAAGTCTTCAGCTATACTTCTAATTTACCAAACGAATCAAAATTAAACTAACATAACTACTTAAATTGAAAATTACAAATTAAACTGTGAAAACTGAATATTGCAGCAATCGGCGAGACCGTTAACAGGAGTTAAGGATTAAGGTTTAAGACAAAAGCGATTCATGAAACAATATTGATTTTTAAAAGTAGGTAGGTAGATACCTACGTTCTATATATAAAAAAAAAAAAAAACTTAACTAGAAAAAGGAAAATGTAGTTTACTAATTTATATTAGTTAAGCAGCTATTATATTTTATATAATATAAATTTAGAAATTGTGAAAAGCTTTGAATCTAGCTAAAATGATAGGGCAAAGTCCCATATCTTAAACATGTTCGTATCTTTGTTCCAAGAAGGATGCGTACTTTTACCCTATTCTGCAGTATTTTGCTTAACCGGCTACCTATAAGTATGTGGCGCCCAACGTGGGGCAGAGAAAATTTGATATCCCGTGGAATTAATTGAGTAAGTGCCAATTGATTTATTTTTAAGATAGTGTTAGTTAATTAAAGAAATCCACTGAACCAAAAGCGGTCGCCACAAAGTATAAACAAATGTGATCGAGGTAAACTACGGCATTTAGAAGCTAAAAATATTTCGATCTCCACTAAAATTTTGGATTTGTAAAAATTCCAGGTACTATCAGCTAAAAAATAAAGTGAAATTTAAAAAATATTAGATCAAAATTCGAAAATTTAAACTTACCTCATTTTCTTAGCACAAATTGCTACTTTTAATCAAAGGTTTAAACAAATGACTAGTACACTTGAAACAAAACTGCCACCTATTAGTCATGAGAGCCGAAATGTTGCTTCATATGAAATCAGCCGGTGCGTATTTTTGCCCCGCTCATATCTTTACCCCTGCCTACCCTATATCTCTCTTTGCATGAGAAAGTAAAAACTCGGCATTTTATCGCTCAGAAACTCACGTAAAATTAAAATGCAGTTGCTTATATTTAGGTTTTTTCCAAGTCTAAGATTTTCACAAAAAGTTTGAGCAGAACAATTTTTCAGATAAAATAAATACATATTTCAATATGAATGAGCTATTATTAAATTTACTCCTTAACCTTTAACTGATGTCACAGAAATTGTCACAACTAGTGTGAAGTCAACTAATGTGAAGTTGTCTGTGAGACCGCTTTATCGAAAGATGAATAAAAGGCACGATTAACTCATAGGATGGTGTTTTTGTACTGAACTTTTTGTACAGGACTGTTATAATTAAAATTCACCTATTCAAAAGTGTCTGGTGATAGTACTAAAGTTCACAACGGAACAAAATTTCGGTAGTGTTTGTAGTTAAACTGAAAATTGCAAGTACATAAAAAATTGCAAAACTATAAAAATTAAAAAAAAGCTGAGGTCTGAGAGGCCGGTAGCATGAGTTAAAAGTTAAGAAAAAAATATATATATAAGAAATGTGATAAATTCTTTTTATTTAAGGCACAGTTAAGAACCATTTATCCTTCTCTAGGAATAGAAAAATTTTACCAACATTTCATTTTTCATATACACGCAAACATATGTATAATATTTCTGATAGTTTTAAAACACATACCCATGATACGTGTGTATAGATAGAAAAGTGCCCAATATTCAGAGTTAGAAGCATAGGAGAGAGTATGGAGAAATGGGACACATTTTACAAAAATAAGAAAATGAACATTGTTTGACACAAAAACAATATTTCAGTTTATAGAATACCAAATGAAACACTTTCTAATGTCCCTGAACAATATAGAAACATAATTTTCAGAAACAATTTTATAATTAAAGAAATGGCAAGTTTCAAAATTTGTCCCATGCTTAGTTTAATCCATGCTTGAAGGCTTAGTTTATATTATGGATAATATACAGTATAATGTTCCATAAATAGGGAAACTATTACATCTATGCATAAACAAGTCATTAATATTCAGAAAGCATAAAAAGTATATGAAGCAAAATCACTTCTAATCTTGAAATAATCTTTTACTTTATACAATTGAAATCTTATGCAACTTTTTTCAACTGGAGATTGGGCTACCATTGCTTCATCTAGTGTGCGATTGATGAAATGTCTAGAATGATCATATCCAAAAATTTTTATTACTACCAAAACAAAAACAAATTTTGCAGGAAATTTTGCAGGAAAGTAAAAGAATATATAAAATTTATTAAGTTAAACCAGCTCTTTGCATGTTCGCCAACATAAATGAAAAATAGTGGAACTTCGAAGGATCACTTTTTGCTTCCTAATTGGTTTGATTAAGAGTATCAACAATAACACAGATTATAAAACATGTAAGCGTGAGGGGGGGGGGGGGGTGTTATGAAGAAAATTTTTAAAGTAAAATTTTTATTGTATAAATTTTTTTTATAAACAAAAAACTTTGAATTTTATCCATTGCTGGTACATCTGCCCTATACCTAGATCTTTAACCTGAAAAAAATATTTTGGACATTCTTTTGAAAAATCAGTCAACCCGAACCCGACACACAAGATTCAAAACCCAAACCGACCCGATCCGAACCAAAAAAGTAAGGTAAACCCGACCCGATGCCGGAATCTAGTACAATAAATACCGATTACACGGCACGACTCTAATATTAAGAAAGATAAATTTGGTATACATTTTAAGTATTCTGCAGAAGAATAGTGGAATATTTAGCCTTCATTATCAGTCAAAGGGGGGGGGGGGGTTACTATTCATTGCATCACTAATTAAAAATAAAATATTTAATCTGCTAACCATATTGCAATAAAATATTATTTTTTACATAAAACATTGGAAATTGAACGCATGCAGTAAACACTGATGTAAAGAATAGTCATTTGACTGAACGATAAATATTTAACAATAAAATAATAGGATGATTACGCATTAATACCTGCTAAAATCATGTTACATTATAATTCGAAATCAAACGGTCTTACTGTGTAGTTCATTTTTACTTATTAGGAATCAAGGAGAATGGAAATATAACAAAATTTAACTCATAAAGACGAAATATTTACTTACATCCTAATTTGAAATCATAATCAAGATGGATACCTTGAACACCTCTGTGGTTGCGTGAATAGTCATTACGTCATCATTGAAGTCCTTTCTCATTGGCTGACATGGGAGACTAAGATATTTCATGTATTTCTACTATGCGAGTGGTAAATATTATACCCGGTTACAGATAAAATTCTAGTAAACATGCAGATTTCTGTAGTTTTACAAAAACTAGTTTTGTAGGATTACAGATTTTTTTTTACAGTGTATATAAATCACGTCAATTAAATCATTTAAATAGTAAAATAAATTACATCAATTTATTGATATAAAAGTATACCTGAATTTGAAATTTGATGAAAATTCGTGCATTAGTTATTGAAATAGAGCTGTAGGAGAAATTTTGAAAAATGTAGCATAGCAGTGCCACCTGTTGAGCGATTTGCACCAAAACACAAACAGTACTAATTCATATACCGGAATCGTAAACCGGAATCGCCAAAACACAAACAGTATTAATTCGTATACCGGAATCTGAAGTTGGATGAAAATTCGTGCATTAGTTATTGAAATAGAGCTGTAGGAGAAATTTTGAAAAATGTAGCATAGCAGTGCCACCTGTTGAGCGATTTGCACCAAAACACAAACAGTACTAATTCATATACCGGAATCGTAAACCGGAATCGCCAAAACACAAACAGTATTAATTCGTATACCGGAATCTGAAGTTGGATGAAAATCCGTGTATTAGCTCTGGAGCTAAAGCTACTGTGGAAATCACAAAAAATGCAGCACAGCAGCGCCACCTGTTGAGCGATTTACACCAAAAGATACAAAACATCAATTCATGTCAAGAACTAACTGAATCTGAAATTTGATGAAAATCCGTGCATTAGTTCTAGACATTGAGCTATTGTGGAAGTCGAGAAAAACGCTGCATAGCAGCGCCACCTGTTGAGCGATTTACAGCAAAACATAAACAGCACTAATTCATATCCAGGTATACCTGAATCTGAAGTTTGTTGAAAACCCGAGCATAAGTTCTTGAGATAGAGCTATCGCGGAAATCACAAAAAATGCAGCATAGCAGCGCCACCTGTTGAGCGATTTACACCACAAGGTGCAAAATGTCAACTCATGTCAAGCACTAACAGAATCTGAAGTTTGATGAAAATCCGTGCATTATTTCTTGAGATAGAGCTATTACGAAAATCGTGTGAATGCTGCAAAATGCAGCATAGCAGCGCCATCTGTTGGGCGATTTGCACCAAAACGTTACCAGCACCAATTCATATCAAGGATTAACTAAATCTGAAGTTTGATGAAAATCCGTGCATTAGTTCTTGAGATAGAGCTAGTGCAGAAATCGCGGGAAATGCAGCATAGCAGCGCCACCTGTTGAGCGATTTACACCAAAAACTAATCAGCATCAATTTGTGTTAGGGACTAACTTAATATAAATTTTTATTAAATTCCGTGCATTAGTTCTTGAGATAGAGCGCCCACAAAATTTGTGTCACATACACACAGACAGACAGACTCACAGAGTCACAGACAGACATTTTGTAAAAACATGTTTTTTGGAATCTCTGACCCCTAAAACGTGTAAATACGTCGAAAACCGAAAGTCGAAAATTTTCATGAATCCAATACTTTCTTCTTGTAAAGATGGAAGAAAGTAAAAAGAATCGCATAAGAATCGCTAAAAATTCAGAAATCACAGATGACAAAATTTAGTACATTAGGCTAAAACAATGGAATCGAAATTCTTTTAGGAATACGAAACAATCTGCATGGAACTTGAAAAAAACAAAAGAATTGGTAACATGAATTCGCTCAAATTTATTCCCCCAAACAACGATAAACAGCCAAATCCGGCGATTCTACAACGCCAAAGTTAGTAAAAAGGCTGGCGTAGCATAGTACCCATTGACAAGTTAAACGTGCCCCAACTATAGGCTAATCGTCCTCTCAGCTAAATATCCTGTCGTTTAATTTTTCTTGTCGGCTAATCGTCCTGTCGGCTAATTGTCTTGTCGGCTAATTGTCCTGTCGGCTAATTGTCTCGTCGGTTAATTGTCTCGTCGGCTAAATGTCCTGTCGGCTAAATGTCCTGTCGGCTAATTGTCTTGTCGGCTATTTGTCCTGTCGGCTAAATGTCCTGTCGGCTAATTGTCTTGTCGACATATTGTCCTGTCGGCTAATTGTCACGTTCGGCCAATTGCCTGTCGTCCAATTGTCTGTCTGCTAAACGTCCGTTTCGGCAAATTGTCCTGTATGCTATACGTACGTTTCGGCTACTTGTCCTGTCGGCTAAATGTACTTGTCGGCTACATGTCCTGTCTGCTAAATGTACGTGTCGACTAAATGTACTTGTCGGCTAAACGTCCTGTCGTCTAAATGCTGTCTGCTAAATGTCGGCTATTTGGTTTTCGGCTAGTCGTCTGCGACCGCCGGTTTAAGGGTGTATTGTGTATTCGAAAAAATATTTTTTCACCCTCAACAGCTCGAAATTTTCTGAGACATTTTCAGACTCATTTTTAAAAGTAAAAACATGAAACTTGCTGGGGTGATTTCTGAAGACATGTTTAACATGCCGTGTGATTTCATTTTCAGCTCAATTAATTAGAATTTGATTTTTAAACAATTATTTTCTCAGTATGACCATTTTTTTCATTCCCAGATCGCCCGCTTCGGAAAATTCGGTTCAAAACGCCAACTTTGACAGCGTTTTTTACAGTATTATCTGCATTTATCAAAAAATTAAGAAGCACGGCACATTATATAGTTTCTAAATAAGAGAATTTCCCAGTTTGATGCGTTTGAGAGCAAAAATGAATTTTAAAATGAATCAGAAAATAAGCAGTTTGGATCGGAATACACCCTTAAATCTTCATAGAGTTAGAAGGATTCAAAGTTTGAGGATGCGAAAGTTAAACTTACATGACAAACTTTAATTTATAGCTTCCCAAAAAATTATCCGATTGAATTTTTTTCCTTTTTTAATAAGATGCAATGAGTGGATACAAACATAATCTAGGCATTCATTTTATTCAAAAACACATTTATATTTATAAAAATTGTTATTATTAAGCTCATATTTAAAAATACTAAGGTATCCAACTCGGGCTTACCAGAACAGTCCATAGGTAAAAATCATTTTTTAAATTGAAAACACTATAAACACATGTATAAAAATCACTTATAAACAGATTAAGTAAAATAATGCTATAAAAAGTGATAAAATATCTTTATTAAGATTGACGATCGTTTCGTCGCACCAACGGAATGATTTTGAAAATGTCGCCGTTGGTGCGACGAAACGATCGTCAATCTTAATAAAGATATTTTATCACTTTTTATAGCATTATTTTACAGGGTGTATTCCGATCCAAACTGCTTATTTTCTGATTCATTTTAAAATTCATTTTTGCTCTCAAACGCATCAAACTGGGAAATTCTCTTATTTAGAAACTATAAAATGTGCCGTGCTTCTTAATTTTTTTGATAAATGCAGAAAATACTGTAAAAAACGCTGTCAAAGTTGGCGTTTTGAACCGAATTTTCCGAAGCGGGCGATCTGGGAATGAAAAAAATGGTCATACTGAGAAAATAATTGTTTAAAAATCAAATTCTAATTAATTGAGCTGAAAATGAAATCACACGGCATGTTAAACATGTCTTCAGAAATCACCCCAGCAAGTTTCATGTTTTTACTTTTAAAAATGAGTCTAAAAATGTCTCAGAAAATTTCGAGCTGTTGAGGGTGAAAAAATATTTTTTCGAATGCACCCTTAAGGGTGTATTCCGATCCAAACTGTTTATTTTCTGATTCATTTTAAAATTCATTTTTGCTCTCAAACGCATCAAACTGGGAAATTCTCTTATTTAGAAACTATATAATGTGCCGTGCTTTTTACTTTTTTGATAAATGCAGAAAATACTGTAAAAAACGCTGTCAAAGTTGGCGTTTTGAACCGAATTTTCCGAAGCGGGCGATCTGGGAATGAAAAAAATGGTCATACTGAGAAAATAATTGTTTTAAAATCAAATTCTAATTAATTGAGCTGAAAATGAAATCACACGACACGTTAAACATGTCTTCAGAAATCACTCCAACAAGTTTCATGTTTTTACTTTTAAAAATGAGTCTGAAAATGTCTCAGAAAATTTCGAGCTGTTGAAGGTGGAAAAATATTTTTTCGAATACACCCTTAATCTGAAAACACTAAATAGATTTTTTACATTTAATATATATATATACACTCAAAACTGCGCACTGACAAAACCAACAAGAATTTTTATATTAAAAATATCAGTAATGTATTCAAATAAGTTTTGAAATTTATTAAAAGCGATATTTTATAAAATGCATGTCCACAGTTAATGGCCGAAGAAATCACCAAAAATTTCACTACTTACAGCAGCCTTTTCGATTTTGATTATTTCAGTGGTTTAAGCACGTAGATCGATTACATGTCTGCTAAATTTGTGTTTTATTTATATTATTTTATTTATTGATGAAATTTTTATTTCGTTATCGAATATTAACCGGAAATAAATCCTGAACTATTTATAGTGTTTTAAGTGCAAACGGATTAAAGTTTCGTAATCGGGCTGTACACGATGACCATAGATTTTAATAAAAATCATTCTTAAAAATTGTTTTAAAACCACAAAAAAAAATTTAAATAAATAAATAAAAAGGAAAATAAACGAGGAAATTGAAATACAGTTTTCAACGAAATTGTGTTACAAAGAACATTTTTTCCGATTCGGCAGTGTAAAAATTGAAAATGCTGCGATGTTTAGAAGTTATATATGTTAGTAAAAGTGAAACTTATTGATTAGGTGTTGCCACTGCCAATATGATGTAAATATTATTCACGGGTATGTTTTTTGTTTTGTAATATAAAATTCGAAAATGATTCTAAATAAACAGAAAATTAAAATCTCACAATAGAGATTGTGTAGCAAATAAAATAAGAAAAACTATTGTGTAGTTGTCTTTATTATAGAAAATAAAAATGCTTTATGTTGTAAATCATATGTGAATACTTGAAGTATTGTAAATATGCTATTTTTTTTATTATTATTGGTATATTATATTTTTAACAAAAACGGAAAAATCATGGTATTATTAGGAATCACGGAAAAAAGCGCACCGGAAAAAAGCGCACGGAAAAAAGCGCCCCGGAAAAAAGCGCCCCGGAAAAAAGCGCACCCGGAAAAAAGCGCCCCGGAAAAAAGCGCACCTTTTTACAAATCACATATTAAATAAGTCTGATAATAATGCACAGGGTTAACCTCAGAATATAAACACCAGATTGAGATGATTTTTTGAAATCTGGCGTCTTGCTCCCTCGGTACGGAGAGGTTGTGGGGGGGGGGGGGGGGGGGTGTCTTTAAAAGGTATCTCAAAACCTGCATTGCCTCGATGATGATAAAATTTTGTAAGGTATGCAGAATCAGAATATAAACATCAGGTACTTATATATACAGTGAAACCTCCCTGTGTGACCACCTCCATTAAGCGACCAACTCCCTGAACGGCCATTTTTTCATGGAACGAAATTTATTCCCATAGGCTCAATACTAATTTTACCTCCATTCAGAGACCATCCCAGTTGAACTCCCTCCGTAAGCGACCAATTTGTTTTAAAGAAAATGAAACAGATTTTGTAAGGTATGCAGAATCAGAATATAAACATCAGGTACTTATATATATACAGTGAAACCTCCCTGTGTGACCACCTCCATTAAGCGACCACCTCCCTGAACGACCATTTTTTCATGGAACGAAATTTATTCCCATAGGCTCAATACTAATTTTACCTCCATTCAGAGACCATCCCAGTTGAACTCCCTCCATGAGCGACCATTTTTTTTTGAAGAAAATGAAACAGATTTTCTACGGTACGCAGAATCAGAATATAAACATCAGGTACTTATATATACAGTGAAACCTCCTTGTGTGACCACCTCCATTAAGCGACCACCTCCCTGAACGACCATTTTTTCATGGAACGAAATTTATTCCCATAAGCTCATTACTAATTTTACCTCCATTCAGAGACCATCCCAGTTGAATTCCCTCCTTGAGCGACCAATTTTTTTTTTTAAAAATGAAAGAAATTCCGTTTTTTCCAGGTCGCTTGAAGAAGTTTTTATTAAGAAAATAATTCCGGAGAGCTCATTATTCATCAGGCGGTGGGGGGGGGGGGGGGGGCTTTAAAAGGTATCTCAAAACCTGCATTGCCTCGATGATAAAATTTTGTAAGGTACGCAGAATCAGAATATAAACATCAGGTACTTACATATACAATGAAACCTCTCTGTGTGACCACCTCCATTAAGCGACCACCTCCCTGAACGACCAGTTTTTCATGGAACGAAATTTATTCCCATAGGCTCAATACTAATTTTACCTCCATTTAGAGACCATCCCAGTTGAACTCCCTCCATGAGCAACCAATTTTTTTAAAAAGCAAATGAAACAAATTCCGTTTTTTCCAGGTCGCTTGAAGAAGGTTTTATTAAGAAAATAATTCCGGAGAGCGCATTATTCATCAAACTTCTAAACTAAGTTTAGATTATTTTTAATTCCGGTAACCTTCAAATGTTTAAACCCCTTTGTGCCTTTTTAGGCAATGAATTTAACTCTGATGACAAATTAGGAATGACAGTCGATAAACTCCCTTGCCTATTCTGTCAGGAAACTCTCAAAGAAATAAATAAATTAATGATATAGTCATTATTTGTTTCCGTCCAAAAAAATTGCATTTATTTACTGAACTTCGAAAAGAAATAAAAGTTATAAAATATAAAACCGTAAAATAAAGCAAAGGTCAATGTATTCATTTTTTAAACTCTACAGTAATTAACTTATGTAATTAACTTTTGTTTTGATACTTAAAGTTTTATATTTTTTCCTAATGTGAAAATTAAATTTTAGCAACGTTAATAGTTACCTTTTTTCAACAATTAAAATCTACATTTAAACAGGACCTCCATTAAGAGGCCAACTCTCGGAGCGACCCATTTTTATTGGAACGGAACGTGGTCGCTTTTGGGAGGTTTTACTGTATACATATATATATATTTAGTCACCCTTATCCTTCTGGAGTACGGCTGTGTGTGTGTGTAGGGGGGGGGGGGATCTACAATATCCGAATCTATTACGGTTTTAGACGATAAAATTTTGGATCAGGATAAAATCAGGATGTTTTCTAAGTATATAAACATCTAATTGGATGAGTTTCTTTTAATTTGGCCCTTTCCCTTCTACTTGGTGGGAGGGGGGGGGGGGTGGGGATTACAAAAATCTACGAGTACCTTCCTCATAAAACTGTACAAGAGTCCATTAACATTTTATATAACTTCCGCCCCCCCCCCTCCACACACTCACACACACACTAAATTTGATAAAAAACTTAATATAAGACCCCCCGCCCCCCAGTGATCAAATTGTCACAACGGTTTGTTCTTTTAAGGGTGTTCTCAAATCCAAAGGGGCAACTTTCTGACATAAATTTTAATTTATTTTTGTTCGAAAATGCATGAAACTGGCAGGGGTTGTTGTTCAGAAACTATGTAATTGGGCTGTTTTTTCCAATTTTTTTTGAAAATGCAATAGATCTTTCAGAAAATAATGTTCAAAACACTAACTTTCACTGTATTTTCAAAAAACTATTCTGCCTTTACCGAAAAATGGATCTGGATTACACAGTTTCTGCATAAGAGAACTTGACAATTTTTGTGAACAAAATAAAGTGAAAAATATATTAGAAAGCAGGTCGTTTGGATTTGAAAACAGACTTAAAAGCAAACTTGCATTTTAATACATAAATTTGGAAACTTTTATTAACATTTGTTTCAGAGTGATATCATTTTTTATCTATTTTAAGTCACATCTATTTCGGGATTAAAACTTATGAAATACAAAATATTTCTAATGTTAAAAAAAAAAAAAAAAAAAAAAAAAACATTAGTTTTTCTTATTCTATCGCCATTAACCTTTAAAAAGTAATGATATCAAAATAGGTTTAATGTTCTCAGCACTTAATCTTATGGCTCTAAGAATGTTATACGCATGGACCTTGAAAATAATATCAAATCTTGAGTGACGCTATGCTATTAATTAATATGTATATATGCATTATTTATTTAATCCTTTTTTTTTTCTATTTATAATCGCAGATGCAAATTTATGTTCAATATGAAAAGATGTATAGAAGTTTATTCGCTGATGCGTTTTCATTCACATCTCTCATAAATTCAAAATATGAGTTTTAAAAGATATGATATTAAAGTTCAAATGACGTCTTGATGTGACATTAAAAGGTTTGTTTTAAGATTCAATTTAAATTATTTTTGTTTTTTTCTTCTACAATATATTTACACAACCAGTTTTCTTTTCTAGAAAAAATAAAATCTTGTACCCATAGGCGTAGAGTTATATGGGCCCTGGGGTCCTCCCCCCCCCCCTCCTCTCCAATATTTTTTTAAGATGGGATACATTTTTTTGCCAACTGATATAGAAAAAAATTCAGATTTTGCAATTTATAACAATTTATAAAATTTAATTTATAATATTTTCAGTAGATAATTTTCTTTCTCTGTTTACTTTTATTCTTTGTAAACATATAGAACAAACTAGGGCAACTTTTAGCATGGCGTTTATTTTCGCAATTTTAAAGCTTCGCGAGTCGGATAACAACTGTTGCTAAGGCATCTTTTTAGTATTTTTACCCTCTTTTCCCGAGACAAAAGAAGGAAAATATCTTTGTTCAATTTCCCTCTTCTGCCTTTCCCAAAACTCATGTACTTAGCAAGTTTTCCAAGAAATTACTAACAAGCACAGGGCCGTCCCCCACTGTTTCGTCTGAAACCTACTCTTCCGAATGACATTGACCTTTACCCATTGACCTAGTATCTTTCAAGAGTATTTTGCGTAAGTGACAATAACGAATTATTTTTATATATTTTCCTCTCCTGCATAAAGTCCCTGTTAAAAGAGACAAAGAAGTTGTTTTTTTTTTTTTTCAAAGGGTCTGTTTTATCATAAACTTTTATTTGAACATTATAAGAAGATTTTAGGAAATGTAATATTTAGGAAATGTTCTGAACACTTTAGATCTTCATTTAGTCGAAATTAAGCATAGGGTATGAACTAATAATTAGAATAAAATTTTAAAGAAATGCGCAAAAAGGGGGGGGGGATGCTTAGGGCCCAACTAGCTAGTTTCTATGCCCAGGGCACTTTCAATTTTTCGTGCCTCTTTAGATTGGTTGATTTACTGTCACTAGGTTTTTTTTTTTTTTTTTACATGTTACACATTTGCCAACTCAAAATATTAAGTTTTCCGGGAAATTGAAAAACAGTTCCAGGAATAAAAATAAAATATTTTCTCTATTATTTATGGAAATGTGTTGTTTTTACAATATACTGAGACATATTTTTGTCATTTCATGTTATTAATATCTCAAATATCACATTTTTTCACAATTATTTTATTTTAGTTTGAAACGAGTTTGAAAGTTAATTTTTTGTCAAGTGCGGCGTTTACACCATGTACGGCGTTTACGATTTTTTGTTTTTTTCGGGCGCGTAAAATTTGGATAAAATTAAAATTCCTCAAGACTGTTCTCAAGTCCATTGCTCAACAATGCGAAACATTCTGATTTTGCCAATAATGTAAAGTGTGACATTTCCGATGATGATACCGAACCATACATACAGAGGTACAAAGAAAATTAACAACTCTTCCACTCGGATATTGACGACTCAGATTTTGCGGGCTTCGAATAGAAACTAAAAAAGGACTAAAGTGGATATGACGTAAAAAGTGTCATAAAAAGTGTGCTAAGTTGCGCCGACCTCTTATGCGTCCCACCCTCTGAATGGTTTTGATACTAATTGACGTCTCCTTAATTTAAAAATTACATAAAAATGTTTAAAATCAGATTTAAATATTTTAAATAAAATTCTAGAGTATTAAGTTATTAAAAGTGAGGCACCCTTACACTGTTCAGAAAAGTTTCGTTAAAGTTAGGTTAATGAGACACTGTCCACAGAAGTAGCGTTCCCACAGGTGCGGCGTTTACGACGGGTGCGGCGATTATGATATTTTAAAGCTTATCTAGACCAATTTTTAGGAGTGCGGCGCTTACGACGGGTGCGCCGTTTCTTCCATAAAATACGGTAACTGGAATGCAGAAACGTGAGAATAACTAAATGAAAAAAGGATCCTAAAAATGAAGATCGGATTAAAAGGAAGCAATTTATTAACAATTTGGGGCATAAAAGCCTCAAGGTACCGGGCCCCAGGCGGCGAGGATTTTAACTGGAATGTAGAAGTGGGGTAATAACTAAATGGTGAGATAGACTAAAAAAGGAAGATCGGATAAAATGAGGCAAGTTATTATCAATTTAGGGCATAAAAACTTAAAGGGCCTTTAAAAAATTAAAAATCTGTGCCTCGGGTGCATCAGGACCTGTCTTGGACTACCATCCCTTAAATTTTCGGACTTGTACATGCGATGCCTTTCATTAGCCATCGCGAACAGACACACACACACGCACAAATAGAGAAACTTTCTTTTTTTAGTAGAGATTTCATTATTTAAATAGCTTTACACACATCCTTATTTTATTAAAATTTCTATATTCATGGATTTTTCCTTTTGTACTATTTTCTAAAACTCAATACGTACGTGATAAATTGTTTAAAATGCTCACATTAATTTATTTAATGTGGTTCTCACATTCCCAACTCAACAACGCAAAACTTACTGACGCATTTTCAGTCAAATTTTAAACGGGTATAAAATTGACAGATCTGACTATTGAAGCGATTTCGTATCGAATAACATTTTCCATATTTTATAAATAAATTACTTATTACGTAATTAGCTATTCTTGTCACGTGAAAAGTTCACCCCCCCCCCCCCTTCTCGTGCTGACGCATCCGGAAATTTGGTTCGAAACACTTACTTTGACAGTATTTTCTGAAAGACCTTCTACCTGGTATCAAAAAATGGGAAACGCCATTCGATTACATAGCTTCTGAATAAGAACACCTGCCAATTTTATGCGTTTCCGAGCAAAAATGAATTCAGTAATGGGTCAGAAAAGTAGTTCCTTTGAATTTGAGAACAGCCTTAATAAGATTTATCATATTTTGCACAAAATTGACTTTTTTAATTAAAAATGAGAAATTTTAGTATACACGTTTAGAACATTTAATTCATTAATCAAGATACGGATTGAACTAGAAAAGTAAATTTTCTGAAATTTTTGAAGTGTTGAATTTTTTTTTAATCAGTAAAAATTGTTTTCTCGTAATAAAAATTTATCTCACAATTACATTTTCTAACAAAATTAGACTGTTCTGCCCATTACTAGCTTGTCAACTTCGTGCAGACTCCGCTAAAAATATGCTGATTTGTTCTCATTTGAAAAGATTACCTGATTGCAGAAGTTTGATTACGAAACATTTATTTAATAAAATTTATCATTTTTTGTACAAAAATTGACTTATTTCAGTCAAACTGAAAATTTTTGGCATACACATTTAGAACTTTTAGTTCATTGTCTTTGTTGAACTTATAAAAGTAAATTTTCTGAAAAGTTTGAAACAGCTACATTTATTTTTATTTTTATTTGTTTAAATGAGGAAAAAATATTTTTTTGTAATAAAATTTTATTTCACAGTTACATTTTCTAACAAAATTAGGAGGTTCTGCCCCTTCGAGCTACGTGCCCGAACCCCACTTGCAGCAGACCCCACAGTCTTTAAAAACATACTAATTTGCTGTGTTTTAAAAAGATATTTTGATTACGAAAGATTGGGTGATAATATTAGAGGTCCGCACGGGCCGACATTTCCAGTTCCGGCCCGACTCAGAGAAAAAAAAAATTCGGCCCGGCTCGGCCCGTACAAAAAAAAATATTGACTCGGCTCGGTAAAAAAGTTGAAAGTTCGGCCCGAGCCCGGCCCGGTTAAAAAGTTAAAAGTTCGACCCGAGCCCGGCCCGAAAAAAAGTCAAAATCTCGGCCCGAGCCCGGCCCGAGCCCGGCCCGGCCCGAGTGAATTTCTACAAAACATTGATTTTTATGTCGATTTTGTTAAAAGTTTTTCTCGCACGAGGAGATCAAGCCAAAAATATTTATCTTAACTTTTCTTTTCATGTTTATAATCTTCATTTTTATAGAAGTGCCACAAGGTGCGATATTTATTTTTTTTTAACGAATCTCTATTTCTTGTATGTAAATGTTTCAGTTATCATTAATATTGTTAATCCATATTCCATGTATTGAAGTGTTAAATATCTAAAAAATGCTATACAGTAAAATCTAAGACTGAATTGCAGAGAAAAAAAAAATGCGTTATATACAAGTTCCCTTCTTAGCAAGTGTAAATGTATTATATATTATTTTCTTACGTAGTATATTAATTTTGTTTGTTATTACTTTTTATAATTTTCTTACGTAGTATTAAGTAGTATATTAATTTTGCATGGATCAACATGTTTTTCAGTTTAAAACAAGATTCCGTCATAGACAGGTATTTTTCACACGTTTTACTATATTTTAATTTAACTATATTTTAATAAGTGTAGAAATCTAATACTCTTTAAAAAGAATGAATTTGAATGTTTAATTGTAGAATAATAGCGATTTAAAAATGTATGCATTTTTTTACAAAAAAATTTGTGCCGAGCCTAATTTTACTGACCTTTGAATGGACCAGGCCATTCCAAGACAATGATTTTCATACGGGGTGGGTGAAAAATAGGAATGAAAATTTTGGGCTATGAAGATTAGGAATGAAACCAGTACCCGGGTGTGTGCAGAAAAAATAAGTTAGGCCCGGCCCGGCCTGAACCTTCAGGAAAAAAGTAAGGCCCGAGCCCGGCCCGTAAAGAATAGTGACTAGGCCCGGCCCGGCCCGAGTGCCGTGAATGAAAATAGGCCCAAGCCCGGCCCGTGCAGATCTCTAGATAATATCACGATCAGTAGGCATTTTCTGTAATCGCGTTCAGGGGCGTAGCTACCGTGGAGCAGTTGGAGCAGACTGCTCCAGGCGCACGAATCCTAAGGGCGCAAAATTAGAAAAAGAGTAATGAAGATTTCTTAAAATGTTTGCATATTTTTTTCATTATTAATCAGACATTATAGATGAATCTTTTTACAATCAGCGTATTCAGCTATGATATTTTACTTCGTGTTTAAGCTCAACTATTTCGATTTAAAACATGTTTTCATACACAGTTGAAAGAAATGACTTCTATTCAGGAAGTTTTAATTTTAATTCATACCATATTGCAGCCTCAAATAACTTCTCCAACACCGTTTCAGTATGCCTGATTTTTTTCTGTAACTTTCTGGGGTCATCGATCATCATCGGTCACTTTACTGGCTACCACTATTTCCAAAAAATAATCTTTCTGGTACATTTATATTAAAATTTTTTTAGAAATTTATCATGATGATTACTGTATGGAAATACTGGTAGCCAAAGAATTCACCACTAAGAAACCTATATGTACAATGTAACAGTAGTAATTTATGGTAATTATTTTACGAAATTATTATTTATTATTTGGAAAAAAAAACAGCCTGACAAGTTGAAGAAAATTATTGACCATTTTACAGACGAAATCCAAGAAACGAAAAAAAATAGCCAGACAAGTTGAAGAAAATTATTGACTATTTTACAGACGAAATACAAGAAAAGAAAATTTTTAAGTTTTTTTTTTTTTTTTTTTTTTTTTTTTTTCTGTGGAAACTAAACATGCATCAATACCGATTACAAAACAATAATAAGAGCTGGATTTAAACATATTCCACATCAGCCCACGGCGACAAAATTTAGACGGGAGGGGAGGGGGGGGGGTGAGGGGAAGCAGCAACTTAAATTTTATGAGTATTGTTTTTGAGATTTTGACAGTGGCGTAGCTACATATTCAGCGCCCTGGAGCAAGTAAAGTTTGTGCGCCCTCTTGTCTCTCAAAAAAGTTCTGCGTAATTTTGTTTTGAAGTTACATATATGTATATATGTGTAACTAGCTGACCCACCCGGCGTTGCCCGGGCCCGTTATAATAATATAAACAAAACTCAAGTTTGTATGATTTTATATATTCATAAAGTAGTTCAAATAATCCTGGTTTAAGGGGTGGTCCGCTGCCTTCGGCAGCGTCTAGCGTGTTCCCGGCAAACCCCTTTCTGAACGAACCTGTGGCCTGGGTGCCCGCTACCAAAGGCAGTGTATGCCAGGAGTGTTCCGTACGCGCTGGAGACAATAAAAAACCAAGTTGAATGAGTAAACACCGTAGTAATCGAGCCCATAGAACCCAAGATAAGAATGCGAATCCTGGCGATGGAACTATAATCTTTAAAACAATCGTAAGCTAAGTTGAATGGACCAATTTATGTTTAAATAGAGCCAGTAACAACCGAGAAAAGAATGCGCTGTTAATGTTCGAAAATGGTGCTAACTGAAGTCTAAGACAAACTTTCATAATACAGAAAGTAACAGAATCGTAATCTAGGTTGAATGAACCAATTCCCGTTGAAATCGGCCCCCTAGAAGCCGAGGAAAGAATGCAGCCTGAAGCAATAGAAGGTGCTTCTTGCCTCCACCCCCTATAAATTTAACGAATTATCTTTAGCATTAACGTGATATTTAATTTACGGATGAAATCCCATCCCCTCTAAAGTTAACCACTTACCTTTAACAGTAGGGCGAATTTGAATTCACGCTGTAATGAGTAAACGTAAAGTTGATGCCGTAAAAGAAGATTAACATTCGAAAAAGGTGATAGCTGGAGTAAAAGAAATTTTTTAGTGGTTTATAAAGTAGCCGGAGGACCCTAGAACTATGCTAAAGAAAATTGCAAGACTATCGGATAATTTTTAAAGAAACTGCACCAAGGACCCTAAGAAAGCGATTAATATTCAAAATTGGTGGTAGCAGAAATCTGAGTAAATTTTTCGTTATTCATGTAGTAGCTAGAGGATCTGAGAAATTGTTAGGGAAAATATCCTAGTGAATCGGATCATTTTCATAGGGGACCAAAAGGAGCCTACTGATAATTGAGAGCAAGGCCTAAGATGAAAACATGATAAAAGGTCCTAGTATTTAGTGCTTTAGATTTTCAATTAGTCGAAATTAAGTATAGGGCATAAGTATTTATCATTAGAAAAATTTTCAAAGAAATGCTTAAAGAAAGAGCCCTAGAATCCCAATAAAAATATGAAGTCGTTGGCTCGGGGAGAGAATTCCAAGACTCAATTTTGAAGTTATGCAATGAGAATGAGACCCAATTAGTTGGTGAAAAATACATGACGCACAAAAAGTTACCCTAAGGGGCCAGTGTCTGAACTGAAATGTAGAAATGAAAAAAAAAACTAAATGGAAAAAGAGCTCCAAAAATGAAAGTCGGATTAAAAGGGTGCAATTTATTAACAATTTAGGGCACAAAAACTTCAAGTGGCCTTCTAACAAGCTCCTGGGGTCCAGGGGACTGGACCCCTCACTGGAATGAAGCTACTCAACTGGAATGTAACTGGGCAAGGGCTCCAGGAAGGCGATTAATATTGAAATTTGGTGGTAGCTGAAGTCTAAAAAAATTTTATGTTGTTCGTGTAGTAGCTGGATTTCCAAAAATGTTGTCACAAAAAAAGGTTAGTGAATCAGGCCATTTTTAAGGGAGATATAATACGAGGTCCAAAAGGGATCAACTGATAGTTGAGAGCAGGGCCATAAGATGAAAACATGTTAAAAAGTTCCATAGTACTTAGCGCTTTAGATCTCAATAAGTCGAAATTAAGCATAGGGTATATATTAATCATTCGAATAAAATCTTAAAGAAGAATGAAAAAGAAATTTGGGAAATTCTTAAAAAAGGGCACTCGGTTCCCAATAAAAATATGAGAGTGCTGGCCCAGGGAGAGGAGTCCAAGTCTAAATTTTAAAGTTATGCATTGAGAGGTTGACAATATTAGGGTGTGAAAAATGCATGGCGCACGGAAATTTCAAGAGGTCCAGTGTCTTAACTGGAATGTAGAAATGGAGAATAATTAAATAGGAAAAAGGCCCCCCAAAACGAAGAATATCGGGTAAAAAGGGGTCAAGTTCTGAGCAATTCAGGGCATACAAACTGAAAGGTGCTATCGGGGCGCCGGTCATAAAAAATTAAAAATCTGAATTCCAGGTGTATCAGGACTCGTCTTGGAATACCCGAAGCCTACACATTTAAAACAAGTACTTGATAAATGATTTTACAAAAAACTAATTAAAATAAAATACGTATATATATATATATATATATAAAGAGAGGCCGCACTCTTTGGTACCAGACAGGCTGAAAATTCTTGGGGCACGCCATGTCGCTATTGGTCACAGACAAAATTACAGAATATATACGTTAGGTTTCAAAAGATTTAAATGGTCCTCTGAAGCAAAGAAACTTTCAAGAAAAAAAAATCAATCCTTCTGCTGCCTTGCAAAGAGAAATAAAAATCATTAATAAAAAATGCTTCAAAAAAGTTTTTTTTTTTTTTTTTTTTTTTTTTTTTAAATATTATTAAATGATTTAAGACTTTTCCTATCTAATGCTTATAGCAAATTTTAAAACTTTTAGCGTGACCTGAGGAGGGAGCAGCTTTACCTGGTTTAGGGCGCATCGATCGGCAGGTCCGTTGCCCGACGAGCCAGTCTGCCTTATTTAATACTAAAATTCTGCGATTGAATAACGTTTCATGCGGTAAAATCCTGTTACAAAAAAGTGGTGCAATTCTGCATAGGCTATAAACACTGAATTTGGTACTTAACTTTTTCTTTCTTTTTGAAGCTTATCGATTCTGCATTTGACAATATTTTCAAAATCTCAAAAACAATACTCATAAAATTTAAGTTGCTGCTTCCCCTCACCCCCCCCCTCCCCTCCCGTCTAAATTTTGTCGCCGTGGGCTGATGTGGAATATGTTTAAATCCAGCTCTTATTATTGTTTTGTAATCGGTATTGATGCATGTTTAGTTTCCACAGAAAAAAAAAAAAAAAAAAAAAAAAAAACTTAAAAATTTTCTTTTCTTGTATTTCGTCTGTAAAATAGTCAATAATTTTCTTCAACTTGTCTGGCTATTTTTTTTCGTTTCTTGGATTTCGTCTGTAAAATGGTCAATAATTTTCTTCAACTTGTCAGGCTGTTTTTTTTTTCCAAATAATAAATAATAATTTCGTAAAATAATTACCATAAATTACTACTGTTACATTGTACATATAGGTTTCTCAGTGGTGAATTCTTTGGCTACCAGTATTTCCATACAGTAATCATCATGATAAATTTCTAAAAAAAATTTAATATAAATGTACCAGAAAGATTATTTTTTGGAAATAGTGGTAGCCAGTAAAGTGACCGATGATGATCGATGACCCCAGAAAGTTACAGAAAAAAATCAGGCATACTGAAACGGTGTTGGAGAAGTTATTTGAGGCTGCAATATGGTATGAATTAAAATTAAAACTTCCTGAATAGAAGTCATTTCTTTCAACTGTGTATGAAAACATGTTTTAAATCGAAATAGTTGAGCTTAAACACGAAGTAAAATATCATAGCTGAATACGCTGATTGTAAAAAGATTCATCTATAATGTCTGATTAATAATGAAAAAAATATGCAAATATTTTAAGAAATCTTCATTTACTCTTTTTCTAATTTTGCGCCCTTAGGATTCGTGCGCCTGGAGCAGTCTGCTCCAACTGCTCCACGGTAGCTACGCCCCTGGATTTTGAAAATATCGTCAAATGCAGAATCGATAAGCTTCAAAAAGAAAGAAAAAGTTAAGTACCAAATTCAGTGTTTATAGCCTATGCAGAATTGCACCACTTTTTTGTAACAGGATTTTACCGCATGAAACGTTATTCAATCGCAGAATTTTAGTATTAAATAAGGCAGACTGGCTCGTCGGGCAACGGACCTGCCGATCGATGCGCCTAAACCAGGTAAAGCTGCTCCCTCCTCAGGTCACGCTAAAAGTTTTAAAATTTGCTATAAGCATTAGATAGGAAAAGTCTTAAATCATTTAATAATATTTAAAAAAAAAAACTTTTTTGAAGCATTTTTATTAATGATTTTTATTTCTCTTTGCAAGGCAGAAGGATTGATTTTTTTTCTTGAAAGTTTCTTTGCTTCAGAGGACCATTTAAATCTTTTGAAACCTAACGTATATATTCTGTAATTTTGTCTGTGACCAATAGCGACATGGCGTGCCCCAAGAATTTTCAGCCTGTCTGGTACCAAAGAGTGCGGCCTCTCTTTATATATATATATATATATACGTATTTTATTTTAATTAGTTTTTTGTAAAATCATTTATCAAGTACTTGTTTTTAAATGTGTAGGCTTCGGGTATTCCAAGACAAGTCCTGATACACACCTGGAATTCAGATTTTTAATTTTTTATGACCGGCGCCCCGATAGCACCTTTCAGTTTGTATGCCCTGAATTGCTCAGAACTTGACCCCTTTTTACCCGATATTCTTCGTTTTGGGGGGCCTTTTTCCTATTTAATTATTCTCCATTTCTACATTCCAGTTAAGACACTGGACCTCTTGAAATTTTCGTGCGCCATGCATTTTTCACACCCTAATATTGTCAACCTCTCAATGCATAACTTTAAAATTTAGACTTGGACTCCTCTCCCTGGGCCAGCACTCTCATATTTTTATTGGGAACCGAGTGCCCTTTTTTAAGAATTTCCCAAATTTCTTTTTCATTCTTCTTTAAGATTTTATTCGAATGATTAATATATACCCTATGCTTAATTTCGACTTATTGAGATCTAAAGCGCTAAGTACTGGAACTTTTTAACATGTTTTCATCTTATGGCCCTGCTCTCAACTATCAGTTGATCCCTTTTGGACCTCGTATTATATCTCCCTTAAAAATGGCCTGATTCACTAACCTTTTTTTGTGACAACATTTTTGGAAATCCAGCTACTACACGAACAACATAAAATTTTTTTAGACTTCAGCTACCACCAAATTTCAATATTAATCGCCTTCCTGGAGCCCTTGCCCAGCTACATTCCAGTTGAGTAGCTTCATTCCAGTGAGGGGTCCAGTCCCCTGGACCCCAGGAGCTTGTTAGAAGGCCACTTGAAGTTTTTGTGCCCTAAATTGTTAATAAATTGCACCCTTTTAATCCGACTTTCGTTTTTGGAGCTCTTTTTCCATTTAGTTTTTTTTTTTTTCATTTCTACATTTCAGTTCAGACACTGGCCCCTTAGGGTAACTTTTTGTGCGTCATGTATTTTTCACCAACTAATTGGGTCTCATTCTCATTGCATAACTTCAAAATTGAGTCTTGGAATTCTCTCCCCGAGCCAACGACTTCATATTTTTATTGGGATTCTAGGGCTCTTTCTTTAAGCATTTCTTTGAAAATTTTTCTAATGATAAATACTTATGCCCTATACTTAATTTCGACTAATTGAAAATCTAAAGCACTAAATACTAGGACCTTTTATCATGTTTTCATCTTAGGCCTTGCTCTCAATTATCAGTAGGCTCCTTTTGGTCCCCTATGAAAATGATCCGATTCACTAGGATATTTTCCCTAACAATTTCTCAGATCCTCTAGCTACTACATGAATAACGAAAAATTTACTCAGATTTCTGCTACCACCAATTTTGAATATTAATCGCTTTCTTAGGGTCCTTGGTGCAGTTTCTTTAAAAATTATCCGATAGTCTTGCAATTTTCTTTAGCATAGTTCTAGGGTCCTCCGGCTACTTTATAAACCACTAAAAAATTTCTTTTACTCCAGCTATCACCTTTTTCGAATGTTAATCTTCTTTTACGGCATCAACTTTACGTTTACTCATTACAGCGTGAATTCAAATTCGCCCTACTGTTAAAGGTAAGTGGTTAACTTTAGAGGGGATGGGATTTCATCCGTAAATTAAATATCACGTTAATGCTAAAGATAATTCGTTAAATTTATAGGGGGTGGAGGCAAGAAGCACCTTCTATTGCTTCAGGCTGCATTCTTTCCTCGGCTTCTAGGGGGCCGATTTCAACGGGAATTGGTTCATTCAACCTAGATTACGATTCAGTTACTTTCTGTATTATGAAAGTTTGTCTTAGACTTCAGTTAGCACCATTTTCGAACATTAACAGCGCATTCTTTTCTCGGTTGTTACTGGCTCTATTTAAACATAAATTGGTCCATTCAACTTAGCTTACGATTGTTTTAAAGATTATAGTTCCATCGCCAGGATTCGCATTCTTATCTTGGGTTCTATGGGCTCGATTACTACGGTGTTTACTCATTCAACTTGGTTTTTTATTGTCTCCAGCGCGTACGGAACACTCCTGGCATACACTGCCTTTGGTAGCGGGCACCCAGGCCACAGGTTCGTTCAGAAAGGGGTTTGTCGGGAACACGCTAGACGCTGCCGAAGGCAGCGGACCACCCCTTAAACCAGGATTATTTGAACTACTTTATGAATATATAAAATCATACAAACTTGAGTTTTGTTTATATTATTATAACGGGCCCGGGCAACGCCGGGTGGGTCAGCTAGTTACACATATATACATATATGTAACTTCAAAACAAAATTACGCAGAACTTTTTTGAGAGACAAGAGGGCGCACAAACTTTACTTGCTCCAGGGCGCTGAATATGTAGCTACGCCACTGATCGCGTTGCTCTGAAGTTCCCTTTGGCTAGGAAATTTTTTGGTTTCCAAGACCGCATCTACTGTTGTCGCAACAGCTGACGGTTGTTTTCGTGTTCGATTAAGTAAGATCTATCAGACATTTGAAAATCAGCTTGTTTAAAATTATTAAGTGAAAAATTGCCTTAATCATAAAATTTTGTAAGGTACGGAGAATCAGAAAATAAACATCAGGCACTTATATATATATATATATATGAATATATATATTTAGTTTCCCTTGTTCTTCTGGGGTGCGGCTGTGGTGAGTGGGATCTACAAACTCCGAATCTCCGACGATAAAAATTTGGCAGGATGTTTTCTAAGTATATATAAACATCAGATCGGATTATTATTATTATTTTAATTTGCCCTTTTCCTTCCTCCCAGGCGCGCAGGGGGGGCGGGGGGGGGGGGATTACAAATATCTATGACTACCTTTCTCATAAAACTGTACAAAAAGCCATTATCATTTTATATACCCTATCCCCCCCCCCCTCAATTTTATAAAATGCTGAATATAAGACCCGAAATTTTTAAATTGGTATAACCAGTGATTAAATTGTCACAACGCCCTGAAATTTTGTGTGCGTGAGCAACGTGATATAATTTTACAGTGCAAATTGTCCGTTTCTTTTTAACCGAAGCCCCCTAAATTTTAATACAGCGCAACTATAAGGGAGCCATCGAGAACCACAAGTAAAATAATTGTTTTAATGGCGGAGGGGGGAGGGCTCTGTCGAATTATTATAGAAGCCCTGCATTTTAATGTATCATAAATATAAGGTTCTGACAACTTTAAATATTCATAGCTGATACATAAAATCAAGGGGCATAAAATTTCGGTAGAGTTCGTTAATGGGCAAAATCGGACCAAGGGTGTGGAAATAGGGAGGGGTTTTGAGAAAAACGAAACTTCTTAATTATAATACATATCGTCTCAGTTTAAATTTAGTATTACTTCTAAAAAATGGGTCAAAAATTTATGTATGACAGATTTTTGATAAAACCAAAACTGGCCCAAGGGGAGAAAAAAATAGGGTTTTGGGGAAAAAAATTCATAACTTCGCCAATTCTCAAGATATAAAATCCAATTAAATTTATTATAAATTGCCTTGACAAGTTTTTCACAGCACCAATTCTTACCGCAAAATAATAATTATAATAATAAAATAAAAACGAAAACAAAAAGGGGGAGTTGAAGAAGAAAAAAATCCATAACTGCGTCAATTCACAAGATATCAAAACCGCATGAATTTATTATGTATCTTCTTAATATTATCTACAATTTTTATATTGACAAGTTTTTGATACATCAATTCTTGCAGCAAAAACAAATTAAAAATACATAGAAGTTGAAGAAAAAAATCGTATTAAGGATGTACTGAAATCCAAATTGCTTATTTTTTGACTCATTTTAGGTAGCTTTCTTTACAAAAAGCTACCTATTGCAGCCGTTCGGAGGAAAGCGATTTCAAAAAATTTTGGTATATTTTCATCGATCATGACCCCCAGACCCCGAAACCACCCTCCGTTCAAAATTGATATATATATATATATATATATATATCAATATATATATATATATATATATATATATCTGACCTATGTCACACTGTAACTCTCGTATTTATGAACCGATTTGGATGTAATTCGGTGTGTACATAGTACATACCAATGTCTCGACCGAGTTCGTTGGCCAGCTTCATCCGCCATTTTGTTTCAAAATGGCGGCCATTTAAAATTTTTAAAAAAATTTAAAATTTGAAATGTGGTACAAAAAAATTAAAAATGGAAAAATATTTTTTTCTTATGTATTTGTCCTTTATACAAAGACTCCATAGCAGTTTTTGTTTCGTCTATATCTTAAAAAATGGCTGAGTTATAGCATTTTGAATTTCTAGCGAAGCTGACATTTTGAAACGTCCTGAATTTTGTCACGCGATAAAAGGCGTATTTATGAACCGATTTGGATGTAACTCCGTTTATACATAGTACAGACCAATGTCTCGACCGAGTTCGTTGGCCAGCTTCATCCGCCATTTTGTTTAAAAATGGCGGCCATTTAAAATTTTAAGAAAAAATTAAATTTGAAATGTGGTACCAAAAAATTGAAAATTGAAAAAAAATTTTTTTCTTATGTGTTTGGCCTTCATAAAAAGATTCGGGAGCAGTTTTTGTTTCGTCTATATCTTAAAAAATGGCTGAGTTATAGCATTTTGAATTTCTAGTGTGGCTGACATTTTGAAACGCCCTGATTTTTGCCACGTGATAACAGACATATTTATGAACCGATTTGGGTGTACCTTGGTGTGTACATAGTACATACAAATAACTCAACGGAGTTCGTTGGCCAGCTTCATCCGCCATCTTGTTTCAAAATGGCGGCCATTTAAAAAAATTAAAAAAAAATTAAATTTAAAATGAGATACCAAAAAATTGGAAAATGAAAAAGAGTTTTTTTGTATGTGTTTGACATTAATACAAAGATTTCGGAACAGGTTTTGTTTCGTCTATATCTAAAAAAATGGCTGAGTTATAACATTTTGAATTTCTATTGTGGCTGACATTTTAAAACGACCTGATTTTTGTCACGCGATAACAGGCGTATTTATGAACCGATTTGAATGTAACTTGGTCTGTACATAGTACATACCAATGTCTCGACCGAGTTCGTTGGCCAGCTTCATTCGCCATCTTGTTTCAAAAGGGTTGCCATTTTTAAAAAAAAATGTAATTTAAAATTTAAAATGAGGTATTAAAAAATTGGAAAATGAAAAATATTTTTTTTATGTGTTTGGCCTTGATACAAAGATTCTAGAGCAGTTTTTGTTTCTGAAAATTTGTTCTTTTGTTTATATCTTAAAAAGTGGTTGAATTATAGCACTTTGAATTTCTATCATGGTTAACACTTTGAAACGATCTTGTATTTGTCTCGCGATACCACACGTATTCGCCTATTTCGATGGAAGAAGGCATGTGGATAGTATACATCAATATCTCGACCAAGTTCACTGGCCAGCTTCATCAGCCATCTTGTTTCAAAATGGCGGCCATTAAATTAAAATATATATATATTTAAAGTGAGGTGCAAAAAAATTAGAAATTGAAAAAGGTTTCTTTCTTAAGTATTTGACCTTGATATAAGGATTCAGGATCATTTTTTGTTTGTCTTTATCTTAAAAAATGGCTCAGATATAGCAGTTTCAATTTCTAACGTGGGTGACATTTTGAAAAATCTGATTTTTTGCCTGCGACAGCACTCGTATATATCAACCGATTCCGATGTGAGTGAGCATGTGCACAGCAATTACTAAGGTCTCGACCAAGTTCACTGGTTAGCATCATCCACCATGTTGTCTTAAAATGGCAGGCACTTTAAGAAATCGCCGAATTTGGCAGCCAAATATAAGTTACTTTAAATAAAAGCAGCTTGGATAAAGCTGACTAATTTCGCGAAATTCTCATTCATAATGATTTAGTATTGATAAAAATTAGTATTGAATCTCCTACATTCGGTTTCCACTTAATTGAGCTTCGTGTGTTTGAATAATATAAGTTGGCTTTTTAAAAATAAGGAATATGAAAGCTACCTCTTCCTCCCGGCACTGGCCGGAAGGACTTTTTAAATTCATTTTTGCTTGCAAGCGCATCCAATTGGTAGATTGTCTTATTCAGAAACTAGATAATGTGCCATAATGGAAGATTTTTTGATAGAGGCAGAATATGTTTTAAAAAATTATGTTAAAGTGGGCATTTTGAACAGAAATTTTCGAATCGATTGTGTTGGAAACGAAAAATATTGTTCTACTGAGAAAGTAATTGTTTATAAATAAAGTTATAATTAATTGAACGAAAAATAAAAACAAAGGTCGCTTATAAATCTCTTAAACAATCACGTCAGCAAGTTTCATGTTTTTCCTTTGAAAAATAAATCTGAAAACGTGTTAGAAAATTTTGATTTGTTGAACATGGAAAAATATTTTTGAATATTGCCTTAACATGATTCTGATAAAACCAGCTCTTATATAAAAACACTAAAACACATCTTCATTAAAAACTCATCAAAAGCGCCCAGATAAAATTGTTAAATTTGGTTTATCTCTAATCATGATTTAGTTTTTTTGGTGAAATTAGTACTTAACTTTGAAATCTACCTGCGCCTGTAGGCCAAGCCGGCAGGGATTTTTTTTTTTTTAAATAAAAACTTGCTTATAAAAAAAAAAAATGCTTAAAATTTAATCATATATGTTTAACCCAATTGTATGGTATTAGAATTATTATTAGTACTATTTTGAAAATGCGTATAAAGAGGTTTTAAGATTGTAAATAATACATAGTAGTTTATTACTGTGTATTAGATTATAATTTATATACAGTGTGTCCTCGTATAACCTGACCGACCTTTATTTTCGCAACCGTTGGTCATAGATGCATACTTCTAGTTACAAAAATGGTCAAAATTACTTGCAGAGTTAAGATTAAAAAAAAAAATTTTTTGAAGCGAAAAAACAATTTAGTGAAGAATTACAGAATCTAAATTTTTATACTGTCCCCAGGTCCTATAAGTTATGTTTAGTAAAATTTCCCTGTTACACTGTGAAGTAAGGCAAGAAAAGTCCCGTTATTCTACGATTAAAATTGACCGAGTTTAAAGCTGGAGTATATTTTTTGTTGCACATTAGGGGTCATTCACAAATTTAATAGAAATCTAATTTTGTCAGATTTTTTAAAGAAATGGTTGAGAATAAAATTAGGATTGCAATATAAATTTGAAATATTTAATCATTCTGATGTATTACTGCAAAATGTACAGTTTGTACTGAACATTATAAGAGGATAAAAATAACAGATTTTTTGTTAAATAAAAGGATTAAAAACAACAGCCTCAATTCTTTACAAAATGATACATATTTTAAAAGGCTGTTAGATAACACTGTCTTTCAAAATTTGGGTTGTGGCGTGTTTCTTTGATTTTGAAAATTGTTTCTTATGCATTTTTTAGCACTGAATCCGAAAATGGCCTTCATTTTAAACCATCACGTCAGGAATTTTCTCAAATCGTAAATTTCAAAGTTAAAAAGCTAAAAGTTAAAATTCATCCCCCCTCTCCTCCCACCCTCATCGGACAACCTAGCTGTTTATCTGTAAGAAACCCAGTATAAGCCAAAAAATCTAATAAATTATTGAATTAAATAAAATTAAACTGAATAAAAAAGTCTTACATCTATTTTATAGTATCAGATTTTTCGTAGTTTATTTACCTTGAAAATTACGATTTGCGAAAAATCTTGACATAATGGTTAAAAGTGAAGATAATTTTTTGATTCAGCGTTAAAAAATCCATAAAATAGCAGCATTAGATTGAAATATCATTTTTAAAGAGAATGCATTTTATGCCCGATAAGAATTTGCTTTTTACAAACTGGTTGTACTTATTTTTAAACAAACATAATCATTTAAGCTTATTTAAATACGTATTTAAAGCATGTTTCGTTTATTCATCAGACAAAATACCCATAGAAACTTTACAAATTATTTTCATCTTAGATTTCAATGCTTTTTTACACTGTTTTAAAAATTTAGAATTAATTTAAGAAATTTAGCATTTAGATCAATCAATTAGCTATTGAATTATAAGGGATTTCGATCACGTGACAAACCCGTTTTTCGCCCGCTCTTGAGACTCTTTCTTCCTTCCTCGGAAATTCGGTTCCAAACGCCCACTTTGACATTATTTTCTGAAAGATCTATTGCATTTGCAAAAATATGGAAAAAACAGCTCCATTACATAGTTTCTGAACAACAACACCAGCCAGTTTCATGCATTTTCGAACAAAAATAAATTAAAATTTATGTCAGAAAGTTGCCCCTTTGGATTTGAGAACACCCTTAAAAGAACAAACCGTTGTGACAATTTGATCACTGGGGGGTCTTATATTAAGTTTTTTATCAAATTTAGTGTGTGTGTGTGTGTGTGGAGGGGGGGGGGGCGGAAGTTATATAAAATGTTAATGGACTCTTGTAAAGTTTTATGACGAAGGTAATCGTAGATTTTTGTAATCCCCCTCTCTCCCGCCAAGTAGAAGGGAAAGGGCCAAATTAAAGGAAACTCATCCAATTAGATGTTTATATACTTAGAAAACATCCTGAATTTATCCTGATCCAAAATTTTATCGTCTAAAAGCGTAATAGATTCGGATTTTGTAGATCCCCCCCCCCCCTACACACACACAGCCGTACTCCAGAAGGATAAGGGAGACTAAATATATATATATATATGTATACAGTAAAACCTCCCAAAAGCGACCACGTTCCGTTCCAATAAAAATGGGTCGCTCCGAGAGTTGGCCTCTTAATGGAGGTCCTGTTTAAATCTAGATTTTAATTGCTGAAAAAAGGTAACAATTAACGTTACTAAAATTTAATTTTCACATTAGGAAAAAATGTAAAACTTTAAGTATCAAAACAAAAGTTAATTACATAAGTTAATTACTGTAGAGTTTAAAAAATGAATACATTGACCTTTGCTTTGATTTTACGGTTTTATATTTTCTAACTTTTATTTCTTTTCGAAGTTCAGTAAATAAATGCAATGTTTTTGGACGGAAACAAATAATGACTATATCATTAATTTATCTATTTCTTTGAGAGTTTCCTGACAGAATAGGGCAAGGGAGTTTATCGACTGTCATTCCTAATTTGTCATCAGAGTTAAGTTCATTGCCTAAAAAGGCACAAAGGGGTTTAAACATTTAAAGGTTACCGGAATTAAAAATAATCTAAACTTAGTTTAGAAGTT
This sequence comes from Maratus speciosus, assembly GCA_963932465.1. NCBI lineage: Eukaryota > Metazoa > Arthropoda > Arachnida > Araneae > Salticidae > Maratus > Maratus speciosus. The sequence continues at coordinate 370,824 of CAWVRF010000699.1, forward strand.
TGATGAATAATGCGCTCTCCGGAATTATTTTCTTAATAAAACCTTCTTCAAGCGACCTGGAAAAAACGGAATTTGTTTCATTTGCTTTTTAAAAAAATTGGTTGCTCATGGAGGGAGTTCAACTGGGATGGTCTCTAAATGGAGGTAAAATTATTATTGAGCCTATGGGAATAAATTTCGTTCCATGAAAAACTGGTCGTTCAGGGAGGTGGTCGTTTAATAGAAGTGGTCACACAGGGAGGTTTCACTGTATATGTAAGTACCTGATGTTTATATTCTGATTCTGCGTACCTTACAAAATTTTATCATCGAGGCAATGCAGGTTTTGAGATAACTTTTAAAGCCCCCCCCCCACCGCCTGATGAATAATGCGCTTTTCGGAATCATTTTCTTAATAAAACCTTCTTCAAGCGACCTGGAAAAAACGGAATTTCTTTCATTTAAAAAAAAAAATTGGTCGCTCAAGGAGGGAGTTCAACTGGGATGGTCTCTGAATGGAGGTAAAATTAGTAGTGACCTTATATGAATAAATTTCGTTCCATGAAAAAAAATGGTCGTTCAGGGAGGTGGTCACACAGGGAGGTTTCACTGTATATGTATAAGTATCTGATGTTTATATTCTGATTCTGCATACCTTACAAAATCTGTTTCTTTTTTTTTTTTTTAATTGGTCGCTCAAGGAGGGAGTTCAACTGGGATGGTCTCTGAATGGAGGTAAAATTAGTAATGAGCTTATGGGAATAAATTTCGTTCCATGAAAAAATGGTCGTTCAGGGAGGTGGTCGCTTAATGGAGGTGGTCACACAGGGAGGTTTCACTGTATATATAAGTACCTGCTGTTTATATTCTGATTCTGCGTACCTTAGAAAATCTGTTTCATTTTCTTCAAAAAAAAATTGGTCGCTCATGGAGGGAGTTCAACTGGGATGGTCTCTGAATGGAGGTAAAATTAGTATTGAGCCTATGGGAATAAATTTCGTTCCATGAAAAAATGGTCGTTCAGGGAGATGATCGCTTAATGGAGGTGGTCACACAGGGAGGTTTCACTGTATATACATAAGTACCTGATGTTTATATTCTGATTCTGCATACCTTACAAAATCTGTTTCAATTTCTTTTAAAAAAATTGGTCGCTTATGGAGAGAGTTCAACTGGGATGGTCTCTGAATGGAGGTAAAATTAGTATTGAGCCTATGGGAATAAATTTCGTTCCATGAAAAAATGGCCGTTCAGGGAGTTGGTCGCTTATTGGAGGTAGTCACACAGGGAGGTTTCAGTGTATATATAAGTACCTGATGTTTATATTCTGATTCTGCATACCTTACAAAATTTTATCATCATCGAGGCAATGCAGGTTTTGAGATACCTTTTAAAGACCCCCCCCCCCCCCCCCACACACACACACAACCTCTCCGTACCGAGGGAGCAAGACGCCAGATTTCAAAAAATCATCTCAATCTGGTGTTTATATTCTGAGGTTAACCCTGTGTATTATTATCAGACTTATTTAATATGTGATTTGTAAAAAGGTGCGCTTTTTTCCGGGGTGCTTTTTTCCGGTGCGCTTTTTTCCGCCTACCTATTATTAGTTATTGAGAGAGCTAATATCTCCTCTCCCCCCCCCCCCCCCCATCTTTTGTATCAGCCTTTGGAAATATCCAATCTTTGGTTTTAAAGAACCATGTAAAATTGCACTATTTATTTTCCATAAATATATTTTTGAAGAACAATAATTTCACATATATATATATATTTTATGTTTTTCACAATTTAAAAATGTAAAAAAAATTATTAGGTTTTATAAACGTAATTCTGAGAAGTTACTGTTTTGTTCTTTTCTAATTTGTAGAAATTTTATATTAAAACATACATTTTAATTAAATAAATTAAAATTGCAACCCACTATTTTAATAATTTAATAAATAATCTAAAACAAAAATTTGGAAATAGGCAATTTATATTTAATATATATATATACTAATAAAATAAGAGAGAGAGAGAGAGAAAAGAATAAGAACTATAGTGCAGCTATATTTTTTTCTTTAAAAATTGTTTTATTTATTTTTCCCTCCTGCGTCATTGTAAAGTTTTTAAAAATTAATAATTTTTTCCACATAGTTTTACAAACTAAGGTCTCTTATTTCTTTATACGCGAAAAAAAAAGTATTTTTTTATCATTTAGAATTGTATAGCAATCACCTGCATAGAGCCATAGAGCCAAGGCAAATTTCGTCTCCAGTTTCGTTTCTTGGATTCTTGTGACGTAGCAGGGGGAGATCCCTCCGATTGGAAGAAAACTTACGAGCCAACCTGTATGTCTAATAACCTTGCCATCCCATAGCATAAAAATAGGCTTTCTTTGCCTCCAGGCAAACAGGGGGGGGGGGGGGGGGGTATTTTAGACAACCTCACCGGAAAAAAGTGATTAGCAGACAGGAATGAAGACAGGCTTCCAATTACACCTTCTGAGAAAGCACAAGCAGATCTCGACGCAGGTTTTCATTATTGGGACCCATTTTGTGAAAAGTAAAAGTTATTTATGGGAATTTTACTATATTTTTGTGAAAAACAACATTTTGTAACGAAAGTTAAAATCCAGTTACTCAAATTTGTACCAAAAAATTCTTTAAATCCTTTTTCTAAAGTTTTTGTTTTTCACGATCTAGTTTCATTTACAAATTACACATTTTAAAACACTTTTTATGAAATAGAATTTTACAAAGAGGTCTATTTTATTAAAAGGAATTTTATGAAGGGGCACGTTTTATTTAAGTTCATTTTTGTAAAGAGCATTATTAAATTTATTTTTGTGAAGAGGCCCATTTTATTATATTTATTTTTGTGAGGAGGCCAGTTTTATTAAATTTATTTTTGTGAAGGAACCTATTTTATTGAATAGATTTTTGTGAAGGCCGTGAATAGGCCCCAATTTCTACCTGGATCGACCCCTGGAAAGTTGTTCTGATGTCTAAATAGGTTATTCACCAACACATTTTCAAAATCATATGCATATTTTTAAGTGCACGAAATTTACCGATATTCTTATTCAGATATTAAAAAATCAAATACTTTTTGATTTACTTTTTGAGAAAGAATCAAGTACATTTTAATAATGTTGCGCCATTTCAAACATAAGGAAATTGATACGTATTTATGAGGTGCAAAGCATTTATTACTTATTTACAGCACCTCACAAACGAATTCCATTACATAATAGTCTACTTAGAAAATTTGTTTACAAAATATTTTAATGATGTTACACTACTTCAAGTACAATGAAAATGATATACATTACTGTGGTTTCATACCATAACCATATACTTACTGTAGAATATGATGTGCGTATCATTTATCGTTCATTTACAGGAACACACAAAATTTATCGGATACAACACAGAAGTACTGTCTATTAGCAATAATGTCTGGAAAGTACGGTTTTAGTTATGATACACATTTTTAAGCTACTAAGTTTTGTTCACTATTATGTAAGTGTTAAAGCGGGGTGTGTGTATGGGGAAGCGGTATGTCATATACAGGGCTGTACAAATGAATTAAATTTTTTTTAGCCTATTGATAAAAATTAATCCAGCCGAATCTTTGCCAAAAACGAATTAACTCAGATTTTGGGCCGAAAAAGTAAAAAAGCGGCCTTTGTGCAGATCAATCTCACCTATCCAATGCAAAAAAAAAAAAAAAAAAAAAAAAAAAGAATTTAAAAATATTTAAATACAAACGAGATATCTTTATAAATTTCTTCTATAGGATTAGCATTAGCGAACGGATCTTTTCGCTTGACTAAAGTAACCTCTTCTCGGTTGCATTTCAATATTTTTAAATGATTTTTTTTTTCATTGGATAGCTGAGATCAATCTGTACAAAGGCTTTTTTTTCTTTTTCGATTTTGTTTAGAAACATTTTTAATGAGGACACTTTCAATTTCGGAACCATTTTCGAAAGTGAAAACATCCCCATAAAATATTTGGCAGTCAAAGTCGAAAAGTAAAAAGCGGCCTTTGTGCAGATCGATCTCAGCTATCCAATGGGAAAAAAAAAAGAATTTAAAAATATTCAAATGCTACCGAGATATCTTTATAAATTTCTTCCTTAAAATTAGCATTAGCGAACGGGTCTTTTCGCTTGACTAACGTAGCCTCTTCTCGGTTATGCATTTCAATATTTTTAAATGATTATTTTGAATTGGATACTTGAGATCAATCTGTACCAAGGCCGTTTTTTGCTTTTTCGATTTTGTTTACAGATATTTTTATTATTATTTTAATTAATTTATTATTAATTAATAGTAAGGAATTATTTAATTATTATTTTAATTTATTTATTATTAATTAATAAGGAATTATTTTATTAATTGAATTCCTGGTTATTCCAGTCAATCTTTTTAAAAAATGAAGATATATTGGTACTTACCTCCTCCCCACATCAAATATGCTGCTCTGTTGCACAAAAATATTTATGACTTTCATAATTATAGTAAAATCCCAGTTGGCTTGGGCTACAGGCACAGGTAGATTTCGAAGTTAAATACTAATTTCGCCAACAATTTTACGGATTAAGGGAAACGTGATTTTTTTTCTTATACACACACATATACATTTTGTTTTTCTTTTTGCCGTAATAGTTGATCTTATCAAAAACTTGTCAATATAAAAGTTATAGATAATACTAAGAAGATGTATAATAAATTTAAACGAATTTGATATCTTATGAATTGACGAAGTTATGAATTTTTTTCATCTTCAACCCACTTTTTTTTTTTAGTGTAATAGAAACTATCGAAAACATAACCAAATTTTATGTTTGTCTTCATTGTAATGATGAAAATGATATCGAGTTAATCAATTAATTCTATTTATATCTATAAATTGATTTTTATTTTACTTTAGTCCTTTCTTTCTCTAATTAATAATTTTACATTTTTATAATTTTGTGGCTTCATTAAGGAACGTTGTATGGTAGATATTCTTTAGGCTATATTGTGTTTTCGTTCGTACGAAACAAAAATTAAGATTCGGTAAAATTTTGAACATTTCTTAAACTTCTGCACTATCAGAACATTAAAAAGTGACGTGGGCTAATTAACCTCGCAATCGGGGCAGGTTGGCCCAGGCGACTTGGTGTCAGTTTGAGCTTCTAAATTAATATTTATAATTAATATTTTCAAGTTTTACCATTGTGACTTCTTCCTGAAAATACACTGATAGTGGTAACATAAAAAGAAATTTAAAATGTTGAATTTTATTTAAAAATATATATATATTAGAAGAAAAAGCGGACCAAGAAGACTGGCAGAGCATTAACAATTATTTATTTTACATTTTTTTTAACTTATTAAAAATATTAATTTTCTGTCTCATATGCGATTTTAACATAATCTCATAAATGAGGCGATACATCTTTATTTTTCTGCCAAAAACTGATTTGTTGTGTCTTTCCAACTTACCTGAATATTTAACAAAAGTGTTACAGAGTCGGCGTTCTTATCTTCGCAAAATGCTTCTACAGACTACTCTTACATTTAGCATTAAGATGCATAATATTGACACATTTTATAATTCTTAGTAACTTATTAAAAGTGTGTGAAAATTTTCAAATAAAATATCTCGGTTCAATATTTTAAAATTATTATTATTATTATTGTTATTTTGCATTAGATAGCTACGATCGATCTGTACGAAGGTCGTTTTTTACATTTTCGACTTTGTTTATTGCAGATATTTTTAGTGAGGACACTTTTATTTTCGGAACCGGTTTCGAAAGTGAATGCATCCCGAAAAAAAAAAAAAAAAAAAATCTGCAGTCAAAATCGAAAAAGTAAAAAACAGCCTTTGTACAGATCGACCTCGGGTATCCAATGCAAAATAAACTCATAAAAAATATTGAAATGCAACCGAAATATCCTTATAAATGTCTTCCATAGGATTAGCATTCGCGAACGGGTGTTTTCGCTCTGAAGTAGCCACATTGCATTTCAATATTTTTAAATGATTTTTTTTTTTTTGCTTTCTTCTAACTTTACAAGAAGAAAGTATTGGATTCGTGATTTTCGACTTCCGGTTTTCGACGGATTTACACGTTTTAGGGGTCAAAAAACCCCAAAAACATGTTTTTACAAAATGTTGGTCTGTCTGTATATGACACAAATTTTGTGGGCGCTGTATCTCATGAAGAACGAATTTAATACAAATTTATATTCAAGTAGTCCCTGAGATAAATTGGTGCTGATTAGTTTTTGGTGTAAATCGCCCAATCACAATTTCAGCAACGGCTCTATCTCAAGACCTTATGCAAGGATTTTCATAAAACTTCAGATTGAGTTAGTCCTTGAAATGAATTGGTGCTATTTTACGTTTTGTTGTAAATCGCCCAACAGATGGCGCTGCTATGCTGCATTTTGCAGGATTTACACGATTTGCGCAATAGTTCTATTTCAAGAACTAATGCACACATATTCATAAAAAAAACTCAGATTCAGTTAGTCCTTGATATGAAATGATGCTGATTATGTGTTGGTGTGAATCGCCCGGTAGGTGGCGCTGTCGTGCTGCATTTGTCATGATTTCCGCAATAGCTCTAATGGCCGTTTTTTGCGTTTCTGATTTTGCTTACAGATATTTTCAGTGAGGGCACTTTTATTTTCGGAACCGGTTTTGAAAGTGAAAGCATCTTCATAGAAAAAGTCTGCATTCAAAATCGAAAAAGTGAAAAACGGCCTTTGTACAGATCGATATCAACTATCCAATGCAAAAAAAAAAAAAAAAAAAAAAAAAAAAAAACTTAAAAATATTGAAATGCAACCGAGATATCTTTATAAATTTCTTCCAAAAGGATTAGCATTAGCGAAGGGGTCTTTTCGTTTGACTAAAGTAGCCTCCTCTCCGTTACATTTCAATATTTTTAAATGATTTTTGCATTGGATACATGAGATCGATCTGTACAAAGGCCTTTTTTTGCTTTTTCGATTTTGTTTACAGATATTTTTAGTGAGGACACTTTCATTTTCGGAAAGAGTTTCGAAAGTGAAAACACCCCCATAAAAAAAATCTGCAATCAAGATCGAAAATGTAATAAACGGCCATTGTACAGATTCATCTCAGCTATCCAATACAAAAAAATCATTTAAAAATATTGAAATGCAACCCAGATATCTTTAGAAATTTCTTTTATAGGATTAGTATTAGCGAACGGGTCTTTTCGCTTGACTAAAGTAGCCTCCCCATAAAAAATTCGGCAATCAAGATCGAAAATGTAAAAAACGGCCTTTGTACAGATCGATCTCAGCTATCCAACGCAATAAAAATTATTTTAAAATATTGAAATGCAACCGAGATATCTTTATAAGTTTCTTCTATAGGGTTAGCTTTAGCGAACGGGTTTTTTCGCTTGAATAAAGTAGCCCCTTCTCGGTTGAATTTCAATATTTTTAAATAATATTTTTTATGCATTGGATTGATGAGATCGATCTGTACAAAGTACGTTTTTTGCTTTTTCGATTTCGTTTACACATATTTTTAGCGAGGACAATTTCATTTTCGGAACAATTTTCGAAAGTCAAACCACCCCCATAAAAAATTCTGTAATCAAGATCGAAAAAGTAAAAAACGGCCCTTGTACAAATCGATCTTAGCTATTCAATGCAAAAAAAAATAAAATAATTTAAAAATATTGAAGTGCAGCCGTGATATTTTTATAAATTTCATCTATTGAATTAGCATTAGCGAAGCGGGTTGTTTCGCTTGACTAAAGTAACCTCCCTATAAAACAAATTCTGCAATCAAGATCGAAAATGTAAAAAACGGTCTTTGTACAGATCAATCTCATCTATCCAATGCAATAAAAATCAATTAAAATTATGGAGATGCAACATAGATATCTTTATAAATTTCTTCCATGGCATTAGTATTAGCGAACGGGTCTTTTCGCTTGACTAAAGTAGCCTCCCCATAAAACATTCAGCAATCAAGATCGAAAATGTACAAAACCGTCTTTGTACAGATTGATCCTAGCTATCAGATGTAAAAAAGTCATTTAAAAATATTGAAATGCAACCGAGATATCTTTATAAATTTCTTTTATAGGATTAGTATTAGCGAAAGGGTCTTTCCGCTTGACTAAAGTAGCCTCCCCATAAAAAATTCGGCAATCAAGATCGGAAATGTAAAAAACGGTCTTTGTACAGATCGATCTCAGCTATCCGATGCAAAAAAAAAAAAAAAGAAAAGAAAAGAAAAGAAATTAAAAATATAGAAACGCAACCGAGATACTTTTTATAAATTTCTTGTATAGAAAATTATTTTAAAATATTGAAATGCAACCGAGATATCTTTATAAATATTTTCTAGATGATTAGCATTAGCCAACGGGTCTTTTCGGTTAACTGAAGTAGGCTTTTCTCGGTTGCATTTCAATATTTTTAAATGATATTTTTTGCATTGGATAGCTGAAATCTATCTGTACAAAGGCCGTTTTTTGCTTTTTGATGTTGTTTAGAGATATTTTTAGTGAGGACACTTTCATTTTCGGAACACGTTTCGAAAGTGAAAACACCCCCATATAAAAATCTGCAATCAAGATCGAAAATGTAAAAAACGGCCTTTGTACAAATTGATCTCAGCTATCCAATGCAAAAAAAATCATTTCAAAATATTGAAATGCAACCGAGATATCTTTAAAAGTTTCTTCTATAGGATTAGCATTAGCGATCGGTTCTTTTCGCTTGACTAAAGTAGCCTCCCTATAAAAAATTCTGCAATCAGGATCGAAAATGTAAAAAATGGCCTTTGCACAGATCGATCTCAGCTATCCAATGCAATAAAAATCAATTAAAATTATGGAAATGCAACATAGATATCTTTATAAATTTCTTCCATAGCATTAGTATTAGCGAACGGGTCTTTTCGCTTGACTAAAGTAGCCTCCCCATAAAACATTCTGCAATCAAGATCGAAAATGTACAAAACGGTCTTTGTACAGATTGATCCTAGCTATCAGATGCAGAAAAGTCATTAAAAAATATTGAAATGCAACCGAGATATCTTTATAAATTTCTTTTATAGGATTAGTATTAGCGAAAGGGTCTTTCCGCTTGACTAAAGTAGCCTCCCCATAAAAAATTCGGCAATCAAGATCGAAAATGTAAAATCGGCCTTTGTACAGATCGATCTCTGCTATCCAATGCAATAAAAATTATTTTAAAATATTGAAATGCAACCGAGATATCTTTATATGTTTCTTCTATAGGATTAGCATTAGCGAACGGGTCTTTTTGCTTTACGAAAGTAGCCTCTTCTCGGTTGTATTTAAATATTTTTAAATGATTTTATTTTGGCATTGGATTGATGAGATCGATATGTAAAAAGTCTGTTTTTTGCTTTTTCGATTTCGTTTACAGATATTTTTAGTGAGGACACTTTCATTTTCGGAACAATTTTCGAAAGTCAAACCAACCCCATAAGAAATTCCGCAATCAAGATCGAAAAAGTAAAAAACGGCCCTTGTACAAATCGATGCAAAAAAAAAAAATTTTTAAATATTGAATTGCAGCCGTGATATTTTTATAAATTTCATCTATTGAATTAGCATTAGCGAAGCGCGTCTTTTCGCTTGACTAAAGTAGCCTCCCTATAAAAGAAATTCTGCAATCAAGATCGACAATGTAAAAAACGGTCTTTGTATAGATTCATCTCAGCTATCCAATGCAAAAAAAACATTTAAAAATATTGAAATGCCACCGAGATATCTTTATAAATTTTTTCTATATGATTAGCATTAGCGAACGGGTCTTTTCGGTTAACTGAAGTAGGCTCTTCTCGGTTGCATTTCAATATTTTTAAATGATATTTTTTGCATTGGATAGCTGAAATCTATCTGTACAAAGGCCGTTTTTTGCTTTTTGATGTTGTTTAGAGATATTTTTAGTGAGGACACTTTTATTTTCGGAACACGTTTCGAAAGTGAAAACACCCCCATATAAAACTCTGCAATCAAGATCGAAAATGTAAAAAACGGCCTTTGTACAGATTGATCTCCGCTATCCAATGCAAAAAAAAATCATTTCAAAATATTGAAATGCAACCGAGATATCTTTAAAAGTTTCTTCTATAGGATTAGCATTAGCGATCGGGTCTTTTCGCTTGACTAAAGTAGCCTACCCATAAAAAATTCTGCAATCAGGATCGAAAATGTAAAAAACGGCCTTTGTACAGATCGATCTCAGCTATCCAATGCAAAAAAAATCATGAAATGAAATCGAGATATCTTTATAAGTTTCTTCCATAGCATTAGTTTTAGAGAACGGGTCTTTTTGCTTGACTAAACTAGCTTCGTCCCGGTTGAATTTAAATGTTTTAAAATGTCTTTTGCATTGGATTGATGAGATCGATATGTACAAAGTCCGTTTTTTGATTTTGCTTACAGATATTTTTAGTGAGGACACTTTCATTTTCGGAACAAGTTTCGAAAGTGAAACCACCCCCATAAAAAATTCTGCAATCAAGATCGAAAATGTAAAAAACGGTCTTTGTACAGATTCATCTCAGCTATCCAATGCAAAAAAATCATTTAAAAATATTGAAATGCCACCGAGATATCTTTATAAATTTTTTCTATAGGATTAGCATTAGCGAACGGGTCTTTTCGGTTGACTGAAGTAGGCTCTTCTCGGTTGCATTTCAATATTTTTAAATGATATTTTTTGCATTGGATAGCTGAGATCTATCTATACAACGGCCGTTTTCTTCTTTTTCGATGTTGTTTAGAGATATTTTTAGTGAGGACACTTTCATTTTCGGAACAAGTTTCGAAAGTGAAACCATCCCCATAAAAAATTCTGCAATCAAGCTCGAAAATGTAAAAAACAGTCTTTGTACAGATTCATCTCAGCTATCCAATGAAAAAAAAAATCATTTGAAAACATTGAAATGCAACCGAGATATCTTTATAAATTTCTTTTATAGGAGTATTAGCGAAAGGGTCTTTCCGCTTGACTAAAGTAGCCTCCCTATAAAAAATTCTGCAATCAGGATCGAAAATGTAAAAAATGGCCTTTGCACAGATCGATCTCAGCTATCCAATGCAATAAAAATCAATTAAAATTATGGAAATGCAACATAGATATCTTTATAAATTTCTTCCATAGCATTAGTATTAGCGAACGGGTCTTTTCGCTTGACTAAAGTAGCCTCCCCATAAAACATTCTGCAATCAAGATCGAAAATGTACAAAACGGTCTTTGTACAGATTGATCCTAGCTATCAGATGCAGAAAAGTCATTAAAAAATATTGAAATGCAACCGAGATATCTTTATAAATTTCTTTTATAGGATTAGTATTAGCGAAAGGGTCTTTCCGCTTGACTAAAGTAGCCTCCCCATAAAAAATTCGGCAATCAAGATCGAAAATGTAAAATCGGCCTTTGTACAGATCGATCTCTGCTATCCAATGCAATAAAAATTATTTTAAAATATTGAAATGCAACCGAGATATCTTTATATGTTTCTTCTATAGGATTAGCATTAGCGAACGGGTCTTTTTGCTTTACGAAAGTAGCCTCTTCTCGGTTGTATTTAAATATTTTTAAATGATTTTATTTTGGCATTGGATTGATGAGATCGATATGTAAAAAGTCTGTTTTTTGCTTTTTCGATTTCGTTTACAGATATTTTTAGTGAGGACACTTTCATTTTCGGAACAATTTTCGAAAGTCAAACCAACCCCATAAGAAATTCCGCAATCAAGATCGAAAAAGTAAAAAACGGCCCTTGTACAAATCGATGCAAAAAAAAAAAAATTTTAAATATTGAATTGCAGCCGTGATATTTTTATAAATTTCATCTATTGAATTAGCATTAGCGAAGCGCGTCTTTTCGCTTGACTAAAGTAGCCTCCCTATAAAAGAAATTCTGCAATCAAGATCGACAATGTAAAAAACGGTCTTTGTATAGATTCATCTCAGCTATCCAATGCAAAAAAAACATTTAAAAATATTGAAATGCCACCGAGATATCTTTATAAATTTTTTCTATATGATTAGCATTAGCGAACGGGTCTTTTCGGTTAACTGAAGTAGGCTCTTCTCGGTTGCATTTCAATATTTTTAAATGATATTTTTTGCATTGGATAGCTGAAATCTATCTGTACAAAGGCCGTTTTTTGCTTTTTGATGTTGTTTAGAGATATTTTTAGTGAGGACACTTTTATTTTCGGAACACGTTTCGAAAGTGAAAACACCCCCATATAAAACTCTGCAATCAAGATCGAAAATGTAAAAAACGGCCTTTGTACAGATTGATCTCCGCTATCCAATGCAAAAAAAAATCATTTCAAAATATTGAAATGCAACCGAGATATCTTTAAAAGTTTCTTCTATAGGATTAGCATTAGCGATCGGGTCTTTTCGCTTGACTAAAGTAGCCTACCCATAAAAAATTCTGCAATCAGGATCGAAAATGTAAAAAACGGCCTTTGTACAGATCGATCTCAGCTATCCAATGCAAAAAAAATCATGAAATGAAATCGAGATATCTTTATAAGTTTCTTCCATAGCATTAGTTTTAGAGAACGGGTCTTTTTGCTTGACTAAACTAGCTTCGTCCCGGTTGAATTTAAATGTTTTAAAATGTCTTTTGCATTGGATTGATGAGATCGATATGTACAAAGTCCGTTTTTTGATTTTGCTTACAGATATTTTTAGTGAGGACACTTTCATTTTCGGAACAAGTTTCGAAAGTGAAACCACCCCCATAAAAAATTCTGCAATCAAGATCGAAAATGTAAAAAACGGTCTTTGTACAGATTCATCTCAGCTATCCAATGCAAAAAAATCATTTAAAAATATTGAAATGCCACCGAGATATCTTTATAAATTTTTTCTATAGGATTAGCATTAGCGAACGGGTCTTTTCGGTTGACTGAAGTAGGCTCTTCTCGGTTGCATTTCAATATTTTTAAATGATATTTTTTGCATTGGATAGCTGAGATCTATCTATACAACGGCCGTTTTCTTCTTTTTCGATGTTGTTTAGAGATATTTTTAGTGAGGACACTTTCATTTTCGGAACAAGTTTCGAAAGTGAAACCATCCCCATAAAAAATTCTGCAATCAAGCTCGAAAATGTAAAAAACAGTCTTTGTACAGATTCATCTCAGCTATCCAATGAAAAAAAAAATCATTTGAAAACATTGAAATGCAACCGAGATATCTTTATAAATTTCTTTTATAGGAGTATTAGCGAAAGGGTCTTTCCGCTTGACTAAAGTAGCCTCCCCATAAAAAATTCGGCAATCAAGATCGAAAATGTAAAATCGGCCTTTGTACAGATCGATCTCTGCTATCCAATGCAATAAAAATTATTTTAAAATATTGAAATGCAACCGAGATATCTTTATATGTTTCTTCTATAGGATTAGCATTAGCGAACGGGTCTTTTTGCTTTACGAAAGTAGCCACTTCTCGGTTGTATTTAAATATTTTCAAATGATTTTATTTTGGCATTGGATTGATGAGATCGATATGTAAAAAGTCCGTTTTTTGCTTTTTCGATTTCGTTTACAGATATTTTTAGTGAGGACACTTTCATTTTCGGAACAATTTTCGAAAGTCAAACCAACCCCATAAGAAATTCCGCAATCAAGATCGAAAAAGTAAAAAACGGCCCTTGTACAAATCGATGCAAAAAAAAAAAAATTAAAAATATTGAATTGCAGCCGTGATATTTTTATAAATTTCATCTATTGAATTAGCATTAGCGAAGCGCGTCTTTTCGCTTGACTAAAGTAGCCTCCCTATAAAAGAAATTCTGCAATCAAGATCGACAATGTAAAAAACGGTCTTTGTATAGATTCATCTCAGCTATCCAATGCAAAAAAAACATTTAAAAATATTGAAATGCCACCGAGATATCTTTATAAATTTTTTCTATATGATTAGCATTAGCGAACGGGTCTTTTCGGTTAACTGAAGTAGGCTCTTCTCGGTTGCATTTCAATATTTTTAAATGATATTTTTTGCATTGGATAGCTGAAATCTATCTGTACAAAGGCCGTTTTTTGCTTTTTGATGTTGTTTAGAGATATTTTTAGTGAGGACACTTTCATTTTCGGAACACGTTTCGAAAGTGAAAACACCCCCATATAAAAATCTGCAATCAAGATCGAAAATGTAAAAAACGGCCTTTGTACAGATTGATCTCCGCTATCCAATGCAAAAAAAAAAATCATTTCAAAATATTGAAATGCAACCGAGATATCTTTAAAAGTTTCTTCTATAGGATTAGCATTAGCGATCGGGTCTTTTCGCTTGACTAAAGTAGCCTACCCATAAAAAATTCTGCAATCAGGATCGAAAATGTAAAAAACGGCCTTTGTACAGATCGATCTCAGCTATCCAATGCAAAAAAAATCATGAAATGAAATCGAGATATCTTTATAAGTTTCTTCCATAGCATTAGTTTTAGAGAACGGGTCTTTTTGCTTGACTAAACTAGCTTCGTCCCGGTTGAATTTAAATGTTTTAAAATGTCTTTTGCATTGGATTGATGAGATCGATATGTACAAAGTCCGTTTTTTGATTTTGCTTACAGATATTTTTAGTGAGGACACTTTCATTTTCGGAACAAGTTTCGAAAGTGAAACCACCCCCATAAAAAATTCTGCAATCAAGATCGAAAATGTAAAAAACGGTCTTTGTACAGATTCATCTCAGCTATCCAATGCAAAAAAATCATTTAAAAATATTGAAATGCCACCGAGATATCTTTATAAATTTTTTCTATAGGATTAGCATTAGCGAACGGGTCTTTTCGGTTGACTGAAGTAGGCTCTTCTCGGTTGCATTTCAATATTTTTAAATGATATTTTTTGCATTGGATAGCTGAGATCTATCTATACAACGGCCGTTTTCTTCTTTTTCGATGTTGTTTAGAGATACTTTTAGTGAGGACACTTTCATTTTCGGAACAAGTTTCGAAAGTGAAACCATCCCCATAAAAAATTCTGCAATCAAGCTCGAAAATGTAAAAAACAGTCTTTGTACAGATTCATCTCAGCTATCCAATGAAAAAAAAATCAATTGAAAACATTGAAATGCAACCGAGATATCTTTATAATTTTCTTCCATAGGATTAGCATTAGCGAACGGGTCATTTCGCTTGACTAAAGTAGCCTCCCCATAAAAAATTCTGCAATCAAGATCGAAAATGTAAAAAACGGTCTTTGTACAGATCGATCTCAGCTATTCAATGCAATAAAAGTCATTTAAAAATATTGAAATGCCACCGAGATATCTTTATAAATTTTTTCTATAGGATTAGCATTAGCGAACGGGTCTTTTCGGTAGACTAAAGTAGCCTCTTCTCTGTTGCATTTCAATATTTTTAAATTACTTTTTTTGCATGGGATAGCTGAGATCGATCTGTTCAAAGGCCGTTTTTCTTTTTTTCGATTTTGTTTACAGATATTTTTAGTGAGGACAATTTCATTTTCAAAACAGGTGCGAAAGTGAAAACACCCCCATAAACAATTCTGCAATCAAAATCGAAAGAGTAAAAAGCGGCCTTTGTACAGATCGATCTCAGCTGTCCAATGGAAAAAAATCATTTAAAAATATTAAAATGCAACACAGATATCTTTATAAATTTCTTCCATGGGACTAGTTTAGCGAGCGGGTCTTTTCGCGTGACTGACGTAACCTGTTCCCGGTTGCATTATTACAATATTTTAAATGATTTTTTTTTTTTTTTTTTTTTTTTGCTTAGGATAGCTGAGATTGATTGTACAAAGGCCGTTTTTTGTTTTTCCGATTTTGTTTACAGATATTTTTAGTGAATACACTTTCATTTTCGGAACAGGTGCGAAAGTGAAAACACCCTCATAAAAAATTCTGTAATCAAGATCGAAAAAGTAAAAAATTGCCTTTGTACAGATAGATCTCAGCTATCCAATGCAAAAAAAAAAAAAAAATCATTTGAAAATATTGAAATGCAACCGAGATATCTTTATAAATTTCTTCCATAGGATTAGAGGTCTGCACGGGCCCGGGCTTGGCCCGAGGCCCGTACCCGGCCCGGCCCGCGGGCCGGGCCGGGCCGGCGGAATGGAGGAGAATTTTCAAACGGGCCTGCAGGGCCGGGCCGGGCCGAACCGATAAGAAAAAATTAATCGGGCCTAGCGGCCCGATATAAGAATTTGAGTGGAGCAGATAAAATACGAGGTCATTTCCAATGAATATGACTTTTTTCGAGAAGTATAAATGTGCGTTACGAGCCGATGCGAGTTTAACAACATCAATACAGAAATGTAACATGTCCATCGTAGAGATCGGCATAGTACAGTTACATGATGCCTGATCCCGGATTTAATTTTTTCGGCAGACTTGTACCGGGACGGAACTGGTCTTAATCGTTCTCAGAATGTGTAGGACAGGCATTATGTTTTGTAAAAGTATTAATAGCGATAATGAACTTCTGTTAACAGTATCTTTGGAAATGTACCTTAAGGTGGTTCTCATATTTACTGCTCAACAATGCGAAACTCTCAGACACATTTTCTGACTCATTTTTAACTATAAAGGCATAAAATTGACAGGCCTGAGTATTGAAGGCATTTGGGATCGCATAGCGTTTCCATTTTTCATAAATTACGTACAGCGATAACAGAGACTCTTGTCACGTGACTGTACGCTTTCTCCTTTCCTGTGCTATCGCTTCCGGAAATTCGATTCAAAACGCTAACTTTGGCAGTATTTTCTGAAAGGTATATTACTTTTATCTAAGAAAGAAACGGCATTTACATGGTTTCTGAATAAGAATACCTGCCAATCTCATGCGTTTCCGAAAAGAAATGAATTCATAAATGTATCAAAATGTAGCTCCTTTGGATTTGAGGAAAGCCTTAAAAATGACAGAAATATTTTCACAAATCTACCTTTTATTATAAGCTTCAAAAGCTATCATGTTTTTTAACCCTTTATTCTAAACTACAATAATCTTTTAATGAACCCTTATTTAAATTTTGAAACGTCTGTAGAGACGTTGACTAAAACACTGTAAGTAATCGTTAACGTTTACTATTGTGTGTTTTCTATTTTGCGAACACATAGTAATTTAAAATATACTGTAAAATGTTGCCATAAATATGCATGTAGTATTCATTAAAAGAATCTTAATTGTATGTCGAGAAAAAACGGATTTTTTTGTAGAAATTTAGTCGGGCCGGGCCTGTTATCACTGATTTTTGTACGGGCCGGGCCGGGCCGAGAACGGTAAAAATGTAAACGGGCCGGGCCGGGCTCGGGCCGAACTTTCAATTTTTACACTGGGCCGGGCCAAAATAGCTTTCCTTCGGGCCGGTCCGGGCCCGGGCCTGGAAATTCCGGCCCGTGCAGACCTCTACATAGGATTAGCATAAGAAAACGGGTTTTTTCGCTTGACGAAAGTAGCCTCCCTAAAAAAATTCTGCAATCAAGATCGAAAATGTAAAATACGGTCTTTGTACAGATCGATCTCAGGCTATCCAATGCAAAAAAAATTCAATTAAAAATATTGAAATGCAACCGAGATATCTTTATAAATTTCTTCCATGGGATGGGATTAGCTTTAGCGAGCGGGTCTATTTTCATGACTGAAGTAGCCCCTTAGAACTGATGATTTGAATTGCAACAAAATATGCTTAGTATTTAATCAAAATGTTTATAATAAATTTAAAAATTATTCGATTGCCTTTCAGAAGGAAAAAATAAAATAAATGCAAAGCAACATATACAGTAAGCAGAAATATATCATCTGTGTATGCTGATTTCACCGCAACAGAATTTGCTAGTATTTGTAAATTAGCCGAAATTTTCGGGCTGGGTTGGGTTGATTTTTGACGGCTGATTATCTACTCGAGGGATATGGACCCGAAGGGGGAGTGTCCTTCGTGGGGGTCTTTCTAAGGGAACACAACCCGTATTAAAGCATGGAAATCCAAGGTTCGAAGAAAACCACGAAAACTCCGAACGATTAGGCCGATGGGTGCGATTGGGGTGGAACCCAGCACCTCCCGTCTATCAGCTTCGACAGCACAACCTCTCGGCCAGTGGTGGGGCCCGAAATTTTCGGTAAAACTCTCAAAGAAATCTTTCTTTCAGAGACACACTTCTCAGTTTTAAAGTAGTGTAATTTAATAATGAAACTGTACTGTAGTTATCTTTTAGTTTACTATATAAAACAAATGTTTACTATTTGTGAAAGAAACAAATTCCGCTAGAATTACGTTATCAATTATAAAAAAAATATATACAAAATTTAAATACAAATATATTTTTTCGCCGCATATATCTATTCATTTTAATGACACTAGTCAATTATTATTATTCTCCCCCCCCACCCCCCGCCCGTGCCTTGTGCGAATGACATATTTCTATTGAATGAGAGACTTTTGCCTTTTGACGTTTACGGAATAAAAAATTCTATCCGGCATTATACTTCAGAAGTGAGAAAGAAAAATAAAGATTATAAATCTGTTTTAATTCCAAATCAGTAATACATTAATTTTTGGAACAGGTGTGAAAGTGAAAACACCCACATAAAAAATTCTGCAATCAAAATCGAAAAAGTAAAAAACAGCCTTTGCGCAGATCGATCTCAGCTATCTAATGGAAAAAAAATCATTTAAAAATACTGAAATGCAACCGAGATATCTTTATAAATTTCTTCCATGGGACTAGCTTTAGCGAGCGGGTCTTTTCGCGTGACTGACGTAGCCTGTTCCCGTTTGCATTTCAATATTTTTAAATGACTTTTTTGCTTTGGATAGTTGAGATTGATCTGTACAAAGGCCGTTTCTTGCTTTTTCGATTTTGTTTACAGATATTTTTAGTGAGAACACTTTAATTTTCGGAACCGATTTCGAAAACAAAAGCATCCCCATAATAAATTCTGCAATCAAGATCGAAAAAGTAAAAAATGGCCTTTGCACAGATCGATCTCAGCTATCCAATGCAAAAAAAATAATTTAAAAATATTGAAATGCAACCGAGATATCTTTATAAATTTCTTCTATAGGATTATCATTAGCGAACGGGTCTTTCCGGTAGACTAAAGTAGCCTCTTCTCGGTTGCATTTTAATATTTTTAAATGATTTTTTTTTGCATTGGATAGCTGAGATCGATCTGTACACATGCTGTTTTCTGTTTTTCGATTTTGTTTACAGATATTTTTAGTGAGGACACTTTCATTTTCGGAACAAGTTTCGAAAGTAAAAACACCCCTATAAAAAATCTGCATTTAAGATCGAAAATGTAAAAAACGGCATTTGTGCAGATCGATCTCCACTATCCAATGCAAAAAAATAATTTAAAAATATTGAAATGCAACCGAGATATCTTTATAAGATTCTTCTATAGGATTTGCATTAGCAAACGGGTCTTTTCGCTTGACTAAAATAGCTTCCCCCTTAAAAAATTCTGCAATCAAGATCGAAAATGTGAAAAATGGACTTTGCACAGATCTATCTCAGCTATCCAATGCAATAAAAATCATTTAAAAATATGTAAATGCAACCGAGATATCTTTATAAATTTCATCTATTAGTATTAGCGAACGGTTCTTTTCACTTCACTAAAGTTGCCTCCCCATAAACAAATTCTGCAATCAAGATCGAAAATGTAAAAAACAGCCTTTGTACAGATCGATATCAGCTACTCAATGCAAAAAAAAAAATAAAATAAAATAAAAAAAAAATAAATAATAATAATAAAAATAATAATAATAATTAAAAATATAGAAATGCAACCAAGATATTTTTTATAAATTTCTTCTATAGGATTAGCATTAGCGAACGGGTCATTTCGCTTGACTAAAGTAGTCTCCCCATAATAAAAATTCTGCAATGAAGATCGAAAATGTAAAAAACGGTCTTTGTACAGATCGATCTCAGCTATCCAATGCAAAAAAAAAAAAAAAAAAAAAAAAAAAAAAGAAAGAAAAGAAAAGAAATTAAAAATATAGAAACGCAACCGAGATACTTTTTATAAATTTCTTGTATAGAATAAACATTAGCGAACGGGTCTTTTCGCTTAACTAAAGTACCCTTCCTCTAAACCATTCTGCAATTAAGATGAAAAATGTAAAAACGGTCTTTCTACAGATTCCTCTCAGCTATCCAATGCAAAAAAATATCATTTAAAAATATTGAAATGCAACCGAGATATCTTTATAAGTTTCTTCTATAGGATTAGCATTAGCGAACGGGTCATTTCGCTTGACTAAAGTAGCCTCCCCATAAAAAATTCTGCAATCAAGATCAAAAAAGTTATAAACGGCCTTTGTACAGATCGATCTCAGCTATCCAATGCAAAAAGAAAAAAAAATTATAGAAAAGGCAACCGAGATATTTTTTATAAATTTCTTCTATAGAATAAACATTAGCGAACGGGTCTTTTCACTTGACTAAAGTAGCCTCCCTATAAAAAATTCTGCAATTAAGATCAAAAATGTAAAAAACGTCTTTGTACAGATTCATCTCAGCTATCTAATGCAAAAAAACTCATTTGAAAATATTGAAATGCAACCGAGATATCTTTATAAGTTTCTTCTATAGGATTAGCATTAGCGAACGGGTCATTTCGCTTGACTAGAGTAGCCTCCCCATAAAAAATTCGGCAATCAAAATCGAAAATGTAAAAAACGGTCTTTGCACAGATCGATCTCAGCTATTTCAATGCAATAAAAGTCATTTAAAAATATGGAAATGCAACCGAGATATCTTTATAAGTTTCTTCTATAGGATTAGCATTAGCGAACGGGTCATTTCGCTTGACTAACGTAGCCTCCCCATAAAAAATTCTGCAATCAAGATCGAAAAAGTTAAAAACGGCCTTTGTACAGATCGATCTCAGCTATCCAATGCAAAAGGAAAAAAAAAAATTAAAATATAGAAAATGCAACCGAGATATTTTTTGTAAATTTCTTCTATAGAATAAACATTAGCGAACGGGTCTTTTCACTTGACTAAAGTAGCCTCCCTATAAAAAATTCTGCAATTAAGATCAAAAATGTAAAAAACGGTCTTTGTACAGATTCATCTCAGCTATCCAATGCAAAAAAACTCATTTGAAAATATTGAAATGCAACCGAGATAGCTTTATAAGTTTCTTCTATAGGATTAACATTAGCGAACGGGTCATTTCGCTTGACTAAAGTAGCCTCCCCATAAAAAATTCGGCAATCAAGATCGAAAATGTAAAAAACGGTCTTTGTACAGATCGATCTCAGCTATTTCAATGCAATAAAAGTCATTTAAAAATATGGAAATGCAACTGAGATAACTTTATAAATTTCTTTCATAGGATTAGCATTAGCGAGCGGGTGTATCCGCGCGACTGAAATAGCCTCTTAGCATCACTCCCTGTTGATTTGAATTGCAATAAAATATGCTTATTATTAAATCAAAATGTTTAGAATAACCTTAAAAATTATTCGATTGCTTTTCAGAAAGGAAAAAAGAAAAAAATATGTATGTCTTAGGCTAATTGAGAAATCCGGCTCTTTGCAAACAGCCAAGGCTCTTTGCAAACAGCCGGGCAAATTGGAGAATCCATCTCTCTTTTTCCAATTAGCCTGATATTTTTCAGGCTTATTGCAAAGAGCCCAGAAAGCGTTAGGCTAATTGAAAAATGACCACTTATTATCTGATCAGGGTGATATTTTTAGCTCACAGGCTATCAAAGCCTGAGAGCTTATGTTCCCGCCGATTCTGTATGTATGTGTGTACGTACGTACGTACGTATGTACGTAATGCGATAACTCTTGATAGAAATAACCGATTTGCTTAATTTTTTTTTTTCTAGGTTCATTCTGATGAGGTGCTTCCCTGATTAGGTTTTGTAGTTCATTGGTTAAGGATAAAGAGGGAAAATGGGGCTAGTTCCCCACCCCCCTTAATTTATATATATGGGTTTTTCATGCAGAAATATTCGATTTGAGCCAAATTTGGTATACCGGTTTATTGTGTTAAGGAGCTTCCCTGATTAGATTTGGAAGCTCATTATTTAAGTATAAAGAGGGGAAAGGGGGGCTACCCCCCTTAATTTAGATAAATCGGTTTTTCATGCAGAAATATTCGATTTGCTCCAAATTTGGTATATCGGTTTATTAAGTTAAGGAGCTGCCTTGAATAGATTTGGAGGTTCATTAGTTATATATAAAGGGAGTAAAGGGGGGCTATCCCCCCCTCCGTAATTTAGATAAATGGGTTTTTCATGCAGAAATATGCGATTTGCAATAAATTTGGCATACCGGTTAATTATGTTAAGCAGCTTCCCTGATTACATTTGGAAGATCATTATTATGTATAAAGGGGGGAAAGGGGGGCAATTGCCTCTGCCCTTAATTTAGATAAAAGCGTTTTTCATGTAGAATTATTCGATTAGCTCAAATTCGGTATACTGGTTCATTATGTTAAGGAGATGGCTTGATTAGATTTGGAGGTTCATTAGTTAAGTATAAAGGGAGGAAAGGGGAGGGTTGCCCCCTCCCTTAATTTAGATAAATAGGTTTTTTCTGCAGAGTTATTCGATTTGCTCCGAATTTCGTATACCGGTTTATTATGTTAAGGAGCTTCCCTGATTAGATTTGGAGGTTCATTAGTTAAGTATAAAGGGAGGACAGGGGGGCTACCCCCCTTAATTTAGATAAATCGGTTTTTCATGCAGAAATATTCGATTTGCTCCAAATTTGGTATATCGGTTTATTAAGTTAAGGAGCTGCCTTGAATAGATTTGGAGGTTCATTAGTTATATATAAAGGGAGTAAAGGGGGGCTATCCCCCCCTCCGTAATTTAGATAAATGGGTTTTTCATGCAGAAATATGCGATTTGCAATAAATTTGGCATACCGGTTAATTATGTTAAGCAGCTTCCCTGATTACATTTGGAAGATCATTATTATGTATAAAGGGGGGAAAGGGGGGCAATTGCCTCTGCCCTTAATTTAGATAAAAGCGTTTTTCATGTAGAATTATTCGATTAGCTCAAATTTGGTATACTGGTTCATTATGTTAAGGAGATGGCTTGATTAGATTTGGAGGTTCATTAGTTAAGTATAAAGGGAGGAAAGGGGAGGGTTGCCCCCTCCCTTAATTTAGATAAATAGGTTTTTTCTGCAGAGTTATTCGATTTGCTCCGAATTTCGTATACCGGTTTATTATGTTAAGGAGCTTCCCTGATTAGATTTGGAGGTTCATTAGTTAAGTATAAAGGGAGGACAGGGGGGGGGGGGCTAGCCCCCCCCCCCCTTAATTTAGATAAATTGGTTTTTCATGCAGAGTTATTCGATTTGCTCCAAATTTCGTATACCGGTTTATTATATTAAGGAGCTGCCTTGATTAGATTTGAAGATTTATTGGTTAAGTATAAAGGAGGGACAGGGACTAGTGTCCCCTTAATTTAGATAAATGGGTTTTTCATATAGAATTATTCGATTTGCTTCAAATTTGATATACCAGTTTATTACGATATGGCTTCCTTCATTTGATTTGGAGGTTCATTGGTTAAGTATAAAAGGGGGGAAAGGGGTGCAATTACCCCTCCCCTTAATATAGATAAATGGGTTTTCATGCAGAATTATCTAATTTAGTTTAATTTTTTTTCAACCGGATCCGAACTTGAAGGTTCCATTTGAAGTCAACCCGAAAAACCGACCACAACCAGGTTTCGGATTGAGTTCAATTTGAACTTTCAGGTTCGGATCGGGTTGCCGGTGGACGGAGATTATTTTGTCTGGCTTGCATAGGATTATAGTTCTTTGGAATATTTTTGTCGGTTAAGCTTTGGTTCGGGACGGGTTTCAGGTTGACTTCGAATGGAATTTTTAGGTTCTGGTAGCGTTGCGTGTCCACGGAAACTAATTTGTCTTGTTCGGATCCGGTTATAGATCTATGGAATATCTTTGTCGGTTATCAGATTTGGTTCGGGATTTCGGGTTTTTTTCAAATGGAACTCTCAGATTCGGGTCGGGTTGCATGTAGACTGAAATTATTTTTCCTTGCTCTTATCGGGGTACGTCTGTTGTAATTTATTTTTCGGGTTTGGGTAGGATTATGCGTTAATAAACCTAATAAAAAGGAAATTGCCCAGTTAAACTGATGGTATTGAGCTCAGAGGCTATTCACACTAATTGTATATTATACTCTTATTTCAAAGAATAATGCCCCTCGAAAAATAAATGAAGGGATTAATCCCCGTTGCCCCCCCTTTCTACTTAACCAAAGAACCTCCAAATCTAATCAGGGAAGTTACTTAACATAATAAACTGGTATACCAAATTTGCAGCAAATCAGATAATTCTGCATGAAAAAACCATTTCACTAAATTAAGGAGGGGGGGGGGGGTATTAGCTCCCCCATTTCTCCCTTTATGCTGAACCAATGAACTTTCAAATTTAATCAGAAAAGCTCCTTATTAGAATAAACCTAGAAAAAAAATTAAACCAAATTAAATAATTCTGCATGAAAACCCATTTATCTAAATTAAGGGGAGGGGCAATTGTCCCCTTTCCCCCCTTTTATACTTAACCAATGAACATCCAAATCAAATGAAGGAAGCCATATCGTAATAAACTGGTATATCAAATTTGAAGCAAATCGAATAATTCTGTATGTAAAACCCATTTATCTAAATTAAGGGGACACTAGCCCCTGTCCCTCCGTTATACTTAACCAATAAATCTCCAAATCTAATCAAGGCAGCTCCTTAACATAATAAACCGGTATACGAAATTTGGAGGAAATCGAATAACTCTGCATGGAAAACCCATTTATCTAAATTAAGGGGGGGGTCTACCCCCTTTCCTCCCTTTATACTTAACTAATGAATTTCCAAATCTAATCAGGGAAGCTCCTTAACATAATAAACCGGCATACGAAATTCGGAGCAAATCGAATAATTTTGCATTAAAAACCCATTTACCTAAATTAAGGGGGGGGGGGGGGTAGCCCCCCCCTTTCCTCCCTGTATACTTAACTAATGAACCTCCAAATCTAATCAAGCCATCTCCTTAACATAATAAACCAGTATGCCAAATTTGAGCTAATCGAATAATTCTACATGAAAAACGCATTTATCTAAATTAAAGGGAAAGGCAATTGCCCCCCTTTCCCCTCTTTATACATAATAATGATCTTCCAAATGCAATCAGGGAAGCTGCTTAACATAACTAACCGGTATACCAAATTTATAGCAAATCGCATATTTCTGCATGAAAAACCCATTTATCTAAATTACGGAGGGGGGGGGGGGGGTTAGCCCCTCTTTCCTCCCTTTAGATGTAACTAATGAACCTCCAAATCTAATCAAGGTAGCTCCTTAACTTAATAAACCGGTATACCAAATTTGGAGCAAATCGAATAATTCATCATGAAAAACCGATTTATCTAAATTAAGGGAGGGTGCCCCCTTTATACTTAAATAATGAGCTTCCAAATCTAATCAGGGAAGCTCCTTAACACAATAAACCGGTATACCAAATTTGGAGCAAATCGAATATTTCTGCATGAAAAACCCATTTATATAAATTAAGGGGGGGACTAGCCCCCCTTTATCCTTAACCAATGAACCCCAAAAACTAATCAGGGAAGCACCTTATCAGAATGAACCTAGAAAAAAAAGTTTTTGAAGCAAATCGGATATTTCTATCAAGAGTTATCGCGTTACGTACATACGTACGTACGTACACACACACGTACATACAGAATCGGTGGGCACATAAGCTCTCAGGCTTTGATGACCTGTGAGCTAAAAATATCACCCTGATCGGATAATAAGTGGTCATTTTTCAATTAGCCTAACGCTTTCTAGGCTCTTTGCAATAAGCCTGAAAAATATCAGGCTAATTGAAAAAAGGGAGATGGATTCTCCAATTAGCCCGGCTCTTTGCAAAGAGCCGGATTTCTCAATTAGCCTACGACATATACACTAAGCACAAATATTTCATCTGTGTATGCGGATTTCGCCGCAAGGGAATGTATTTGCTAAACGATTGAAAATTAGCCGAAATTTTCGGTAAAACAGTGAAAAGAAATCTTTCTTTAAAGTTTGAGAAACAGATTTCTAAGTTTTAAATTAGTGTAATCCAATTTAATAATGAATTGTACAATAGCTATCTTTTAGTTTGCTGTATAGCACAAATGTTTAATTTTTATGAAAGAAACATTTAAACTAATTCAATAAGAATTACCAAATAAATGATAGAAAAAAAAGGTATTATAGAAAATTTAAATACAAATGTATTTATTCTCCGCTTATATCTATTAATTTTTAAAGATATTAGTAACCAGTGTTATTTTCTTTCTCTCCCCCCCCCCTCCCCTCGCCCCTCTGCCAAGTGCGGATAGCAAAATGATAATTCTAGTATCTTTTGAGAATAAGTGACTTCTTCATTTTGCTGTTGTACGCAATTAAAAAATCTTTCGAAAATTAAACTTGAAAAGTAAGAAAGAAAAATAATAACAATGATAAATTTGTTTTAATTCCAAATCAATAATGCTTTTTAAAAATCCTTATCTTTATGATTAGAACAGCCTAGTAAAACAAATCGTCTGAAATCAGCATCTGTTTACGGCATTTATTTAAACTTTCTTTTCTGCCATTGCTTCGGAAAAGAAATTTGTAGTTGTTTATCCTACAAGTTGCTTACAGCAATTAGCCAGAGGTGAAATTCCACAATTTTCCTGTTTTATAGACTCCACGTTGGGGTAATCGGTGTCGTTTGTCCTTCGCGACGCCCCCCCCCCCCCCCCCTAAGAAGGCGTATCTCTGCTAAGGCGGGGATCTTAGTCTTTCTGACTGTTGTAAATGAAAGTGTCTCAACTTTTTATAAATGCAGCATAGATTTAATTTTTTTTTAATCAAAATAAAAAGCATTTTCAGAAAGCTAAATCACTAAACTATGCATGCCGCTTTACAAAATTTTAAAATGTCCAACAGATTTTTCGCGATAAGGTACTAAAGACAATTTTTGCACAACCTAAAATAACGCATCTAGAACGCATTAAAAAAAAAATAATAATAATAATAATAAAATTTTAATGTGGCGTGCATAGTTTAAGAGTACAGCTTTCGAAAGCTACAAAAAATATCAAATTCGAGCAAATTGCAAAAAAAGAACAGTTATAAATTTCTCCCATTGAAATAACATTAGCCGCTCTATCTATCTCGGGGCGTTACTGAAGTAGGGCCTTAAATAAAACTGCACTTTTTATCCTACTCTAAAAATTCCTAACTTATCTTAACTTGAAATACCATCTTTTCATAAACTTTCGAAGAAAGGAAAACGACAGTGTCATGTTCTCCTAAAATGGTTTTGAGCCCACCCAATATTTTTGAAAATTTGGCGCCACTGATCAGCGGGTTCAAGAAATTGTATCTATTTTGAACCATCTGTACAGTTTAACCCATTTCTGTCTGAAATTTTGTTTTCTCAAATTTGTTGGTACAATCACTTTAAAATGTTGCAAAATGAACAGGAAAAATAGTAAAAAAAATTACGCTAAAATATTTTTGTATTTAGTATTTGATAAAATGTAAACGTACTAAATACGGCAATATCCGTATATGGGAAAATCCACAATTATATGTTCTGTCTAATTTTACAGAAATTAAGCTTTTAAATTGTATATTATATACTATAATTAGTATTTATACGAACTATTAAAAATATATATTTATTTCTTTACAGAGATTAATAACATTATAAGTATAATCTATTATATCTATCTATTATCGTATATATTATAAAGCAGTAAGATCTAAAAGTTCCGCCCGAATGTTTTCAAAAACTACCCGGTGGATTTTTTTACAAATAGTGTCATTCGATAGAGAATATTCACGTGGTGGTTTATGAGTAAAATATACAGGGATAACTATGATTTTTGGTAATAAATTTCGCATTTTATTGTTATTTTGAACGAAAAGGTTGCCAGGGGTTATTTTTTGGCGACAAATGAATTGAAATCGCTGTATCTGTTAGAAAATAAATGAAAAAATAATTACTGATATTTAATTGTAAAAAAAGAAAGAAATATCCATTTAAATGAGGGATTATGTTAAAAAACGAATATATTTAATTTAAAGCTAAAAGAAATATTTGTAATTTTAGGTAGCTTTCTTTACAAAAAAGCTACCTATTGCAGCCGTTCGGAGGAAAGCGATTTCAAAAAATTTTGGTATATTTTCATCGATCATGACCCCCAGACCCCGAAACCACCCTCCGTTCAAAATTGATATATATATATATATATATCTGACCTATGTCACACTGTAACTCCCGTAATTATGAACCGATTTCGATGTAATTCGGTGTGTACATAATACATACCAATGTCTCGACCGAGTTCGTTGGCCAGCTTCATCCGCCGTTTTGTTTCAAAATGGCGGCCATTTAAAATTTTTAAAAAAATTTAAAACTTGAAATGTGGTACCAAAAAATTAAAAATGGAAAAATATTTTTTTCTTATGTATTTGACCTTTATACAAAGATTCCGGAGCAGTTTTTGTTTCGTCTATATCTTAAAAAATGGCTGAGTTATAGCATTTTGAATTTCTAGCGTGGCTGACATTTTGAAACGTCTTGAATTTTGTCACACGATAAAAGGCGTATTTATGAACCGATTTGGATGTAATTCGGTGTGTACATAGTACATACCAATCTCTCGACCGAGTTCGTTGGCCAGCTTCATCCGTCATTTTGTTTCAAAATGGCGGTCATTTAAAATTTTTAAAAAAAGTTAAAATATGAAATGTGGTACCAAAAAATTGAAAATGGAAAAATATTTTTTTCTTATGTATTTGACCTTTATACAAAGATTCCGGAGCAGTTTTTGTTTCGTCTATATCTTAAAAAATGGCTGAGTTATAGCATTTTGAATTTCTAGCGTGGCTGACATTTTGAAACGTCCTGAATTTTGTCACGCGATAAAAGGCGTATTTATGAACCGATTTGGATGTAACTTCGTTTATACATAGTACATACCAATGTCTCGACCGGGTTCGTTGGCCAGCTTCACCCGCCATCTTGTTTAAAAATGGCGGCCATTTAAATTTTTAAGAAAAATTTAAATTTGAAATGTGGTACCAAAATTTGAAAATTGAAAAAATATTTTCTTCTTATGTGTTTGACCTTGATAAAAAGATTTCGGAGCAGTTTTTGTTTCGTCTATATCTTAAAAAATGGCTGAGTTATAGCATTTTGAATTTCTAGCGTGGCTGACATTTTGAAACGTCCTGATATTTGTCAAGTGATAACAGGCGTATTTATGAACCGATTTGGATGTACTTTGGTGTGTACATAGTACATACAAATATCTCGACCGAGTTCGTTGGCCAGCTTCATCCGCCATCTTGTTTCAAAATGGCGGCCATTTAAAAAAATTAAAAAATAAAAAAATTTAAATGAGATACCAAAAAATTGGAAAATGAAAAAGATTTTTTTTGTATGTGTTTGACCTTAATACAAAGATTCCGGAACAGTTTTTCTTTCGTCTATATCTAAAAAAAAATGGCTGAGTAATAGAATTTTGAATTTCTCTTGTGGCTGACATTTTAAAACGACCTGATTTTTGTCACGCGATAACAGGCGTATTTATGAACCTATTTGGATGTAACTTGGTCTGTACATAGTACATACCAATGTCTCGAGCGAGTTCGTTGGCCAGCTTCATTCGCCATCTTGTTTCAAAAGGGTTGCCATTTAAAAAAAATTAAATTTAAAATTCAAAATGAGGTATTAAAAAATTGGAAAATGGAAAAGATTTTTTTTATGTGTTTGGCCTTGATACAAAGATTCCGGAGCAGTTTTTGTTTCTGAAAATTTGTTCTTTTGTTGATATCTTAAAAAATGGTTGATTTATAGCACTTTGAATTTCTAGCATGGCTAACATTTTGAAACGATCTTGTATTTGTCACGCGATAACACACGTATTCGCCTATTTCGATGTAAGAAGGCATGTGGATAGTATACATCAACACCTCGACCAAGTTCGCTGGCCAGATTCATCAGCCATCTTGTTTCAAAATGGCGGCCATTAAATTAAAAAATATATATATATTTAAAGTGAGGTGCAAAAAAATTAGAAATTGAAAAAGGTTTCTTTCTTAAGTATTTGATCTTGATATAAGGATTCAGGAGCATTTTTTGTTTGTCTTTACCTTAAAAAATGGCTCAGATACAGCAGTTTCAATTTCTATTGTGGGTGACATTTTGAAAAATCTGATTTTTTGCATGCGACAGCACTCCTATATATTAACCGATTCCGATGTGAGAGAGCATGTGCACAGCAATTACTAAGGTCTCGACCAAGTTCACTGCTTAGCCTCATCCACCACGTTGTCTTAAAATGACAGGCACTTTAAGAAATTGCCGAATTTGGCAGCCAAATATAAGTTACTTTAAAGAAAAGCAGCTTGGATAAAGCTGATTAATTTCGCGAAATTCTCATTCATTATATTGATAAAAATTAGTATTGAATCTCCTATATTCGGTTTCCACTAAATTGAGCTTCGTGTGTTTGCATGATATAAGTTGGCTTTTTTTAAATAAGGATTATGAAAGCTACCTCTTCCTCCCGGCACTGGCCGGAAGGACTTTAATTTAAACCTGAAAGAAATATTTGTAATGCTTAAAAAGTAATTTAATGAGAAAGATTACAATTGATACGCAATATTTGGCTCATTATCGCTTGCGTTAGATTATAGAAATGAATTTGAAAATTTGATTAGATGAATTTTTAATGACTTTTTTTTCCCTTTTGTTCTTTTCTTTTTATCTGATTGCCCCATCACGTAACTTATAGAAGAAACAAGCAGATGTAATTGTGAGTCACATGTGTAATTATTATTTATTTCTTTACGATTTTTTATTTTACTTTTGTCGCCAAACAATGTTATTTTAAGTCAAAAATGTGTAAGTGTGACACTAGCTTGAGGATATTCTCATAAATGGTGTTTTTTCAAGTGAACGAGATCTTTTTTTGAGTGCATTTTTATATTCAATTGTAACTTATATGGATATCAGTTAATGTTTTAAAAATGGAATCAAATACTTAAATTTTAGTGTGAATTTCTGCCACACATACATATTGTAAAATAATTTCGTATTTTTAAAAATGTTTTTCACCGTAATTCCGAAAGCATGTGATATTTATAAACTCGAACTCAGATCAATGAATATTATCCATTTTTTAAAGCAAATATTATCTATTGTTTATTTTATTTTTTCTTAAGTCATATCGCCAATATCATTTATAGGAAAATTCACACCTTCGAAATCTAGGAAATAAAGATAGTTTTTAAGGAAATTTATACAATCATGCGTTATTATTATCGAAAAATTCAACATTAAAAAAAAAAAAAAAAAAAAAAAAAAACTGCAAGTCTTCTGTAATTCGTCATTTCTCCTCTGTTATGTAATATTTCAAATGATATTGGACTAATTTTCGATCATCGAGTCACCGCCCAATGGTATATCTATATAATATCGCTAAGAATGGATTTTCTAAAGTAGCACCCCTAACGGCGTTTTTGCAAGGAGAGGGAAAAAATTCCTTAAAAGTCGGATATTATAATTATGCGTCAGATGATAGCACAATTTAATGTATTTTTTTATGCTGAATCGATTGGTGCCAAGTAAATTCTTATAAGTCCAACAGTTCATGACATTTTTCATATTTTTCTAATTTGGCGGTGTTTTTGGCGTCTAAACCTCAAAATATCTAAAATTACATCCGTTACTCTAGCAACGAAAAAAATTCAAATTAACTCTTTAGGATAAAGAATAAAAACGGCTCAATGAGTTTGAAAAAAAAATACGAACATCTTAATGAAAAAAAATGGTACTACTTAGTTATCCCGTTTACCAATTTTGCCAAATTATATAAATCGCCAAATTACATTAATTGACATAAGTTGTATTTTAATAATGAAAGAACAAATAAATTAGTATAACATTAATAAAAATACAAATAAAACGTCGAAATAAAAATAACTTGATGACGTAAGCACGTGTAACTTCCTTGAAGTCAAGTGAATGTGACATTTACGATCAACCGTTATTGGCATTTAATCTTATAATTTGGCGATAGATTTTTGGTCGACGGGAAGTCGGCGCTTGTGATGGCACCTACCTGATAGTTTAATAAGTCACTTGAATTCATGAAGATCATATATTTGCTAAGGCATTTAATAAACCTTGTAAAATTGATATTGTCAAGAAATCGCATTATGTAAAAATTGTCAATTTAGTGTCCAATATTCCCTTGTCAAACGACATAATTTCTTTTTTAAATGAACTATACGACTGTTGAGATAAAAAAACACTTAACAGCCTCTTCAGATGTACTAAATTTGCAATGCAAATGTATGAACCTACTGACGTTACTGGATTAACAGTTTTGATTATATTTTTTAGTTACATATGCTAACAATTATCCCGTTCAGACCAGGCCAGTTCAGAGTCTTAAGGGTGTATTCGAAAAAATATTTTTTCACCCTCAATAGCTCGAAATTTTCTGAGACATTTACAGACTCATTTTTAAAAGTAAAAACATGAAACTTGCTGGGGTGATTTCTGAAGACATGTTTAACATGCCGTGTGATTTCATTTTTAGCTCAATTAATTAGAATTTGATTTTTAAACAATTATTTTCTCAGTATGACCATTTTTTTCATTCCCAGATCGCCCGCTTCGGAAAATTCGGTTCAAAACGCCAACTTTGACAGCGTTTTTTACAGTATTTTCTGCATTTATCAAAAAATTAAGATGCACGGCACATTATATAGTTTCTAAATAAGAGAATTTCCCAGTTTGATGCGTTTGAGAGCAAAAATGAATTTTAAAATGAATCAGAAAATAAGCAGTTTGGATCGGAATACACCCTTAACTTACTTTTTTGAAACGGGCACCCGCAACTAGACTTGACTTCTCGATTTCTAGTGTTTGAGAACATTAACTCGATTAAAATTAAGTGCTTTACTAACGCTAGTCTAAAAGAGGTTTCACAAAGCTATCAGGATCATATTGTTAGTAGATCACTACAAACCAAAACACTAAGGAACGAAATATTTTTTGGATGAATACATAGTGAAACACATATGAACATGAATTCACTGTTGATGCGAAAGCAATGATGAGTCACAATGCTCTAGAGTCATTGCAAAAATTGAACAAATGGCAAAGCACTATAGCACCATCTATTGCGCTCTTTATACTAGATACTCTGCATCCCCAAGAAAACGTCTCTTGAACTTATGAAAAGGTTGAATGATGCCTTAAAATAAGAAATTATATAATATCACGAACTCTTAAAAGCAAACATTTTCAGCTTATGCGTGAAATTAATGGAAGCCAGCAACCGCCCCTCCTACTGTATACCGAAGTAATATGGTATTGTCGAGGAATAGCGTTTACACGATTGTTGGAACTGCAGAAGTAATATTAGAAGAACCAACTCTAAACTGGCAAAACTTTTATTCAAGGAAGATGGTGAATGCTAATTGCATATTTGTACAATATGTTTAGAAAATTGAAATAAATATATCTATCATTGCAATGATAATCTGTCACATTTTCCGATGCAATTACCAAACGTGTCCTCTTTTAAGATAAAATGTGTATTGGTCTGATTCTGAGCGAAACAATGATATCGATTGCATCCCTCTTCTTAAAAAGGAACGCAAACAACACCAGATTAAAAAAAAATAAATAAATAAATAAATAAATAAATATTCAGGTACATCCTACAGTTTTGAAAAATTCGTTTATGCAACATTTTCAACAGCTGAATAGAAAAGGCTTTGGACGACTCCAAATGTGTATTGAATGTGTTCGGCGATGAAAAAAAACATCCAGCTTAATTTCAGTGAAACACTAAGTCCTCATTGATTTGATATCCCATACAGTGGTGGTCAAAATCATAAGGACAAGGCAAAAATCTCCAAATCTTGGCTACATTTGTCCGGAAACTTATGCAAATTTAATGGCTGGAAACCAATGAAAAATGAAGAATATTTTAATAAGTTTTTATGGAAATATAAGGAAAATTCATATTCATAAAATGTCTTATCGATTTATACAGCCATCTGTTACGGACAAAATTATAAGAACAAATGTATTTGTGCGTTCTAAAAAGTAAAATTTGCATGTTTTTTGCTTTGCACACGGAACTCCCGGACGACATAAATGCGTAGTAAACGTTTGGGATCATCATATTCTGTTTTTCAGTCATGCCGCTAGGTACAAAGCTTTCGGAGTTTGCGAAAGGGAAAGTGGATGCATTTAAAAGTTCAGGACTTTCTGTACGCCAAATTGCGACAAAACTTAATAGATCAAGAACGGTTATTTACAATTATCTTAAAAATCCCGGTAAATATGGACGGCAAAGACATACAGGTAGGCCATCTTCTTTTTTCTGTAAGGGAGAAAAGAATAATAAGGCGAGCTTGTTCCAAAAAACAAATAACAACAGAAATAAAACATGAATTGAACTTAGAATGCGGTGCTCGAAATGTTCGACGTGTTTTACAAAAAGAAAAAAAAAGATTTGCTATGGTAAACATATGTCACGACCGCCTCTTACAAAAGTTCATAAAAGACTGAGGATGGAGTTTGCCAAAAAAAGCATTATTATGGGGAGAAAGTGGGATGATGTTGTCTTTTCCGATGAGAAAAAGTTTAATTTGGATGGACTAGATGGTTTTCGCTACTTCTGGTATGATTTCCGTAGAGAAAAGGAAATTTTCTCAAAGCGTTCATTTGGAGGGGGCTCAGTGATGGTCTAGGATGGTTTCGCAACTGGTGGAACTACTCCAGTAGTTTTTGTGCAGGGTAGAATGAATTCTGAGAGTTATATTGTTTTATTGGGTGATAATCTTTTACCAGAAGCACCGTTAATAACGAGTGGAGGCTTTTTTTTCCAGCAGGACAATGCCTCAGTACATGTTTCCCAAACTTCAAAATCGTGGTTTGGTGCTAATTTCGTGAAACTACTTGATTGGCCGGCCAGAAGTCCTGATCTGAATCCAATGGAAAATATGTGGGGTATTCTGGCACACGGAGTATACAAAAATGGTATACAATACGAAAACAAGCAAGAGCTCATGTCCTCCATCGAAAAAACCTGGTCAAAAATTTCCAAGAACGTTCTTATCTTAAGGAACTGTCAAACTCCATGACGTCAAGACTGATAAAAGTGATTGAGAAGAAGGGGTAGATTATTAATTATTAGTGTGTTTCAGGCAAAAACAATCATTGTCCTTATAATTTTGTCCAATTTTTACATTGACATATTTTGTTAATTATGGCAAAACATTCATATTTTGCATTTTCCAATGTTTTGCATTCTACAATGATTTCTAGCATAAAAAACAATTTCATGCATAAATTTCACTTTATTTAGTTCAGAGATAAATTTTTTCTGCTCAATTTTCAATTGTTCTTATAATTCTGACCACCACTGTAGGAAGTTAAAACCGAATATACAACAACTGGTTATTCAGTTATACCAAATGAAAATATTTCGATTCGAACCAGATATTTTTTTTATAAAAAAACTAAAATATAAATGAGACAGAAATAAGTTATCATAATTTTAATAAAAATTCTGGTCTGTAATATTTTTTATAAAACTTGAATAAAATTATTGGTGCATTTAGTGTTAAAGATCTTACTTTAAAACCAAAACAAAAAACAAAAGTCTTTTAAATGCAGAACCAAACATTCGCCTGCCATTACTATCAAAGGAGTCGAATTCAGATATTTGTGCAAAACAATCCAATCACATTAAACGTTTATGCGTTATTTTTTGCCACTCTAATAATGTAAAGTGTTACGATTTTTTTAGTTTTGGAGGTTTTTTAAGTATGTAAACTTTTGACAATTCCATCTGTACTGATCGTTATTGAAAATAAATTCAGTGTATCGGTATAAGTTTCAAAATATAATTTTACCTCTGGGACAATGCACACTTGTTTAGATTACTATTCATTCTCACTTCTTATGCTCGGTAGCAATGCACTTAAAAAACTTTACCTTATCAAATAAGGGACAGTAGGCTTCAGGGGCTCCGCCATAGAAATTCATTCTAAAAAGGGCTCCGCAAGTCAAAAAGTTTGGGAACCACTGATCTAATCGATACAAATTTTCTTAACTTTGTGACTGTTTTCTTCCAAATTTGTAAACAAGTCTAAAGTTTGTAAAATTTGTTTAATATGACTTTTGCCCACAGTTTACTTAATTTTGAAACTATATTTTACACAGTAATAATTCTGATTTTCTTTAAAAAATATATTAATGATTATTTTTTATACGCGTGGACTTTCTTGTGTAACGTTATTAGGCTTAAATATGCACAAATACATGCTACTAAAAAAGGGATTTACATGCGTATATAGTTAATGTTTAATTATTTTTTTTTAACCAATCTCTTTAATTTATTAGCTTACTTTTTCATTTTCGAGAAAAAAGCTGAATTAGTGGTAAAATGAAAAAAAATAAGCTTGAAATCCTCTGAACTCTAAAATTAAAAATTCTATTTCAAACTTACTACTAATAATAATAAATATAAAAATAGAAATCTTTAATTAATCCCTTCGCGAAAAGCGTATTTTACAGAATTGATATCACCGGATTATTTTTAAAACAGAAATGTTTGCCTAGATGGATCGGGACACCCCCGCCCCCTCCTGATTAAATAAAGAAAATTTTTCAATAAAAACTTTTGTCAGCAAGGGGTTAAATCTGAACATTAGTATCACAATAGCAATTATAAAAATTAATTCTGAAAAAAATGCACAGTTTTTGTTATGTTCGAATCAGAGCCGTAGCAAGGATGGATCGAGTGATGCCTCCGCACCAGGCGCCGTCAATTAAGGCAGGCACGGACAGGTTTCATCGGTGCCAACAGTCATTACTGATGCACCGTGTGATTCTGAGTTAAATTCATGCATAATATATTGAACATTCAGTTTAGTGCAGTTAATTCTAAAGACTATTGTAGAATTGATTTTAGGCTCAATTTCGTCAATTTTAGTAAAAAAAAAAAAAAAGAAAAGAAAGAAAGAAAAAAGAAAGAAAAAATCTATGAGAGTGCAAGTTCAGAGCACTGTACGAAGCATCAGAAAGATTAATCAGTAAATCAATACTGATAGCGGCAATGAAGAATGTCCGGGCCTACCCAATGACGGCGCCTGGTGCAGGGGCACCTGCGGCTTTGAGTTAAACATAACAACAACAAAAAGAAAAAACTAATCATTTTTCAAAAAAAAAAAAAAAAAATCAACAGTTAATTTTCATAATAATTTTGGATTTAATTAACGATTTCTATATATGATAGGTGTGCCAGTAATGGACACCTTTAAGGAATTCCTTTAATTTTTTTTAAATTAATAGTTATAATTATTACTTTCGAGTTTTTACAATATTATATTAATCCATCAACAGTATTTAACCATTCTCACTGTCTCACTTCCCAATAAGAATCCACATTTAATTGTACATAACGGAAATATATCAAAACACGTAAGATGACAGTAATGGACACCCTTTGTTCCAGTAATGGACACCCCATAAAAAGTAATAAAAATATAATTGTTTTTGTGACTGCATTTAGAACCATAATTTAATGAAAGCATATTAATGAAATAAAATAGTTATTTTTAAATAAATTCAACAATTAGGATATCAGTAATTAATAAAATATGTGTGATACCCATTCAATTTTTGTGTATTAGTGTATAATTTCGTCTCACTATTTTTAAAAATTAAACTTCCAGAGACTACTTGATATATTATTTGTAATAATTAATAGTACAAATATGGAAGAAATTATGCTATGAGTTTTATTTTAAATACTAAATAAAATAAAACTGTAGAACTGATGTTTGAGGTCACTGATCTGCAGATTTACCAGTTTCAT
The DNA here is from genome assembly GCA_963932465.1 of Maratus speciosus. Classification (NCBI taxonomy): domain Eukaryota; kingdom Metazoa; phylum Arthropoda; class Arachnida; order Araneae; family Salticidae; genus Maratus; species Maratus speciosus. Next base: position 408,778 of record CAWVRF010000699.1, read on the forward strand.
GATTACTGTAACTTTCATCAATATTACTTTTTTTTTCTTTCTTTCTTTTGCCTGAGATGAATAAGCAAACCTTTAAGACAAAAAACTAGATCTTTAAGGGTGTATTCGAAAAAATATTTTTTCACCCTCAACAGCTCGAAATTTTCTGAGACATTTTCAGACTCATTTTTAAAAGTAAAAACATGAAACTTGCTGGGTTGTGATTTCTGAAGACATGTTTAACATGCCATGTGATTTCATTTTCAGCTCAATTAATTAGAATTTGATTTTTAAACAATTATTTTCTCAGTATGACCATTTTTTTCATTCCCAGATCGCCCGCTTCGGAAAATTTGGTTCAAAACGCCAACTTTGACAGCGTTTTTTACAGTATTTTCTGCATTTATCAAAAAATTAAGATGCACGGCACATTATATAGTTTCTAAATAAGAGAATTTCCCAGTTTGATGCATTTGAGAGCAAAAATTAATTTTAAAATGAATCAGAAAATAAGCAGTTTGGATCGGAATACACCCTTAACAACTTCTGTAGTTTAATTGTTTTTATTTAAATGGTTAGGGATCAAGCTCTATGAACTCCCTCTTTGACTGTGCTCTTAAACAATATTTTCTGCATTCTGACTTTTTTGATTGCCAAATTATAAAATACGAGTATGCAAGGCAGAGATATATATATATATAAAAAAAAAAGAATAAAATATTAAAATTTTATTAACCACATAAAATAACTTAAACACAGCTATTTGTAAAAGTTTCGGTATTATTACATTTTGGTAAGTGTAATTTAAAAATTAAATTTGATTATTTAGGTTTTCAGTTAAGTTAAAATATTTTATACACTATAAACATTGCTGAAATTGCATTTTTAGCAATGCCTATACATGGAGTGTCCATTACTGGAAAATGACTAATTAAGCATCCCAGTAATCCACACCCTCCCCCCCCCCCCCCCTTAAAACCTTAAAAATAAATGAAATTTTATAAATGGCTATTAATATATAAAATTCAAAGTTTTCTATTACTACCAAAACAAAAAGCTGCAAATTTTCCAAGAAAATAAAGAATATACGAGTTTATTAAATTAAAACTCTTAGCATATTCATTGAGATTTTCACTGAAAAACAGTGGAACTTCGAAATATTATTTTCTGCCTCCGGATTGGTTTGATTAAGAGTGTGAACATTAATAAAATATTATAAAATATGCGAGGGGGAGTTATGAAAAAAATAATAAAAGCTAAATTTTTATTGGTTATATTTTTATAAAGTTGTCCGTTACTAGGACATTTATCCTATATATTAATTGCTATTAATAATTATACTAAGCTTGAAATGGAATTTTTAATTTTAATAATCACATGATTTCTGCCATAATTTTCTCCTTTTATCACTAATTGAGTTTTTCTTTTTTAACTGAAAGTAAGTTAATAAATTAAAAAATTGGTAAATCAGTAAAGAAAGAAAATCTATCAGTAACTATATAAATCTGTAAAAAATTCACTGTGAAAACTGTAAAAAATAACCACTAATAATACCTGTAAATTCAGTTTGAAAATTGTTTTAAAAATAGACATTTCGGAATTTTTTTCAAAGAGTTTTGTGGAAAATCATATGTTTTAAGGTAAAAAAAAAAAATTGTAGTATCCTTTAAAAGACTTCCTGAACAGATCATTGTTTACCCATCATATTTTCCATGTTAACCCATTGGGGGCGAGCGTCCGGTATATGTGCCACTAAACCCTTTATGCCCCGACGATACTTTAAAGTACAATTAAAATAACTTGGTATAAAATTAATTTAATACATCGATTAGTACTAATACAGTTTAGAATGAGTTATAGACACTTTATTTTGTTCCAAAAGCATGATTGGTTGCACAAAATAAAAATACGTTTGAAAGGATGGTTTCTTTTTCATCTTCATCTGTTCAGCTTTCTTGACGTTTGAACACTGTGGGTGAAAAGTTTCAATTTGGAAATATTTCTATTGCAAGAGCATTATATTTGTTCCTATATATCCTAATATATTTCCCAATTCTATATTTCCTTATTCTATAAAATACTAAAAATATATATATTAATTAAAAGAATTGAGTGGAGTTATAAATATTGCAAAAAATAACTATAAATTCAGATTTAATTAATTTTAATTGGTAAAATCCTGTTTAAAATTTATTAAATGATTGTGTAAATATTCTAATGTAGTTTTTAAAAAAATCACGGAACATGCTTTAGAAGTTTAAATTTTGTATGAATTCATAATTTAGGACACAAAGGGTTAAGGCACTCAGAATCCTTCATTATTCTCACATTTTATTGTAAAGTTTACCTTAATTCAGAGCATTTTCGTGATTCAACTACAGAAAATTTTCTGTTTTGAAAAACAGGTGGTAAAAAATAAAAAATTAAGCAAAGTGATCTCGTCACGAAGGGGTTAATGTTTTCATGTGGTCAGTGAATATGATAAAAATATAAAGAAGAGTGTCAAAATGCAGTTATTAAAAATTATGAATATATTTTTTATGAATGAAATTTCAATTTTTCCAAGTGGAAAATATCCCTTCGAAAATAATCATTTTCTTTTCCTAAAACTGTAAAATGTAATCCACATTTCATATTTAAATTGAAAACATATTTTTTTGTATGCTCTTGATAACGATTTTTAAGTTATAAAATGTCGAAATATTACAAGAAACACATTATAAGCTATTAAAATGTTTAAAAATATAACTGAAAAGAACATTAATTTGTAATTGTTTTTCCCTTTTAAAAATATTATAAATAAATATTTAATGAAAAGTTATTTTCTTTTTTGGAAAATAAAAAGTTGGTATTCGGCCTTAAATTTTATCTGGGATCAGATATCCTCATTATCCCTCTATTCAGAAGTTTTACTATATTTGAATATTAAAGAATATATTGGGTGTCCCAAAAAGGACTGACTGATTTTAAAATTCAATAACTTGTAAACGGTGACAGATATTTAAAAAATTCTTGCAGGAGGTTTATGCATAAGGTCAAAAGTTTTTTTACAGTGATTTTCAATTTTATTTCGAATTACAAACAATAGATGGCACTGCAATCAATAGACGCTAAATTCAGGCTCGATTTTTGGTACTTCGTGGCCCGGATAATACATTTCCATCTTCTTTTTCCGCATGAAACAAGAGAAAGGACCAAAAATCGAGCCTGTATTTAGCGACTATTGCTTACAGCGCCATCCATTGTTTGCAATTCGAACTAAAATCGAAAATCACTGTAATAAAACTTTTGACCTTATGCATAAACCTCCTGCAAGAAATTTTTAAATATCTGTCACCGTTTGCAAGTTATTGAATTTTAAAATCAGTCAGTCCTTTTTAGGACACCCGGTAGATTTGTTCATTTTTCTATATAAAAGTTAAAATTGATATTAGACATGTAATTGTAGATTACTTTTTATAATTGCATTAAAAAATGAATTCATTTCCGTTCATTTCAGGTGCGGATGCGTGTCGACGCCGGGTATAAACCCTTGCAGGGATTTATTAAACGATCCGGAAGTGAGATCCTATTCAGAGGTTTTACTATATTTGAATATTAAACAAGAAAGAAAAAATTATGCGTTAAGCATAGATTATGAAACACTTTCCAACACATTAAGAATAATGTAACAAAACTGCACTGTTTAAAATATTACATCTAAATCAACCATAAGGAAATGCATAACAGATTTCAAAACCCAATTTCAGCTGTTCCCATCCACAATCGGAAAATTATCCGAATTTTTTCAGCAGCCCTGTATATGATATATAGATTTGTACCTATTAACTACATGCATTCCAAAATTTAGTTCACTTAAGAAATGCATCTACTTCAGTTGAAAATTCCCTTTCAGCAATTTACTCTAATAAGGTAAATAGTACGTGAATACTTTTGTGCAGCCCTGTATATGATGTATAGAAATTATATATAACGTGTAGCATACAAAAGATTAATTAAATTGAAAAGCACATACTGAATTTTAAACCGTACACTCCAGCCATTATTACTCAAAGACAGTATTGTAAACAATTTCTTTTGTATGTCCCTGTAAATGAATAAAAAATACCACGAATGCCCTGTTCTAACGGGATCGTAGTGAAATTCAGTGATTTATATCAGTTTCAATACATTTGAAATAGCGTCATGTCATTAAAATATCCTGCAAACGATTTTCCCCCCTATACCATAATGTAATGGAATACTTTTGAGTAGGCCCCGATCACGACTAATTGGGACCCCGGGCAAAGATAAAATAGAGGGCCCCATTCGAATCGTTGCAACATTATTCAAATAGAACTGATGGTCAGTCATATGTATAATGCATGAACAATATTTTTGTAACTTGGATTTTAAATAGTACTTTAAGATGAATTTAATAACTTCAACTTATGTAAAAGTTGGAATTGGAAAAAAAAGTAAATATTTTATAATTTAATATATAGATTTGGGGGCCCCTGGGCAAAGTCCCGATTTGCCCATGCGATAATAAGGGCCTGCTTTTGATCGCCCCTGTAAATGAACTATTAGTCCTACATACTTCATATACAATACGAAATAGGCTTTGGTGACCCTAATTTACCTTTATCAATTGCATGAAAATCCGAGTATATTTACGGGAGTTAGAGTGTGAACAGATGGACAGACAAATCGAATGCATAAACACTTTTCAACTTTGTTGGAAAGTGTTAAAAATGCAGATATGAACCAAAGTTTTTTTCATTTTGCAATAAAGGTATGGAATCTCAAGAAGTACTATCAAAATCAAACGAGAGTTCTTATAAACAAAAATGACCACCATTTTAATTTTATTTTTAATTAAGCGTTTTATTTTTTTCATAAGTTATATCAACTAAAAAATTCCTAATTATAAAATTTTATCACATACCATCTTTAAATACAGATTTGGGTTCATTTCGTTATACAAACTTGTTATTTAATTTTGTCCTATGCTGTTTGACAACATCTTTCTTTCAAGGACAAACAGCTCGTAGTTTAAACTTTGCTTTGTCCCTCAGTGACAAACAGGAACACCATCCACCAAAACCCCGTCAAACTGTTTCCCCCTTTCCCCTTACTGGTGGGCGTGCTTAAGACTGGCGCGGGGAGAGCCCTAGATGTCTTGCCCTTAGTTTCGTAAGCTATTTTTCCCCCACTTGAGGAATTGATGCTCATCCCTTTCAACCATCGCATTTGGCGAGTGGTGCCCATTGAGTTTGGCGAGTGATGACAATAAAGTTAATTGCCACGTTTTAAGTGTTACTCGACGCCTGGCGAGTGGCGAGTGCTAATTTTCTGCTATAGCAATCTGTACCCAATTGTCGTTTAGAATGCCCAGAGTTAGCAAAATGTGAGGAGAAATTTTATCTGAGTAATTATTCTTTCAAATGTGAAAATATTTTCAAGATAGCAATCATTTAATTTTTAGGAGTTTATTAGCATTAGAATTTCAGCCTGCTCCAAAAACAGAATTTTAATTTTTTTGCTACAAAATTAGATTTTTGCTGCTACAAAAATGGATTTTACTGCTCCAAAATCAGACTTTTGCTGCTCCAAAAATGGATTTTACTGCTCCAAAAATGGTTTTACTGCTCCAAAATAAGATTTTTGCTGCTCCAAAGGTGCTCGCTCAAAAATGGCTTTAGTGCACTTTCATCCTTGCATCAGTCTCTTTAATGATGATATCTATGAATAGGCCTCTCCCTATAAAATGTGATTAAGTTGTATCAGAAGCAATGCCGTATTATTTCTGTGAACAGAGTGACTGGCATTTTGTATGAAGAGGTTACAATATTGGGCTGTTTCTAAATGCATTGACAAAATAATTGATAAGAATTCACCTTTTCTTATCATGGCTTTTTAGCTTTATTATTTTTTTAATTAAAATAATTATTCTTTAATTAATATCAATTAATTTTTAATTTAAATGGTAATTACTTTAAAACTACTGTTTTTAATTAATATCATCAAAATAATATAACACATTATTTTATTAAACATTAAATTAATTTGCAGAAAGTTTTTGACCCAATATTTGCATGTGCAGAAAGTTTTTTGTTTTATACAAGTCTGACTCAATGAAGAGAAAGAAAACATCCAACGGCCAAAATTCGCTAACAGCTGTTTATTGATAGTGCCATCAAAATGTGATGTGCAAAACTAAATTTTCAAGTTGGTCTCAACAATGGAAAATTATGTGATCAAAACATTATTTGTTCAAATATTGCAAAGAAAAAAAAAAAAAAAAAGATTTTCTTTTAAAAATTATATAAAAACAGCCAATTTCTTTGCATAGCTTGTTTGTCCTGAGTAATTTATTCTTTTGTATTAACAAATTGTCATTAACTTGCTTTTTTGACTAAAATTACCCAATTAAAGAGTTTTAAATTAAAATTACCAAATTATAAGTTTGATCCTTTTAGCATAAAGTTGGTAAGCTGTTAAATTTCTGTCATAAATTGAATTCAATTTATTCAAAGCAAAAGATCATTTCCCACCATTGAAATGCTTACAACATTTAATGCTAATGAAAAGTGGCATCTCTTGGAAGTCTGTATTAAAAAGAGTTAGTTCACTTTAAATTCTGACAACTTTACCTTATTTAATTCTACAAAAAGAATAAAACATGAAAATCTTTAAGTATAAAAAGCTATGTAATGCTTTAATATAATTAATTACCTACATTAATACAGAATAAATATTTCACACACACTTAAAGGACTTAACTTTTTTATTGCAAGTTCAAGCAATCTTTTAATATTAGTCAATTATAGCACAAAAAAAAAAAAAAAAAAAAAAATTAAAAAATATATACATATATTAACATAAGCATATGTAAAAACATCATATGCCATTATAGTTTTGACTTTTTAAAAATTGAAAATTAAACTATATGAAATTAAAACTTCTTAATGTAGAAGCAAATTTGACATAAAACTTTTTGATAAGAAAGAAGTATTAAAGTCAAGTCATTAAGACATTATCTTTAAGTAGACTAATGTTTCTAAAATTTTCACTCGGGCATAATGCCATGCGTAAATAAATACCTCAAAGTAAAGTGCTTTTTTCTCAAGATATTTTTCAACCTTTTCAAAGCATCATCTGAACCTTTAGCATCAACCCACACTTTTTTTGTTTGCGTAATTTCTCTCAGAGTCAATTCATCCACTTTGGAATATTTTATTAAAACATCTTCAGCTTTCTGGAGAGAAGATCTGCTTATAGGACTACTTGAAAATATCTTGCTATCAATGTGCATAGGTTTCATAGCAATCACTTCTTTTTCTATTGTTTTGTCAAAAATTAAAGTGTGAAATGTACCTGACAATGCAAATTTATGATATGATACTATAGCACATTTTCCTAATTTGCTGTGCTTATAAACATCAAAAGATAAGAGAGTTTTAATTTCATCTCTATTGTAAAAGCGAAAAGTACTACAGAATTTTAAAAATTCCACACATAATTGTCCAGAGGAATAATGATTTTTACTGCAATTCTCACGGATGTGCTGTCTACTAATGTAACCTTGCTTTTCAGAAACAAGAAGAAACAGTTTCACAAATACATCAGCATACAACAATCCCTGGGAATAGCCAGGTCTAGCAATAATCTCTTCTTCTTGTGCCCACAAAATGAGTGTGCGGAGTGCTTTTTTCAGAATTTGTGGATCACATAAACTTAAGTGATTTTTCCAGATATTAGTATCACTAATAGAAGGAAGCTTAGATTCACATTCTAATATTTTTTTATCCAAATTCATGATTGCAGGAGAGAATGGCGAAACATTTGCCAAAGTACGTCTAACTTTAATATTAGCAAGATGCTCTGAGACAGACCACGGGAAACTCAAAAACTTAGCATTAGGGTCTGAATATGTCACAAAATACCATGCAGAAGCTTTCTGCAATATAGCATTTTCAATTGCTTTTATGTCACCACAATTCAAAAATTCTTCCATAAATTCTTCATGCATAGACTTATACAACTTCTTGATACAACCAATGATAACTTTCTCTATCTCATTCCTGTCTTTTCTCTCCTGAAATCGACAATGGAGATTCGTAAACGCCCCAGAAAGAGCTTCTGCTTCGTGCTGAATACCATAATTTCTAAGTACAGATCTAAATAGTGCATTATACTTGTTTCTGGCATTTCTGGCATTATCCTGATATTTCTCCCATCCATTATATATTAAATCTGGATCAACCTGCAATAAAAAAACAGAATACTATAGAATGTTTCAGAAAAAGAGTTCAAATTTTTTTTTATTTTTTAAGGGTGTATTCGAAAAAATATTTTTTCACCCTCAACAGCTCGAAATTTTCTGAGACATTTTCAGACTCATTTTTAAAAGTAAAAACATGAAACTTGCTGGGGTGATTTCTGAAGACATGTTTAACATGCCGTGTGATTTCATTTTCAGCTCAATTAATTAGAATTTGATTTTTAACCCTTTCACCGTCCGAGGGTTTAGCAGTATTTTTATAAGAATGCTTGTAAATCCCAGGATACATATTTTTTAAATTTCAGTTTGATGCTATAATATCTTTAATATCACTACTTTCTATATAAGGTTCAAAATAGAATTATGTTTAATATATTTTGGTCTACAGACATTTTAACATGATTTCTAGGAACGGAAAAATCCGGGCCAGACGGTTAAAGGGTTTTAAACAATTATTTTCTCAGTATGACCATTTTTTTCATTCCCAGATCGCCCGCTTCAGAAAATTCGGTTTAAAACGCCAACTTTGACAGCGTTTTTTACAGTATTTTCTGCATTTATCAAAAAATTAAGAAGCACGGCACATTATATAGTTTCTAAATAAGAGAATTTCCCAGTTTGATGCGTTTGAGAGTAAAAATGAATTTTAAAATGAATCAGAAAATAAGCAGTTTGGATCGGAATACACCCTTAACTGAATAAAATAAAATCTGATCTTTAATAATCAAATGTATAACTGCAAGATATATATATATATTTAATAATGAGCAGGTATTTTAACAATGACATTAATCAATCTATAAGAAAAATTTAGAAAACTGAACAAAAATAATATAAATTCCACTTATTTAATAATTAGAAATTTTTTAAAGTTTTAACATCTGAACATATTGGACAAGTAAGAATTGCCATGTTATTAGTCTAACTATATAACGCTATTACTGTTTGATTCACAAATCATGATTAAAATACTGAGAATAAACATTTTACCTTAATGTTTTCATAGCTGATGCTAGTCACTTGATTTTCAGACTCAAAATCTTTACATACACGATACATTTTTCCAAGAGCCTTTTCAGACTTGTACATTTCACGATGAGCATTTTCCATAAAATCAGGGTACTCTACTGGCCGCTCATCACGCTCTAGACGCTCAGATTTGCCATTCTTAGCGAAATCAACACTAATGGAAAATTTTTTAGCAATTCTTGCACACAGTGGGTCAAAAATTCCAAGTCTATCAGCATGAGCAAGATGAGCACTGGCTATTGCTCCCACATGATCATTCTTTATATATTCCTGAAGAAAATCTATCATATTCGAAACCTGTAAGCAAACAAACATTATGTTAGAATAAATGGACAATATGGGAAAGGGGAAATATAAATAGTAACTCCAATTCTAAAAGTCACAAACTAAAACTTTGCAAAAAACGTTTTTTTTTTTTAATATTGTGGATATTAATTTGAAATTAGTGATTAACAAACTCTACCTGCAAGAGGCAAAAGCCAAACTGAAACTGATCTGAACCCTAAATAAAGTCCACCCTGACTTGCAAATGAAAAGGTTACTACCAGCCTGGTTTTGGGTAAAATTGGGTTACCCAACATGATGCAGGATTTTAATTCATATTCATTTTGAATCTCATTTTTGTAAAAATTGTTTATTTTGACACTAAATAAATGACATGTTTACAGCATTACTTACAAGAAATTAAACAGCTTTAGACAAAAAATCATTAGATTCTTTAAAGTAGCAAAAACATTAAACTCATGGGTGCAAGTTTGAAATTTGGCCAAGCCTGAAAATATTTTGAATCCTCCCCCCCCCACCCCCTCCTGCACTGAATGAGCACATATGCATGCACTGACGCACCACTCAGATAAAACCTAACACGTTAAAACATTATATGCAGTAAAATTCAATTATGTTGAAACAAATTAAAAAAAATAAGTGCATATGCATGTAAAACATTTATATTCATGTAAATAGTATTTGAAAAGTTTAATTCATACAGGTTACAGCTAAAAACAATGAAGTTGACATGCTATGACACATAAACAGGCCCGGACTGGCCAGGTCGGCGATTGCCGAGGGCTCCCGGCACAAGGGGGCCTCCAAAATGGATATACTAGTTCATAACAAGTTACATCAGAATAATGTGACTGTTTCAACGTAAGTTTACCTTAATCTTACGCATTTACAATCAATTTTAAGCAGTTGTCAGTTTCCAGTTGTTTTTTGTGTATGGTAGCCTATGTAAAAGGGCCCCGGAGGGGCCTCCATAAATGGGTATACTGCTTCATAACTAGTTATATCAGAATAAGTTGACTGTTTCTACGTAATTTCCCCGTAGTTTTACGCATTTACAATCAATGTTAAGCAGTTACCAGTTGGTTGTGGTTTATCGTAGCCTATGTAAGGGGGCCTCCAAAAATGGATATACCACTTCATAACTAGTTACATCAGAATAGTTTGACTGTTTTCCCGTAATCTTACACATTTACAATTAATTTTAAGCATTTGGTTTTGGTTTATGGTAGGCTATATAAGGGGGGACCGGAGGGGCCTCCAAAAATGGATATACTACTTCATAACTAGTTATATCAGAATAGTTTGACTGTTTTTCCGTAATCTTACGCATTTACAATTGTATGCAGTTGCCGATTTGTTTTTGTTTATGGTAGCCTACGTAAGAGGGCTCCGGAGGGGCCCCATTACATAGGCTACCATAAACAGTTGCAGTTGCCAGTTTGTTTTTGTTTATGGTAGCCTACGTAAGAGGGCCCCGGAGGGGCCTCCAAAAATGGATGTACTATTTTATAACTAGTTACATCAAGATAATTTGACTGTTTTCCCATAATCTTAAGCATTTATAATTAATTTTAGGCAGTTGCCAGTTGGTTTTGGTTTAAGGTAGTCTATGGAAGAGGGCCCCGGAGGTTCCTCCAAAAATGGATATACTACTTCATAACTAGTTACATCAGGATAATTTGACTGTTTTCCCATAATCTTACGCATTTCGAATCAATTTTAAGCAGTTGCAAGTTGGTTTCTGTTTATGGTAGCTGGTAGCCTATGTAAGTAGCGCCGGTAGTGGCGTCGTGTCGCTGGCGAAACGTAGGAGGTGTGCTGACTTGCTCATCGCGCTCTGTGCAGTGCTAATAGGCTCAGGTTCAGAGCACATCGCGACACTGGCTGATCGAAACAGCGAAGCCTCTCTACGAAGATTTACTGTACATGCTCAATTTCTACTGAAAATAGTAACCAGGATTGGCAAGATAGCTGAAAAAAATTGCCAAAAGTTTTTTGTAATTCCTCCAATTTGCATTACTCTGCTGCATTTTGTAGGAATCTGCTTTTTAAAAAAGGCTTTTATTCTGAATATGAAAAAGTAATTTGCCCTGTTTTAAGTTGTACAAGTGCAACCTCCTAAATGTTCCTCATCTACTGCGTTGTTATTATTCTCGTGCTTAAGAAACGAGATGTAGTTCATGCTAATAATCCTAACTTAATATGTATCCTTTGCTTATTAAGCTAATATTTAACTTTAAATTGTATCAGATAGTACTCAAGATGCAGCTGTTTTGGACCGGCTGCAATTTGCGTCCGCTATGTCATTCAAGGAAACATATATGAAAGATTTTTAGAAACAGCAGTAGTCGATAATTCATATGGATTGACTTTGTACGAACTTATAAGATCAGAATTAGCCAAGTGTGATATTGCTAGTTAAATTATTATTTCTTGTTCATTTGACTGAGCAACAAATATGAAAAGCTGCTATAATGGTGTACAAATTTAGTTTAAAAAGGAAAACAAAGATTTTCCTCTAAAAAGGAAAACAAAGATGCACCCACCGTATAGGACACGTAATGAACTTAGTAGTAGCTGATTGAACAGTAACGTTGCTCCTAGCAGAAAAGTTATTTAGGTTGGTGTAAGAATCTGTCGTTTTTCTAAGCTGGGGACCCGGAGGAGCCTCCAAAATGGATATACTAGTTCATAACAAGTTACATCAGAATAGTGTGACTGTTTCCCCGCAAGTGTAGCTTAATCTTACGCATTTACAATCAATTTTAAGCAGCTGCCACTTGGTTTTGGTTTATGGTAGCCTATGTAATGGGGCCCCCAGGGGGGCCTCCAAAAATGGATATACCACTTCATAACTAGTTACATCAGAATAGTTTGACTGTTTTCCCGTAATACGCATTTACAATTAATTTTAAGCAGTTGCCAGTTGGTTTTTGTTTATGGTAGCCTTTGTAAGACGGCCACGGAGGGGCTTCCATAAATGGGTATACTCTTTCATAACTAATTATATCAGAATAATTTGACTGTTTCAACGTAATTTCCTCGTAGTTTTACGCATTTACAATCAATTTTAAGCAGTTACCAGTTGGTTTTGGTTTATGGTAGCCTTTGTAAGGGGGACTCAGAGGGGCCTCCAAAAATGGATATACCACTTCATAACTAGTTACATCAGAATAGTTTGACTGTTTTCCCGTAATCTTACGCATTTACAATTAATTTTAAGCAGTTGCCAGTTGGTTTTGGTTTATGGTACCCTACGTAAGAGGGCCCCAGAGGGTCCTCCAAAAATGGATATACTACTTCATAACTAGTTACATCAAGGTAATTTGACTGTTTCTACGTAATTTCCCCGTCGTTTTACGTATTTACAATCAATTTTAAGCAGTTACGATTTGGTTTTGGTTTATCGTAGCCTATGTAAGGGGGCCCCTGGAGGGGCCTCCAAAAATGGATATACCACTTCATAACTAGTTACATCAGAATAGTTTGACTGTTTTCCCGTAATCTTACACATTTACAATTAATTTTAAGCAGTTGGTTTTGGTTTATGGTAGCCTATGTAAGGGGGTACCGGAAGGGCCTCCAAAAATGGATATACTACTTCATAACTAGTTCTATCAAAATAGTTTGACTGCTTTTCCGTAATCTTACGCATTTACAATTAATTGTATGCAGTTGCCAGTTTGTTTTTGTTTATGGTAGCCTACGTAAGAGGGTCCCGGAAAAGCCTCCAAAAACGGATATACTATTTTATAACTAGTTACATCAAGATAATTTGACTGTTTTCCCGTAATCTTAAGCATTTATAATTAATTTTAAGCAGTTTCCAGTTGGTTTTGGTTTAAGGTAGTCTATGGAAGAGGGCCCTGGAGGTTCCTCCAAAAATGGATATACTACTTCATAACTAGTTACATCAAGATAATTTGACTGTTTTCCCGTAATCTTATGCATTTACAATTAATTGTATGCAGTTGCCGGTTTGTTTTTGTTTATGGTAGCCTACGTAAGAGGGCCCCGGAGGGGCCACCAAAAATGGATATACTATTTTATAACTAGTTACATCAAGATAATTTGACTGTTTTCCCGTAATCTTAAGCATTTATAATTAATTTTAAGCAGTTGCCAGTTGGTTTTGGCCTAAGATAGTCTATGGAAGAGGGCCCCAGAGGTTCCTCCAAACATGGATATACTACCCTTTTACATAGGCTACCATAAACCAAGACCAACTGCTTAAAATTAATTGTAAATGCGTAAGATTACGGGAAAACAGTCAAACTATTCTGATGTAACTAGTTATGAAGTGGTATATCCATTTTTGGAGGGCCCCATTACATAGGCTACCATAAACAGTTGCAGTTGCCAGTTGCGAGTTTGTTTTTGTTTATAGTAGCCTACGTAAGAGGGCCCCGGAGGGGCCTCCAAAAATGGATGTACTATTTTATAACTAGTTACATCAAGATAATTTGACTGTTTTCCCATAATCTTAAGCATTTATAATTAATTTTAAGCAGTTGCCAGTTGGTTTTGGTTTAAGGTTGTCTATGGAAGAGGGCCCCGGAGGTTCCTCCAAAAATGGATATACTACTTCATAACTAGTTACATCAGGATAATTTGACTGTTTTCCCGTAATCTTACGCATTTCAAATCAATTTAAAGCAGTTGCCAGTTGGTTTCTGTTTATGGTAGCTGGTAGCCTATGTAAGTAGCGCCACTGGCGAAACGTAGGAGGGGTGCTGACTTGCTCATCGCGCTCTGTGCAGTGCTCATAGGCTCAGGTTCAGAGCACATCGCGGCACTGGCTGATCGAAACAGCGAAGCCTCTCTACGAAGATTTACTGCACATGCTCAATTTCTACTGAAAATAGTAACCAGGATTGGCAAGACAGCTGAAAAAAAATGCCAAAAGTTTTTTGTAATTCCTCCAATTTGCATTACTCTGCTGCATTTCGTAGGAATCTGCTTCTTAAAAAAGGGTTTTATTCTGAATATGAAAAAGTAATTTGCCCTGTTTTAAGTTGTACAAATGCAACCTCCTAAATGTTTCTTATCTACCGCGTTGTTATTATTCTCGTGCTTAAGAAACGAGATGTAGTTCACGCTAATATTCCTAACTTAATATGTAACTTTTGCTTATTAAGCTAGTATTTAACTTTAAATTGTATCAGATAGTACTCAAGATGCAGCTGTTTTGGACCGGCTGCAATTTGCATCCGCTATGTCATTCAAGGAAAGATATATGAAAGATTTTTAGAAATAACAGTAGTCGATAATTCATGTGGATTGACTTTGTACGAACTTATAAGATCAGAATTAGCCAAGTGTGATATTGCTAGTTAAATTATTATTTCTTGTTCATTTGACGGAGCAACAAATATGAAAGGCTGCTATAATGGTGTACAAATTTAGTTTAAAAAGGAAAACAAAGATTTTCCTCTAAAAAGGAAAACAAAGATTTTCCTCTAAAAAGGAAAACAAAGATACACTCACTGTATAGGACACGTACTGAACTTAGTAGTAGCTGATTGAACAGTAACGTTGCTCCTAGCTGAAAAGTTATTTAGGTTGGTGTAAGAATCTGTCATTTTTCTAAGCTCATCTCAAAAAAGAATATGGAGGAGGAAAACAAAAAGAAAACATATTACACATGATAAACTACACAGGTTGCAGAAAATAGGAGCAACAAGATGGAGGATCAAATATAAAGCTCTTTCTTCGATTATCGATGAGGGAATTTTAAGATGTGAAAAAAGTGCAAACACAGGGAAGCTATTCCATTTTATTACCGTTTTAAAAGAAATATCAAATCGAAGTTTTGAATGCAAATCTAAATTCATGGCAAAAAATTTGATTACTAAATACTCTAAATTTTAACACCTATTAATGCATATTGTTTTATTAGATTTATTTTTTCTTACATCTCCTACTTTAAATTATTTACAAAGTAAAACTATTATAAAGTAAGGGATAAAAGGTAGCGGTACAAAGTAAGAGATAAAATACTATAAAGTAAGACTATTCTACAACTTGGAACTTGGTACAGAAGCTGCTTAACAAGTAAGGGATAAAAGGAATGATAAACACTTTCAGGTTCAGTATTCAAAAGCAAAATATTATGCAAGTACAGGTAATAGCATATTTGAAGATAACAATATTTATGTAGAAGTAGGCGAATGCTTGTTGAAAACTCAATAGACGAAATTCCTTGAATCTCAACTGCTCAAAACTATAAATTGGCCTTTTCAGTATTTTAGATTGTGCCAGGACAAGTATTGAAGGAAGATTTAGTCGATTGATTCCAATTTAGAACCAAGGAAAATTGATGAAATAGTAAGGCTTTATAAAGTTTTCCAACGGAAGTCATTTGTAGCATTTCTAAACTTTGTAAAGTTGAAAGATATCAATTATTGATAGAGGTGATATAGTTTCTAGATCAGTGTGAAAATTTTACAATGGCTTAAAAAACTAACATTGAAAGAAAACAAGACAATCTTTGAATGGAGCTAAAGAAATCTGTAAATATGACGATGTAGAATCTGAATTTGAAGAATACAAGAATTTTTATGGTTATTCCTCTGGCAAGAAGCAATGTTTTCTGTGCTTTTCTGTTCTTTTTGAACTCTCACACAATCTTGAATATTTACAAACCTGTATGTAGCTTACAAGTTTGTAATAACCATATCTTGTGGAAAAAGTCACCTGTGAAAGGGTGTTTTCTAAACTTAAATAGTTAAGAATCGACTTAGGTCTACTTTAAGCCAAGACCTTATGTCTAATCTTCTTTTCATGAATGTAGAAAGAGACTTAAAATTTGGATAAAGATATTATTGATGTAGCCAGGATCAGTGAAGAACTGTCCAAAAAGCTGTTAGGTTAGTAAACAGCCATTCACAATCACATAACCTTTCTTAGTTCGCTGTATCTATACCAAGGTATAGTAGAGTCCTTTTTCTCTTTGTTATAAAATCTACTTTACAATTTGTAACAATTAAATCAAAATTAAAGAGGACATTATTTTTTTCAATACTTTTTTTTTTTTTATTACCGCTGTGTCCCTTTTAACACTTTCCAAGGATATTGAAATTTATGTATAACACTGGGGTGTACTACAAAGAATATTGTAGAATCTCGTGTGCATATAATTTATTGTTCATTTACAGGGACACACAAAAATATTTGGTTACAGTACTGAATATGAAGAATACTTGCTGTAAGTGTGTTTTAAGTTGTGGTACGCGATTTAAAATGTAACTATTTTTTTTAAATATTACTTGGCAAATATTAGTTCTATAGATCATATATAGGGCTACACAAAAGTTCTCAAGTACATTTCTATTTATTGGCGGACATCGCTGGCTAGAAATTTTTAACTGCACTATCTAATTTAATGGACTTTTAGCATAGAAAGTAATATACATACAAATTTATAGATCATATAGAGGACTGCACAAAAAATTCCGATGTTTATTTCAGTAATTGTAGAACAACTGTGTCAGGCATTTTCTAAATTGTTCATTTAGACATCTTTAAGCTTAATAAACTGCAAAGTTTTATTATAATTTCTGAATGTGTTGGAAAATATTACATAATCTTTGCAGGACGGGTGATTTTTTGCTCTTGTTAATATTTACTTAGGTTTTAGAGTAGGATTTAGATTATTATGCTTTCAACACAGTGATTTGGTTGACTAAAACTAAAGGCATTTTTCCCTCTCTTTTTTAAGTTAGAAACAACTCGTAATTAATTAGTATATTTATTTTTTTAACATGGAACTAGTTTAGATACTGTATATAAAATAATATAAATATTTCTTATGAAAGTAAGTAAACTACAACAGAAGCAGCTTATTTTTTAAATGAAGTGTTAGGGTGTATCAAAAGTATTTTCGTTTTTAGGATACCTCTATATCTATATGAAAGGCTATAGATGGCACTATCTTATAATTAACGATTAGTGCAAAATGTTATATTAAAGAGTATATGTTCCTTCAAATTATATTATGCTAATATCTATTCTTTTATCTATTTATAGGTTACATAATGGTTGATACAAATATTGAAATATTATCCATCTTAAGAAATTATTTTAAAATTGGTCATAAAGTTGTTGAAGCACCTCGTAAAATTCAAGAAGTTGAAGGGATGATACGATCAGCAAACATACAGCCCAAAATTGGTTCAAACTTTTTAAGTGATAACTTGTCACTTAAAATGAAACTCAGAAGTGAGAAGCAATCACTTGTTAATCTGGAAGGTTTGAAGCAAAGAGTGGAGATTAAACCAACCACCAGCAAACGGAAACTTTCAGAGGAGATAGGACTGTCCAAGGACACGATATGCCAAACTTTACATAAACTACAGAAAACATACAAGAACTCTAGGGAAGTTTTTTATGAACTGACTATGCAGCAAGCAAATCACAGAGTGGAAATGTACAAAACTCTTCTGGAAAACACTCTACAGGATTTGCGGTTTTTCAAACGCAAAATGACATATAATGAGAAATGGATGTATCTACAGAACCCAGATAATCAAGAAATAATTGTTTGATGTAGGACAATCAGTCCAACATGTTACAAAACAAGCCCGGTTTGAAAAGAAATTCATGATCAACGTCTGGTGGAATTTTGAGCATGCAATTCATTTTGAAATCATTCCACATGGTCGATCGGTCAACTCTGAAATTGAAATTTATTGTGAACAGATGGACACGAATACGATGTATGCTCCTTTGAAAAGCAAATGGCGTACATTAGTCAACAGAGAGAGACATCTTCTCCAACGAGACAATGCAAGACTGAACACGTCTCGCAATAAAGTAGAAGAGCTTGACAAAATTTACCTCATCTCCCACATACACTATGACGCAAAAGTTTAGACAATGAAGAAATTCTTACATACTTTGAAAAATATTTATTCAATTTTCAAATCACTGCTTGAAATTAATGTGCTGTACATATAAACAATATTTATAACAAAGAAAAGTGGAATTGTGCATATTGCAATAAATTAAATGGTAACAAAAATAAACTGCTGTCTCAAAAGTTTAGACACAAATTAAATAAAATCGAAATAAACAATTTTTAAAACCTGGTTGCGCATCCATGCTTATGTATTACGTCATATACACGAGATTGCATTGAAGAAACTAAATCTTGCATAGTTTGTGGATCGATATCGTACCATGCATTCTCAATAGATGTCTTAAGTTCCTTTTCAGAAGAGTCTAGCGTTGCTATAAACTTTGCGACACATGATGCTCCAAAGGTTTTCTATAGGGTTAAGATCTGGGCTACATGCTGGCCAGTCGAGAACTCTTATATTATGGGAATTAAACCAAGATTTTGAATGTTTTGCAGTGTGAATTGAAGCATTGTCTTGCTGAAATTCCCACTGAGGACCCCCTAGAAGCTCAGCAAATGGCAGTAGGTTTTCTTCTAATGTCTGTGTATAATGCTGTGAAGTTTGACGACCACTGGTGAAGGTCAGAGATACTTGTCCATTATAACAAAAGGCTGCCCAAACCATCACCGAGCACCCTCCTTGTCTGCGACTAAAAAAACGTCGAGGTTCCTTCCGCAAGTCATGCCAATACGATAAACAACCATCTGGACCATCCAGATTCCACTTTTTTTTCATCGCTAAATATGACTGACTGCCATTTCTCTCCATATGACATATGCTTTCGAGCCCACATAAGTCTTTGTAACTTATGATGTGGTTTCAGAGCTGGTTTCTTCTGCATTTTGCTATAAACGATTGTTCCTTTTTCCAAAATTCGTCTACGAATCGTATCCTTTGATACAGAGAGTCCCGATGAGCTTTGAACTCCACGTACGCTCATTTGTTGAGTACTCGCTAGTCTTTGTATCAGGCGATCCTCTCGTACATTTGTCACACTTGGCCTCCCAGACCGACATTTTGCTTTATATTCGGAACCACTCGATAAAACTCGATAAATAGATTTTTTTGACCTATTAATAATAGCAGAAATTTCAGAAACGCTCTTCCCTTCACCTTTCAACTGCCAAATCCTTGAAACCTCATTCACTTGAATTTCTTTAGCTCTTGGCATGTCGACTATGAAGCGCAATCGTTTTCAGAACTTAAGTACTCCAAATTTGTGACATCATCGATTCTAAATTTGCATATGCCAGCGAATATTCAAAGAAATTTAGAATAGTGTCTAAACTTTTGCGACAAGCACA
Organism: Maratus speciosus; assembly: GCA_963932465.1. Lineage (NCBI taxonomy): Eukaryota > Metazoa > Arthropoda > Arachnida > Araneae > Salticidae > Maratus > Maratus speciosus. The sequence continues at coordinate 428,541 of CAWVRF010000699.1, forward strand.
TTTGAATTTTTATGAAAGAAATTAGTATTATAGCAAATAAAACGACTGTCTTTTGTACATAGCATTTTAAATCAGTTTTTGAATATATTTACAGGTTTTTGTAATTCTGACGTCATAATTCTACATTTTAAAGCTGAATGACGTCATTGTCTAAACTTTTGCGTCATAGTGTAGTCCGGACTTTGCTCCTTCGGCCTGCCACATGTTCCATTCTATGGCATCATTTTTTGGGGGTGGGGAGGGCAGGTGTATGTGTAATATTGACGATCTGCAATGGGGTTTTCTAGGCTTTTTTGCTTCCAAATCCAAAGATTGGTATCAAAATGTTATTGTTTAACTTTCAGGAAGATGGAAAGAAGCCATAGAATTTCGTGGTTTATATACTGATTTGTGATACGTTTATTTTACTTTAAAATAGTACAACAAAGATTTCATTGTGAAAATGAAATTACATTTGATACAACCTAATATTTTATAAGCGACAAAATAGCTAAATGTGGTTTTTAGGCACATAAGCCTAATTTTCAAAAAATAAATATTTTAATATTATATTCCCACTAAATTTCTCGGTAAGGGGCCCCTTTTCAATCTCTGGCCGAGGGTCCCCAAAGGCGTCAGTCCGGGCCTGCACATAAAATTGAGAAATACTCAAGAATGTGCATGGGCACACTTATACACAATGTTTTTGTAATTTTAAAAATACCCATAAATAGCAAGAAGAAAAAAAATATACCTCAAATGTCTGCAGATTAATCTTGTTAATTAATTTCTAAGGTAGTTGTCTTTTATTTTTTTTTAAATCTTTGATTACAAACACAGTTTGAAAAATATTCCATTCATATCTACTTTTAGATTACAATAAAACTAAGTTAACTACCTTAACAACTAGTAATTAACAATATGCAGTTTAATATATAAATTGCAGAAAAATGGGTATGAAGCAAAAATTTTACAGTTTACTACATGTGGAAGCAACAGTTAAAAAAAAATGTTCAATCATTTCAGGAATAAATATCAAAATAAATAAAAGTACCTTAAAAGAAAGTTTAAAATAACTCAAAGAATGCTAAAATATAAATTACATTGATGGTAGAAGTATAAATTGCAGCAAATGAAATTATTCAAGTTCTATCATATTTTCATTTTATTTCTGCTATCATTAACAATTTTTTTGCATGTGAAATTACCACCAATTTAACAAAATTCACCAGAGTTATAAAAGAAGAAAGTCAATTGGATATCTTCTCTTTATAAAAATAGGAAACATTCATTTCTGTTTTTCCCCGACCATTTAACGAAAATCGCATTTTCTGCAATCCTTTTAATGAAACTTGTGTTTTTTCCTCGATCCTTTGACGAAATTCACGTTTTCTCCACGTTCATTTTAATTAAATTCACGTTTCTTCCACGATCCTTTGATGAAATTCACGTTTTTTCCTCATCTCTTGATGAAATTTGTGTTTTTTCCACAATCCCATGACAAAATTCACGTTTTTTTCCACGATCTTTAGCCGAAATTTCCTTTTTTTCCATGATCTTTGGACGAAATTTCATTTTTTTCCATAACCTTTGGCCGAAAGTTGCGATTTTTCTATGAAATTCGCATATTTCTTACGATCTTTCGACGAAATCCACGTATTTTACACTATCTTCTGACATAATTCAAAGATTGCGTCTTTTTACACGATCCTTTGAAAGAAATAGCGTCTTTCCCACGATCCTTAGAAGGAAATAGCATCTTTTTCGCGATCCTCTAACAGAGATATGAGAGCAATAACCAAAAAGTTAATTACTAATGGTAATTATTAAACAAGAGAGTTATCACGCAACTAGAGCGTATCTGCTGACTTTGTCTACCCAGAAACCTGTTAACTAAAGTTAACGGCATAAAGCAATAAAAATATCTGCAAAAGAATATTTAGAGAAAAACAAAGCCAAGTTAAAACAAATAACAATTTATTTAAACATTTAAATAAAACAAAAGTAAAATTAAAATCATTAAAATAAAATAAGTCTTAAAAACACATGACATAAGTTCTCTAGTTAGCCACTGGCTTAGAAGCAGTAAACATGACTCTATATCAGAGTGTTTGAAACATGAACCGGAGCACCAAAAAGTAAAAATTATTTCAAAGAAATCATATTTTACTTTGATTATAAAAACTGTAATTAAACTTATATAATTAACTTTTAAACTTTAATCAAAAACTATTAACTTTAAAACTGATTAAAAGAAAAAATAAAGCTTAATTTCAAAAAGGTATTTATATCTCAAAAACAGAATGTGAAATTTATTTCAATTAACTATTAAGAAAAATATAAACTTAATCCAGTTCAACTGAGATAACAATATTAATTATTGACGTTCGGAAAAACAAAAGCATTTAAGAAAAATATTATATTACTTAATTAAATTCAATCTCTCTTCCTTACATAAAAAGTACTATATAAAGGCAAGCACAACTTATTATCAACATTAGCTTAACTGAAATCTCCAGATACTCTCAACTGCCACTCAAAAGCACGCTGAAGACCAGAAGCAAGACATTGACTAAAAGTCAATGTTAAACAGATTCCCAAACTGCAGCAAGCCTAATTGGAAGTCCCCTAGCGGCTACCGTCTGATAGAACTTCCTAGGAATCGTAAAAATCTCAACACAGCCAGTCAATAACAACTCCAAGTACCTCGCATGGACAACCAGAAAGCGTAGGTCTTGAACCACTATTGACACAACCGATTTCGGTGTCAAGACGGGAAAAACATCCCTGTTTCCTTTTGGAACCAACTCACAATCCTACAGTCCCTTCGTCCACTTTAAAAGTAAAGTTGGCGAGATTAAATAAAAAGTAAAACCAGAATAATATCCGGAACTTAAAAAGTATTTTATAAAGAAGAGAGAAATCTAAACTGTAAATGAAAGCTAGTCTATTTCAATTAACAGAAATAAAAAGAAAAATAATATTTGAAACATGCAGTGGGCGGGAGGCATACTTCCCAATGTGAAGAGACTGAACAACTTGACATGCAGATCTCCAGGCAAATCATTATGGAAACTTAAACTGCCAAATATACGATGATTGTTCATCTCCGTCCCCTTTTACACAATCTTGGAAGAAGCCGTATTAACATCGTAATCCACAACTGCATCAAACACGACTTTATAACAAATGTAAATATAAAATATATTACTTCGTGAAAGCGTAGATGACTAAAATCCAGCAAGCACCAGGATATATAATATTTAAAATGCCATCCACTTCATCCTTAAAATAAATGCAGCGATAAAGATATTTAAAAATGTGAACAGTCATTCTTCCCAAGCAGCAACAATGTACAAACACCAACGAAGGTAAGCTATCTATCTCTGTGAAGAAATCCAAGCTATAAATAGCATTCCTTCATCCGCCGACAACGCCCCCCCACGTGATTTCCGATCACCTGGTCAACGTCACCTCTGGCACCTAGCAATCTTGGGAAAAACGGGCCAGTGATCGGCCATGAGATAGAGCACATCATGACAGACAGGTCACGCCATCTGCCGATAGCTATCATAACTCCTCAGTTCGTGAACCGTCCATACGATGTTTGTTGACACCAGCAAAACGATAGAAGAACCTGAATGCCGTGAAACATTGTGGTAATGGAGGAAACGAAATGAACAAGCGAAAAGAAACTTATACAGAAGTAAAAATAAGGTAAGATAAGAATATTGTATTTATTGTAAACTTATATTTAAACACTAAAAATAAAGATAAATGAAGGTGTTTAAATATGAGACTTAAAGCATTGAAACTTGAAAGTAAATAAAGTATGTAACCAGAATTTATTTAAAAGTAAAAACAGACTTAAATAGGAAAAGTTAAATAGAATTCAATGTAGTAATATGTTGAAGGAAAAGGTCAAATACAAAGGGTAAATGGAATAACAAGAATAGAAGGTAAAAATATATTTTTTTTCTGTCAAGATGGCATCTTTTTCGCGATCCTCTGACGGAGATCGCGTCTTTTTCACGCTCCTTTGAAGGACATAGTGTTCTTGCCCACGATCCTTTGAAGAAAATAGTGTCTTTTTCGCGATCCTTTGACAGAAATAGCATTTTTTTCTGAGATCATTTGAGGAAAATCATGTCTTTTCCGCAATCCTTTGACGAAAATAGTGGTTTTTCTTTTGCAATCCTGTAATGGAAATTGCGTCTTTTTCACGATCTTTTGACGAAAATCGCATCTTTTTGCGATCCTTGGGCAAAAACCGCATCTTTTTAGCGATCCTTTGATGGAAATACTGTCTTTTTTGCTATTCTTTGACAGAAACAGTGTCATTTTCACGATTCTTTGACAGAGACTGTGTCATTTTCACGATTCTTTGATGGAGACTGTGTCATTTTCGCGATCCTTTGACAGAAAGCGTTTTTTTCCGCAATCCTTAGACTTACCGCGTTGTTTCTGCAGAAAAGTAGATTGTCTGAAAAAAATATATATAAGCTAGGATTTTCAAATTCTAACCAAAATTTTAAATAGGATGGTCAAAAAGTGGAGTTATTTTAAGCCCGATTCTTAAATTTTTTGCGCAAATTTTGAGAAATCTAAAAATGGATTTTTTTTTTTTTTTTTTTTTTTTTTTGTCCTTGGGAATTTTCAAGAGAAAAACTTGCACCCATGTATCCAGCTTTGATGTGGGCTACCACATTCAGTGATGTAGTCATAAAAAAAACCAGAGGATATGGGGCCGTTCAAATATTACGTAAGCACCTAAGGGGGGGGGGGGGGGAGGGGGTTAGCGATTTGCTTATTTTTGCTGACAAGGGGGGGAGGGGGAGTTTGAATGATGCTTACGTAAGACATTTTCAAAATCTCTTAACTTGTAAAAAAAAAAAAAAAAACTATTAAAAATTTCAAATTGAAAAAAAGAAATAGCAAAAGAATACTTAACTTGAAGTTCTGATGTCAGCTATTTTGACCGCACAAGGAAAACATAAACAATCTCTTTTATCTAGAGGTGACTGTTCATGTTTGATGCATGAGCAGAGCTTAATTTCTAACAAAACAAGTACCAGAGCCCTACTATTCTGCGGTACCGGTACTATAACAGCCATACCGTCCCCCTCCCCTCCTGCCACTGCAATCTGCATATTTATATTTCATACATTATTTGCCAAAATGTAAAGTATTTTTTCTATAGAAAAATAAAAAATTTAAATGTATCTATCAGCATATACTTAGTTGTGAACTATTCCACTTTTTAGCTATCACTTCTGCCGAATAGAATTCTCTGTCTAATTTTAATGTTGTTAAGTGCAGAATTCTGCGATTAAATGTGGTAAGGATTATGATTCGGAAATAGTGTTAACACCAAAAAGGAATAGTTCGCAGCTATGCATTTTTATGAAAAAATGAATCAAATGTACAGAGATTTATATTTATATGCTGAAGAATGGAACAACGTTTTTCAATTTCCTATAAAAGGTGCATATCTTAAACTACAATCGATTCCTACCGTATAACGATCTTTCGTGGTGAGCCCTGAAAATCAGATTAAATTAAAAATTTAACACCGTTATTTGAAAGATTCGATGCTTTTATAGAAAAGGGAGAAACCCTGCTCGACTGCTTTCTAGCCAAGACCACAAACTGATATAAAAATTTAACCAGTTTCATCTCCATCTCCTACGTGTGCGACACATTACGTCACATATAATTGTTTTGTTAAAAAAGAATGCAAAACTTGGAGATTGGAAGGAATGAAAGGGTAATTTAGGCTTCGTTTTTTCGGAAGCGTTGCTACACTGGGCTCCGGAGCCCTGTATTTATGAGCTCCGCTGAATTCCGACCAATATTTAAATATTTACTAAGAACGGAGAAGTACCGGTGCTGAGCTCCGGTCGGCAACGGTGCAAATAAAGCCCTGTGCATGAGGGCTTATTATCTCTGAGAACTTACTACTATTTCCAATTGTGAGAATAGAATTGAATAGACGGATGCGATATGTTATATTGTGACAATATGAGTCTTCCGGGAAAGCTTCGAAAACGTAAGTAAAATTCCATCTTTTTTGTTTCCACCCCTCCTCTGTCAAGTGGTTGAACCCCATAACCATAATGACCGACTGCTCTACTGTCTGGTGTCTCTTGAGTTTTGAAAAACTCTCAGTACTGTAGTGTAGTGGTGTTTAAAATAAATAAAATCAGAAATATGCCTTCATTTCGAGAAATCTTGTGTAAAAAACTTTTTGAAAGTTTCAAAAAGTCTGCATCAGATAAACCTTTGAAGGATATCCAATGTAAAACTAATGATGTGTGGCGGCAGTACAAAAAGTCTTCTAAAACTGACAAAGAGTTAGAGGTATTGGTGCTAAAAATAATTGAGGACGAACTGCGCAAGGCAACCAAAAAGAAATCAGTCTCTCTTGATTATTTTATAAAGGTAATTATAATCAATTTATTCTTAAAATTTTAAATATATTTTATCGTAACTTTTAGTTTACATGATTACTTGTAAAAATTGAAAAAAAGATAGATAAGATAAAATGACCGTGTAGTCTTGGCAAAACATGGTCAGAATGGGAATAAATAAAGACCAAAGAAATGTCAAAAAATGAGTTATTACTTTTTAAATATGGCGTAGCCAAGCTAAACCTTATTTTTTCTTTTCAAATAACTCGAAAAATAATGTATCCATGGGGGAAAAAATTAAAAAATATGTAAGTTTTGTAGCAGATAATCTTCTAACTGTTTTCAAATTTTGTACCTTACTAAAAATGAAATGTAATCCAATTGAATTGAAACCAGTGTATCTCAAATTCAAAAACAGATAAATAAGGTTTCCAGTGATCTAAAAAAAGAAAAACAATCCTTAAAAAGGAAACGACAAAATGATGAATACCAAAGAAAACATCGAACCACCAAACGAACAAAGCTTGAAGAAATCTACCATGATAAATCCAGACATTTAAAAAAATTAGCTTTGAGGGAATCACTAGGAAGACCAAGTTTAAATGTAGGTCAACCATTATTGTTTAAGGCAATAGCAGACATAGCTATTATTGGAAGCGCTGCAGATGCAAAAAGAAGAAGCGAGTCAATACGAAGTGTCAAAACTCTCGATAACTTGACTGTAGAACTGAAAAAGGTTGGTTTTGCAATAAGCATGAGTGGAACATATTTTCGTTTGCTTCCAAAAAATTCCTCAACCATCGAGGGTCAAAGACATGTCACCACAGTGCCGATAAAACTTTCTTGGGTTCAGACTGATTATTACCGATCTCACATTGATACCCAATTTGCAGTAACATCCATCCGCTATTTAGATACTTTAGCTTCAATTCTTGGACCCATGCAAGTGTTTCTTCTTTCACAGGATGACATAGTGCGTGTACCTTTGGGAATTACAGCAGCCAATAAACAGTCCCCGATACTGATGAATATGGAGTATCGTGTATCCTTACCCGACCACGAGTGGGTCATCGCTGAACGCCACAAACTTATCCCATCTATTTACGCTGGTATTGTGATTGCTCCTGGCATGGCAGGTCAAAGTAAAGCCATAGGTTATTCTGGTCCAACGTTTATTGCTATAAGAAGTGGGAAACTCAGTTCTTCCACAGCAAATACTCATGCTCAGGATTTTGAAACTCTGTTAATACTCAAAGACTTTGAAAAATTAGTGAAAACAGAACAGGGTTAAATGAAACCTGTAATCATAGTTACGGTTGATGGAGCTCCAGACGAGAATCCCCGCTACCAGAAAGTTATATCGTTTGCTATTAACCATTTCAAAAAGCATTATTTGGATGGAAATTTCATTGAGTGCAATGCTCCTGGAAGAAGTGCATATAACTGAGTAGAAAGGCGAATGGCACCACTCAGTCGAGAACAGTGTGGTCTTATACACCCTTATGACCATTATGGTTCCCATCTCGATGAGAACGGTAGCACTATTGATGAAGAAATAGAGCAAAATATCTTTGCATATGCTGGTAAAACTCTCGCAGATATCTGGAACTCACTAAACATTGACGATTATCCTGTTACTGCCACATATGTTGATTCAGGCGAACCAGACTCTCTTGGTTATGACTTGGATTGGTATTCGAAGCACTTACAAGAAAATCAATACTTGCTGCAAATTATAAAATGCGAAGAAAAGAATTGTTGCTCTCTTGCACGTAGTGGATTATTTCGTATATTAAAAGGACGATTCATTCCTCCTCCAATTAAAATGATACAATCGTCAAATGACATCATTACAAGTGAGGAAAGGGAATTTATAGATTTAAGTCTCCGTCTGGCCTTAAATCTCAATATTACAGCAAAGGGTTTTTTTAAAGATGCTGTATGATTATTTTTGCCCTTCCATAAAATTGCAATTATCTCCAAGAACTTGTGGAAGTTGTGGCCAATATCATGCATCTTAGAAGTCAGCAAGCAGACAGAAAAAAATTCAGCACAGTGAAAAAAGCGAGAAGGCCTGCCTTATACGACCATTGAAAATTGCTGCTCGTCAAGCAAATGAACTTATGTGCTTCGTAAAATTTGTGAAAGATACAGAAGATGTTGAGTATATCAAGGAAGATGAAGTTGATCAAGATTGCATCCGAAAAGAATGCGATGAAGATAATCAAGTAAAACTGGAAACCAATATCATAACAGATATGGAAAAATGGCTTGAGCAGCCGTGGTCAGCATCGGAATAGATATAGGCATGTTCAAATTTAAATTTTTCAAATGGCTAAGTTCTTCTAAAATTGTGATCTAAGAAATTTTCTTAAATAGAATTGTAAGGAAATAAAACAGGTATTTATTATTATTTTTTTTAAGTCTAGTAGAGTTTTTTTTTTAAATTTGTATTGTGTCCTAATTTTTTTTTAAGTGGAGGGGGGGGGGGTTGCAATTTTCTTACGTAATTATTAAGGGGGGGTTTGCGATTTGCTTATTTTTGCTGACAAGGGGGGAGGGGGGGGTCAAAAATTGTCAAAAACATGCTTACGTAATATTTGAACAGCCCCTATACGCTAAAGTCATGCCTAGGGTATACTCTATAGCGTTATTTGAGAAGCAGAGGGTATACAGTAGGGTGGAGCGAAAAAAATTATATTTTTTAAAATCAAAAACAGGTAGGTGCCAAAAGTTGCCTTTATGCTAGTACATCATCTGCGTGCAATATTACCGCTGAAAAAAATGGCTTGAGTCTGCGCTTTTGGTCCAAAGTCGAAATTTAGGGTAAAATTTGATATATTTTTTAAAAAAATTACAAATTTTCTATAGAGATGGTTATTATTTAAAAGTGTTATTTAAACCTTTATTATTAATGACTTAATATATTTAAACGATAAAACGATATCTTTGTTCTGTATAACTAGAGTAAAATTGATAACTTTTAGTAAAAAAAAGGCATTGCCACTCTGTTGTGTCATACAACTAATTGTTTGGAATACAGCTCTTACATAGTTGCTTTCAAAACTACCTAGGAGGTACCATGTGGAGTTGGCTGCATTTCATGACACAACAGTGCATAGCTCGACCACCCTTCCATCTGATCACAATGATTGAATTGTGATTTTTTATCAAAGACTGACATAAGTTTTCTATGTATCAACCTAGTCCATACTTTATATCCACAGACGTTGGGTGATGCTGCTGTGATACTCCTTATCATATTATATGATAAGGTAAGCAGAGTAATGCAGTGGAGTTATTGGAATCTGTTCATCTGTCTAGTATCTTCACCAAAATTCCAAAATTGTATCCAGTTACTGCATAGTGATTGGGAGTTCTGTTCCTACAACATTTAGGTATTTCATCTTTGAGTATGCCATCATTTACTCTACCTCTTGCATTTTTTATATGCTGATAAGCTTGTTGTTTAATGTGATGGCGATCGTCAGAGAGCATTGCAATAACAATTTTCTCCCGATGTGAAAAGCACTCATTGTCCTAAATAAATTTTTTGAGTATTTGTTTTTTGCCGTATTCTGTGATGTTTAGTAGCTGAGTAGTTTCCCATAAGTTTTTAGATAAATTTTTTAGATGTGGATTACATTTGGTGTAAACCATCTTGAGGCATAAACTTGGATTACATACTTTGTGAGTGAACCTACAGACTCTGATGACAAATCAGTGCTTATATAAAAGCGAAAAATTTTATTTGTCTTTGTGAGCCATTTTGCATAAGATAAGTTTATTGGGTTCCTATTCACTAGTTCTTCTGAGCAATATCTTGATGAAATAACTTTGCAAATGTCTAGCAGGTATTTCTGGTATGTGCTAAATACCCTTTTCTTGATTTCAGGAAATAATGTTTGAAAATTACCCTCTATGGCTTCAAAAATTGAAATAAGAAGGGAATAGCACTTGGACAAAGATTTTCCTATTGGTCCGGTGAATCCCTGTGGGTTAGAATCTAATTTTTGCCAACGATCTTGTCTAAATAAAAGATGCAAAGGAAATTCACTGGACTTCGAGATGGCATATGATCAATTGTAATGGTTCATTCTAAACATGTACCTCATAGAAGGGATGACAACGGCGAACAGAATTATCCGCCTTTAAATGATCACTCACTGCTCATCAGAGTCTCTACGTTCCCTCAAAAAGTACTATGTAATCCAAGTTTGGCCCCAGGATAGTTTACAATCAAATGCAATCCACAGCTAAAGAAAGGATCTAAAAACTCATGGGAAATTACTTGGCTAATAAACAACACACAAAACAGAATAAAACAAATACTAAAAAAAGGTTATTTAGGACAATGGTTGCTTTGCATATGCAGAGGAAATCCTGATTTCAATGCTCTCTGACGATCGCCATCACATTAAACAGTTAGCTGCTCAGCACATAATAGTTTAAAGATGAGAGTAAATGATGATATATACAAATCTGAAATATCGACAATCAACTTTGAAGCGGTTAGTTATATAAATCTAATTCATTGGAAAAGTGTTGCGGTAACAGAACCCCTAATTAATATGCATTTATCGGGTGCAATCTTGGTGAAGATAATAGATTGCTGAATAGATTACATTAATATCATCCGCACTGCATTACACTGTTTGCCTTCTCTTATGCAAGCAGTAGAAAAATACATGAAGGAGATCACAGCAGCAGCATCCAAAGTCTGTGGATACAAAGAAGAGATGTACTAGGTTGATACATAGAAAACTTATGCCAGTCTTTGATAAAAAAAAACCACAATTCAACGTATAAATAAAACATTGTGTTCTGGTGGTAGGGTTGCACTGTTGTGACATGAAATGCAGTCACCTCCACATGGTACCTCCAGGGTAGTTTATGGGAGCAAATAGGTAAGAGCTGCATCCTAAACAGCAATTAGTTGTATGACACAACAGAGTGGCAATGCCTTTTTTTCACCAAAAGTTGTCAGTTTTGCTCCAGTTATACAGAACAAAGACATTGTTTTATCGTTTAAATGATATCATTTTATCGTTTAAATATGTTAAGTCATTAATAATAAAGGTTTAAATAACACTGTTAAATAATAACCATCTCTATAGACATTTTTAATTTTTTTGAAAAAATGTCAAATTTTACACAAAATTTCGACTTTTGGACCAAAAGCGCAGACTCAAGCTATTTTTTTTTTCAGCGGTAATATTACACGCAGATGATGTACTAGTATAAAGGCAACTTTTGGCACCTACCCGTTTTTAAAAAAAAAATAACAATAATTTTTTTCGCTCCACCCTAGTATACAGTGCTTCTTAAAATACCCGCGTATACCTTCCACTACACCCCTGATCACATTATATTAAGATGGCCCTTGCGTTATGCTTGTACGTATAAGGAGATTGGGGTTGGGGGGGACATCACTGGGATTTTCAGATTGTAACCAAAATTTTAAATGGGATGGTAAAAAGTGGAGTCATTTTAATCTCGAATCTTAAACATTTTGCGCGAATCCTGAGAAATTTAAAAACAGAATTTTTATTTTGGTCCGTCCTCGGAGATTTTTCCGTCCTGCTTCCGTCCTCGGGAATTTTCAAAAAAGCAGAATTCCGGCCTGTGGTTGGAAAACTTGCACCCATGATTAAACTCTTAAAATTTCCTTTCATAGCTAAAAATAAATAAATAAAGCTGTTTCTTTTCATCTTATGAAATGGAACATTTTTTGTATGTTTTTACAAGAATTTTTAATAATAATAATAATAAAAAAAAAACAGAAATACAAGAGCCAGAATTCTAGATTCATTTTTACTTTTTATTTATTTTGAAACTTAAAAAAAAAAAAGATAATTATAAATCTACTGGGTGAAAATTAGCGGTTGCCACTCGCCACATGGCAATTAAAGTTGTAAAAGTGGCGATTAAAAAATCGGCCATCAATTGCAACTCGCTAAGTGGCGATTAAAATCAGGGGCGCCATTTCAGAACTTTCTTGGGGGGAAGGGGGAAACATTTTTTGAGGGATTCTATATAGCTAAGGGTAGGATTCAGGGGGTCTAACCCCCTCCCCCTGTTGAGAAACGTTTACTGACTTATGCTTACAATAACAGTAAAAACTTCGAATACGGAAACTCAGAACCAATGAAACATTTCATTTTAAACAGGTTTCCATCTTAGAAGGTAAAATTTTAATATATTGGGCATGATTTTTTTCTTTCTAGACAGGATTCTATTATAGACAGGTTTCATTTTTACAAGTATCCCACTGACTGTTAAACCATCTGCTCTATAGGATAGCTCTGAAAAGAGATGTATTAGAGTAAAACTTGTGAAAATGAAACCTGTCTATAACAGATTTCTTTCTAGAAGGGGAAAAAATCAAATTTCGTTGACAAAACATCATACAATTATACTTGCTAAGACGGAGACTTGTTTAAATTGAGCTTTTTTCTAGTCCCTTTCGAAATTTTACATACAAGGGCGCCATTTCATGAGTCTCCTGACGAAGAAGAAGGAAAATTGTTCTTTGAGGAACAGGGAACGTTGAAAATTGCACAACGTGCAGAACTGCACAAATCACACAGAAAGACAATACCGCACAATAAAAAATGTTCTACGTGATTTTGTCTCCATAACTTCTTTCACAAGCATGTGATTATTCCACAATTTTTTTTAATTTTCGTGAAAGTCCGGGATTTTTCTTGCTTTCAAAATACACAAAATTAATTTGTCAGTGGGTCACAGAAAAAAATTGCGAATCTTGGAAATTTTGAAAAAAAAAAGTCCCCAAAATGGTCGCTTAAAAAATCGCTAATTTCTTCAAACGACTGTGGAAAGTATCGCTAATTTCATCAGAGATCGCGAAAAGAAATACAGATTTCGTCAAACGATTGCACAAACAGAAATCTTGAATTTCATAAAAAGATTGCGAGGAAAATCGCGAATTTCGTAAAAGGATTGTGCAAAAAATCGCGAATTTCGTCAAAAGATTGCACAAAAAAAATCTCGAAAATTTAGTTGAACAATCGCGCAACAAAATCTAGGAGAAATTCGTCAAATGATCGCGTAATAAGATCCAAAATTTTGTCTAACTCTCGCGCAAAAAAATCATAAACATTATTAGTCGGTGGCAGAAACAAACTCACGAATTTCAATAAATGATAGTGATATGTAATCGTGAATTTTGTCAAAAAAAATCCCGAAAACAAATATCGAATTTCGTCAGTTGGTCGCGGAAAAATATTGTGAATTTCGGCAAGTGTTCGCGCAAAAATAATCCATTTCCTATAAAGCTTGCAGAAAAAAAATCGTGAATTCCATCAATCGATCGTGGGAAAAAATCGCAAATTTCGTCAGATGATCGCGAAAAAAATCATGAAATTCAATCAGTCATGAGATAATCAGCCAACAAACATCATGAATAGGTCACGAAATTTGCAAATTTTCTAATCTATAAGTATAAAGAAATTTTTGTTAGTGATTTTCTGCAAGTAAAGGTAAAGCGTTAATTGTTTCGGATTGTGTTTTCACTATTATGAGATGGTTTCATGTTAATCCAATTTTTCAAAAAAAAGTTTTTCTAAATATTTTTTAGATTAAAAAAACTACATATTTGAACATTAATGAATACTGTGTATATATCTTCATTTTTCTACAGAAAAGGTAAAATTTATAATTAATATTCATATAAAAAACACAAATAAATGCACAAGAATTACTTTCATGTGCATGCATAAAATTTAAAATTATTTAAAATACATTAGAAAAACCCAGACCGTTTTCAGTCATCACAAGACCGTCATCAGTGGGATTTAAATGTTATTATTTTCTTTGCGCTTATTCGAGAATTAGCTAGAAGAAAATCATTGTGATTGTTGTGTCAATGATTTTGACAAGTTTTTCCATGATCAATTTGCACACAGCTGAGAAGCAACTGATTAAAAAAATTCTCACATGTATTTTTAAAATTAACCAAAGTACTCATTAAAGATATATGTCTCACCTTGAGGTAGTTCGAATAGTAAGGCTTTAGGAAATTTTTTTGATAATTATTCATTTCTATGCATAAGCATTTATTTAATGCGTATGTTTTTTGCAATCAAATCTGATAAGTTATTTTAGAGTTTGAGCAATATTTTAATGTTTGTTTGAGTCTGACATTTGTTAGGTATGCACCGAATATTCGGTATCTATTTGGCATTCGGCCATACTACTGAATATTCGGTTAGGCCGAATATCAAACTATTCGGTTTGCCGAATATTTGGTTTATCAAACTATTCGCCCAAACCGAATACTTAAGAAACCTCTTTAAAATATTTTTTAAAACGTTACACAACTTCTACTTTTAACCGTCAATTAATAAATATATTCAGAATAATTAGAATCTTTAAATAAAGGAAAATGATTTTATATTATTTATTTGTTGTTTTAAAAATGTAATTTAAAAAAATTAACAATTAATGACATGCCACTTGTTCATGGGAATTATTAAATGTAGAAATGCAAGCAGGGGTAGTACTGGTCCTATGTGATATTTCAGAACATACTTTTTCCAATATTTCAGGACAATTTCAGGACACATTTAACCGCATACTACTTTATTTCCACAATCATTGGTACCTCTTCCTATAAATTAGCGAAATATCTGAAAACAAGGCATTCCTTTCAGACCAATAGTTTCGAACATTGGTACCTCTTCCTATAAATTAGCGAAATATCTGACCTGAGAAAATAGAGGTCAGATATTTCGCTAATTTATAGGAAGAGGTACCAATGTTCGAAACTATTGGTCTGAAAGGAATGGCTTGTTTATAAACCAATAGTTTCGAACATTGGTACCTCTTCCTATAAATTAAAGAAATATCTGACCTCTATTTTCTCCCCCCTGCTCTCTAACAATATCTACACTTGCAGGAACTCTTATGAGTTTGTTAATAAACTTCGTAGCTTCAGTGGTACTCAAAACAATAGTATGGTTTCATTTGACGTTAAATCACTATTTACTAACGTACCAGTTCAAGGTGCTTTAAATTGTCTTAAATTACGCCTACAAGAATTTCATTATTCATATTATGAAATTGATGAGCTTATACATCTTACTAGCATTTGTTTATCGCAAAACGCATTCATTTTTAATGGTAATTTTTATTGCATGACTGATGGTTTGTCCATGGGCTCCCCCCTCAGCCCCATCCTCAGTGATATTTACATGCACTATTATGAATCAAACCTTTTCAAGATATTATCCTTTCCATTTTACATCCGCTATGTTGATGACTGCTTTGCATTATTGAACTCTGATGATCTTAATCTTACTAATATTCTCGATATTATGAATTCTATAGATGAACATATTCAGTTCACTTTCGAACTCGAAAATAACAGTCGTTTGCCCTTTCTTGATGTTATGGTTTTCCGCGAAAATAATTTGTTTCACACTACTGTTTACTGTAAACCATTCGCAGTATCCTTACCCCCACATCGCCTTTCATCCCCTCCACCTAATCAAAAGTTGGCTGCCTTTAACAGTTATGTTTACAGGGCTTTAAATATTTGTTCTTCCGACAGTTTACTAAAAACAGAATTAGACTACATTAAATCCATTGCCATTGATAGAGGTTTTACAGCTGAAATCGTCGATTCCATTCATAACAAACTAAGTAAACGTACAAAACCCAGGGCTAATACTGTCGGAAATGAAAATTTAATTATACTCCCATATTTTCTGAAAATAAGCCATCAAATTTCTAAAATCTTGTCAAAATTTGACTTTAAAGTAGTTTATACTCCTTTTAATAAAATTCAATTCACAAATCTGAAACATCCTATTGATAGTTTTTCAAATTGGGGTGTTTACAGGATATCTTGCGAATGCAACAAAATGTACATTGGTCAAACGAAGCGTGCCTTTAAGATCCGTTTGGGGGAGCATAAAACTTGCATTAAAAATTGTGATATTAAACGTTCCGCTATTGCCAACCACTGCTGGTCCAACAACCATAATTTTAAATTTTCCGAAGCCTCCATAATACAGAAATGTACTTCAATCTATGATCTGGACTTCTGGGAAGCTTATCACATATGGAAAAATTCAAACAGTTAACGATTTATCCAGTACGCCAAATTTTTCAAAGATATGGTTTAATTTTCTATAATTCTTTCCATTCCACCCCCATCCCCTTTTTCTCCTTCTAAGTTTAGACTCTTCCAGAGCAATTGGATGATTTTGATTGGTCTCCCTGAATATGCACGTGAGATCAACTCCGTAGCTGTTTGTCAGCCGTATGTCGCATTTCACCGTTGGCAGTAGAGCTGAAAGGTACGCTTTTCTGACTCTCTGTCCACCTCCTTCCCTTTTTTACACAATGTTTTAGTTTTAATTTAACTTTTATTTTAAGCACTGATGAGGAAACCTTAGAGGTTTTGAAACAGCTGTATGCTTTTAAACACATTTTATTTGTGCCCTTATACGTTGTTTCTTTTTCTTAATAGTATCAAGTGTCATTGTTTGAGAACTTCTGGTCCAGAATTTTTATTCTTTCAGTCTATGGTCATTATTTCTTGTTCTGAAACAAAACTCTGTTTCTGAAGAAAATGCAAATATTTATAGCCAAACCTTGCTTAAGTATTACTTTTTCACCTTTATCATTGGCTACATTTATCCTGATTTTCAATAGAATTTAATAGAATAGTACTTATAATATCATCATCTGGGAAACTCTCTGTAGCTGGATCTTCTCCTTGGGAAAACACCCATTCAAATTGTATTTTATCGATTCAAGAAATCGGGCACAACAGTTAGAGAATTTTTTGAAAAACACAAAAGTTCTGCAGATTTGATTTGCACTATACAAACTGAAACCACCAAAGTCAACATCTGTCTAGATGCTGGCCAAAAGAAAATATCATGATTATTTCCTTTTTTTTTTATTTGAAAAATAAAGTTTTACTTCATTCAAATGCAAAAATTTAATAGGACAAAAACTCAATACAGATCGTCAATCAAATTGCTGCCGTTTTGAATTCCTCTTGCAAAGTTAATGGTAGCTGAATTTTCATTGTTTACATCTGAAATAGTGTGCGGATTATAGGCGCTTCTGGATTATAGAGTTGAGGATTAGAGGGAGTTGACTGTACAACAATTATAGTTTATCTAGATGTCAAGAAAGTTTGAAACATTATAGTGACCATTAACTTTAAAAAGTGGCCACTAATGAAACTGAATCTACCGGCCACTGGCTACTAACTCAATTTCCCAGTTTTCACCTATACTGTTGTCAGAGGTTGCGTGTTATTAATCTAAAATTTTAAAGGATTATTCTTTTAGATAAAAACATTATTTATTTCACACACACAAAATAGCCACATCCTCTCTTCATGGATGACTCTATTAGAACAATAAATAACAGTCGGCTGCATGCAACGAAAATAACTTATAAATTGAAGAAGAAGTGCGTGCCGATAAACCATGGATGCAACACACTCCCACCTTTTGATTGTAGGACATTACAATCATAACTCACATCGCTCAACAATATCATAAAATTCAAAATACATATACTTACATGTCAAAGATAAATATACTAAGTTGAAAAATATAACGCTAAAAATTAAAGTTCAACTAAACAAAGTTCACATACAGTCCTGCCGAAATCTTGCAGGTAATTTGACAGTTCTACCACTTCTAGTAGCAACATTTTAATTTTCGCTAAGAAAATCTGGAGTTAAAGAATGTTCTGTTGTTGGTGCATGATCAGTGATCGAATCTCGATCAGAAGTAGGAACATTCGGAACAGTTTGCACGATCGGCAAATCTGGAGCTGAAGTAAATGTATCGCTAGATTATTCATCTGAAGCTTGTGAACCACATTCGATCTCTAATGGATACAGTTAATGAATAAGTCGAATTATCTCTCCCAATGAAGTTTTCAATCTTGCAACACGTATGTTGCCATCTTTGTCGGTATAAAGTTCAAGAACTTTTGCCAATGGCCAGAAAATTCGTTTTCTTGAATCACTCTCAACAAGTACTATATCATCAACGTGAATTTGCAAGTGTTGTCTACCACGTTTTTGCTGCAGTAGTTGCCCAAGATATTCCAAGCAAAAATGCTTTCTCAGATTCTCTCTCAGTGTTTGAAGGTATCTCCATCTTTTCTTTAAATAGTGCTTATCAATTAGGTTTAAATCTGCGACATCAATTGTCTGAATATTTTGCAAAAACATAGATGGCGTTAGAGGAATTAATGCATCAGGATCTTCAGAAATGTAAGTCACAGGTCTTGAATTAACAACAGCTTCACATTCGCAAAGAACACTCATTAATTCTTCCTAATTCAATGAAGCTCTTCCTAAAACACGTTTTAAGAGATTCTTCATTAATCCAATAAGACATTCCCAAAATCTCCCCCACGAAGCGGCGGAAGGAGGACTGAACTTCCACTGTATTCTTTTAAGCGTTGCTTCTTGTTCTACAGCAGACCAATCAATAGATTGAAACAAATTTGCAGTTCCAACGAAATTCAAGCCATTATCACTATAGATGATATTCGGACGACCACGTCGAGCGATAAATCTTTCTAAAACTCAGAAGGAAAGCTTTTGTTGACAAACATGTTATTAACTCTAGATGTATGGCACGATATACAGCGCAAGTGTATAACACAATCCATGCTTTTCCTTCTCTTTTCATCATCAAGGGTCCAGCTAGATCAACTCCCACTACTTCAAATGTCGAAGCATCCTTTATTCGATCTTCTGGTAAAGGAACTGGTGGAGTTTCTAGAGGTTTTGAATTATGTCTTTTACATCTCACGCATCTATTGATTACTTGACGAACAGATCTTCTACCATTTATAATCCAAAATTTCTCTCTCAAGCAAGATAACAAAATTTGTATTCCGGCATGCATCATTTTCAAATGTGTCTCTCTAATGAAAAGCTCTGTTATCGCTAGATTATTCATCTGAAGCTTGTGAACCACATTCGATCTCTAATGGATACAGTTAACGAATAAGTCGAATTATCTCTCCCAATGAAGTTTTCAATCTTGCAACACGTATGTTGCCATCTTTGTCGGTATAAAGTTCAAGAACTTTTGCCAATGGCCAGAAAATTCGTTTTCTTGAATCACTCTCAACAAGTACTATATCATCAATGTGAATTTGCAAGTGTTGTCTACCACGTTTTTGCTGCAGTAGTTGCCCAAGATATTCCAAGCGAAAATGCTTTCTCAGATTCTCTCTCAGTGTTTGAAGGTATCTCCATCTTTTCTTTAAATAGTGCTTATCAATTAGGTTTAAATCTGCGACATCAATTGTCTGAATATTTTGTAAAAACATAGATGGCGTTAGAGGAATTAATGCATCAGGATCTTCAGAAATGTAAGTCACAGGTCTTGAATTAACAACAGCTTCATATTCGCAAAGAACACTCATTAATTCTTCATAATTCAATGAAGCTCTTCCTAAAACATGTTTTAAGAGATTCTTCATTAATCCAATAAGACATTCCCAAAATCTCCCCCACCAAGCGGCGGAAGGAGGACTGAACTTCCACTGTATTCTTTTAAGCGTTGCTTCTTGTTCTACAGCAGACCAATCAATAGATTGAAACAAATTTGCAGTTCCAACGAAATTCAAGCCATTATCACTATAGATGATATTCGGACGACCACGTCGAGCGATAAATCTTTCTACTCAGAAGGAAAGCTTTTGTTGACAAACATGTTATTAACTCTAGATGTATGGCACGATATACAGCGCAAGTGTATAACACAATCCATGCTTTTCCTTCTCTTTTCATCATCAAGGGTCCAGCTAGATCAACTCCCACTACTTCAAATGTCGAAGCATCCTTTATTCGATCTTCTGGTAAAGGAACTGGTGGAGTTTCTAGAGGTTTTGAATTATGTCTTTTACATCTCACGCATCTATTGATTACTTGACGAACAGATCTTCTACCATTTATAATCCAAAATTTCTCTCTCAAGCAAGATAACAAAATTTGTATTCCGGCATGCATCATTTTCAAATGTGTCTCTCTAATGAAAAGCTCTGTTATTCGATGCCTTCCATGAAGAATATTAGGAAACCTGAAATCACGTGTATCATTCTGTTCAGTTAGTTTGGTCTTAATTCTAAAAATACCTTCTTCATCTTTAAAAATATTCAATGACTTTAAGCTTTTAACATATTCTTCCATTAAGGTTTCATTTTGAATAATTTTGACAATTCTCTTCACTGCTTCATTTATTTCATTTATTGTTAGATTACCCGTTCTCTGATTCTTTTGGTTGAACATAAATCTTAGTATCCAGCCTATCATTCTAACGACTTTCGTATAACTTGAAAAATAAGATAAAATGTTATCGCTTGCCAGTGTTTCGTTTACAACCAAGGTAGTGCAATTCTTCTTTTCCTTTAAAACGTCATCTTCTTTAAAGGTTGTTTCAGATTTGGGCCAAACCTTTTCAGGAAGTCGCAACCAAGTGGGTCCCTCTCACCATCTCGAAGAAAGAAGTTTTGAAGCTGAGCATCCTCTCGAAGGTAAATCAGCCGGATTGTATTGGCCAAGAATACGCCTCCAGTCTTTTTCTTTTACTTTATTAAAATGAAATTTTAAAACTTTTACTTTATTAAAATGAAATTTAAAAAAGAAATTAGGCCTAGTCATCTCACGATTAAAACGTGGAATAGAAGGAAAAAGATGTCAGCAATTCTTGTCGGTTGAATTAAAACTACAATATATGTTAAAGTTAAAACAGACAGAATTAAATGAATTGTATTCTTAATTCCAAAATAAACAGTAAGCGTATAAGATTTTTTATAGACACATCAATTTAAGCTGACATTTTAAATTCATTCTTTAACCACTTAAAAATAAACTTGAAAAAAAAGCCGCTTTTTTTCAACACCCCTTTTTCGCTATTTGTTCACATTAATTTAATATTAATATTTCAGAAAATTAATATTACTTGCAGAAAAAATAAATAATCAGGGTTCATACAGAGTTGGGAAGAAAAAATCCAAGGAGTACCCAAAAAATCCAAGGAGTCCAAAAAATTTTAAGGATTTGCCATTTTATTTTGTTGTTGATGTTTTTATTTGCTGCACCGTTATGTGGTATGTACACTCCAATTTTTAATGCCCAATTTGGAGAAAAGAACATTTCAAAAACAAATTTTACTCTATCAGAATTTAATTGTTAGTGCTGAAATTGCACAGTATTCACAATATATTGCTTATTGATTTCGTAAATTTAAACACAAAATTGACTATCTACTTTTTTTATGCAGTGACCAATGGTCATGTTACAGAGGTGATGTTGAGTTAAAAAATTTTTCTGAAATTCACAGGAAATCTTCTGAAAAGTTACACCAGAGAGGGGGGGGGGGGGGGGGGAATCCACTTCAGACACCAGCTATGCGCTTTCTCCGTGGCTCTTTGACGAAATTCGTGTTTTTTCGCAATCTTTTGACGAAATTTGTGGGTTTTTTCGCGAGCTTTTGACGAAAATTGTGGGGTTTTACGCGCTCTTTTGACGAAATTTGTAGGGTTTTTTGCGCTCTTTTGACGAAATTTATGGGTTTTTTCGCGATCTTTTCACGAAATTTGCCGTTTACTCGCGATCTTTTGACGAAATTTGCCGTTTACTCGTGATCATTTGACGAAATTTTTGGATTTTTGCGATCTTTTGACGAGACTTGCGGGTTTTTTCGCGATCTTTTGATGAAATTTGTGGGGGTTTTTTGCGATCTTTTGATGAAATTTGTGGGGTTTTTTGCGATCTTTTGACGAAATTTGTGGGGTTTTTCGCGATCTTTTGACGAAATTTGCGGGGGGTTTTTGCAATCCTTTGACGAAATTGGCGATTTTTCTGCAAACAATTGACAAAATTTATTTTTTTTGCGACCATATGTCTGAATTTTCGCATTGGTGACCGATTTTTTAAAGTTTTCGGAAATGAATACCTTTTATTTTCGGAAATTTCGAACTAGAATCACCCCTAGGTCATATAAATAGAGATGTCAAACCCCAAACACTTATTATGTATATCACACACATGATACATCTTAAAGAAAATTTTAAAAGGCAAAAAAAAAATGAATGCTAAATGCAACATACAAGAAAAAATATAACAAGTTTTGAATTTATTCTTTTAGAATAGCGGTAATCGCTTTCTTTGAAGGTGAAATTTTGACGAATTCGCATTGCTTTCGCGATGTTATAATGAAATTCGCGTTTTTTTTCACGATCTTCTGGGGGAAATTCGCGTTTCTTTCGCGATCATCTGGGAGAAATTCATGTTTCTTTCACGACCTTCTGGGTAATTCGCTTTTTTTCGCGATCTTTTAATGGAATTCAGGTTTTATTTCGATTGTTTAACGTATCTGAGTTTCTTTCGCAATCTTTTGATGGAAACCGCGTGCTTTTTCGCGATCCTTTGATGAAATTTGCGTGTTTTTCGCGATCATTTGAGGAAATTCACGTGTTTTTCGCGATCTTCTGGGGAAACTAACTTTTTTCGCGATCTTTTGATGGAAACCGTATGTTTTTCGCGATCCTTTTGAGGAAATTCGTGTGTTTTTCGCAATCCTTTCAAGGAAATTCGCGTGTTTTTGGCGATCTTGAGGAAATTTGCATTTTTTCACGAGTTTTTAGGAAATTCACGTTTTATGCGGTCTTTTGAGGAAATTTGCTTTTTTTCTCGATCTGTAACGAAATTCGCGTTTTTTCGTGATCCTTTGAGTAAATTCGCGTTTGTCTTTTAAGAAATTATAGTCTTTTTAAGAGATCAGAGTTTTCCCGCGATCTGTTGGAGAAATTCGCGTTTTTTCACGATCTTTTGACAAAATTTACGAATTTTTTCCGCGATCGATTGACGAAATTTGACTGACTTTTTTTTTTTTTTTTTTTTTGGACATATTTGCAAAAAACGAGAATTTTTTCGAGATTCTTGGCTACATGCCAAACATCGATAAAATTTAAAATAAAGGTCGGCTAACAGTGTCGAAAAACTGTCTTTACGGACCTAATAATTGAAAAACGGACCTAGTGGGAGCCCTGCTATTAAGATTACCATACCCAATCAATGTTGTGCTTCAGATGAATGACGTGCATAAAGGATTTACCGTGCGCTTTTCAATCACGATTTTTTTTCCTCGGCAGCAATATCGCTTGCGTCCAAAGCCGCAATAGAATATAAGGAGTTTCTAAGTAGTGGTTTGCTTATCTAAGTAGTTCTAAGTACTACTTGGGAATGTTTTCATTTCTAAGGAGTTTCCAAGGAGTCTAAGGAGTCTGTGCGAACCCTGATAATACTTCTGAAAATTACCTTACTTCTTGAAATACAAAAATACTTCTGAAAATTAATATTACTTCTTGAAAAAAAATTAATAATACTTCTGAATAGTGTGAATTTCTTGGTGCATTAACAAAGTCATTTTTATATGCGCATAAAATTTGCAGGCATTAACATTCAAGTGCTATAGAATTAAAGAAACAACTTGAGTATTCGCCCTGAGTCCGCTATCTATTTTTTTTTTTTTTTTTTTTTTCATTTATAGCCACTTTAGGCTTAATTTTCGAAAATTCAAAGATTAAAAATAACAACAACAACAACAACAAAAAAATCCAAATGGAAAAATTTTAAACAGAAATCGGCATTCTAAACCTCATTTGTAAAAAGAAAAATAGGGGGGGGGGGGGGGTAATTTGTAAATATCAAACAGCAAATACATAAATTTTAAAACAATAGAATAAAGGAAATATTCATTTTTAAAAGTATATATTTCAAATTTACAGGCAAAAAAGATTCGGATATTAACATAAAAAATTTACAAATGAAGAAATTTAAAATCGGCAAAAAAAAAAAATCTTGCCCATCTCCAGGCGAATACTCAAGGGTAACTGAATTGAATTAGCATTGCAGATTTTACTATAAATGCATTACTATATTACATCTAGTAATCCATGGAAAGCTTATTTGATTTATATGTTCAATTTCTCTCAAAACATAGCATGATTTCAGCTTAATTATTAAGATGCTACATGACGCAGAATGATATACATTTTAAAAGTAACGTTAAAAATGCCAGAATAAACAAAAATTCGCAAAAATTTTTTGTTTATTCTGGCGTTTTTAACGTTGCTTTTAAAATGTATATGATTTCAGCTTGTCTTGATAATGCATGTCAATGATGAATTCAGAGGGTGGGCCAGCAGGGATATTCCTCTCCCTCTCCTGAAAATTCAAGAAAAATGCTGATTTCTATAATTCTACCAGACTGTTTTTTAAAAGAAATGTGAACACTATTTTATATGGTTTTCTTTGTAGAAAATATGTTTTGGTAGTTATCTCGTAGATACACCAATATTTCTTTTTGGTGCAAAAATCGTAATGTTTTGTCTGGTATGACAAAACGGCAAAACAGATAGTGTGTTTTTTATTAAATTAAACTTTGTGTCTGCTTTATAAAACAATTTGTATTTAAAAAAAAATGTGTAATGTTTTATTTATTATAGAGTAAATGTGTGTGCCTTATAATAAAAAGTGTTTTTTTTTTTTTTTTTTGCAATAACGTAAATGTGTGTTTTACATATATATATAAAAATGTGTGTGTTTTATATTAAAGTGCATGTATGTGTGTTTTCATTATAAAATAAACTGATTCAAAATATAATAAAACTAACATGTAATTTTTGCACAGTATGCCCAACAAGTATTTCAGACCAGGGTTTTCTTGCCAAAATGGATAAAAAAAAAAAAAAGCACCAACCTTGGTGTGGCTGCAGCATCTGTTCAATTTTGTTTTAGTATTTTTGATGTAGCAAGGCTGTTTAAAAGATTCAGATAATAAATCAATTTGAAAATGTTTACAATGATGTAGCAGGTCACTTTAAAAATTTAAGATGATTTGGATTATCAATTTTCTATTAATTACATGTTGTAAACAATATATTTTTGCTTTATTTTGTTCGATACATAAAAATATTCAATCCTGTGTTTTTATGTACAGGTCAGTAAAAAAATAAAGCACTCCATTGTTGTTCAACACTTTGTGTTGTTACATTTCAATTAAATTAAAAAAATTAAATATTTTTCTTTAATGTAATTATGAAATTTCAGATGAACTTCATGTTGACTCTAGAGAGAGAAAAAAAAAAAAAAAAAAAAAAGGGGGGGGGGGGGGGTTCTTGGATTGGAATAAAAAAAAAAAAAAGGCACTTGTGTCGCAAAAAAATATTTTTGAATATGTTTGTTTCGACTCCTTTTTATCAGTGGATTTTTGCTATTTTTTTCCGCAGTTGAGTGAATTTCGCTAATTTTCTCCTTATTCATTGATGAGTTTCAGGATTTATTCCGTGCAATCAGTTGATGAATTTTGCATTTTTTTCTGCAACTGGCTGAAAATTTTCATGATTTTCTCTCACGATTGACTGTTGAATGTCATGTTTTTTCCTGTGATTAACAAATTTTGCTGTATTTCAAAGCAACTTCCTGAACATTCCCTTTGAATTGCATTTATAACTTTTTAAAATATCTTTATTTAAAACTGTACCGTAAAATCCTGTTATTTCCCCTCCCCCTAAGAAAGACATGACGAAAAATTGTAAAATAATCTGGGGGGTGCTTGCACAAGATTTTTTCACGACATTTGTGGGATATTTGATGAAACTTGCAGGAGTTTTTTTTGCAATTTTCTGACCAAAATCACGTTTTTTCCGTAATACTTTGACGAAATTCTTTTTTTTTTTTTCATAACCCTTTGATGAAATGTGCGGTGTTTTTTTTTTTCAATCTTTTGTTGAAATGTATCTATTTTCGCGATCCTTTGATGAAATGTGTGTTTTTTCTAGATTCTTTGACTGAATTTCTTTTTTCTGCAATCTTTTGACGAAATTTGCATTTTTCCAAGATCTTTTGATGAAATTCACGTTTTTTTTGTGATCGTTTGATGAATTTGGCTTTTTTCACGATCTTTAGACAAAATGTGCAGTCTCTGCTATCATTTGGTGTAATTCATGTTTTTTTTTGCAGTCCTAAGACAAAATTGGCAATTTTTTCTGTGAACGATTGATGAAATTTATTTTTTCTGTGACCGTTTGTCGAAATTCACATTTTATTATGTCCGAATTGCTGGACTATGGACTGATGCCTGATTTTTTTATTTTCTCAACCGAATGCTTAATTTTTCAGAAAATTCAGAGCAGAATAATCCTTGGGTTGGGAATGTTATGTTTAGAATTCACGCCCCTTTCTGATGTGGCGAAAAAATACCCGGAAATAAAATACTTGGTATTGATTCTGACATTGACATGCAGGGTGGAACTTTTTTGGAAGTAGGTGATGCTTTCTTGGGTTTTTTTTTTTTTTTTTTGGTACTTCTTAGTTATTCCGTCGACCAATTTTGCCAAATTATACACATTGACATAATTTTTATTTTAAATAATGAAAGAACAAATAAATTAGTAAAACATTAATAAATAAACAAATAAAATGTCGAATTAATGGTTTTATTGGCCATTATTGACATTTAATCTTACAATTAATTAATGAATGGCAACCATTATTGGCATTTAATCTTACAATTTAGCGACAGTAATTTGGTCGACGGGATAACAAAGAAGTATCTTTTTTTTTTTAACAAAAGGTAGAGGGAGAGGGCGTTATCGAGAAAAGTGGATAAACAGGATATTACGGTATACCAAAAAACCATGATAAGTACCTGTAGTTTTAGCTATAATATTTTACACATAATTTTAAATGTATACAGTAGTCTCAAAAACCATCTCTGTATAAAACTTTGTTTTTTAAATTGTACTTTGACACCATATTATTAAAGTTATTCTTTTATTTTAGATACCTTGGAAATAATTAGTAAAAAATCTATATACAAATCGAGCTGCATGCTGTAAAAAAAAATCAACAAAAAATCTCCCCAACAGTGGTAAGTTTAACTGATTTTTTTTTGTTGTTGTTGTTTCTTCTAAAAAATATAAGATCATGTGAGCATGTATTTATTATAATATTTAAATTATTATATTTTATTATCATTTAATACAGTATAATATTTTTCTTTGAATAGTAATAGTTTTGGTTTCAAACATAATTATGAATTGTGTCAGTTTGGGATATTTTGATATTTAAAAAAAAGAAAGTTTGCTTTGTTATGAAAACTGTTTTTTTTTTTTTTTTTTTTTTTTTTCCGGTAATTTTAAAAATGTTTCTGTTGTCAGAAATTCAACCTAAGTTTAGAGAATAGACTTAATTTTAAAATGTATTATTTTATAATTTAAACATTATGAAATGTTTTTTTTTCCTGGTATTTTTCACATGAATTTGAGTACTGTTATAAGTAGAATTTGAGTACTGTAGTATTATTTATGGATATCCCAAATTAACTTATGTATAGAAAATTACAATATCATACCAGACAAAAAGCAATGACTATTAAAATGCTTATGTCAAAGATTTTTTTTTTTTTTTTTTTTTTTTTTTTTTCAGTCATGTGACTATTGAAATTTTCTATTATACATTTTACCTGCCAAATACATTTAATTCAACTTGTATTCTTTTTCCTCTCGAATAAATCTTTATTTTATGTTGGAAATTTTTTATGTTATGACCAGGGGTGTAAAAGTGTAGGTGCCCAACGCGTCTCTCGCCTCTAAATTTTATTAGTTTTCTTCGTTTAAATTTTATTAGCATTCTTACAAAAAATTTAGACGAAAAATAATGAATAATGAATGAGACTGCCCGCTGGTGCCTAGATTTTTACACCCCCTGGTTATGGCTATGAGCTTTATTTCAAATGTACACATTCTGAAACATATTTTGATTTTTAATATTTAAACTCTAGGTGCGTTTCAATTATATCAACACTACTGTACCAAGCATGATAGTTGGTGCCAAATAGAAAAAAAAAAACTGTTGGTATAAAAGTGATCATTTAAAAAATATACTGTTTCAAACTTTCACACTATTTTACTATATCAACACAAATATATACTTACAATAAAAGAACAAATGAATATTATACAATAAAGTAAAACTAGGTTTTAAATTCAGTCATGAAGTTATAAATGTCTCTTAGCATTGTTTGTAGCAAACATTTGATTATATATATATATATATATATATATATATATAAAGACGTCACACGATTTCAATGCGATAAAATTGTAAACAATGACATATATTGCTTTTGTTATAGCATTTTGCGACAATCTATATTCTCTTAATAGACTGGGTATGATATTCAGCACCAACAAAATTGTATCTAATTAGACTGTGAAATGTTCATAGTCGGTATCTCCAGGGGTCAATGCAGTTTTTTTTTTTTTTTTTTTTTTTTTTGAGGCCTATTTTATGAAAAGTAAAAGTTGCTTTTGTGAAATTTATTTAATTTTCTTTTGTGAAAAATAACATTTTTTAACGAAAAATGAAATCTAGTTACATAAATTTGAACCAATAATTTAATAATAATAGCTTATTTAAGTCCTCATGCTAAAGTTTTTCTTTCTGGCAAACTTTTTTTGTTTGTAAACTATAACCCAAGAAAATGGCATGGTTTGCAATAAAAATCTGTTGCATGGATAGGATTGTGATATCAGCATACATTTTGGCAAGGTGTTTGTAGGGATCTGTCCAGACTTTTCTGACAGGGTCCTGTTTTTGTGAAACTGAAGTTTTTCTTATTTTTGTGAAAATTCTACTCATAATTTTGTGAATTTTAAATTATTGATGTCTTCATGTTCTATCCTTCTTGTATAAAAAGCTAAGTAATAAGCTCTTTGGTGAGTTCAACTGTTTACTTACAAGCCAGATTTTATTTTTAAAGGACTAAATTTGTGAAAAGTTCAATTTGAAAGTGAAAACATTCTATGAAATCTCTATTTAAGAGACAAATAATTTTGTGAAGGGTCCTGTTTTGGGATAAAATGTTTTGTGAAGGGTCCTGTTTGGGGATAAATAATTTTGTGAAGGGTCCTGTTTTAAGATAAATAATTTTGTGAAGGGTCCTTTAAAGGACCTAAAATTTTCCTAAATATATCACTGGTTTGTATAACAGAAAAGTATGAAACTCATTTAGTATTATTTAAGATATTTGTTATAGTTTTTTATGTTTATGAAAAAATATAATAGAATAGCACCCCACCTGTCTTTTGATTTATATAATAGCACCTCTCTGGCTCCTCTTTCAAAAAATTAGCACCCATCTTGCCACTCATCCAAAAAATTTGCACGCTTCTTGTCTCTCAGTTGACAAAATCTTCTCTTTCTCTTTTTGGCATTAAAACAATTGTTTGCATAATAAAAACTGAAGTGCCCTAAGCAATCCGTAAAATTTTAATTCATTATATATTGGTGATCAGTATATTGGTGCATTATAGTAGACACAATTCATTAATGATTCATTAAATTAAAAATAGATGATCCTGCTTTATTTTGTATAATGTCAGTGTAATGTATTGATGCTCAATTTATTAATTTTATTTTTAATAAATGGAGAAAAGTGATGAATTGTAATTATATAATGGTTATTATATATTATATATACACATCAAGAATTTTTTTCTCAATGAAAGTACGTACATTTTTAGTTTCAAAGTTATTGCACCATCCCTTACCCAACATGCCAAAACAAATTTCTGACTAAGGGCTTCTTCCATTTTAGAAATTGTTTTAGGTCTGTTTTGTTTAACTTTCTGAACTGTGTGTAGGAAGAAGTTACTGCGCTGCTGGTTGGATTAGCTGTTACCTTCTCTTTTCTTGCAGTGTGTGACATTTATGCCTTATGTGGCTTCTCCTTGTATCTGGCTGGGGGTCCCCCGGGATTGCACTTATACTCTAAAGCGAAAGCTGGGTTCCCGGGGCGGTCATCCCTGTGTCTGGCTGGGGTCGAGAGCTGCGATCTTTCGTGGCTTTGATCTTGACTTGTGGTCTAGAGGAGCGATTGGGCCACCCGTTCCACTCTTGTAGGCCTCTAGGCAGGGTATCTTGAACTTTCGTTCGGTACCTACCTGGGAGGGGTTTTGTTACATTCCCCTCGAGGCGCAATGCCTAGTGACAGTCTAGGATGCATGTAGCTTTTGGCTTTATGGAACGATGGTTCTGCCCTGTTTAATGTGCAGAGTTCTAAGTGAAAGCTCTTGTGCTTGACACTTATAGTACTTGAGGGGTACCCTCGAGGTATAATGTTAGCAATTCATGGTGAGAAGTTTCTGAACATGGAGTACTTGTTGGTTTGATGGTATCTGTTGTTCACCAGT
This sequence comes from Maratus speciosus, assembly GCA_963932465.1. Classification (NCBI taxonomy): domain Eukaryota; kingdom Metazoa; phylum Arthropoda; class Arachnida; order Araneae; family Salticidae; genus Maratus; species Maratus speciosus. The sequence goes on from CAWVRF010000699.1 coordinate 459,212, forward strand.
GGGAGGCCCACTGGCTTTAGCCTACTTGGCAGCGTCTTATTTATTTTGCGACATAGCCACCCTTGTGCAGATGTTTCCTTGAATCTCAGACTCGTCAAAATGTTCCATGTGTAATAAATTATCAGGCTGCAGCAGAGACTGTTGTGTTTGGCCTTCTGTCTTCCTCGCTTAGCTGTTTCGAATGGCAGGTTGATGTCGTGGTGATTGGGCGTCAGTTGATGCCTTTTGGGACAGGTTGCTACGTGATCCCCTAGAAAGGAGGACCGCATGTATCCGCTCGGCTCTGGTTCAGGGAACTTTGGTTTTTACATTCCTTAATCGGGAAGGTCTGTGTGTGTGTGTGTGGGGGGGGGGGGGGGGCAGGCAAACTAAACTTTACCCTGGGCACAGTTTTCTCTTTGCATGGTCCTGTTGCTTGTAATTACAATAATTTTTAATTATTAAAAATGGTATTCTCATCAGTTATAAATATTAACTCTCTTTTGATACAAAATGAGACAGGTGCTTCATGTTGATGATGTTTGACATAAAATAAGATGTGCAATTATGCTGCTTTGTACCTTTTAATAGTTTTTTTCAAGTATTTAATAGGGCTTAAAATAATAAAATTCCTAAAAATAACTGTAAATTTTACAAAAAGATCTTTTGAAGAAACAAACAATAACAAATTATTGTATATCTTGTGTATATATATATTGATTTATTCCTTTTGAATGAATGTGATGCACCAATAAAGTTTAGTAGAAATGTATATTTTGTCTTTTCTTCATTATAGATGTGTGCAGCGTAAAAATTATTTTGTGACAAGTGCAGGCAGGAGAAACTGGAAAGTTGGATTGTTGTTAAAAAAAAAGTTTTGAAACTATATTTTGTAATGTGGAAGATTGTAAAAAATATTTGTTTTGTATTTTACTGTGAAAGTTTTAAATAAATATTTTTTGTATTTTGTTGTGAAAATTGTAAATAAATACTTGTTTTGCTTTTAATGTGACTGTTTTATTGTGTAATTTGTAACTTTAAGCTTTTTAATATAGGAATTATTTTAATAATTAATAAACAAAATAATTCAACAGCGATTATCATTTTTTCGTACTATCATTCTTAACACTGCAGAATATATTTTATAAGTATTTCTTTTTGCCTTTTAATTTTTTTTCCTTTACTGGTCTTAAATTAATTTTACCAAATTTCTTAAATATTCTTGAATCTTATCAAAAATATGTAAGATATATTACTATCTTCAATTTGCATTTTTGAAATTCCTATATTGTCACTGAAAACATTTTTTACTTAATAAATTGTATAAACTAAGATATCTTGAAGATAGTTTTTTTTTTTTTAAAGAAAGGTTTATTGAATAATCTTTTTACAGGCTATATAATTTATTAAATAATTATGTTATAATTGATTATAATAATTAAAAGTGACAAGACATCAATGAATTGCCATAAATTTCAAAAATGCAAATTGTAGGCAGTAATATTCATAAAGCCATCCAGAGGTTATCGAGCCATCATAAAAAAGTCATCCACGGGATGTTGACAGGTGTGACATTTTGATAGCCAGGGGATGTCCTATTACTGTCTACAAGATGACTGCATCCATCCACAGGATATCAGCTTATCCTGAATATGACATTATTTGGATGATTTTAGGATGTCATTAGGACCATCCAGAGGATATCATACAAGTGTCCTATAATCGTCCAAAAGGTGTCATGAAATGACATCCATAGGATGATGACAGGTGTGACATTTCGAAACCCAGGGATGCCTTAAAATGGTCAGCAGGACCATTTCATCGGTCCGCAGGATATCAGCTTGTCCTGAATATGGCATCTTTCGGATGTTCTTAGGATGTGTTTGTGTTGTCTGGGCTCAAAGGAGTATCATTTTGATTGATTCCTATTTTTGCCATTGAAACTCGTTCTTCACCTTCAACTTCGGTGCGAAGAAATAACAACTGTGATAATTTATCCCCATAGGAATTCTCACTTGTATTCAACACTGGGTTCCTAAGCCAAACTCTAAGCAACTCCTCAGGAATACAAGATTCCACTAGAGGAAAAAACATAGCCAAATATTTATCAGACGCCCATACCAATGGATTCAAGAGATCGCAAATAAGACTAATTTATCATAAAGGTGAACTATGTTGCTTTTTATTTTCGTGCTTGTAGCGTTTTTTACAACTAGACTTAAAAGTTCACGCACATAAAATTCTACAAGCAATTCCTCTCGTCCGAATCTTGCCTTTAAGCTTTCAATAGCTTTGCTATAATTTTCTGAGGTTGGAGGATAACTATCAATAATTTCTTTTGCTCTACTACCAGGAGACATATACTGTATTAAATAGTGGAATTTGTCTACATTCTCTAATGATTTATCTTCGTGAATTCTGCTAAACTGACTCCAAAATGTGAGCCAATCTCCTACTTCTCCGCCAAATTGAATAAGCTCAATTTTCAGAATTTTTAAATTAGTCTTAACAACGGCATTTTGTTGTTTGAAAGCAGAATTCTGAGTTAAAAGCTTAACGTGGGTTTCATTTCATCGAATTTTTCTCTGTAATTTTCTACAATTTCAAACTCGCCTGCGTATTTCGTATCAGAAACATCATTTAATAATAACCCTAATATTTTGTTATCAAGATCCATTAAATGGCAAAATATTCTCTCTAAAGATGAAAATTTTACTTCAATATTTTCAATTACATCGTTATTTTTTAATAGAGTTTTTAAACATTGGTAAAGTTTTGTAAAATTAGCCCTAATTGGAGCTCTCTGTTTAATCAAAATATCCAAAAGTTTTGGATCTCTAACAGAATTCGAAACTTACTATTTTTCAAACTTGAAAATAATAAATAAAAATGAAAACTGACCTTTAAAAATTCATCACGTACGGTTTCACCACTTTGTCAGAGGTTGTGTGTTATTAATCTAAAATTTTAAAGGATTATTCTTTTATATAAAAACATTATTTATTTCACAAACACAAAATAGCCACCTCTCTTCATGGATGACTCTATTAGAACAATAACAAATAAAAGTCGGTTGCCATGCAACAAAAACAACTTATAAACTGAAGAAGAAGTGTGTGCCGATAAACCGTGGATGCAACAACTGTGTTTGTGTTTTGATTAAAAAAATTATGTTACTTATACATATATAAATTTGAGTCTTTCTGTGATTTTCAGAAAAAAACCTATTTCAAATTTCTTTGTCTATTTAGAATATATATATTATATATTAGTATTGTTAAAAGTCTGGAACATGTTCAGAATCAGTTGCATCGCAAACACTAAACTTAGAGGCAGATTGAAAATGTTTTTGGCTATAATCTATAGTTTATTATAATTAAATAAGTTTTTTAAAAAACAGAGAAAAACTGGGAGAATTAATCAATGAACCAATCTTTCAATACTCCAAAACTCAAGCACTAATTGTTCAATTTTAAGGAATCTAACGATGATTTAACACGCTGAGTGCAAGGGTAACTGACACTAAAGCGCTGGAAAATTTACAATGTTTTAAGTAATTTTTAAGAAAGTATAATCCTGTAATAAATAAAAAGTAGGTAAATTTTAAATAAATTTTCAGTAATTACTTAAAACAATATATAATTTTTTAGTTTTATATGATATTTTAGACGTCAGCCATCGGTGAATGATGCATTTTAAACGGAAAGTTCAATGTCAGCCCCCAGTGGCTGACGTGGCGCTTAACGTGTTAAAGATCTAATGAAGATTTATAAATATGGTAATTTGATTTTCGTCTTATGACTTATACATTTTAATTTAAAAACTGGATTGGTTTAGTATAAGAACCCAATATTCCAAAATTTGGGTCCAAAACCAAGGCTTGCATCATTATGAGCAAAGAAATTATTTAGAATTTCATTATGTGTATGCCTCATTAATAATAATAATAATAATAAAAAATCTGGTAACAAGAATGCATTTAATTTGGTGCCAAACGATGCTATATGCAATATACTAATTGGCTGTGAACCCGATTACAGATGATCTATAAATGATAATTTTATGCTATCAGATTTTTAGCTTACAACATATTCATTTTAATTTAAAACTGCATTAGTAAGCATAAATAGCTAATATTTGATTATTGGGTCCACAGCCTAACTTGCCATAAAAAATAAGCAAGGAAATAATCACCTGGGATGTCATGAAATGGTTACCTCATAAAAAATACAAAGCTGGCTTCAACAATATATTTAATTTTGCACCAAACCACTCTCTCTAAAATATGCCAATTAGTAGTAGGCATGATTATGAAAGATCTAAAGATGATAATTTTATACTTGTCCAATTTTAAGCTAACAACTTTTTCATTATAATTTTAAAACTGAAATAATAAATCTGAAAAGCTAATAGTCCATAATTGTACTCACAGCCTAAGTTAGTGTCAATGATAAGCAAGGAAATGATCTCCTAGGATACCTCCAATGAATAAAAATAGACTGCATTTTTCAGAATCTGTTATATTAAAAATTTGACAGTGTGCAAGATTTGCAATGTCACAAAAAAAAAAAAAAAAAAAAAATAATAATGTCACAAGGAACAGCTGCTATAAAGTTAAGAATTTTCTTTTATAGCAAACTAAAAATTATAGCTTAATATAAAATATTAGCATTGTAAATAGCAAAAGCATACAGCAAAATAACCAAAGAGGCTGCAATAAAACTATTGCATAACTTTTAACTCACATTTATATATGAAACATCTGGAGAATGTACAGCTGGAAAATGTGCTGGTTCTTTATTGCTGCTATAAAATATCAAATCAGGATCCCATTGAACGAAATATTCATCTCCATCAAGATCAGATCCTGTAAATAGAAATTAATGGTAGTCTTCGAATCTAAGAGGGAAGTCACGGGGGTCAAGAACACAACCCCCCCCTCCTTGGACGAAGAAAATTTATAAAACACATTTTAAAAATGAAATATATATTAAATTCTTTCAAATTTACCCCTTGCTCATAAATAACAATCTTTCTGACTCTTTAAAGCTCTACTTAAATACAAAGCCGGTAATTTCTGGCACATCCAGGAAGGCATTTTCAATCTCAGATGCAAGACTGAGACATTTACAAGTGCGCTTATTCAGAACAAATATGATTAATTAGCGTTTTCCATTTCTCAATAAAGGCAAAGAAACTTTTGGGAAATCTATGCAAAATGTGGGGTTTTAAACTGAATTTCAGGTCGCGATAGCCAATTGCTCCCTCATGACGGCATTTTTGATACTGTCAAGTCCTAAAAATTGGCTTAAAATACTCAGTTTCAGAATGAGTCTTTGTTTTTATAAGAAAATGGGAAATTCTTCAATTTCTTGGTATCCAATACCATTTTTAAATTTTTACGAATATTAATGCAATTTTTTTGTATTTACGAATGAAAACGACTTCCTAAAAGTATCAGAAAAGTAGCCATTTTGGATATGAGAACAGCAATATAAAAATTGCTTATTAAGTGATATGACCCCCGGCCTCCCAAAAAAGGTATAGTTTTCTTTTTATAAATTGTTATGTGTTTTATATTGAAACTAATACTTTAATACTATGACGGCTGCATTTTCAATATACCAGAACGGCCATGAAGGTCATTTTGACCGCTCTTTTGAAAAAACTAAAAAAATTTAATTTTAAAAATAATATTAAAAACTCCTTTCCAGGAAACAAGTTTAATGACAAACTACAAAAAAAAACTTGCATTTAAAAAATATTTTTCAAGAAAATAAAACATTTTACATTATTTTACTCTTCCTAGGCAATCTTAATGATATGGAATCCTGAAATTAGATAATGTAAGTGTCATATTTTTTTTTAAATTATAAACATATGTTTTCAAAAAATTTTCAAAGTCAGCAATAATTTTAATAGATTGGAAAAAAATATACTGAAAAATGTAACATACCTCAGTTTATTTCACAAGCAAAGCAGACGAATACTATCCTTTCTTCTAACATGCATGGCCTCACATATGTGTTTCTGACATCTTGAACACTGTTTAGAAGTTTTATTTCCTTTACAGTTCTTGATTATTTGACACTATTTTCGTGTTCTGTTTTGAATTCCAGGAAGCATTTTGATTTGATTGACATCATACAACCTGTTTCGATTAATATAGTTTTTACGGAGTTCATCAAATATTTTCAAAATATATTCCCGACGACTGATGTTTGAGTCAAATGTTTCTTTGTACATCACCCATGAATTTATTGCAGCTAGATCAAGCATGTTAAAAAAAACATGCACTGGCCATCGTCTGGAAGAAGATTTCGTAGAGTATTCTCAGGACATTTGATCCAAAACATCAACACCATACTTAGTAAATTGAAAAATTGGATAAACTCCGGAGTCTTCTTTTCGTTGTCTGATACATTAAAATTTTTATGCAATGAACTTAGCAAAAGGACATTTTTGTTTTTTTTGTACTGGTATGATGTTAAAAGTAATACCTTCATGTGAAATTATTTTGCTAGAACACAGCTCATCTTTTGTTTGTTTTTTTAAGTTATATAGCACCTCTTTTTTTTGCACTGTTTATTGTTCCCACCAAATTTAGACCATTTCTCTTAAAATTCTTTGCCAGATTCAGTGTTGCAAGATAATTATCAGTCATAGCATTTCTCTCACTGTTATAAAAGGGTTCCATCAAACGATACACTGCGTATTCTGCAACTGTTACACGGAGTGGCCGCATTGCTTCTTTTCCTAAGTATGGAAACCCATTCTGAACAAACTTCGCTGATAAATCAACAGCTAACCAAAATTTTATCTCAAATTTGTCAGGCTTTTGCGGCATGTATAGAATAAACTTTCACCTTGCTTTGGTTGGAAATAACTGCTCATCAACAGTGATGATTTCACCAGGTTTGTAACACGATAGACAGTTTTCAATAAAATTGTTCCAAACTTCATAAACAAGAGCGAATCTGTCATTTTGCAACCATTGTGATCTAGTCTACTTGACATCAAATCGCAAGTATTGCATAATTTATTTAAATCTTTTTCATGACATAGTTTCGTTAAAATATCTGCTCCTCCCTTTTTTAGACCACAAGGCATCAATCGAAAATCGTTTTGATGCAAAGCACCTCGAATATACAGTAATGAAATAAAGGCATCAAGTTCATCTAATGAAAGTTCCCAATTATTATCTCCAGATCTCCGTGCTACTTCAATTTCTGTGCAATATTGTATGTGTTTCAAAATCTTTTTAGTTAGAAAAAGGTGCCAAGCACTGCTTGCATTATCAAAGCTAATTTCTCTTTTAGCGTAAGATGAGGGGCCAGTGTTTTCACGCAAAACATTATGCACATTGGCTGTTTTCCGGAAGTATTTTGCAATATGTTCTTTCATATGGTTCCATCTGCGACTATTACTTCTGCAGAATTATTTTTATCACTATTAGTTTGTTCATTTTTTCTTCTTCCACGACTATTTTTCCGTCCACGACTACATCCTTGAATAACTTCTTCATCTATTTCATTATCAGAACTAGAGGATGAAATATTATGCGGATTTTCTGTTTGATGTATTTTGAAATCAAAACTCGAATCAGACTCAATATCACTTTCGATATCGTTTCCATCCTCATTTTCAGAAGCAGAATTTTCAGATGATAAATCTTTCATTGACTGCACAATTGCTTCCGCAGTCAGAAAGTTCTTCCCGACAGTTCTACGAGACATTATTATAATAATAATTATTATTATTTAATTGAAAATATATGTTCATATCATTTTTGAATGGAAGTAACTAATCAAGTATTGCTTCACTAATAAAGCGATCACTTATTCAAACATTTTTCTGGGTATCTCTGCCGTCGGAGCATTCATGGAAGCAACGGATACAGGTACAGGTGCCTTTCGAGGAAACCGGAATAAACCAGCTGTTTAGCACCCTTCTACCCCCACATCTATATGTTCTTTGTATAAAAACCTCTTTTACAAGGTGAAAATAATGATTTTATCTGACAAGTGTTGAATTCAGGGGATGAAAATAATGACAATCAAGGGGGAACTTTTCTCCCTTGAGATGTGAGATGTTTCCATGGAAAATTTGAGATTGTGTGCTTTCAATGGTCAAAAAGTGCCATTTACCCTCCTGGAACTCTATAATGTCCCCCTCGGAGTCACAAAAATCCCTCCCAGAAAAAAAAAAAATGTTTGAATTCAACACTGTATCAGGTGCCGGTCATTTTGACCGTTTTTGGCCATTCTAGGTATATAAGATTTTTTTTTTCAAAACTAACAACAATATTTGAATGTAATTTTTTTTGTATATTTCCAATGAATATTTAGGAAAAGTCAAAAATTACTGCAGCAATAGGTGAAAGCAAAACAGAGATGTGTGAAATTAAAATGCATTTATGGTCAAAATGACCGCCTTGGCCGTTCTAGTGTTAAATTTCTGCTCCCTCCAATTTGCAGCGTATTACAAAATAATGTACAGTATTTAATTAAGTACTAAAATGTGTATCGAAAAGCTATTAAAAATACAGCGCTAATTTACAATAATTAAACATTTAAAAAAAAAATAGCTTTTAAATGAATAACTTTGACATAAATTCTCGTCTTGTTTTGCAAAAAAAAAAAAAAAAAAAAAAAAACTATTTATCTGTTTAGTAGCCACTGGCCAGTAGGTTGATTTTTTTAGTAGCCAGCTACTGGCTAGTGAGAATAATTTCTTTAGTAGCCAGTAAGTACATTTATGTCACTGAATATTTAATTTAAAAAATATATAATGAGTTTACAGTAAACAAGTAATATATGTACTGAATAAAAATATTTAAATTTATATTGTTTTGAATAAACTTGAGATACTAATTTCCAATCTATTTTAAATTTTAAAATAAGTTAATTTTAAAATAAGTTAACAGCACGGTTATACACAACATGCTTATGTAGCTAACTACAAGTCCCACTAAGCTTAGGTAGTTGTGTAGCTAACTACTTTTGTATCATTAGTAATGAAACCTATGTGATCTTTATCTTTTTTTATTAATTTCCTTTTGACAGGAATATTCATACTTACATGCATTTAAGTATTTAAAAAAATTATGTTAAAGCTAACAAACAGTGCGGAAAAAAACCCATGATTAATTAAAGATAAACATCACAGATTGACAAAACTCACTTTAAAATATTTTTATATTAAAATAACAAATGATATTTCATGTTTGATATGAAAAAGAAACTCTGTTGGACCTTACGAAGGATGTACTAAGAAATATCTAGAAAACTCACAATATCTAGAAGAACTTCGGAAAGATAAATTGTTAGATTTGAAACTGATACTTCATTTTTTTAAAAGTGTACTTATGAAGATCATGAAAGGTCAATCAATAATTAATCAATTTCAATGTATCTGTTTGAAAAAAGAAAAAACTATTACATTGAATTATGTGCAAGTCAAAATCATTCACTGCGAAGTAGAAGAAATGGTGTTCTGAATAGTTAAAGTCATTTGAAAATAATATAAACTTAATTATATAAGGATGACTGATATAGCCAGAAATTTCAATACTAAAAACGAATCTATTATTTCAATATTTGTTATTACATTGTAATTCGTGAAAATACAGGCGTATGAAATTCCACTCAGTTGGCAATTTTTATTCGCAGACATGGTGTACTTAAAAATTAGTGAAAAGTTTCTGTAAATTATTCCTATTCTCAATACAACAATCATAGCTGATATTTTTGACTCAACTAAGAAAAATTTGGCTGAAAAGTGTTTGTCGGGGGAAAAAAAAAAAAAAAAAAAAAAAAAAAGTAAGCTTATATTGCAAATAATAGTGCTCCAGCAACGATTGGTTTTATGAAATGAAGAGGAGCCATTTCAATAGAAAAAGGGTAATGGGGTAATGCAACACACTTTTTTTTAAATAGATATTTTGATTGCAATTTAAAATTTTAAAATGCTTAAAACCTTTTTATTCTAACCTGAATGTATTTTTACCAGACCTGCCAACCTTTGAAAATGAGAAATCGTAGCACACAAAATTTAAATTAATCTGGAGGTTGGTTGATTGGTTTTTCATGTTACACAGCCATTTTTGACATTCGTAAAAGGAATAAGGTTTCAGTCCTTCAACTCAATATAGTAAATTTTTTATAAAATTTTTAGAGTTTCTTTTCGTTTCACAACTTTTTTTTTTTTTTTTTTTTTTTTAACATTTGTAAAAGGAGCCTGGTTTTAATTTTTTAGCCCAAAGCAGTAAATTTATACGAAATTCGGGATTTTTTTCCTGCGATCCTTTCAGGATGTTCACAATTTTTCTGCATTCGTAATTCACATTTTTCTATCACGATTCTTTGTAGAAATCGGCACTTTTTACCATGAACTTTTGACGAAATTCGCCTTTTTTACCACGATCCTTTAACGAATTTTGCGTTTTTTTCCGTGATCGTTTTGACGAAATTATTGTTTTCTTTCTGCGATCTTTCTGTGAAAATTTGCGTTTTCTTACTGATCTTTCGACGAAATTTGCATTTTCATACTGGTCTTTCGATGAAATTTGCATTTTCTTACTGATCTTTCGATGAAATTTGCATTTTCTTACTGGTCTTTCGCTGAAATTTGCATTTTCTTACTGATCTTTCGATGAAATATGCATTTTCTTACCGATCTTTTGACGAAATTCGCGCTTTCTTTCTGCGATATTTTGACAAAATTCACACCATTGAAAACACAAAACCTCAAATCTTTTGGGGTGGGGTGAGTGGACCCTCCGGTACACCCCCTGAAATCAACACTGCGTTTTTACCACGATCCTTTGACGAAATTTTCTTCTGCGACAAATTTACGAAATTGATTTTATTATACTGTCATTTGTCGAAATTCGCGGTAGTTTATCGCAAATCGTGCGATTTTGCACACTATTTCAAACCTTGCCCCTCAAAGAGCCCTTCCCCCTTCTTTTCAGAAATTCTTAAAATGGCACCTTGTTCCTAAGGAAGCGAATTCCTGTATAAATATTTACAGAAACACGATTCACTTGTGGTTAATATACATAAAGAGAATGTTTTTATGTTAAGAAGTTTGTTTTGCAGCCCAGATTTGTTTTTTTCCATGAGCATTTTTTAATGTCCGAATTTTCGGACTAATGGCCAATTTTTTTAAACTTTCGGAAATGAATACTTTGAAATTTTGGAAATTTCACAACAGAATCACTCCTGAAAAATATGCTGTGCGGGATAAAAATCGCAACTAGAAACAAAAAATGCGTTTGTGTTTTTTTTTTTTAAAAAATCGTAGTTTTTAAGATTGATTTTCGTAGCATCGTAGTTTATAGGTCCAAATCGTAGCAGTTGGCAGGTCTGTTTTACCTATGTTCGGTAGCACATTTTTGTACGATATCCTTGCTATTTTTAATTTTCCAGGATAATACTACAGAATAATGTCTTTTACTAAATAAATATTTCTTGTAAAATTTTCCAGGGAGTATTTTTATTTTTTACGATAGGCAGTTTTGTTATAAAAAGAAATAAAACATGAAAAAATCCAAAGTTGTATTTTGTACATAAGAATTTCAATCTGTGTGATGTTAATATAATTGCTTTTTTTGTTTTTTGTAATGTGGCACGCACGCGGCTTTGTATACAATAGTTATTTGGCCCTCTGACGTAAACGATTTTGACATGCCTGTTCAACAGTGTCTTTCTGTTGTTTAGTGTATTGGTGAGTAGATGGTAAAATGAACAGATTCCAAAATTATCAACAAAAGTAAAGATCAGTTTCTTACATTAGGACTATTTTAAATTTATTTTAGAAAATACAAATTTGAAAGCTAGAATGCTTAAAAGAAATTAACTTTTTATATGTCTAGCAGGGTTGGAAAGTTGTAAAAAAGTCAAAGACCAAATTTTAATAAAATAACATCAAAGGAGTTTTTTTTTTTTTGGCAGAGTTGAATAGACTTTAATCAAATTCTACATAAAACTGCATAAATACATTAAAAATGCTGGGTATAAACTGGACAGAACTGCAAAGAGACTACAGCATGATAATGTTTTTAATAAAACTTGCCTAAATGCAGGCTTTTAAGATGAACAGTTAATAAATCCTTAATTATGTGAACTAATTAAAATTTTGTAGGTTTAAACTAATATTTTCCAAAGGTAAATTTTTTTTTTTCACTTTTTAGGGTTCCATACTTAAAAGTAAAAACGGAACCATTATAAGATCACTCCTGTCTGTCCGTCCATCTGTCTGTCACAACCGTTTTACTCGGAAACTATGGAACGTGGAAAGTTAAAATTGGCTGAAGTAATAAAGGCTACTGAACCACATATTTATAGATTATTAACCATTTACAAATACATTAAAGGGGCTGGTCACTGAGCTTTCGATTTCCCCTCACTAATATAAATTTATTGGCATTGGATGCATTCGCAATTTTAAAATATCTCCTCCGGAAATTAATGTTTTTAACTTCTATTTTTTGTGTACACTTCCTAAAAGATGTCTCTTTTCTTCTTAGTTCTCAAAATATTTCTAAAGTATAGACTTAATTTTATAGGAAGTGTTCAAATCTTACTCACAGTTCGCTCGCTTTTGACACATAAAATATTAAATTCAGCATAGATTTTAGAAACATTTACAAAACTAAGAAAAAAAGAGACATCCTTTAAGAAGAGTACACAGAAAAAAATTTTTAAAATATTAATTTCCCAAGAAGATATTTTAACTATACAAATGCATCAAAAGTCCATAGACTTAACATTACGGAGGAGAATTTCGAAGCTGAGTGACCAGCCCCCTTAAGGAAAAATGTACAGGGGCTAATTAAATTACTTGAAAAAAAAATAAACTTTTCTTTGTATATCGTGTGAAAGCTTTTATAACTCCAAACTCAAAAATACATTTCCTTTAATTTTAGGTATCATATTTTCAGAGATATCATTGAAAATGTAATGCAAAAATATGTTCCCACTCCTCTATTTCCGAATCTACTGAAACTAATTATTATAAAAAAATTATAAATACTAAAAATTATAAAAAAAAAATTAGATGCGGTAGAAGTTAATTTAAACCTTGCATGAAAACTATAGCGACCCTAGGTCACATAGTTTTTGGGAAAATTGCATTTTTCGTTATGCACAAATTTCAATTAGTGGGCATTCAGCAAAGGAGTTGAGGAGCGCTGGAGGTACCTATTGTCGCAGAAGTGTAAACCCAGATAGCATGAACATTAGCAGCAAGTTTGATTTTTTCTGACATTATCTTGCCATGAAAAATTTGAATTGAGAAATTCGCAGCAAATTTCCTGCAAGGTATACCATCCCCTACTTGCATGATTAGTTTTCTGAAAAACTGATGGCAAGACTGACTTTAATTCACGAAAGTGACAAAAGAAAAAAAGTCCCTCTGTTGAGAGAATAGACAATCAGCACATACGCAGAAATTTTATTTGGCTGGCACCGCTTTTTCTAAACACTATACTTATCAAATACCAAAAAAGGCTAGAATCGAAAAGTACCAATATTACCTTAACTTGTTTATGTTGATGAAAACGATGCATGCCACTTTTGACAGTGTGTTCGCATCAATAGACTTGATCAGGTCTATGGGCCCCTCCGAAGGGGTTAAACTTATATTGTAACAGTTGTCAACAGATAGTGGGGCGTGGAAAGATTACTACTTTGCAGTAAGTTTGCAGTATTTTTTATTACTTGTTTGTCGTTAATTTGCAATAAATTTTATATAGCATGAGTTTAACTTGCACAACAAGTTAGCTGCCAGTTCAAAGTGTAGTGACTTTGGCGTTTGTGTTATCTTGTCGCAGTCTAGTTATGAACTTTCAGTCTTGTCATGCTGAGCTTGCTGCAACTTTGCAGGTTTTCAAAGCAAGACTGCTGCAAATTTTCTGAAAATTAAAAATGCTATCTGGGAAAGGATTGTTGATAATGATTTTCGAAAAGAAAAAAAATGTTGGTAATTAGCCGAGTTATTAACGCGGTTTGGACGGTTTGGACATACATAAAGACACAGGCAGCTTACTCTATGCATGTAAATCGGTGTAATCTATCGGCTTTTAAAGCCCAGATAACAACTTTTAATGATGTAATTAATCAATGCAATGTCCCAGTAGTAGTAGTATACAGACAATAAATGTCATACAGTTAAAAACAGACCAATTTAACTAGAATTAATCGCATAATTACTATGTGATTCGCAACTAGTTTGCATTTAGTGGCTCTCTCAATACGCCACCATGTCTTTAAAGGTTAATTAAAAAACTAAAAACTTTACACGAACCAAGGAGGCTTTTTATCTTTATAACCTCCTTTCAAAGTGCGCTTAGTATAATGCCAAGTTTAAACTTTGAACAAGGGTTTTGTTTTAATTACACTGTAAAAAGAAAATATTATTAATAAGCTGAATTTGGGTTTATGAAATGCCAAATGAAGTTTAAATATGCACTACTTTTATTGTCACTACTGAATTAAGTTCATCATAAACAGATTAGGATGATTATAAAAGAGTTATAAAGCCTAAATAGTATCAAATATTGCTACTCTGTATAACTCTGTGAACTTTCATGATATATCCATTTACACTCTTCTAGTATTTACAGCTATACACAACCCTACGTTGTACAGTTTTTTACAAAGTAACTCTCACTTGACAATTTATTTATGGCCAGAAGCAGAAAGTAATCCATCACAATTAGTATCTACTTTCCTTAAGCAAGTTCAAAGACATTTTTCGACCAATATAAAACAGTATTGCTACAAAACCAGTATTTCTTGCTTGAAAATATTTCTCAAAGGCTATATTATTTTCAAATATGTTACTAAACCAAGTATGCAAAAAAGCATACTAGAAATCCACTTAGAAATTTAATCATAAACAAAGAAAAAGTTATAATTTCATATCTGATTAAAATTCAATATATACTAAAACTAAGTACACTATCATTAACCAAAAGCAATGTTGTATCGTGCTATGTTTACAGCAATTTTTTCCTTTTTGTTGTGAGTGTACTTAAATACTGGTGTTTTTGACAGCTTAAACTGGTTAAAAATTAACATTTAAAATTATAAAAATTAAACAGTTTAAAATTATGTCACCTCAAAAAGTAGTTTTTGACCCAGCCCTGATGTCTAGTTATATTATTTCTATAGGAATATCTTGAAATATTAATTACACTTTCTGTGTTGCTAAATCTTTTAAATTTTCCAATTACATTAAGATAGGTTTTCAACAATTTTAATTCTTCATAGAATAGTTTCACTCTTTGAATGCTTCAAAAGAAATTATGTGCTATGGATTAAAGGCTTGAATAATTTATGAGATGTGACTATTAAATAACTGGACTAACATCATAAAACATTTTATTCAGTATCAGTTACATCAGAAACTTTATCGCATACAACATAAATCGACGATCCTTGCCATTGCCGATACCTGTACGACTCTATCCGAAGTTTTGATTGTATAAAGTAGTGCTGGAAGTCCTCTTCTATTACATTATTGAGAGCCCTTGCCACTTTTGTTTTGACTGATTCCACATTCTTAAATCTTATTCACTTCCGATTTGACCTTTACAAATAAATAGAAATCATAAGGGGCTACGTCAGATGAATATGCTGGAGGACCGAACACAAGAGATGCTGTGCTTTGCAGAGAATGGCTTCACAAACAAAAGGAATATGCTGGCGCATTTGTCCTGGTGAAGTATTTTCTTCACAAATCCAGTCTTTATTTTCTTCCCTGTTCATGAAGGTCAGTTAGAACCTCAATATGAAACAAATTGCAGATTTGAAATCAGCATGAAAATCTAGTCTAGAAAAACATGTGTGGCAACTATTTTAAAGTTGATAGTAATGTAAACATTAGACCATTGAAAAATATGCAAATTAGGTTTAATAACTGATAAATAAATGTTAAGAATATTCAAATCGTGACATTTATCTGAAGCAAATAGTCAAGCAGTCATTATCTAGAAGACGTAATTAGATGTGACATATATTATCTAAAATTTGCATAAGATAGCACAAAAAAGCTTAAATTTGCATAAATTTAAATATGCAAATTTCTCAAAACCTGGACCACCTAGAGATAAACAGAAAGCATATTCGGAATCAGCGCTAAAAACTGATCTAGAATCAACTAATTTTAGTTCTAGTACAAAACCACTGTTGTATAGTGTTATTGTTTTCTGGCAAGCCACTGGTGCAGCATGGTTATGACCATGATGAAGGAAAAGGAGATGGGGGAGACACCCAGTAAAAGCATCCAGGGAAGTTTGACCATGCTGTGCTCGCTGCTTTCCAGTGGTAGCACCAGCCTGATTATTTAATAAACACATTGTATACTATTAAAATGTCGTGAAATTAGCTATCCATCATGAGACATTAAATTTTAATTAAAAATATCAGGATGTCTGGTAACCGCGGATTACAGTATATGCGCTCATCCTAGAGCTGATTGAAACACATTATTATTAATTAAAAACGATAAAAGCTTTATAAAATACAAACCAGCCATCTCATTGGGGTGAGGTCTGTGTCCTCTCTGGGGAAATACTATACAATCCA
The DNA here is from genome assembly GCA_963932465.1 of Maratus speciosus. Classification (NCBI taxonomy): domain Eukaryota; kingdom Metazoa; phylum Arthropoda; class Arachnida; order Araneae; family Salticidae; genus Maratus; species Maratus speciosus. The sequence continues at coordinate 475,786 of CAWVRF010000699.1, forward strand.
CGATGTAACGTAAGGAAGGCACATTAACAGCTCTGAATTTCCGGACATCACCAGGATGCATACATGGATTTTTAGTCACCAAAACTTCACCTAAGATTTAGTTACAATAAAATTATTAACTAACAGCAGAATAAAGCGCAAATTTTAAGGGAAAGGAATTTTTTTATAAAATTTAGAAAGAAAATTTTTTATACGTATAAAAAGTATATATAAAAGTATAATACTTTTCTAAAAAGGAAATTATGAAGTTCAAATTCTTTTTCACTGAACAAGTTGAAAAGAATCATTACAATTAATAAAAATAAAATATCAACATAAATAACAATTTTTTTTAATTAAAGCTTAATTAGCAATTATAAAAATTCAAGATGCTAAAATTATCTGTTTTTCACAAGATTTGTTGTTGTTGATCTATAACCAGAGGGTTATATATAAAGCTGAATCTCACAAACTAAAAGTAAGAAATACGATACAAGCATTAAATATATAGAGCTACGAACCCTGTAACTAAGAGATTTTTAATTTCAGAAATACAGATGAATCAGGTTAAGATGCGTTTTAAGGAACTGAACAAAAGTCGCATATTAAGCAGCAAGGATAATGTAATAAGTGTGATTTCCATAATGTTGTAGGTACTGAGCTTATTTATGCATCTAATAGTCTAAATGAACTTAAGAGCTTTAGTTTATATGTTTGCAGTCGAAAGTTGTGTCTTTATGCATACTTAGATTAAAATATAGCTGTACTGAAGTTTAACTCATTGATTGTTTTTATAGAACCAACAGGAATAATAAGTGGAAATAAACATGGATTCAAATACAACCTTTTTGTCAATTAAGACATTACAACCCCCCCCCCCCCCCCCCAAAAAAAAAAAAAAAAAAAAAAAAAAGTTTTCCTGCTAGCCTTTTTTTTTTTTTGCACAAATCAAAAATATTAAATCTTTGCAGCACAACCCAGTTATTAAAATCATATTTGTACTTTTAATAATAAGCACCCTTATAATCAGTCCTTAGCATTTTACATAACAAGAAAAAACTATCCATGTCAATCTTTGTGTAAAAAAATGTTATTGGCATGGAAAAAATTAAAACATAGAAAATATAAAAGAAATAAACAAAAGAAGCCACACTGATTCAGTCCTCACAAGTTCCACTACTTTATTTTTTTTGTTCCAGCATATCTGTTAATTTGTTCCTCATTCACTAATTTAGTGGGGCTTTTTATTCAAGTATCTATCAATATTTCCAATTAGTAATATTCAGTGTCAGTTTAGTGAATTTTTTATTATTAAATATCTATCACCATTTCTGAATAGTAAATATTGTCACCTTCCTGTAATTAAATAAAGATGGGAAATAGTGGCAGGTATTTGAATTTAAAAAATCCGTTAAATTAGCAAAACTGGAGAAGAACGAATAAATTCATATCTATGTCTATGAATTTGCACCTTAAAGTGAGATTTTTTAACCCCAAGAGAAATTGCATCACATAATAACTGTTAGCATTTAAATGGGATATTTTTACAATAGTCTTATGGGCGATGGTTCAAGGGACTGGAAAAAATCCATGTATCGAGCGGGATCATGTCTTAACCGGGTTTGACTGTAGCTATAAAGGCAGGAAATAGCCTGTAATCCCCAGCCCTCTCATTCCTAAAGATGACAGTAAAAAGCATGATTTTTTTTAATTATTCGAGTTAATTATATACCAAATAATATCCAATGTAATCCATGCTGAGATTTTCATTACGTTTATGCTACAAAAGTCAAAATTAGGGCTAGGCGATAGCTTAAATTTAATATCGCTATATATGAACAAGTTGATATTGATGATATATTGCAATACTAATTTAAAGCGGGGGTGCAAGGGACATTTACTATTTTTGAAAGACAAATAATATAGCAGCAGACAAAACAGAGTAGATGGCAATTAATCATCGTTTTTCTACTTTATATTATTTTTCTTTTTAAACTAAATATAGCAAAAATGAGCAAATTGACAAATACTTATTTGCATTTACGCCATTAGTTTCATAAAGTTGTTTTAAAAGATGGTATTTTCCCTATTCTTCTAATTTTATTGTGTTAATCTATTTTAAAGCTTTTCATTTTCACCACCATTTAATTTTCAGGTATATGATTACATACATTAAGAAAAAAAAATATTATGTAAAATCAAACTCAAAATTGTCTACATACAAATCTATAAAATATTCTTTTCACAGAATTTTAATTGTATGTTAATGTTGATTAATAATATCAATTTTTTGTTGTTGTTTGGTTCAAATTGTATTTAGTGGGACTGGGCCTGATTTCATCTATTTTGTGTACAGGTTAGCAATGTCTGGCATGGGACAAAAATCTTTTTTCTTTTTTTAAAAATCAGACTGAACCAAGAGATTGCTTACTTATGGGATGGATCCGTGCAGATTGGAGACTTGCATCTGCATCGGGTTGGATAACCCTGATTTTACCCAAACCCAGTTGGGTTGGCGCTGATTCTTTTCACTATGGCTTGGGTTATTGCATCTATTTTTCTCCATAAAAGATAAAATTAATATGAAAGATATAATTGTAGACTACTAATCCACAATTGCAGTAAAATATTATTTTTCTTTCATTTAGGCTTTGAGTCGAATGTAAGAAAATCTATTTATCAGGTTCGGATTGACTTTAAATAAAATTTTTGAGTTAGGTTTGCATGTGCAGGACTGTAACGCTAACCTTAATTCTGAATATACATTTAACATATTAAGATGAGGTTTGAAATGTTGTTGACTTCAAGAAATTTTAAAAATATCGCATATTTTGAGAAAATTATACTTTAAAATTAATTTCTGCAAAATTACAATTTAAATTTTTCTCCAATTCTTTGAGTTAAGTATTATTTAACAGCAGGGCTCGAAAATTCTAAAAATTTTAAGGTTCCCAGCTGGAAACCTATGTGAAAAGTGCATGTTCCCAGAAAAATTTGTGTGTTCACAGTTTTTTAATAAATTTAGAACTTAATGAATGAAGATATTATGTCACATAGACACAGTTTTGAATAATAAACAAAAATTTTAGTTTTATGGTTTATCAATTAATGTTTTGACTGTTCTCTATCCAAAAGCACCTCCTCTTTCCCTTCATATTCTTATAGATGCATAACTTAAAAGGGAAATGTTGCATTACATTTGCCCACTAAGATTAAGCATTACATATTGCATTTACTAATTTATTCAGACGTATACAGAACAAATAATCAATATATATATATATAAAATATTTTTATTTTTAAATTGTCAGATTTACTACATATGCTAAAGATTCCTAATTTTTTTTTTTCTATTTCAATTACATTGCACAGAATTTGATGCATCAATAAGTCAATAATTTTCAATATTAAAAATTACATTTTATAATATATAAAAATTATATATGAATAATAATAATAATATATATATAAGTATATTTTTATAATACATAAAAATAATCCTGAGTGAATATTCACTCCTTTTCATTTAGAGTGATGACGGCAGGTAATTTCGATAATCCATTGAAATTCAACATAAAAAATTTCAATTATTACCGGGTAATGGAAAAATACCGAATCTAGCCCATTCTGGACACTCATTTTAAGGGTAGAATTTTTTTTTTTACATAAATTTCTAATGGAGGTACCATGGGTTTGAAATCACAGAGCAAACAAAACAATATTATTGTTATTGGGATATATCAGCAGAGTCAGAGCTTGGATATTGTTATTGTGATATTTAAAAAGTATCAATATATGACCAATATATTAATAAATAATCCAGTCCTAGTCAAAATATGATAATTTGGTTGGTTGGCTGATTGAACACTGTTGTGAAATACCCAACAACCCTTCTGATTTACGTAAGCAGTTATACCTGTGGTAGAAATATCGCGACCATCCTACATTTTCTTCCTCTACTGGGGAATGACATGATTATGCGCTGGGAGAAACCTTTGATTAGTACTAGGTCATGGACTACACCTCAGCACTCAGAACAGAACGAGATTTTAAACAGAGATGACAAGAGATTTCCTATGTCCGAATTTTTCTTAACTGGACAAGATAGAACAATTCTTCAGACTTAAAATTGAATATAGTATTTAGAAACTTTCATTTTAAAACTTTCAAATCTTTGAATTTAAATCTGTAAATAGTACTTTTTTGTTATTTTTACTGTGACGTGTGCATTAATCTCCATTGTTTTGCTACATTAATCAAGATTCAAGAATATAACAGCTTATTGGTTTAAGTTTTTTTAATACTCTTCATTGTGTATGTCTACATTTTATTTCAATGTATTACCTCCTACATTTTTATGTAATTCATTCTGAATCCAGAATTAGGAATGAGAAAAAAAATTTCCAATATTTTATTTTGATGGTTTAAATTTTTAGAAACAGAACATTAACAATTGAAGTAAGATTAAAAATTTAATAGAACAAATATAACTGCTTACAAATCACAATATTGTTACTTGAGAAATGGAGCAAGTATATTATCACCAACAAGGAATGGTCGTTAGAATAATGTAGCAGTGAATTGTATAGAACTTTGAAGTCATAAAAATTATTTAGGATTTTATAATTGTTAAAGTAATTCGTCGATTTTGATTCAGCGACTTTTAATTGCAACAGGGGTGTCATTTCAGTGTTGCTCAGAAGAGGTAAAACTCCTTTGCTGTATAAACAAAGTAAATCCAGATTTGTTAATTTTATAAACATAATAAATCCAGATTTGTTAATTTTATAAACATAGTAAATCCAGATTTGTTAATTTTTCATATATATTTTCAAAGGAATGTTTTAATGTTATAATTCATTTACATGCAGTTATTGATAAAAACAAACCTTTAGCTAATAATAAGAAATTACAGAAACAGATAATTATAAATAAAAAATTTGAATTTCAGAAGGAGGCAATTTCCCTGCCTTGCCTACCTAAATGACCTCCTTGTACTGGATAAGTAAAACAAACTAATTTCTGTTTTTAAGCAGATTTCGTAAGAAACCTATTACATTCTCTCCTATGTTGGAATTTCTGAAAAAAATTTGCAGATCTATGCTGATCATGACCCCTAGAACCCCAAATCAACCCCAGTTCAAAACTTTATATATATACTAGGGGGCTTTGCCCCCTGCAAGCTATGCTCGCCAACCCCCATTCAGACTCTGTGTAATATATGTATCCTTGTGGCAACACCTATTTAGTATTCAAGTTTTGTTATGTAATGGCAACACTATATTTTACAGAGCTGAATGGCAACATGAATGTAGTATTATGATGGCATGTGCTTGGAACTGTCTGTACGCTCTCTTCTCTCTGGTAATCACGATTCATGCCGTGATATTAGCCCAGATAATATGCTACTAAATATAAACTTATGTTATTAATAAACTTAGTTCCATCTCAAGAAGTCTCTTCGTCGATAAATCCAAGCATGTTACATGGTGTCAGTTCGTATTTGACTTGGATGGAAACAGATTTCTAAGACGCTGAGCGATCATGGTGTTTCGCGAAGGAGGTTGAAACTGCTTTAAGTGGAACTTTTGTGTTCAATAATCACATGGCAAATAACAGCGAACTCTCGTGTTCTAAATAATTATGGATAGTTTCAAGCACCCCCAGTGAATTGACGTTCAGTGCGCCAAATTTATAGGACAACTGGCTGAAGTGGAAACAAAAGTTTGATAACTTCATGTTGGCCTCTAAAAAGAATGGAAAGGACGATAAAATTAAAATAGCCATTCTACAGAATGTTATTGGTGATGAAGGCGCCAGCATATTCAACACTTTTCGCTTTGAAGAAGGAGAAAGCAAAGAAAAATTTGACGACGTCATTAAGAAATTTGAAAACCACCAGGGGTGATTGTGACTCAGAGTGAAAAACCCTAAAAATTATTGACACAAAATATACCAATATCAATTTATATAACAAGTGATGCTGCAACAGCATGGCAATCAAATGACATATTTCAGCTATTGTTTGAAATATACAATTGCAGAAAAACATAATTTGGTAAACTTACATTAATTTCACTGAAAGCTAAATGACTTCATCAAATGGATAGTGCAATTTACCTTGCTAAATATGCAAAATTCGAATTCTATAATCAGTAAATAAATTTATTCCAAGTACTCGTGAAACAAGCACAAATTATGTGTAAAGAGTGGGATCTCTTAGTAGATTTAATGCAAATCTTATATATGGCACCTAGTTATTTGAAAACAAAAAAATGTCAAAACCAATCAAATTTTACTTTTAAGTGGCTAAGTATTAGAGAAAAATGAAAAATAAATATATAAATAAAAATAGAAATTTTGTTTGTTTTTTAAGCTTTGCTCTTACACAAGGTAAATTTCTTTTTCCAGCTTTCTTCCTGGGTATTACATATTACAGACATGCAATTCTGGACATTTTTGTACAGAGATTGAGATGGATGACACAATATCAGGGGTGATTCAGAGTTTTAAAAAAAATCTGAAATTCACAGCAACTTTTCTGAAAGGTTACAGCAGGAGGGGTAGAGAGCGAGAATCACTCTTGGTTCTAATTATGTGTTTTTTGCATTTGTGACAAGCCCATTGGTAAAATTACCACTCGCTTGCAACGTATGTTGCTTAAATTGCTTAAGTATGATTTAACTATAAAATATGTCCCAGGTAGTAAAATGCACCTTGCTGACACTTTGTCAAGAGAAAGTTTAAAAGATGTAGGTGAAGAAGACCCCAAAATGCTAAATGTGGTACACTCTGTTGCAAAACTCTTGCCGATGAGTGAAAACAAATTCAAACAGTTCCAAAAGTTAACTGCTGAAGATGAGGAACTTAAATTAGTTTACAAATTTTTTAAGGAGGGTTGGCCTAAAAGTAAAAAATTAATTCCTAAAAATCTTCTTTGCTATTATAAAGTTAAAAACAGTATATATGTTGCTAATGGACTAGTATTTTTAGAGGATAAAATTGTGGTGCCAAATGCACTCAGGCAGGACATGTTATTTCTTATTCATGAATCACACGTAGGCATAACAAAATGTAAAAGCAGAGCTCGAGAAATAATGTACTGGCCAGGCATCACCAGAGATATTGAAGAATTAATCAGTAAATGTAGTGTATGTGAAAAATTTCAAAAATGCAGACTAAAGAACAGCTAGAACCTCATGATATTCCAAATAGGCCTTTCGGAAAAATAGGTATTGATCTCGTGTATTTACATAACACAGATTACCTTGTAGTAGTTGATTATTTTTCCAAGTGGATAGAGGTAGTAAAAGTTGATAATAAGACCAGCGAGGAAATTATATTTAAACTAGAGGTTATTTTCTCAAGATTTGGTATCCCTGACACAACAATCCGTTCAATAGTTACAAATCTAAAAACTTTGGGAGGGAATGGGACATAGAAATTTCCTTCACTAGTCCAAATTTTCCACAAAGTAATGGGATGGTAGAAAAGGCAGTTGGTATTACTAAAGCCATTTTCAAAAAAGCCTTTGAGGACAACCGAAGACCTGCAATAGGGTTGCTTGAATGTAGAAACACACCTATTGAGGGCTTAGGTTTATCTCCAGCCCAAATGATGTTCGGTAGGCGACTACGAACTAAATTACCTATAAGCAATAAAATGTTTAATCCAGAGATATTTGACAATGTAAACACTAAGTTGTTAAGACGTCAACAAATTCAAAAGTACTATTATGATAGGTCATCAAAAACATTAAATGAGTTAGGGCCAGGGGACAAAGTCACTGTTAAAAATTTTAAAACTAAAGTGTGGGAGCCAGCAACGGTTATTTCTAAAACTAGAAATCCAAGATCATATAAAATTAGAACTGCAAGTGGCAGAATATTCATAAGGAATAGAAGATTCTTAAGAACATCCAAAACATCACATTCTGGCTATAATGATGATATGCTTGACACTTTACCAGATGTCAAGACTGAACAAATGAATGTTTCAAATTCAACCACATCGCATCACATTCCACCACAAAATATTGCAAATAATACCCCATTTATGACTTCATGTGGTCAAACGATAAGACCTCCGAAACATTTAAATAATTATGTTTGCAATTAAGTATCTGCAGTAATAATTGTATTTGTATAGTGTAATAATTGTATTAAGTTGTTTATAATTGTAATGTATTGTATAATCCATGTCTCTTTCAAATTAAAAAGAAGGGTGTAATAATATGTATACTTGTGGCAACACCTATTTACTATTCAAGTTTTGTTATGTAATGGCAACACTATATTTTAGAAAGCTGAATGCAACATGAATGTAATATTATGATGGCATGTGCTTGGAGCTGTCAGTACGCTCTCTTCTCTCTTGTAATCACAATGCATGCCGTGATATTAGCCCAGATAATATGCTACTAAATATAAACTTATGTTATTAATAAACTTAGTTCTATCTCAAGAAGTCTCTTCATCGATAAATCCAAGCATGTTACACTCTGCAGAATCTAAAAGCAAGCTAATCTGATCGCTTTAAAAAAGATTAGAGAAGATTGAATTATACTGAAAAAACCTGTAGCGATCTCCCTGTAAACGGGTTTCCATTCAATTCCCTTTGATTGCAAAAATTTAAAGCAGAATGAGTTGCTGTTAAGACATCCAATTGTTGTTTTCGTGTTTGATTCACAATCTGTTGCTTGTTATAATCTAAAATCTGTCGCCAAACTATAAGATTAAACGCCAACAGGGTTCGTTGATATATATCAATGGATATATATCATGATATATATCTTGATATATATCCGATATTTATTTTTAAAATATCAAGATTTTTGATATTTTCGAATTCTTTACATTTATTTTCAAAATATCAAGATGTTTGATAGTTTGTATATTGATATTTATTTTCAAAATATCACAGTGCAAAGTAATTTTGATATTTTTCACATTCAAACCAAGTGTAAATGAGATTTTGACCTGTTATTGACTGTGTCATTCTGTAGATAATGAACTTTTGCCTCTGGCAATGACTTTTTTAGGAAAAGAAGAAAACGAATCTTTTCCAAGCTTTATGTTTCAAACTTTTATTTTTAAATGTAGAACTAATAATTATATTAGACAGTCAATTCAGAACAGCCATTGAAAGATAAAATGTAATTTTGATAATCATTTATATACAGCCAGGGTTCGTTGATATATATCAATGGATATATATCCAATATTTATTTTAAAATATCAAGATCTTTGATATTTTCATATTACTTGATATTTATTTTCAATACATCAAGATGTTTCATATTTTCTGCATTTGATATTTATTTTCAAAATTTGAATGTGCGCAAGATATTTTTGATATTTTCAGTCGTAATTTGTAATATTTCAGTGTAAATGAAATAAATTTTCAACTGTTATTGACTGTGAATCTGTAGATAAAGAACTTGTCTCTTCTGGATGTGTCTTTTTTAGCCAAAAAAGAAAACAAATATATTTTTCAAACTTTAGATTTGAAACATTTTTTTTTTTTTTTTATGTTGAACTAATAATTATGTGGGACATAATTCAAAACAACCATTGAGAGATAAACTGGCTAATTTAAATAAGCAATTATATACAGCTTCATTAGAAAAGAATCTTTTTTCAAGTTTTGGTTCAGTTTAGTTTGAACTATACAGCATGTTGGGAAACATGAAATAAAACATTTTATACTTACATTTATATTAAAATTTTTCAATTAAAAAAACTTTTTTTGTATTTAAAATTTTGTTTTGAAAATATCTGATTTTTTTATACTTGGTCTTGACTCTGAATCCTATAGTTAGTTTTTTTATAAGTGTATAAAATCAAATTGTTACTGTTTTCAATTATTTCATCTTCAATTTTGTTCTAAGTGAAAAGAAAGAAAAAGAAAAAAGCATTTTTATATTATTCTTTGATTAAGTTTTCATGTTAAGTGCAATATATTTTTAGTTTCTAATCTATATTATGCTCAAAAACATTTATTATCAGCGGTAAGTTGGCTGATTTGAAAATATCGGATATATATCGAAAATATCGGGTATATATCAAAATATCGGATATTTTTGATATTTTCGAAAATATCATGATATTTACGAACCCTGAATGCCAATAATGGTTGATCGTAAATGTCACATTCACTTGACTTTAAGGAAGTTACACATGTTTACGCCATCAAGTGATTTTTATTTTGACGTTTTATTTGTATTTTTATTAATATTATACTAATTTATTTATTCTTTCGATATTTAAAATAAAAAATTATGTCAATTTGTATAATTTGGCCAGTGGTTTGGCGATTTATATAATTTGGCGAAATTGGTCGACGGGAGAAGTAGTACCATTAAAACATTGCTTTGAAGCTGAAATTAAATGTCATGATTTGTTGTATTGTTATACGTACCGGGCTTGGCGTGCATTTTTTTTTTTTCACGACAATTTGGCGAAAGCCTCGTTTTTGAATACCAGCTACATACGCATTTTTAAATTATTTTCTGTTATTTTTAAAATGAAATAACAATAAATAAATAAAAGTTTATTTAATAACTATAGATCAAAACAATTTATAACATTTTTTGTAAATAAAAAGAAAATAAATTCAAATAAACATTTATTAATAAATAAGCAACAATAGCCAGGTTACCATGTCAAGCAAAATAATGCCATTTTGGCACCAATTAGGTACAGCGTTGCGTATATGAGAACCTTGCCTAATATTTTTCTTTTCGTTTTGTTACGTTTAAAAAAAAGAAAGAAGTGAAAGCCATTTATTTTAAAAGTTTCAGTTTTAAATAGGGTGTCAACTATTTTAATCAGTTGATTTAAATCAGCGATTAAAATCATGATTTTAATCAACCGATTTTTAAAAAAAAATCACTGATTTAAATCAAAAATTTTCTAAATGTTTAAAATGTCAAAATATATATTAAAATCTAACATAAACATAATTTGAAACTTTCTACAGGTATTTTGACTTATGAATAAACAAAAAAAGAGCTTTAAATAATTGTTTCTAAGCTTAATTCATGAGTATTGTAAAAAATTAAAAACAGTTGAGTTTATAAAAAGCATTGTTTTTAAGTTCTTATCCAAATTAAAACAGTTTAATTTAAAAATGATATTTAAATGTAATATAATTTGCAATGTCATAAATTCCTTTAGGTAATCAATTTATGCATTATTTTATATAAAATTACACATAGCAAGTGTAATACATTTCTACAAGTAAAAGAATAAATAGTAATTAGTAGCAATCTCAAGTTTAAGAAGAATGAAAGATGAAATCTTTTCAAAGCTAAATTGTAAATGAATGCATAAGAGAAAAAGAAATAATTGGTATAAAAATGCTAAGCTCATCAAGAACTTGTTTGGTATAGGTTGAATAAATGTTTTTAACTTTGTAACTCACATAATACTAAATAAAAAATAATGATTAGGGATTGAAAAGGCAGCAAAATTTTTCTTAAAAAGAAAAAAAAAAATTGAACCATTGAAAGCTAATAATCCACACTGAAAGGTTATAATGCTGTTACTTAAATATTTTGAGGATTTCAGATATAAATGGCTAACTTTATCCTATATGAATGGGTTTAACTCATTTTCGTAATTCTTTTGGTTATCATACACATACATGTGTGTAAGTTTAGATTTTGGTGGTTTACAGTAATTTTCCTAAATACAAATGCAAAACGAGCTGCGAATAATATTTGTTATTTGTGTTACTAACTAATGAATTACTTATTTGCAGTTTTTATTAATCCTGTAATTACTTATACTATTTCTTCTAGGACTTTTTTAAATGGTGCCGCACCATGCCCCTTTTGAAATTGGCAAAATGCACCATGCCTTAAAAAAAAAATAGTTGAAATTCACCTGTAGTTGTAGCCAGAGATTTCTTGTAAAAAACTTCCCCATTCAACAGTATTTCTAAATTCATGTGGCCAAGATCTCGCAAAAACATAGAACTTTATTTCTTTAGAAAATACAGGATATTATTAAAATATGTTATTTAATTGTATTTTTCAATTTGTTATTCATAAAATTATTAAAAATTAAGGACACTTTATTCATCATACTAAAAATTATTCTTTTTTTTTTTTTTCTTATATCATTACTAATATATTTCCTCATGAAATAGTGCCCTTTTTTGGAACTAGCATCTTGTCCCTTTTCCTTTCTAAAATTAATACTACATTATTATCATTTTAATAATTGTTAATTTGAAGTAGTGTTAACTATTTAATATAAAATGCAGTTAATAATTTTAATAAATGTTAAATATCACTAGTATTTATAAAGTTTTACATAGTAATTATTACAAAATTAATGAATATAACATTATTGTATGATACTACCTAATGAAACTACTAATTTGCAGTTTTTATAATTTCTGTAATTACTAACTAATAATTATAATTTTATTAATTAAGCTTTAAAAACATAGATTATGTTAGCAATTAGTGGTTTAATTTGTTTTGGAAACCTAAAATTCTTGGTAGCTATTCTGTATTTGAATGCTGGGAAAAAAATCATAAAAAACTGATTTAAATAAAAAAAATCGGATTTTTTTGATTTTTTAAAAAAAATCATGATTTTTTTTACACCCTAGTTTTAAATGAAAGTTTTGTATTAAATAAAATGATAATGAAATACAAATTGAATTATGAATAAAAGTAACATGATACATTTCTTAGCATACATTTAAGGAAGGCCAAACTGGTCGCCAAATTAGTTTAAAATAATAACCTTTTCTAAAATATGAAAAAAAATATCAGTTATGATTAAAATTTGAGTTGCCATCATTAGAGAAAAATATATAAAATTAGAAAAAAATTAATATTTCGAAAACTAATTCGAATTTAAAAATTCTAATACCAGCTTTGAGATCTGCGGATCAATACGGATTTTTGGTGTTAATTTCATCGCAAAGTATTCCGTATTTTAGGAGAAATTGCCGTGAAACATAATCTGTTGTTTAATCAGTCGTTTCATAGAATCGTTTCATAAATTCATTACATTTCAGTCATTTCATAAAATCGTTTCATTAGGATTTTATATGTATAGGGTAGATATATCCCTTTTTTATGGACAAGATGACTTCCATAATTCTGCACAAATCTCTTCCAAACTCATACATAAAATCAGGGGCAGAAAATCTCGGTCAAATTCATTAATGGGCAAAATTGGATGAAGGGAATGGAAATGGGGAGGGGTTTTGTGAAAACAGAAATAACCCATAACTTCTTAATTATGATACATATCAAATCAGTTTAAGTTATTATTACTTCTAGGAAAAGGGCCAAAAAATTTATGTATGACAGATTTTTGATATTATTAAAAATGGCCTCAAGGGACGATAAAAATAGGATTTTAAGAAAAAAACAATTCATAACTTCGTCAATTCACAAGATATCAAATCTGCTTAAATTTATTATAAATCTTCTTAATATTATCTACAACTTTTATATTGACAGGTTTTTGATAGAACCAATTCTTACAGCAAAAAATTTAAAAAAGAAGGGGGGGTGGGGGGTTGTAGAAAAAAAAAAATCACATCTCCATTACTCCTCCACAAAGGCGATATACATAATATATAAAGGTATGTATAAAGGTTTAAAGTATAAAAGTATGTAAAGGATGTATAAAGGTATCATTGGAGTGATGGAAATTTTTGACAACTCTCAAAGAGGATATAGATAGGGTTGCATTATTAAACACACACGTCTCAATAAAAAGAAAGTCAGAATTTAAAATATATTGTGCAGTTCAATTTAATATAAACAATCATCACACGGTTCAAATTTGTTAGATAAATCATCTTAATATTATCTGTAACTTTTGTAGTAACAAGTTTTTGATAAGATGAACTCTACAAACGGATGATATTACAGAAAATATTCTCAAGGGATGAAAAAAATAGGGGTTGAAGAAAAAATTATCGTATTAAGATGATTCTGATAAAACCAACTCTTACAGAAAAATGAAATTAAAAACTCGTCAAAAGTGGCCAGATAAGATTGTTAAACTGGGTTTATCTCTAATCTTTATTTAGTTTTTGTTTGTGAAATTAGTACTTAACTTAGAAATCTACCTGTGCCTGTAGGCCGAGCCGGCAGATTTTTATTATTATTGATATTATTCAAAGCAAACTGGGAATTCAAACATGAAAACATTTTCTAATTTATTTGATATGCAACAGCAAAACTTTTTAGCAATTATTTTAATTAAACTTACCTTGATGAATAACTGTATCCCTTGTAGTTTCACCATAAGAAAGATCTCTACTATATTGGACAAAAACTTCTCCGTAATTGAGAGTGTTAGTTTCATCAATGACACCCAGCATGTTTCTTCCTTTATTAGGGTCTATAGATACGTTAGCTCGTAGTTTTATAGTTTCTGAAAAATAAAATTACATTATACATGATAAACAAGGAAAAAAAATATTTTTGTACTATGCACAGTACTCATTTACAAATAAATAATTTACTCACATTTCTATCAGGTAAAAATGTAAAGAACAGACCTCCTAATGATTTAAAAATTCTTTGTAATAAAATATATACATGCCACATTTTATTAAAGAATAAATTAACGCAATTTTTTTTCTTTTAAATTCCTTTAATTTTTCTCTTTAACTTATGGAAACAGTATTTATTTATAGAATCAGCATACAGTGTACAGAATCTCCTATAAAACTTGGAGGAAAATTGGCGATAATTCTACAGATTTTTAGAATTCCGTTAAAATTTTTTATAATGGCTCCAAAAGAAAAAAAAATTAACCAATTCTGTTAAAGTTTCTGCAATTAGATTTCCCATGTTTAAAACTGTGATGACATTTTAAAAGTACTGTGATAAGATTAGAAAATGAAGATTACATTAACACATTGAATGAAACATTAATATTCTAGTAAAAAAGAAAGAAAATTATGCTTAAGGCTGCTAGTCACTCAACTTCCAAATTCCCTTCGCTAATGTAAGGCTATGGTCATGTGATGTGTTCATATTTTTTAAAATATCTCCTTAGGAAATCTTAAAGGTTGCCTCTTTTTTTCTTAGTTGTCAAAATATTTATAAAATGTGTACTTATTTTTATACGACCTGTTAAAATCTTAATTACACTTCGTCAGTTTTTAAAATATAAAATATTAAATTAAATTAAGCGTAGGTTTTTAAAATATTTTGAGAACTAAGAAAAAAATAAACATATTTTAAGAAGGATAGAAAGAAAAAATGAGTTAAAAATATTAATTTACTGAGTAGATACTTTAAATATACGAATGCCCATAAACTTAGTTGAGTGACTATCAGCCTTAATCATAGTTTTTTATACAAAAGTGCAATAATACAATTAGCTTAAGTAAATTGAAATTCTAATTTTACATTTTCTATCTTGGAAATAGGCATACATTTATGTGATGCTAAGTTCTAGAAAACAGATCTAAAACTGGATCGATAGAACAGATTTGATGTTCTCCTATCTTAAGGTAATTTCTTTTGAGATAATGCAAGTATGAATAGGATTTCTTAACCCCCCCCCCCCCCCAATTTCTGGGGAGATAGTTAGATTCAAACCAGATATCTTTACTTAATTCAAATATGTATATTTTTTAGAATGGCAGTAATCAATTAACTTTACTTTTGTAAGTATGAGAAAATATTTGCTTCCATAAAAGATGGACCTCTTTAATGCCATACAAATTTAAGCAAGGTGATTAAAAACACTGTATTATTATTTATTCATGTAGGATATAAAACCATTAAACCATGTATTTTGCAATTATAATAATGTATGGAACTTTTTTTTTTCTTTTTCAGACATAATACATGTGTTTGAGGCCATACAAATTTCGACTTGTGATAATTTTAGTAGTTTTCAAGGAATATATAATTTATTTAAAGAGTTTTAAGCACTTTAAAGTTTGAAATTTTTTTTTTTTCATATAAAGAATAATCTTCATGAATTTCAAGAGATTTCACGTTTTTCTTAATTTAAATCAAAGTTGGGAGAGCTTAGATGAAAACTTCACGAAGCATGTAAAATCACATTAAAATAATTAAGCATATTTCACAAGAAAGTGGCGCAGGTGTTGTTCAGTAGAAGTAATCACAGGAAGATTGAAAACTTTGATTATTCTATTTACACTTTTAAATATATACAGTATATACAACGAAAACATTTGAATATAATTTGTTATTCCTCGCTGGGAATCCAAGATGATCATATTAAAATATCAGCAATTATATTCTTCTATAAAGAAGCCAAGAAAATAGCATGATTTAATATTCAAAAATAAATTTTCCTTTTCAAAATCAAAACATCATTTCTCCTATAAAGACCATGACAAAAAACCTATACGCAGCTTATTACTTGCTGCGTTCAAGATTCACATTCACAATAAAACTAAACTAAAAAAGGAACAAGAAAGAAAAAATGTTTTTTAATATTAATTCTCTAGTCAGACCACGTGATCTGGTGCCTAAGCAGTCTGGCTGACTGCTCGAGAGACGAAGGGGTTTGCGAAATTTCACATCATATGAAGGAGATTTGTGCAGCAGCAAGAATCAACCTAGAGACAGCAGATGAGTTCTTTAGTGTCGGGGGAAAAAGGCTCTGTTGCTTCCTCCTCAAAACTTGTTACTGCCGTGCAAAATGACATCACCACATTACCACTCTACACCTAGTGAGGAGAACATCTCACTGACATTGGATGATCGATGTTCACGGTGTTGTGTGACAGTGCCTAGAGTGATGCCATTATGCAATCATGAAGATACACAGAGTGACAAGCGTTGTGCTATGAGAATTGTCATAGGCTTTTGTGCTGTGTGCGTTTCAGGGGATGTTTTCAGTACTGCCATCTTTTTGTCTCGAGAGGAGATGATGATGTTGGTGAAGGTGTGTATTCGTTTGACCAATGTCACCAATGCAGAAGATGTGTGTGGCATCAAGAATTAAACCAGAGAACTCAGGGACAGCAGGCGAGTTCTGTAATGCTAAAAGACTAACTCTGTTGCTTTTTGCTAGAATCTCATTTTACTGCCAATGCAACATGGCATTACAAAATGTAATATATATATATATAAGGATATTTATGAAGTCTGAACACATCCTAATCTTCTCTAGAGCATATAGAAAAACAGACCATAATTCTATAGGATTTTATAGAATTCTACAGGTTTGTCATATAATTGTAAAGGAAGTTTTTGCAAGAGATACCAAGCAATGATTTTTTTTTAATTCCAAGTAGGTAACTAAAACAAAATAATTCTATACAAAATTAATTTAAATCAGAAAGAGAATGCTGTAACATGCAAATCCTGATTTTCATTAGCTGATTTAGGTGGGAAGGGGGGGGGGGGGAGGGGGGGGGGAGGATTCTGACAAAAAAAAAATGTAAGTCATAGATTATCAGATTTGATTTTATTAAAACCTAACAATCAATACTGAAATTGCACAGTATTCACAGCATTGCTTGATGGTTTCACAAATTTAAATACAAAATTGCTCCCCAAACATTTTATGCAGTAACAAATTGTCATATATACAGATACAGACGCACAATACACATCCCAATTTTTAAATAGATTTTGAATGGGATAAAAACAACACACTAGCACAAAAAAAAAATACAGTATTTTAAGTTGAATCAATTATGGTGTAGTATTATAATGTTTATCTTTCTTGTAGCAACACTTGATTTCTGTAACTGCATTTGGCAAGTTTGTGTTATTTACTTTCGAGTACTTATGTAGCATGTATGCCTCATGGTCTTCTAGATGATTAAAGCCTAGTTTAGGTGCAGGGATCCCAACACATTTTAGTCTCCTAAAAGGGGGAAAGGGGATCATTTTTATTTTAAAAGGGGACTTTGGGGGACCATTTACATTAAAAAAGGAGACTTTGGGGGACCATGTCTACAAATACTGTACCGAGTTTTCCTAAATACACAAGCAAATTTTTAAAAATTATCCGCAAAAATGTGTTAATAAATATATATCTTTATATATATATATATATACAAAAATATGTTATCTTTATAAAGATGGGTCACTAAAAAGTACACTCAGCTAAATATTCTACAGCAAGAAGATAGGAAGTATTCCAACATTCAGTACTTACATTGATAATTCTCCTTAAAGGAGCTTTTAATTTAAATTGATGCTTTACCAAGGGAAGACAAGACTGCGTGCAATCCAATGGGAAATATGCAAGCTTTAAGACCTGTTTTCTTGGAAACTACCTGACCGATTTTGATGAAATTTAGAATCCATATTCACTGGATTATGCTCAAGACTTATGGCAGACAGTTTTATTCTGAGACAATTTTTTTTATTTTAGAGCAATGGCAATTTTTTAGAAATTTTATTAAATTTTTTAAAAACTGTCTGCCACATATGTATGCTGTTATCTTATATTTATACTCTACCACAAAATATATATATATATATATCAAAATCGCTCGAGTACTTTATGAGATAATGGGATTTTTACCTGAAAAATACGATTTTTCAGGAGATCCAAAAAACATAAATATTCAAGATTCTCGCTCTTTGCGAATGACAAATTGAGTTTTCTGATTACGTATCGACAGAACAGACTTTGGTAGTGTTGATAGTCAGTCAAATGTTTGTACACCTTTTTAAAACCTTATTGTTTAATCAAAAGATGCTAACTTTTTGTGTTTTGTTTTGTATTGAACTGTGACTTGCTTTTTTTGAACTTGCACTTTGTGTTACAAAATGACAAAGTCAAAAAGTGTTTTTGAGGGAAGACAAGAATGGTGCAATCATAGGGAGGAAATGCGAGCTTTAAAACCTGTTTCTTCAGAAACTACCAGACTGGTTTTGATGAAATTCTGAATCCCTATTCACTGGATAATGCTCAAGACTTATGGCAGACAGTTTTTTTTCTGTGACTAAAACTTCTTATTTTAGAGCAATCGCAATTTTTCAGAAATTTTCTTTTCTGAAACTAATTAAAATATTTTAAAACTATCTACCACATATGATCTCATATTTGTACTCTACCAACAATTTTTTTTTTTTTATCGAAATCACTCATGTACTTTAGGAGTTAATAGGGTTTTTAGCTGAAAAGTACAATTTTTCGAAAAGCTACAAAACTTAGAAACTTCTAATTTGTGTGAAGTTCTTGCAATGTTTTATCAAACAAATGAATTAAAGAATATATAAACACTTGGATGAAGTTTAGTTACATATAATAAATGAGTATAAAATGCTAGAGTAAAATTAATGTGAGTGGGCGTGGCGTCTCAGTCGTGTCTTCCCCTAGCGTGAATAGGTATAGTGACCCAGTTTTGTCTTCCCTTGAATTTTTACAATTATTTCTAATGGTCAGAAAAAAAATTGGGCATACCAATGGATTCAAGAAGGTTCAAAGAATTTTTTATGCCAATAAAAAAAAAATATAATTTTTTTTTCAAAGAATTTCACTGATGTCTTTCCTTAATATTTATAACAGCAAAAAAGGATTTACAATAAACACTAAAAATTAATGCATCTAAGAAAATATCAAATCAATTGTTAACAGAGTAGCACACTAGCAATTACAAAGTATAGAGCATTTCTTCGAATTTAATATGGAGTAACAGTGATCAATGAATAAATATAAAGAAAAGTGCCCAGTTAAATTGATGGCATTGAGCTCACAGGCTATTCACACTAATTGTAAACTATGCTCTTATTTCAAAGAATAATGCCCCATGAAAAATAAATTAAGGGGGGGGGGATTAGTTCCCCCACTGTTTCACATCTTTATACTTAACCAATGAGCTTCCAAATCTCATCAGGGAAGCGCCTTATCAAAATAAACCAGTATACCAAATTTGAATCAAATCGGATAGAAAAATTCATTTATCTAAATTAAGGGGGGCATTGGCCTCCCGTACCCCACTTTAGACTTAAACAATGAACCTTCAAATCTAATCAGGGAAGTTGGTAATCAGAATTAGCCGGTATACCAAAATTTGAAGAAAATCTGATAATTCTGCACGAAAAACCCATTTACCTAAGTTAAGGGGGGATTAGCCCTTCGTTCCCCTTTATACTTAACCAATGAACCCCCAAAACTTATCAGGGAAGTGCCTTATCAGAATGAACCAAGAAAAAAATTTTGAAGCAAATCGGATATTTCTATCAAAAATTATTGCGTTACTTACGTACGTACATACATACATACAGAACCGGCGGGCACATTAGCTCTCAGGCTTTGATAGCCTGCGAGTTAAAAAAGCACAACATAACAGCACCTCCTGTTGAGTATTAAAATTAGATTAACTATTGATTAGATATTGTTAATTATTAATCTCAAACATAAAATTTAGTTCCTTTGTACTACCCAATACAAACTGAAATAAGCTATAATGTTCATCAGAAAAAGCATAGTATAGCAACATTAGGGTTAGCTGGGTGAATTAGTCCTCCAGATTCACCCGGAATGGCTCAGTAGGTAGAGCATTGGCGGCTCCAGCAGAGACATCCCTGGTTTGAATACTGGCCTGCACTTTTCCCCCCCCATTTGGAAATTTACAACTGATATGATTTATTTACCAATTGAATAATTGTATTAAAAATTAATCTAATAAAGATTAAAGTTTGTCTATGTGTCTTTGTGCTGACGAGATCGCTGGGCATAGAGCTATAAGATTTGGAAAGAAAGTAGCTGTATGTCTAAAGTTATGCACATAGAAGCCAATTTTTGGACTTTTTCGAGTAGTTTTTTTAAATATAATTTTTAGCCTTTTTTCATGTTTTATGGATATTTTTCCAAATTTGTAAAAAGAATCTGGTTTAAATTTTTTAGCAGAATGTAGTAAATTTTTTCCTCTTTACAATAAAGTTTATTTGGAATTTACATAGTAAAATTTTCCCAATTATTTCATTGTATTTTGCAGTGATTTTTTGACATTTATAAAAGAAATTCGGTTTCAAACTTTTGACCCTAATGTAGTAAATTTTGTCTTTCCACGATTGCATCCTCTGGTTTAAATTTTTAACAATTAAAAAAAAAATTCACATCCCGCAAGGATTTGTTTTCCCCGTTTGTGAAAAAATTCCAGATACAATGTTTTAGCCCTACTATAGTACATTCTGACTTCTCTGATTTTCTGAATTTTTAGCGATTTTTATGCAGTGACTTTTCCACACTAGTAAATGGGATACAGTTTCAATTTTTTAGCCCAATTCAGTAAATTTTGTCCTCTTTTCAATAAAGCTTATTACAGCAATTTTTCAATTTCTTATGCGATTTTTTGACATTCGTAAAAGGATTCCAGTTTCAATCTTTTCGCAGAACTTATTAAATTTCATCCTCTTTTCAATAAAATTGAATTCCTATAGCAATTTTTGAATTTTTTTCTTTCTTTTTTTTACATTTTAGGGCGATTTTTTAAAATTCGGTTTCAAACTTCTAGCTTAATGTAGTAAAACCTTGTCCTCTAACTTGAATTTTTCGAGAATTTTAATGAGATTTTCAAAGTGTATTTTAACATCTTTTCACATTGTGCGGCAATTTTTTGACATTCATGAAAGAATTCCAGTTACAATGTTTTAGCTTGCTACAGTAAAATGCAATTTTTGAACTTTTGTGATTTTAGAGTTTTGCGGCAATTTTTCTACATTAGTATATTTTTTCCAGCCACAAAAAGGGACTAAGAGGACCAAAATGCATAAAAAGGAACCAAAGGCGACCATTTGGAGCCCTGTAGGTATTAAAAAATGTTATTACAGTAAACATCCTCTAATATGGCATGCTGAATAATCCAGCACAGCTTTTGGAAAAAATAGTATTCCTTGTTTAATCACAACTTTTCGAAAAAATAGTATTCCTTGTTTAATCACTCCTGATGTTTGAAATAACCTAACGGAACTTCAGAAGGAGGAATGAAACAGGAAACTTTTAAAAAGTTATGTAGTAGACGAAAATGTTGAAGTTACTGAAAGTGATACAGCTGATCATAAAGTAGATGTTTTAGATAGTTTGCCTTTAGAGAACACCATGTCACAACTGAAACAAGAAGAAATAGAGTGAGTTGAAACAGATTTTGATGAGCTGACAGAGGAAATTTCGACAGATGAGGCCATCATTCAGAGAGTTACCAACCATACAGCCCCCACAAATGTAGACTCTGATGAAGATTATGTGGACAAGACAAACAACATCAGTTTTAATCAATTAGCTGATGCCTTGAATATATTTATCACGTTTTCTGAGCACAGCAGTTCGTTCAAGGGTGCAGAAGTTTTTAAAATGATTTCTTATAAAAAGAAGACGGAAGACCACTACAAAACAAACTGATTTTCAGATGTGTTTAAGATGGCTTCTATGAGTAAGCCTACAGTGCACATTTCCATTTTATAGTCATGTACAGTCATCGAAAAAAAAAAAAAACCCACCCCCTACTAACTCCTGAACAAATTATCGTAGAAGAAAGTTACTGGTACCGAATGATTGGGAATAAAGTCTACTTTTAAATGATGTATATGTTACCAGCCAAACCCGATTTTAGGACAAACTAGATTGGCCTGGGCCAAACTAGTTTATCCTAGGCGAAACTAGTTTATCCTAACGCGCATAGGATAAACTAGTTTTTCCTAGGCCAAACTAGTTTATCCTAACACCCGTAGGATAAACTAGTTTTTCCTAAGCCAAACTAGTTTATCCTAACGCCCATAAGATAAACTAGTTTTTCCTAGGCCAAACTAGTTTGGCCTAACGCTCATAGGATAAACTAGTTTAGCCTGGCTATTCACTGGTCTGAACTAGTTTATCCTAGGGCAATTCTATTTGGCGTACTTTTATTGATCCAAAGACCGCTTCGTTGCCAACCCTCTAGTTTATCCTAAGCCAATTCAATTTG
This sequence comes from Maratus speciosus, assembly GCA_963932465.1. Taxonomy (NCBI): domain Eukaryota; kingdom Metazoa; phylum Arthropoda; class Arachnida; order Araneae; family Salticidae; genus Maratus; species Maratus speciosus. Next base: position 498,664 of record CAWVRF010000699.1, read on the forward strand.
ATGGGCTTTAATTGATGCCAACCAGTGCTCAAAAAACGCTAAAAAAAAATTAACTCAAATTTAATTTCTCAAAGATGAGTTCAAGGTGAAATTCAAAAATTTTCAAACGAATCCGCCCAACTCAAACACATCTATGGAAGAGAGCGAAATTCACTAAAAGCTTGTTTGTTATTTTTTATTTTTTAAATATAATAGAAGTTTAGCGGCCAAATTTACAAAATTTTGTGAGCTAGTGATTTGGTTATTCAATGTAAGAGTCTTTACTGGCCCGCCCAATTTAGCTTCCCGCACTCGGTTCGGGCTTGGTTTGGGATTACATTTTTCGAGAGGTGCGGATCGAGATGGACCGGGACTCATTTTTTTTTCCGGCTTAAGTCGGGACTAGACTGCATTCTTTTTGAGGTCTGCACAGGCAAAAATTTCAGTCCAATTTCCAGCCAAGCTCATATGAAAATCGTTTGGACTGGCAGGATGTCTGGTCTGTTCATTAAAAATAGGAGCAACATTTGGCCCAGTCCACCTTTTTACTTTATTCTATCTTTACAGGAAGAAAGTATTGGATTCGTGAAAATTTTCGACTTTCGGTCTTCGACGGATTTACATTTTTTAGTGGTCAGAGATTCCGAAAAACATGTTTTTACAAAATGTCTGTCTGTGACTCTGTCTGCCTGTATGTACGTGACACAAATTTTTTGGGCGCTCTATCTCAAGAACTAATGCCCTGAATTTAATAAAAATTTCTATTCAGTTAGTCCCTGATATAAATAGGTGCTGATTAGTTTTTCGTGTAAATCACACAACAGGTGGTGCTGCTATACAGAATTTTTCACGATTTTCACAATAGCTCAATCTCCAGAACTAATGTACAGATTTTCATCAAACTTCAGATTCAGTTCGTCTTGGAGATGGATTGACGTTTTATACATTTTGGCATAAATCTTTCAACAGGTGGCGCTGCTATGCTGCATTTTTGAGATTTCAGCAATAGCTCTATCGCAAGAACTAATGCTTGGATTTTCAACACATTTCAGATTCAGGTATACCTTGATATGAATTAGTGCTGTTTATGTTTTCGTGCAAACCACTCTACAGGTGGCGCTGCTATGCTACATTTTTCAGAATTTTCGCTATAAGGTGTGTCCCACCGAAAAAAAGCCGAAATAACTTTTTTTTGAGCGTTTTTTGAGCACTGGTTGGCATCAATTAAAGCCCATCAAATTGAATTGGCTTAGAATAAACTAGAAGGTTGGCGACGAAGCGGTCTTTGGATCAATAAAAGTACGCCACATTGAATTGCCCTAGGATAAACTAGTTCAGACCAATGAATAGCCAGGCTAAACTAGTTTATCCTATGAGCGTTAGGCCAAACTAGTTTGGCCTAGGAAAAACTAGTTTATCCTATGGGCGTTAGGATAAACTAGTTTGGCCTAAAATCGGGTTTGGCTGGCATATATAAAATTTGCTTAGGGGGGCATCAACATACTAAAACAAATCCAAACTCATTTTTTTCAATGGCAATACCCACTTTTAACAAGATATTTCAAATCTTCGGTTCAAACAATGCCTAGACACCAAATTTCAAGTTATTTGAATGATAAGTTTTTGAATAATAAACACTCAAAATTGAGTGCTTATAATGTTAAATTACATTTTCATATTTTTATTAATATCTCCTGAAATTATACTGTTAATGTGCTAATTGTTTGTGTAGCAATAATACTAAAATACCCAAAAATAAATACATTGAATTTGCAATTTTTATAATTTTATGAAATGAATTATGAAATGAATATTCAAAAAATTATGAATTGCAACCTACAATTTTTTTGTGGATTTAGATTTATTAAGTTCTGCTTTATGGAAATCCAAAATTTCACATTTTTCTTTCAAATAGTTTTCAAATTATGCTTAAAAAATGGCAAAATGATCTGTGATAGAAGTGACTAGATATTTTGAAATTTTTTATGCTATCTAGCCGTCTTCAATGATTGCTTGAGTGGCACTTAAGATGCCTTGATCAAGAAGGGGGCTCTCTCGGTCACAATCGAGTACCAAACTTCAATTTGGATACAGTTCCTAATATACGCTCGTTTTAAAATAATTACTTTCTCAGAAACTTATCGTACGAATTGCATAAAAATTTATTTTTAGGCTAATTGAAGGATGTAGAGTTCATTTATGCTGTCAGAATTGTGTGCTGCTATTAAAAAAAAGCAAAGTTATGGTTCGTTTTACTATGTAGATGGCCCCCTAAGCAAATTTTATATACATCATTTAAAAGTAGACTTTATTACCAATCGTGTGGTACCAGTAACTTTCTTCTACAATAATTTTTTGCAGAGTTAGTAAGGGGTGTTTACTTTTTTTCCCCACAACTGTACATATGTACATGCTGGCCATCCAAAATACAACACCATGAAGGGATCAACCAAACAGCGTAAAATTTACACCATGTATACATCTCGGTAGGATATGCAAATGATTACAAATTCAGCGCTCTCACGATTCGTGGGCGACTGCAGTGCCCCTTACAATCTGTATATAAAGGGAAGAAAGATTGTCATTTTGAAGAACGTGAATTGTTTTCTCGTGCGATTTTTTGTGTCTACAGATTCAGTATGCCTTGTAATATACGAGCACCATTCAAGCACGTTTCTGATTTCAATCACGCCAGAATCGTTGCATACAGAGATTGCGGATTATCCTTCTGAGAAATTGTTCATCGTATCAGACGTAGCCAAGCAACAGTCATGAGAATATGGAAACGGTGAATGCAGTAGGGAACACCAGACCAACAGGAGTGATTGTAATCGCCTCGTCACACCACTCCACTAGAAGTTGGGGATATTGTGCGCATGGCACTGATGGAACGCACTGCCACATCCGCAATCATAACACAACGAATGTCGTCTCTAACACAACAATGGGCGTCTGCACAAACTGTTCGAAGTCGTTTGCAGTACATTGGATTGTCCACTAGGCGTCCATTGCTTCGCAAGCATTTGGTATTTAAAAAAGACGTTTGCATTTATAATGGTCCACTGAACGGCAGAGATGGACATCCGAATGGCATAGCATTCTGTTTTCGGATGAATCATGCTTCTGCCTGTAGTATCACGATGGTCCAATTAGAGCTTGGAGACATCGTGGGGAGAGGCTGCTCAACTGCTGTATTATGCATGATCACACTGGTCCTGCACCTGGTGTTATGGTGTAAGGTGATATTGGATTCAACTCCCACACCCCACTAGTACGCATTAACGGTACACTTACAAGCCAGCACTATATCTATGAGGTTTTGCAGCCTGCTCTCCTCCTTACCTTCAGGGCTTGCCTGCAGCCACATTTTAACAATACAATGCACGACCACATGTTGCACGCAATGTTCAAGCTTTCTTCTTACCTCACCATATTCCATTGTTACCCTGGCCTGCCTGTTCTCCAGATCTATCACCCATCGTGCACGTCTGGTTCAATGATTGGAGAACGCCTACCCCGGAATGCCACACCCGCAAGTACACAAGATGAACTTTGTCTACGTGTAGAGGGAGTGTGGGATGCCATTCCCCAATAACACATCCAAAGCCTCTCATTCTATGCCGTAGCATGTAGCAGCGGTTATTGACAGACGTGGATGTAACAGTTGTTACTGATTTTCCCGCCTAACTCACTTCAAAGAAGGTTGTCTTTGGAATCAATTAACACTGATACTATGTGTAATCTCTAAAATAATATCTCTTGTGATATCTGCTGTCTTTTCTTGGTGTTGCATTTTTGATGGCCAGCAGTGTAGTACATTACATTATTGAGTATTTTTTTATTTTTTTTCAATTCCTACTATTAGTTCACACTTTCCCTATATATATATATATATATATATATATATATATATATATATATATATATATATATATATATATATACATATATCTTGTTCAAATTTTCAATCGTTAATAAAATACTTATTTATTCATCCTATCAAGTTGAAATAAATTTTTTTAAACTTGTACTGGATGACAATTGATGTTAATACAGTTTTTTCAAATATTAATTCATTATTAATATCATAAGACGAAACGCAATTTTCAACTTGATTCAACATAAAATATGTAATGTGAACATTAAAAATTCCACAATCTTACTAAAAGGCAACTAATGTAATGAAATAGATGTTACAAGTTTAAAATATACATTTTATTTAAAAACTTCTTAGTACTTTCAAACCTTCCTGGTTCATTATCAGAGAATATCTTGATAACTAAATGTTGTTTATTTATACAAATACGTCACTCTGTTTTGAAAATGAGAGGGCCAGTAATTACTAGAGTTGAAAGTAGAAGTAGCAGTAGCAGCTTCATGGATTGAATTTAATTAGAGGAAATATACATTATTATTATTAATTGCAGTTCCATTTATTTTATGACATCACTCTGTTTCTCATACGTCGCTTTCCATTGGTAGAAGAAAATAAGAATAAAAGAATTCAAAGAAAGAATAAAAAAACATAAAGCAGACATGAAATTTTTCGTCAATCCACAGCTCTCTTTCGTTTAAGTTTCAATCAGAATATCGCAATAGATTTTGATCAGGCAAAAATCATATTCCCAACATCCAATTATTATGCATCCGCTATAAGAGAATCTATAGAAATCCTGTATAAAAGCAATGAAGTTTGTAACAATGCCCTATTGTACAATATCCCCAGTTTGTGGTTCAATATCTTGAAAATAAATCCTGAAAACCTGAGCAAAGTGACGTAATAAAATTTAAAGTACAGAAGTTAAATATTTTCTTCTAATAATGGAAAGTGACGTATGAGAAACAAAGTGATGTCATAAAATAAATGGAACTGCAATTAATAATAATAATATATATTTCCTCTAATTAAATTCAATCCAAACTGCTACTGCTACTTCTACTTTCAACTCTAGTAATTATTGGCCCTCTCATTTTCAAAACAGAGTGACGCATTTGTATAAATAAACAACATTTAGTTATCAAGATATTCTCTGATGATGAACCTGGAAGGTTTCACTAAGAAGTTTTTAAATAAAATGTATATTTTAAACTTGTAACATCTATTTCATTACATTAGTTCCCTTTTAAGTAAGATTGTGGAATTTTTAATGTTCACATTACATATTTTATATTTAATTTTAATTTTATATGGGAGACAAAATGGCAGCCATTGGTTATTGAACAGCATTTAATGCATCTTCATATCTATAAGGGGGGTTACCATAGGGGGACCCTGTTCTGTCGCCAAATACCACCAAGTTTGTCGCCAACTTGGCGATATATTCTTGGCGAAATATTAGCGATATTGCCAAGTTGCCATCACGTTGCCGATATCTCTAATATTTCGCCAAATTCTCATAGACTTCCATTGTAAACCAATAGGGTTTACTTGCTTATAGAAAATCAACAAATTGAGATATTTTAATGCAACAAAAACTAATATTAGCTTAAGAGATTATATTAAATTTTTCTTTGATGACCTAAGTAGGAACTGACTTTGAAAACAAAATTTTTATATTACTTGTTCTATTCAAGCTGTTTAAACAATTAAAAAAAATGCTTTACTACTGTCATTTTTTATTTAATTCTAACTTCTACACGTCATTCCTGACATTCATCCTGTTATCCAGAAAATTTAGTAATCCGGCATGCTTCAAGTCCCGAACGTGTCAGATGTTTACTGTATTTTATTACATATGGGGCTTACACATTTAATACATGAAATATAGAAATGTTTTAGACCAGATATATCAATTTTACTAATTTATTTCAAAAGCCATTTAAATACGAAGTAAAAATCCTAAAAAAATAAGTAATATAATTTTTCAAAATATATCCATAATTTAGCATGCTTTTAACAGACTTATAATATTTATTGCTTACTAAATTATTCATACCAATGTGATGTCTATGCAGAGCAAGAAGAAGAGCTTTAAAGAAAGGTTCTGTTGTTAAATGTATTCCAGACTTCGATAATTCTTCAAAGTTGTACAAATTTGTAGGAGTTTTAGATTGAAGAAATTCAGCAGCTTTACTTTCTTCAAAAAGCATGTCAGTTAATTTTTTAAGCATATTTTCTTGAAGCCTCAAAAACATTCTATGACGAACACCAAGGCCATTTAGAAGAGTTATTACAGGGCGATTTAAAAACAAAGAAACTGAAAATAAAAATAACTTTACATATAAAATAACATGACTGATTGTAAAAATCAAAAGTTTATAAAAACAAAGTTAACAACAAAGAAAATCATGCATTACATGATTATTTACAATGTTATTTATACTATTGTAATTATTACTTATGACAAGTAACTCTCATTTCCATATACAGAGTCAAATTTAAAAAGTAATGAGATTGTATATGAAATAACTCTGTACCAGATGAGCATAAGTGATCTTTTCTTCTTTCTAAGTAGTACTATGTCTCCTTGACTTGATACCATTAAAAGTCATTCAGTATACGAGTGTTTGTGTGACAAGTGGTCTGCAGGGGCGTCGCCATGGGGGGGTATGGGGGGGGAGCCTCCCCCCCCCCCAATATTTGTGAAGTTGGGAAATTTGAGCTTAGAGTTGGGAAATTCTGGATTTTTGAGACATCATGAAATTTTTATTGTTTTGGTGATTATGTTTCTGACTGAGTACTGTAACAGTAAGCCAGTTAAATTATCAAAAGAAATCAGCCACACTCAATCTATCATTGTATTTTTCAGTTCTACGAAAATATTATACATCTACCAGACCTAAATTTCTCTACTCCTATCCACCAACAGCTGACTATCCAGTTCCTTTATTTCCTTCAAAACTTTGTTCCTTTCTCAAAAATGTCACCCTTCCTCCCTTTCCCCTCCCAAAAGAGAATCCAGCTAATCCAAAGGGATTGCAGCTTCTTTTGAAAATTGGAGATCACTTGTAGCACAACAGATAGGAATGTAGTCACCTACCTGAAACACAGCTGGGAAAGAAGATTTGATGAGTTTTCACAAATTGCACTAATTTTGCGATTTTTGGACAATATTTTACTCATTCTCGTGATTTTTTTGCTCCAAAAATTAGTTAACCTTCGCTGTCAAGACAAAAGCATTATATGAGCAAATGTGAATGTAAGAAGTCGTTAGTTTAGATAAATTTGCCTCATTTTACCTTTATTTGTGTGCGGAAATATATATATATGTCCTGTTCATTTATATTTATAGGTGTTTATGAAATTTTAAACCAAAAGTCCAGTGTTGTGTTTTTAAAGCTGTTCTAAAAATGACTATAAATCTTAGCATGAAAGAACCCTTCATAATAGGAAAAGAGTTTTCGCGCAAGATTTTGGAGCATCTAAAAATCCATTCGAGGATGAAAAAGGTAAAAAAGTGGATGATTTGAATTTGGAACAGAAATATGACCATGAAAGCAGTCCATCAACTGAAGAAAAAAACCGACATACAGGTTGACATAAACACTGACAGGTTGCACTTGAATAAAATTTTGAAGAAATAAAGATTTCCTTATAGACAAGTTCATAAGCAATTATGAATATTAGGATGTGATTGAAGAAGCTGACTTCTGAAAGCACCGTGGGAAAACTGTTTCACCAAATGGAATAGATAAAAATAATAGCATAGCAATGGACATTGATACACATAAGTTTTACAGGGAAGAGTTATAAGAAATACAAGAAAATTTCGGCAATTTAGTAATGGGCTTAAATGACAATGTTTCCTATATCAGGAGAATATTACACTAATATATTCCATATTTAAATTACAATTGTGCAAGGCAAATCTGAGTATCACTAACTTAGAAAAGTTAATAATGTTTCCACCTAGATATGAGAAACCAGATGTACATGACTTGCAGAGTTAAATAGAAGTAAACCAAATCCCAACTCACTTAAACTTTTTACTCATGCCATGAAATTCAAAGACTATTTGGGTCACACTGTCAAACTATATACTCGTACCTTAACATTCACAGCAGCTTATCTTTTTGGCGTTGCATCTAATGAAAGAATCTTTAGTCAAATAAAAATTTAAAAAATATATATTGCAAGCTACAATGAGGGATGACAGACTTGACAGCCTAATACTTTTAAAATATGAAAGTGAAATAGGGGATTTTATTAAACTAAGCGATGTTATTAACAGGTGGGCTTCTTTGAAGACCAAAAGAATTGACGTTAAATGAAAACAATTTGGATGTGCCAATCCCAAAACCTTATTATATCCCATACATGTTAATACTTCAAAATTTGCAATCACATTGTTAAAATTAAATAACAATTCTATGCCCATAATAATGAATTCTAAAGGTTTAATTATGTGCATTTAATTTATAATTCGTTTAATTGTGTGCATTTAAAAAGGAGATAGAAGCATCGCATTTTTCAAACAAATCATTGAATTTCGACACCCATGCTCTTAGATGTCTGCAACCAAAATTCCAAACCCAAAGAACTCAAAAGTGATACCTTTGGACAGTATACACCTAAGCCCAATAAGGAAGTGTAACCGAATATGAAGTTTGACTAAATTTCCGTGCATTAGTTTTTCAGATATGTAACGCGAAAATCGTGAAAAATGCTGCACAGCAGTGGCACAGATATATACAAAAACCTAATAAGCACTAAATTATGTCAAGGTTTAACAGAATATGAAATTTGATCAAATTCTGTGCAACAGTTTTTGAGATATAACTATCGCTAAAATCATGTAAATCGTGAAAAATACAGCATAGCAGCGCCACCTTTTGGGTAATTTACACCAAAAACTAATCAGCATTAATTTTTATCAAGGTATAACTAAATCTAAAGTTTTATAAAATTCGGCGAATTAGTTCTTGAGATAGAGCACCCACAAAATTTGTCTCACATTCACACAGACAGACATTTTCTAAAAACAGTCAAATCATGTTCAGGACCTTCTAAAACGTATCAAACCGTCGAAAACCAGTTGTAGAATTTTTTTACGAATTCAATACTTTCGCCTTGTGAAGACAGAAGAAAGTAAAATGCGTGTTTGTTGTTTTATTAAACAAACCAATACTAATTAGAATTTTTATGTTTCTAGTTTCAAAATTTTTCTTTGGAAAGGAATTTTTTTTTTTGCATAAGCTTCATTATCATTATTACACACTTTGTGCATATCACTTTAGTTGAAAGTTGGAGGAATTTGTTTCCAGTTGGGAAATTTTCGAACTCTCCCCCCCCCGAAAAAATATCTGTAGCTACGCCCCTGGTGGTCTGCCAAGGCTAATTTAAAATTGAGAGCCTGTCTTCGTTAGGAATAAAGTCTGAGTTTGACTCTAAATTAGGGACTTTCAATCGGATTTTAATTTGTGTTCTAATGGGGGTGGGGGGGTATTGTTGCCAGGTGTCCCAATTTATATGAGATACCCTATTTTCAGGGGTCCCGAGACACGGCCCATGGAACTCCTATACAGTTCTGCCTTTTCACCATAATCAAATTACATGAAATGTTTTGAGTTTAATCTAAATAAAAATTTTATTCCTAAAGGCTCGTTTACACGGAGTTAGTTTACTAGCTACAAGCCGGCGAGAAAAGTAGCGAGCGAGTCAGCTAGCGAGATAGTGGTCGTTTACACACGAACTTGTTTACTCGCTCAGTAGCCAACTCGCTATTGCGTCACTTGCTGCGTTCTAAAGCTTTCTTTTATGTTTTTTTCTGAAAACAGTATTTGTCTTTATATTAAGTGCCGATTTTTCCTGTCTGTTTTTTTTTTTTTTATGTGTGTGTGTGTCCGTAGAAAATTGAAGTGGAACGTAAATGATATTGCCGAGTTTTTAAATGTATACCAAGAGTACCTGTGTTTTGGAAAATAAAACACACAGATTACTGCAATATGAAATTAAAAGATGAAATTTGAATTTTATATTATAATGATCATTTATGAAATTTCATTAATTTTTAAGGTTTTAAGACCCGTGTCCATTATTGTAACGTTTAATTAGTCTATTTTCAGTAATGGATATCGCCCATGTAATCGTTGCTAAAAATGCAGTTTCACTGATGTTTAATAGGAACACCAAAATTTTATAAATAGTGCTGCTTTTAATTAATTTCATGTGGTTAATAAAATTTTTAATATTTTAATCACATAATATTTTTATAACTCTGCCCTGTTTAGTTTATCTGTCAATCAATGAAATAAACCAGGAAGCAAAGCATATTGTTTAAGGGCATACGGAAAAGAGAGGCTCATAGGGCTCGACACCTCCCCATTTACATAAAAACAATTACTGTAATTTCGCGCCTATCTGTCGCATCTCGGATAACTCAATTTCCTACCAGAGTTTATTTTAAATAAAATGTGACTTGATTCTGCTTGCCACTTATTTGACTTCTTTTTTTCAATAAAATTTCCGGTCTGAAAAGACTCAAAGCCGTGGCGGATACGCGGGAAATTACGGTAAACTATTATTTTTAACACAATCAAACTGATTGGTAAAGCTATCATACGAATTGAATATTTCCAACTGCGCGAAAAAATGCCCAGGCCGGGAATCGAACACAGATCCTTGGCTTGCAGATATGCTCACCAGTTGTCGGCCCAGTTAGCTTAAACGGAAGAGCATTAGCCCTGTAAGCCAATGATCTGAGTTCGATTCCTGGCCTGGGCATTTTTTCGCTCAGTTAGAAATATTAAATTCGTAAAAAAAAAAAAAAAAAAAAAATACGGAAGTTGTTAAAAATCTATTATTTTCTGTCTTAAACATTTTTACTTATTCATCTCTCACAAAAAATGATTGTAATATTAATAAAATCTATGGTAATAATTGAACTAGTAAATCTGCAGATCAGTAGCCTCAAACGCTATCATAGTTCTGCAGTTTTATTTTGAAATTATTTTATTTAGTATTTAAAACATTCAACACCCAGTATCATTCCTATCATATTTGTAATACTAATTACTAAAAGTACTTTCAGGTAGTTTAACTGAGAAAAATAGTGGAAAATATACGAATCTATTCACTAATACGCCAAAACTTTTTATTTCGATTTTTTTTTCAATTATTGCCCTCTAAACCCTGTACAGTCTCAATAATTTGATAACTGTAATTCCCCGACATTAGTATTTTCAACTATCTATCTAAAATAATTAAAATATTCACCTTGTGATAATTACGGTAGTTATTTCAAACAGTGAATAATTATCAAAAATATTTTAATTATTGGTATCCTAATTAAGTTTGTTCGAAAAATATATTTTGTTCATTCACGACAACACGAACTACTTCAGTCGACATTGTTTACATTTACAGAACCCCAAACCACCGAATACTCGCAGCGATTTCACTAGCAACAACATTTACACACAGCGAGTTTACTAGCCAGATAGCTAACACGCCAGCGAGTAGCGAGAAAAGTAGCCGAGCTTTCAACTTTTTTCGCACTCGCTGAGCTGCCAAATAGTTCGCTAGCCAACGTGTTTACACGGGGCGAGTTTATTAGCAGCTAGTGAATTCGCCGGCTTGTAGCTAGTGCTAGTACACTCGCTCCGTGTAAACGACGCTTTAGTCTGAGGCAAGAGAATTCAACCACATGTCTGTCACATTCAGTCATCACAATGTGCGGATGTTACCGAATATGTTATATTTTGTGTAGGCCTCGTGTGCATTAATTATCAAAGTTCATTTGATTGACTACAACCATTAGCCGCCTGTAAGAAATAAAGTTCAAGAACAGACAGGTGTGTGAAAATCCATATGCTCACTATGATCTTCTTGTTAAAGAGTATTTTTATAAATGAATGAGTAAATAAAGAGGGTTTATTTATTATATTATTATTCAAATTAATTTAATATCAAACTGAAAATGACTTCTTTGTTCATTAATTTTAAAATACAGTAGAGTCTCATTTTATAATATACTTAACATACAGATGAGAAATAGAGAATATAAATGAGAAAATAATGTGTATACATATACAGCAGACTTCCTCTTACCCGGAACTCCGCTTTAACCGATCGATTTTTTCCCCAACACCAGGCAAAATTCAGAAAGGAAAATTTCGGTTCTCATTTCTTTATAGTTAATTAACTCAAACTTACATAATGTAGAATAATTTCAACTTCTTATAAAGGTATGTGACAAGATTTTCAACAATTTGTATCAAATATTGTTCATTATTTGTTATTAGTGATAATTTTTATTTCAATTCAGTTAATTATGACTAGTATTCATTTCACAAAATATAGAAAATATGTAATTTTTTTAAAACTACACAAATTAAAAAGCTAAATGCTAGGTGTTTCTCCTATGTTGCGCTTCATTTTCCCCCCTGTCGTCTCGATGTGTGACTTACCTCAAAGAACCAGAAAGTATACACTATAAGTAGAGGGCATACGATAGAGGCATAAATGTCCATAGGTAGAATATACACTATAGCTTTATTTGAGAAACAGAGGATACACAAAGTTTTTAAGATATATGGCATATATACCTCCTTATATCCTTTTTTACCTCCCTGAATGGAACTTCTATTAAAGAATGAATATGTAACTATATTATTTTAATTCAATGAAACTGATTGGTAAAGATATCATATGAACTGAATTTTTCCAACTGGTTAAGTGTATTTTTACCAATCAGTTTGATAGAGTTAAAAATAATAGTCATTTAATGGAGTCCCAGATAGAGAATTGGCAATTTAGGTCAAAGTTCTTGGGTTCGACTACCAGCTGAGGCATTTTTTCACTCGGAAAAATTCCGTTCATCTCATAATTTTATTTTATTGGACCTTTATGCAAAGAGATTTTCATTACTAAAATTCTACTTAAAAACTAGCTTTGCTTATTATGGTATATATTAACTAAAAAATAAACTTTGTACTTTTAAAATGCTGTGAAGGTGCAGTTAAACAATTTTGCATGAAAATCGGATAAAAAAAATGTCAGTTATGTTTTACACCTTTATCCTTTTATATAATGAAAATGTACAAATTGCTCAATTTTGAATTTAGACTACACATGTTTGTCTGAATTCGATTAGTTGTTGTTATACAGATTGAAGAAATTGAATGCAACTTGTGGTCGGTAGCGACAGCTTCTGCCATGGCAGGGGTCCGGTTCAAGTAAGACATGGATGTATTTGCGAGTGTCCGTCTGTAGTTACATAAATATGCAATGGAAAAAGAAATAAAAATTGTTGTGACTTGTTGTTGTTTCTGTGTATAATGAGGACCATTCGAGGTGAAAAGCCATAGTTGCTGTAGGCTCCAAAGCAATCTCCACTACAGTGGAATTCAATGCCAATGTCAATGAATGCGTCTTAATGAATCCTAATCTACCTCAATATTTGAGCAAAAACTTTTCAGATTAAGAGAGGAGCAGGAGATTATCAGAAAATAAGATTATAAGCAAAAGTGATCATGATTAAAGATAAAATTATAACAACTTTGAATTGGAATCTAGACACGAATAATTGTAGAAGTTTGCCATTTGGATAATTTTTTCTATGGGTCTCTTTTTTTAGTCGGAGAATAATGAATAATGTGAGTAGAACCCTCCTGTAAGATGAGTATAACGCAGCTGTTTTCTCATTCTCTTAAAAATAACTAAGTTAAAGTATCAAGCTGATATTAATTTTTTGGCATCTAAGATGCAACAACATAAATAGCATTTTTTATAATTACTTAAGCATAACTATTTCAATTCCTAAACACATATTTTAATTAATTTTGATTCATTATCATTCGATCCACTAAATTTTTTGGCTATTAGCACATCATAACACTATATACTTTTTGGGAAAATGTGGCATGTGGATGTAAAAAGGTTTGCCATCCCTAGCCTTCTATTCTTTTTCCCTTGATCCCAGTAGCAGAAAATTCTCCAAGTGTCTGCAACAGATACTTCAGGGGCAGAAAATAATCAGCAGGTGAAGTATTTTACAAGAGCGAAGCATAATATAAAGTGAAATAAAGTTTCAATCGAAAAATAATCTGCAAACGAGGGAAAAAAATCTGCGACGTCTGTCTCCCGTCTCGAACTTTCTGCTACCGGGCCCTTGATCATCCTATACAAGCAAAATTTCAATAATTATTATAAATACATCAATGACAATCATGGGCGTACCCAAGGGGGGGTCTGATGGGGCTACAGCCCCCCCCCCCCCCCCCCCCCCCCCGAAATTTTCGAAATTGATACGAAAAAATTGCTGGTTTTTTCTTTCCTTTTTGGGAAAATTTTTCATTTATTTTCTATCATACAGCGAAATGGCCATTCTCATTAGCCCAATATTACTCCATATTGACTCCAAAAAAGAGAAAAGGGGCTGATGGGGGTTACAGCCCCCACCCCTTCTCTCGAAATATTCAAAAATTAAATGAAAAAAGTGTTTTTCACTACTTTTTTGGACAAATCTGTACCTTTTTCTTCTGTCATACAGCGAAATAGTCATTTTAGTTAATCCCATATTAGTCCACATTGACATCACAGCATGCTCAAAGATGGGGAGGGGGCTGATGGAATTACAGCCCCCTCATCTCGAAATAGTCGAAAATGAAATGAAAAAGTAGTGCTAATTTTTTTTATTTCTGCTTGAGAAAAATTTGCATTTTTCTCCTATCATTCAACAGACTCCCTTCCCTTTAGTTCCATATTAGTGCACAGTAACACTACATTATACCTAAAGATATAAAAGTGACAAATTGGGTTACAGTTCCCTCCCAAAATAGTCGAAAAATGAAATGAAAAAATGCTTTTTTTTTTGTTTGTTTGAGATAAAATTTGTAATATTTTTTCTGTAATCCTTAGTTTTTTAGATAAATCTGTAATTTTTTTCTTCTGTCATACAGCGAAATAGCCATTTATGTTAGTGCCATGTTAGCACATTGACATCACAGTATACCGAAAGAAGGGGAGGGGGCTGATCGGATTACAGCCCGTCCCCTAAACTAGTCGAAAATGAAATGAAAAAAAATGCTTTTTTCTCCCTTCTGTTTGAGATTAATTTGTAGTATTTTCCCCCCCTATCATTCAACAGACTAGCCGCTCTCTTTTCTTTAGTTCCATATTTGTACACCGTGACACCACATTATACCCAAAGAAGTAAAATGGGGTTACAGCTCCCTCCCAAAATAGTCGAAAATGAAATTTAAAAAAATGTTGAATTTTGTTTCTTTTTGTTTGAGATAAATTTGCAACTTTGTTTTCTGCAATATAACGAACTGACATTCTGGTTAGTCCCGTATTAGCACACATTTACACCACAGTATACCCAAAGAGGGGAAGGGGCTGATGGGGTGACAGGCCCCCATTCAAAATAGTCGAAAATGAAATGAAAAAGGTGCTGATTTTTTTTTCTTATTGTTTGAGATAAATTTGTAATTTAGATTTATGTTTTACCGCAGATTGGCCATTCTCGTTAGTCCCATGTTAGTCCACATAGACACCACAGCATACCCAAAGAAGGTGAAGGAGACTATTTTCGGTGGTGGGGAGAACAATGTTATAGATTTTAAGCTGCAATGACTTTCTTTTGAATGAAAATATATAAAAAAAAAACCCATTAACTCTTTCCAACTTGATTCAGTGTGGGGCGGTCTCAGAATCGGGCCCGTGCCTCTACCCCATGGATGATTCTGAGTGGAAAAAAAATTCTGAAATTCACAGCAAATTTTCTGAAAGGTTACAGCAGAGGGGGGAATCCCTTCCCGGCGCCAATTATTTCCGTTGCTTTTTGCGTTAACACTGTTTTCATTTCACGTTGATTTCAGGCTGAGTGTAGATTCCTGCAAGTTGGGTTCGGGTTAACCAGACTTTTAAAAAGTCAGTTCAGCATATTACCTCAGTTTAAAAACTATACCTATAATAATAAACATAGTTGTTTGTATGTGTGCTGTTTCCTAATGAGACCGCTGTGTTTTTTCCACTTTGTTTGTTTCAGGTTTTATCACAACCCTTTGCCGAAATTCGCACTTTTTCTGCGGTCCTTTGACGAAATCAGTGTTTTTCCGCGGTCCTTTGACGAATTTTGCGTTTTTTGGGATACTTTGACGAGATTTGCTTTTTTTACGTCGGCCTTTTCCGGAATACGTACTTTTCCCCCCGATCCTTTGTCGAATTTCCAGTTTTTTCCCGCGGCCTTTAGACGAAATTCGCGTTTTTTCAGCGGCCTTTAGACGAAATTCGCGTTTTTTCAGCGGCCCTTGAAAGAAATTCGCATTTTCTGCGATATTTTGACGAAATTCGCGTTTTTCCGCTGCCCTTTGACGGAATACACGCTTTTTACGTGATCCTTTGTCGAAATTTGCATTTTTCGAGTCTTTTTGACGAAATTCGCGTTTTTTCTGTGACCATTTGACGACATTCGCGTTTTTTCCGCGACCCTTTGGCGAATTTTGCTTGTTTTCCGCGATCCTTTTTCGAAATTCGCTTAAGGCTGTTCTTAACTGATTTGCTCAACAAGCGCAAAACGTTTTGACACACTTACAAATTCATTTTTTAACGGAAAGATGTAAAATTGGAAAGCCAGGCCGTGGAAGCGATTTGGAATTGAACTGTTTTTTCCATTTTTTTTATCACTAAGTTACCTATTGAGTTATAAGCATTTTTGATCACGTGACAAGCACGATTTTTGCCCTTCACGGACTGGTTTGTCTGCTTTCTTCGGGAACTTTGGTTCAAGACGTCAACTTTGGCACCATTATGTGAAAGATCTATTGTGTTTGCAAAATAAACGGAAAAAAAACTCGATTACATAATTTTGTGAACAACTAGACCTGCTAGTTTCATGCATTTCCGAACAAAAATAAAGTAAAACTTATGTCAGAAAGTTGCCGTTTTGTATTTGAGAACACTCTTAATTAAAACGGCCTTCGCGTTTTTCCGTGGCCCTTTGACGAAATTTGCAGGTTTTTTTTTGCGATTCTTTGAGAGTCGGTTTTTCTACGCAGCCTTTGTCGGAACATGTACTTTTCGCGATCCTTTGTCTGATTTCGCATTTTTTTTTCGCGGGCGAAATTCGCGTTTTTTCGCGGCACTTCGACGGAATACGCGTTTTTTTCGTGATTCTTTGTCGAATTTTGTTTTTTTCCCCGCGGCTTTTAGAGGAAATTCATGTTTTTCTGCTGTCTTTTGACGGAATACACGTTTTTTCGCGATCCTTTGTCAAAATTTGCATTTTCAACTGTTTTTTGACGAAATTCGGGTATTTTCTGCGGCACGTTGACGAAATTCGCGTTTTTCCTGCGATACTTTTACGAAATTCACGTTTTCTCCGCGATCCTGATCGACAGTTTTTTGTGATTTTCTGGCGAAATTCGCGTTTTTCCGCGGTGGAATTCTTCGACGGAATACGCGTCTTTTCGCCGAAACTCGCTTTCTTTTCCGGGCCCTCCGACGGAATACGCGTTTTTTTCGTGATCCTACGTCGAAATTTGCGTTTTTTCAGCGACTTTTTGACGAAATTCGCGTTTTTTCTGCGACTTTTTGACGAAATTCGGGTTTTTTCCGCAATCCTTTGACGAAATTTGCGTTTTTTCTACGATCCTTTTTTGAAATTCGCGTTTTTTAAAACGGTCTTCGCGTTTTTCCGCGGTTCATTGACGAAATTCATGGCTTTTTTGCGATGCTTTGACGAGATTCGCTTTTTCTACGAAGACTTTGTCGGAATACGAGCTTTTTTTCGCGATTCTTTGTCGAGTTTTGCATTTTTTTCCGCGGTCAAAATTTGCGTTTTCTCCATGGGCCTTTGGCGAAAATCGCGATTTTTTGGAGAAATTTTCCTTTTTTCCTCGGCCCTTCGACGGAATATGCGTCTTTTCGCGATCCTTTGCCAAAATTTGCAGGCTTTTTGACGAAACTCGCTTTCTTTTCCACGGCCCTTCGACTTAATACGAATTTTTTTCCTTGAACCTTCGTCGAAATTTGCTTTTTTTGACGAAATTCGCGTTTTTTCCGCCGTCCTTTGACGAAATTCGCGTTTTTTCCGTGGCCCTTTGACAAAATTCACGTTTTTTTGGGATAATTTGACGAGATTAGCTTTTTCTACGCGGCCCTTTGTCGGAATACGTCCTTTCTCTCGCGATCCTTTGTCGAATTATGCGGGTTTTTTTGCGGCCCTTCGACGAAATCGCGTTTTTTGCAATCTTTTGACGAAATCGCGTTTTTTGCAATCTTTTGACGAAATTCGCGTTTTTCGAGGCACTTCGACGGGATACGCATTTTTTTCCGCGATCCTTTGTCGAAATTTGCGTTTTTGCGGGGTGTTTTTGCGAAATTCATGATTTTTTCCGCGGCTTTTTGACGAAATTCGCGTTTTATTCACAATCCCTTGTTGAAAGTTACACTCTTTCCTCGTCTTTTTCACGATATTCGCATATTTTTACGATCCTTTAACGAAATTCACATTTTTTTGCAATCTTTTGACGAATCTTTTGACGAAATTCGCGTTTTTCCACGGCCCTTTGATGGAATATGTTTTTTCGACATCAATTGTCGAAATTCGCGTTTTTTCCGCGATCTCTTGATGAACTTCACTTTTTTCCTGGAGTCGTTTGGCGAAATTCACGTTTTTTCAGTGGCCATTAGACGAAATTCGCGTTTCCTCGCGGTCATTAGACG
Source organism: Maratus speciosus (assembly GCA_963932465.1). NCBI lineage: Eukaryota > Metazoa > Arthropoda > Arachnida > Araneae > Salticidae > Maratus > Maratus speciosus. Next base: position 517,253 of record CAWVRF010000699.1, read on the forward strand.
AAATTCGCGTTTCCTCCGCGGTCATTTGACAAAAATTGCATTTCCTCCGCGATCATTTGACGAAATTCGTGTTTTCTCCCCGATCCATTTACGAAATTTGATTTTTTTGCAATCCTATGACGGATTTTTTTTAATTTTTGAAACCTCATGCCTTAAATTTTTGGAAATTTCGGAACAGAATCACCCCTGCCACCCCCCCTTTCCCCTCTCTGGCTGCGCCCCCCCTCCCTCCCCCCCATTATTGTCAAAAATGATTTATGTTTACAACAAAATTCAACGTGTTTCGTAAGATATGGAACGTTATGGAAATTAAAGTCAGCCCCCCCCGAAATAAAATCCTGCGTACGCCACTGATGACAATTAACATAACCATATGCATCAACTATGCAATACATTACATATTCACATTAAACTTTGTTCCTTAACAAATCAATCAATACATAAAGTATGGATGTATGAAAACGTAATGCATAAACTTGAACAAATATTGAACACTACATAAATTCATTTCTGAAATATACACAATATTATTTATTACCTGGACCACTGGTCTTAGCAATTTCCAGCCTGGTGCTGTTTGGACAATCAAATTTCTTCATGCTTTTACGAAACACAATATCAGCATCTTTAAGAGTTGGGTCTATAACAAGCATGCCCTTGCATCCTCCATAGCGAATCTGGAAAGCACTGCACAACTTGTCATGCCCAAGAGCTTTGTGAACCTAAAATATAAGCATCAGAAATAGACTAGGAAAAAACTTAATCAACAAATTAAAATGATTATCTGAATATTTCTACACTTACCTGTGATGCTAACCTAACAGACATTCTTCCAACACCATCAGAAAAACAATAAGGTTTATCATTTACAGGATCCCATCCTCCTTCAATGTCGTCTTCTGTTCGCACAAGAGTAGGATCCAGAGGAACAGATAATGCATCCTCTGTCTGAGAAAAGCATTGTCCCATTCGAGCCATATACTTTGGGACATTCCGTATATGTGAAAAATCACCCATCCATTCTCTTATCTTGGCAGCTGTTTGACCTTTAGAGTCCCTAGCATACATCCACACACCATGATCTCGAATTTGAGAATTTGACCATGCTAGAAATTCATACTTTCGAGATCCAATGCGTATGCTATTAGTCATAGGTGCCTTTATACATGATTCCAACACACCATTATCAGCATATGGTGCATTAAAACTCAATCTAGACATGTTATCTTCACGAAACGATACACGGATTGAATATTCAGCTTCAAAATTTCTCAACACTCGATTGCTGAACATAACTTCTTTTGGCCAAAGCAGCTCTCTTGTTGGTGTAAGAGTTATTCTTCTGATCATACTACACTTAGAAGGTAAAATATAGTCTTGGAAATTTATTTCATCTTTGTTCGACGTATAATAAATATACTGACTTTCAATAGCATTCCAAAAATTAAGAATTTTTCCAGAATCTACTGCTAATAGTACAGTGGTCAAGGCCTTTTCTAATGATTCTGAATTCTGCTGACTCAAAACATTAAGCCTTCTTAAACTGTTATAAATATCAGACGTCTGTGAAATCAAAATAAAATTTCTTCGAATCATTGCGGTTATAAGATATGTACAATCAAAATCAGTTGTTTCTACAGTAGGGTCAAAAGGTTTATCCTGTGGTATTACAGATATGGATGAATAATAGATAGATTTTTCACTGCACTGCTGATGAATACGAGCAAGGATCTGACGAACTTCGTGTGGATCTTTTAAAGTCAGACACAAAACATTTGCTCGGCCTAACACGTCAGCATCTATCTTAGATGGCAGAAAGGATGAAGATGATCTAGATGAAATATACATTCTTCTGAGTTGAGATGAAAAGTCTACTGGTGCTAGATTTAAATTTCTATGTTTGTCTTTACGGTCATTTCGAATTTCAATTCTGAATATGATAGGTGGATTAAATAAGTCAAAATATATTTTTGAAGGATTTTCATGTATGTTAACAAAAATGCTTCTTATGTTTTCATAGGAGAAAGTAATGTCAAATGTATCAAATTCTATGAGTATATTCCGAGTGTCATGATAAAAATTAACTTGTTTTTCAAATATATTTTCATTTTTCAAATCTGCAAACTGATAAAACATTCCGTTATGAGGTAAAACTCCGAAACTGATATTATGGTATACTGATCTATGATGAGAACTCTTACATTTTAAAAAACTATCATTACTGTACAACTCAATATAAGTGGTAGGTAAACTGTTAAAATAACTCTGCCAATTTAAGCAAAATTCTTCATACAATTTCCTTTTTTGGGCATGGGAATGAGAACTTGTTCTAGCTCGAATTTCTAAAGTCAATTCTTCAATCTCAGGATAATCTTCATCTTCAGTCTTTTTGACTTGAGAATATTCAGCAGATACATGCGTCAGCCCACATCTTTCAACTGTTGACTTCACTTGAAAACGAAGTTGATCTTTTAGGTGGAAATTCAAGACTTCTTTAGGTACAAGAATTATTCTAAAGTTCAGTTCCGACATGATTACACCTAAATATTTATAAAAGAAAGTATAAATTATTTTTGTGTAAATGCAAAAATGAGTGTAAATATGCAAGATAAAATAAAAGATTGTTTCACTGTTTAAAAGGAAATTGAATGCACATTCGAAAGTACATTGACATTGAAGTCCACCGTAGTGGAAATTGTTTTGGGGCCTATAGCAACTATGGCTGTTCGCCTCGAATGATCCTTATTATTAATTATTATGCACAAACACAAACCACAATTTTTATTTCCTTTTTCCATTACATACAAAGACGAGATAGTCACAAGGAAATTTACAACACCAGAGAAATACAACCGGGACCGGGAGCTCCACAAAGAGTGTGCAACAATATGCTCAATTTTAGAACCGTTGCTGTTATATTCACATAGTTTTGGAGGGAGGGGTGAAAGGCTGATTTTTAGCTTATAGAGTTGTGACAGTGGATGAGACGTAACTACTGTCGTTTGGACTCGGGATCATAGTGATGTAGCCACAACTCATCCACTGTCCAAATGTAGCCTCATAAGCTCCGAACTAGCATTTCACCCTCAACCCCCTTCTTAACCCCCCCCCCCCCCCCAAAAAAAAAATAGGTCTTTAAAACTTCACCCTTCCCTCCAAAATTATGTTACTATAGCAGCTACGGTTCTGAAATTGAGCACATAGGCATTTAAGATATTAGGCTTCGATATTCTACATTAAATATCGCAGTACAAATATTTTATATACATTAGGGACAATAATTTTTGAACCACCCACGTATATGCATATATAATCCGCTGTTCGAGAAACCATATGCGAAGTATATTTGAAATGATACTTGTGTTTACTAGTAAATAAAAGAGAAAGAATGTTGTCCACCTGTCTTGTTGATAAGAAATTCTATCTGCCCCCTCCCCGCCCCCCTGTGTGGGACAAGTTATTAGATATTTTTACTGTTGAATGCATTATAAAATAAAAATCTTTTATAAAATACAGTAGTCTTCCTCTTAACCGGCCTTCTCTTAACCAGAAATCTCCTTTAAATGGCCGACTTTTTGACTCAGGGTGGAAAACCCTGAAAATTAATTTATACAAAGTGAAAAACCCTGAAAATTATCGACGCAAAATATACCAATATCAATTTACATAACTGATGCAACAACAGCATGACAATCAAATGGCATATTTCTGCTATTATTTGAAATATACAATTGCAGAAAAACATAATTTGGTAAACTTATATTAATTTTAGTGAAAGCTAAATGACTTCATCAAATGGAGAATGCAATTTACCTTGCTAAATATGCAAAGTTCGAATTCTATAATCAGTAAATAAATTTATTCCAAGTACTCATGAAACAAGTATAATTTATGTGTGAAGAGAGGGATCTCTAAGTACATTTAATGCAAGTCATATATATGTGACACCTAGTTATTTGAAAAGGGTAAAAAAAAATGTAAAACCAATCCCAATTTACTTCTAAGTGGGAAGTATTAGAGAAAAAAAGAAAATAAATAAATAAAAATAGCATTTATCTTTTTCAGCTTTGCTCTTACACAAGGTAAATTTCTTTTTCCTGCTTTCTTCCTGGGTATTAAACATTACAAATATGCAGTTCTGGACATTTTTGTACTGAGAATGAGATGGATGGACCAGGGGTTATTCTGAGTAAAAAAAAAATTATCTGAAATTCACAGCAACTTTTCTGAAAGGTTACAGCAGAGTGTAACCTTTGGCAAAATTCGAGATCTATTGACGAAATTTGAGTTTTTTCGCGATCTTTTGACTAAATTTGTGTTTTTTTTTCGCGATCTTCTGACGAAATTGGCCGGTTTTTTTGCGATCTTTTGACGAAATTTGCGTTTTTTCGCGATTTTATGACGAAATTTGCGGTTTAATCGCGATCTGTAGACGATGTGATGTAGTAATCACATTTATTATTTATTTTTTTATTTTGTAATACAGTATTCTTATCTCGCCCTTTTTAAATGATTTTCTTTCGACTCAAACATCGTTGAAATCGCTTTTTTTTTCCTTTTTACCGCAAGTAGCAGATAAGTTTTGATTTCAGATTTTCCCCTTTCCACTGTTCTATTTTTAACAGCGCGTGTTGCAAGTGACGTTGACCGCGTCATATTAAGGGTGTGTCTTCGCTTGGCGAATTAGGTGTTCGTTCTTTTTTAAGACAGGTTCTGTTTTTCTCTTTTTTTTTTGTCTTGGCTGTTTTCATACGCGCTAATCATAATACGTAAATTTAATTTAATGAACAGATTTATATCAATTGTGGATGTACTTGTGTAAACGCTGTATATAAATCAATGCAGCCAGTTTTTTAACAGATTTGAGATTTACGAAAGTTTTAATACGTATTTTTTGACAATGTGATTTGTCTTTTGGATTTTGGGCCGTTGCGCCTAATTCAAAGAGCGATTATTCGATCATGATGTTCTTCGGAATTTAATTTAACGCATGTTCGATTTTGGACTTTTTTATCTTCAATACATTCTCTAAGAAAGGATTTTAACCAGCTTTAGCCAGTATTCTTTATAGTTCATGGAATTACTTAAGTTTTTAATAATGCTGCGTGGAACGTTCTTCTAATGTGTACGGTGACCTACCTATTCTAATTGCCTTCCAACCTCTCAAGTGAAACGAACAAATAAAGAGGATTTTTTTACAACTGCTGTCTCTTCAATGTGTTACCTCATCACTTAAGATCATTCCCTTTAATTTTTACTGCATAACAATCTTATCATCTTTGCTATACGATCACTCCTACGGCATTCTAGACTTGTTTATTTTACCTACTGCACTCGTGGCCGCCTCTCCGGGTGGTTCCGACCCGACCCCTTGAGTGGGGGAGGTGACCGGAAGCTCGACAGAGTTCGTTGTGTACGAATGCGAGGGGGCCGGATGGGGACGAATCGCCACCTCCTCGAGAGGCTCATCTCCGACAGGCGTTGAGCACGGTGGCCACGGTTAACGGACGTTGTGCATAGGGCTGTCGCCCGCTTCGGCGGGCGGTCCTCCGACACCTGGGTTCTCTGGGCAAGCCGGGTAGCAACGCTCCATAGGTCGATCCCAGTGCCGGTCTAAGGGCCGGACGGTGTCGCCGGGCAAAGACTAGCTAAGGCGATAGGACCCCATCCACCAATTGACTAAGAGGAAGCCTGAAGTATGAGTGAGGGCTTTGTAGTGGAAAGTCCTCGGTGCTCGCTAGTGACGACGGGGCTCGCGGAAACGCCATGCAGGGACTCCCGGAGCAACCGAAGGGCGAGGGTTTCGGACAGCACCCAGGTTACTTTATGACTTGGGTGGCTCATCCCTCCGAGGACCTCAGCTGGAGCAGTTGGGAGCTGACCCTAAGGGTGGTAGGGTTTGGCGGTGCCCCCGTTGACCAAGGAGCAGTCGCGTGGGGAGGCCAGTATGGTTCTGGTTGCTCCATGTCGTGCCGTGACCCATGGGAGGGGGTTGGCCGGCAGGTCCACCATCGAACACTATTCCCGCAGGGAAACGGGCCGGAGGCTCGCCGGTAACGTGGCGGCTCATCGTGCCTCAGGTGAACTCTTGGTCCGATCCAGGTCCTCCGTGTCTATGCGGTACCGGAGTTTTCCTCGCCTGGTGATGAGAACCTAGAGGTGTCTCCACCTAACTTTCGAACGCACTAACAAAGGTAGCGGTCGGTCACTGCACGGGGTCAGGGGCCTTCGGGCCTGGGTACCCTCGACGGCCGTGAGATAAGGTAGTGGCGGGCGAACTTCTGTCGGCCTCCACTGGCTTCTCTGTCCTATGATGGGGTCGAGTCGGTGGGGGCTGGCGGGACTCCGTTCCGCCCAACCCCCTAGCGAGGCGGAGTCTATTCCGTCTAGGTGGAGCTTTCCGTGCCCGCCTGGGGTCGCTAACGGCACCTAGTCTGGGCCAACTGTTCCCGGCGTGATCCATGAGGGGTTCCGTCGGTTGAGCCGGGTGGCTTGGGCGAAAAGCCAGGAGCTGGGTCGCTTTACGGCCGGAGGGACTTTCCCCGTCCTCCCTGGTCTTCAAGTTAGGGGCTCTTCAATAACTTTCCTATCTGCTGGCCCACAAAAATGTCTCTGCCGGAAAATGGTATCTGATCTTGGGGGCCTTCCGTAAATTAAATTCGGGTCGGGAAGACTCGGTTCAGTCCATGGGCCCAGCGTCTTTGTAGGCGTCTGGTTCCTGCGATGGCTTGCGGGGTCTACCGGCTCGAGTAACCAAGTTTAGGGACCACTTGGTTTTTCTAGCTTCGTGGTGAGGACTATCGTGGCGATTGTTCACCAAACTTGGGAATAGCCGGCGTGACGTGCGTTGGGCAGTGCGTCGGCTTGACCGGAGTTCGCGTGGGGTTCCACTCTGTTGGGGCTTGTCTGGCGGCGGCCTTCGGGACGCGCCGCGGGGCTCGTTTCACGGGTGGTTTAATGGTAACCCTGTCTTACCTACTGCACTCAAATGTTTATTTTATCTAACAGCAAATTAACTCATATTATTTATTTAATGCTTCCTCTTAATTTTTGTCACAGACGAATTTGCGGTTTAATCGGGATCTTTTGACGAAATTTGCAGTTTTCTCGAGATCTTTTAACAAAATTTATGGGTTTTCTGCGATTCTTTGACGAAATTTGCCTTTTTTGCGCGATTCTTTGACTAAATTTGTGCTTTTTCAGCTATCCTTTGACAAAATTGTCGGAATTCGCGATATTTTTTTATGTCCGAATTTTCGGATTGATGACCTATTTTTTTTAATTTTCAGAAATGAATGCCTTAAATTGTCTGAACAGAATCAACCCTATCGCGATCTTTCAGGGAAATTTGCTTTTTTTCTCAATTCTATAAAGAAATTCATGTTTTTTCTCGCGATCCTGTAACAAAATTTGCATTTTTTTCTAGGATCTTGACGATATTTCCGTTTTACCAGCGATCCTTTGACGAAAATCGTGTTTTTTCCAGCGATATTTTGACGAAAATAGCGTTTTCCCACGATTCTTTAAAGGAATTTTCTTTCACGATTCTTTAAAGAAATGTGCGTTTTTCCCGCGATCTTTGGACGAGAATCGCGTTTTTTCCCAGTGATCTCTTAATGAAATTATTGTTTATTATGCGATCCTTTGGCGAAATTTGTGTTTATTTCGCGATCCTTTGAAGAAATTTGTGTTTATGGGGCATTCTCACAATCTTTTGACTTTCATGTCCCTGAATAATAATTTTTATTTTAATACACTTTTTTGTGTTTTTTTTTTCTTTATTTCATATACTGGGGAACATCCTATTGCATGATTGCATAACAATAATAACGAGATAAATAAGGTTTGGTCGATGTTGGGGGTCCAAATACCAGGAAAACTCCTATACCATCCCGTGTCCCTGATGCTGATTTTTAAGTTTGGAGCTGTCTGTATAAAATTGTTTCAATAAAAGTAATTCGATGTAATTTTTTTCCGAAACAGGGACAATTTTTTTATATAAATAAGTAGCAAAAAATTAACCTGCACACATTTTTACGGTTGCTATTATTTTTTGAACTCTGTCCCTTGGTTTTTCATCCCATGGTTCATACACTCGAGAACAAATAAAATTCAAGCACTTTTCAAGTACTATTCAAGGACTGTTTAGGTGCATGCATAAAAAGGGCGTAAAATAACACATAAGGAAAATAACCACCCCATTGATTATCTATTTCAAAGAAATCAAATCTTTGAATTTTTATAACAGGCATTTTCAAGACAATATTAGAGAATTTTTAAAGAAAAATGTGTTTTAACTTAGTAAGGTACCATGGGAAGAAATTTCATGTATAATAAAAAGTTAAGAAAACAGAGCTTGATTTTTATTATATTAGATTTCCAACTGGACGAAAAATGTCCGGACCAGGATTCGGACCAGGGATCTCCTAGCTGAACCCGCTAATGCCCATATTGGAGTTCCATTACCTGAGGTTTATTCTGTTGAGCTGAACCACGTTTCAGACCAGATGCTATAAATCATTAAGGTTAGCTGGGTGGAAAAAGTACTACCAAATTCGTCTGGGATAGCTCAGATGGTAGAGCACTGGCGGCTTCAGGTAGGAGATCTCTGGTTTGAATCTTGGTCCGAACATTTTTCGCCCAGTTGGAAATTTACATCTAATATGATTTATTTACCAATTAAGTGTTGACTTTTTTCTTTAAGTTCAAAATAAAATAAAATAAAAATAAGTAAAAGGTATGGTATCACTACAAGAGTAGAAGACAGGAATAAACCAGTTAAATTTTAGGAATTCTGAACACTCATCAGGAGTCAAATTTCTGAATTTCTGAAAGTCTGAGCATTTCTGAAGTTGTGAACAATTTTTTACAAGTTATACTTTTTAATACATATTCTTTGAATTCTCAAACCTTACAGCATTTGCACTTATCCATACAAAAATAATTGAAATACAGATTAGATAATTGACTTTTACTTTTTAAATACAAAAGATTTTTTTTAAATGGCTTTATAAATTAATACATGGGAATTATTCCAGAGAGAAACATTCTCCTTGTATACACTATTTCAAATGAAAATCAAATTTCAAAGTAATTGCTTAAGAGGCGCAAGGGCCAACATAGTGAAAAAGATTCCATGCCGGGACTGGAACCCGGGCCATCAGCAGGGGCGTAGCCACAGATATTTTTTCAGGGGGGAGAATTCGAAAATTTCCCAACTTGAAACAAATTGCTCCAATTTTCGACTAAAATGATATGCACAACGTGTGTAATAATTATAATGATATTTTTGCATAAAAAATTTCTTACCAAAGAAAAATTCTGAAACTGAAAACATAAAAATACTAATTATGGGTTTGTTTACTAAAAAATAAATACGCTTTTTACTTTCTTCTATCTTTACAAGAAGAAAGTATTGGATTCGTGAAAAAATTTGACTTCCGGTTTTAGACTGATTTATGCGTTTTAGTAAGTCCTGAACACGATTCGACTGTTTTTAGAAAATATCTGTCTGTCTATATGTGATACAAGTTTTGTGGGTGTTCTAACACAAGAACTAATGCACGAAATTTAATAAAACTTTAAGAGATTCACTTATACAGTCGAACCTCGTTAACATGAACACTCAAAGGGAAACTTTTTTTGTTCGTATTAAAAGTAGTTCGTGTTATCGAAACTTAACTACATTACATACAACTGGACGAGGCAATCGGAAACAGTTCGTGTTAACGAGGTTTGACTGTACTTTGATAAAAATTGGTGCTGATTTGTTTTTGGTGTAAATCGTCCAACAGGTGGCACTGCTATGCGGCATTTTTCACGATTTACATGATTTTAGCAATAATTATATCTCAAAACCTATTGCACGGAATTTGATCAAACGTCATATTAGTTAAACCTTGACATAATTTGATGCAGATTAGCTTTTTATGTATATCATACAGCAGGTGGTGCTGCTATGCAGCATTTTTCACGATTTTGCGATAGCTGTATCTCAAAAACTAATGCACGGAATTTAGTCAAACTTCATATTCCACGTAAGTAGTACTTCCACATAAATAGATCCTTATTAGGATTGGGTCTATACTGTCCAAAGCTATCGCTTTTGTGCACTTTGAGTAAGGAATTTTGGTTGCAGACATCTAAGAGGCTGGGTGCCAAAATTCAATGATTTGTTTGAAAAATGTTATGCTTATATCTCCTTTTTAAATGCACACAGTTCAACAAATCTATACCTTTAGAGTTTGTTATTACAGGCAAAGAATTGTCATTTAATTTTGGCACTGTGAGTGCACATTTTGAGGCATTAACATGTATGGAGTAGAAGAAAATTTTGGGATTGGCACATTTGACTAGTTTTCACTTAATATTAATTCTTGTGGTCTTCAAAGAAGCCCACCTGTTAATAACATCGCTTAGCTTAATAAAATTCCCTATTTCATTTTCATATTTTAAAAGCATTAGGCTGTCAAGTCTGTCATCCCTCATTGTAACTTGCAATATATATTTTTTAAATTTTTATTTGACTAAAGATTCTTTCATTAGATACACCACCATAAAGATAAGCTGCTGTGAATGTTAAGGTACGAGTATATTAGTTTGATGGCGTGACCCAAATAGTCTTTGAATTTCATGGCATGAGTAAAAGGTTTGTTAAGTGAGTTGGGATTTGGTTTATTTCTATTTGACTCTGCAAGCAGTGGCGCAGCCAGAATTCGGTTCTAGGGGGGGTTTTGAGTTTTTCGATAAAGGTGTTCGCCTGTTATTTGAATCACCGCTTAATATAATCTGTCTTTTTAATGAATCAAATCATAATGCTTTTTACCCGTAGTTATACATTGGTTGTGTTTCATTTAAACAGCGTTTATAATATTAGCGTTAGAAAACATAAAATGCACCAATGAAATAACGCCAAACTAGGTTAGATTTATAAAAAGTGCTTAAAAATGATGAGGCAAACTTTAGGAGTTGGAAGTGTGCAGTCCAGCAAATGATTTTTGCACAGAAAATAACTGAATTCCAATCCATTTGTTCAACAAAAATACACAGGATTTCATTCCAAGACAATCTCCAATTCTTGTTTTTAACTTTAATAATAATGAAGCCATTTTAACAAAATTTTCAATATACTTACCGTGCTTTTGTCAAATGTAACAACATCACTAAAATATGTGGAATTTATAATCATTTACGTCCAATTAGTGCGCAGTTAGGTAATCCATATTTTGGAATGTAGTTGATATTAAACACGCTATTTTATTGTTTTTTTTATTGTGCACTTCCAGTACTTTACATGACATCGAATTTGCCATTAAGTAACGTAAATCAGTTGAAAATTTTTAAAACATCGTTATTATTGTTAAAGTTCTCTAAAAATATCCGTGTTCAAACTGAAGTCGTATCTGTACTAATATTATAAAGAAGTAACCCTTTTTTTTTGTAGAGGTTACTTTTGGAACTACCGAATGAATTAAAAAAGATAATCGGTCGTGTGCGAGCTTAATTCACATACAAAGGGTTCCATACAAAATATCAGAAATGTTCAAAGATAATATTTACTTGCGTACATATAACAATACCACATGCCACAATTTAATTCTACTGGAATGAAAACCGATGAATGTTTCTCCCTCTAAAACAAAGACTTTGTACAAAGTTTAAACTTGACAGAGAACCAACCACGCTTTGGAAAGAGGTCGCAGAGATTCTCACGAAAAATCACTTGTCAATCATATTTCATGTAATCGTGGACAATTTTAAATGAATAAAAAAAAGTACCCTTAATAGCATGAAACTTTTCTATTCATTTTTAAAAATAAAAGCATATGCAGACATAATTATTGATGTAATTGCTAATCGAAAATTTTTTTTCATTATAAATGAATTATTTATTGAATTATAAGCAATTTTTGTCTCAAAATTACTGACTTTTAATGTCTTGGAATTATTATATGAATTATCTTTTTAATATTTGCCTTCAATAATTGAATTCAATTGGAATAAAAACAGCTTGTCACTATGTTTCACCTTACCTAAAACAAAGATCTTATACAAAGTTTAAACTTGGCATTGTGCCAAGCGCGCTTCGAAAGGAGGTCACAAAGTAGCAACACTATTTTGATCCGTACCGTTGTTTTCTACATGGGTTTTTAATTAATATCGCGGCAAATTACAGACACATTTTTTCGAAAATCATTACCGACAATCCTTGGAAGATTCTACGTCGATTAGGTACACCGAGTGCCCTCAACTCCCCCGCTGACCAGCAGAAAAATAAGACGCACGAATGATCTTACAATAATTCCGATTTTACTTTTTAAGCGTGGAGTGGAACCTTAATCATAATGGCAAAATGATGATGACTATCTCCGTTTCAATATAGGCTATATTTTACATCGGTAAAACAACGGCTAGAAACATGGAATTTGGCATGGTTGTTAATTTAGATACTTAAATGCATGCCCTGAACAGTTTTTTAAAAATTCGAAATTTAAAAGGGTGCAAGAAAAAAAAAACTTTCTAAAATTGCGATTTGTGTGATACATTTTGTATAGAACGTTAGAATCGGGCATGGTGATAACTTTTGGGATGTATAAATGCTCAAGAACGGTTCCTAAAAAAATTCAATTTAAAAAGGATTAAATGAGTGGAAAACGGTCTGAAAACGATCTAAATTATGATTTATTAGGAATTGTTAGAGCTAGATACATTAAGTTTGGCATGGCTGTTACTATAGAAACGTATATGATCACTAAGAACAGTTTTCCAAAAATTCGAAATTAAAAGGATGCAAGAGCAAAAAACGTTCTAAAACTGCGGTTTGTGCGATATAGTTGGTATAAAAGCTTGGGATTTGACTAAGTAACAAATGGTTCGAAAGACACGCTGATTGCGATAATTTGTTTAATCGCGATCAAAAACAGCTTTTTACAACTTTATAGTACTACTTTTTTTAATTCTTATTTTACAAAGATTTTTACCTGGGTACGTAAAAAGCTTGGTCTTAGATATAATTGGGAGCAAAAAGCGTAAAACAGAGCGTTTGAAACTGAGAGAGATCTGCAAAGTGTATGTTTCATGTTTTTTCTGAAATTCGATAGTCTATTATTGTTTCGAACATGGTACAAAGACCGAAGTGAAATTAAGAAATGGCCCATTGTATAATACTTAAACTCAAAGCATCTGTGTGGCAGGAAATGACCATTCTTTTAGCATAAGACGTCTCGAAAAAGTGACTAAGTCCAAATAACCCATTTTCACAAAACCAATGCATGTAATATGCGCTTCTACAGTTTTAAGTAGAATTTTCGCCGTTTAATTGAATCACTTTGTTGAATAGAGCTTCATTTATCAAAGCGGTGGATTTCGAAAAACGCCAAAACGTTTAAATATTAATTTTGGTTTTGATTCATATAAGAGGCAATTATAGTAATTTTTCTTAGCTCTGGGGGGTGTTTTAACCCCCAAACCCCTCCCGTGGCTGCGCCACTGTCTGCAAGTCATGTACATCCAGTTTCTCATATACAGGTGGAAGCATTATTAACTTTTCCCTTGCACAATTGTAATTTAAATATGGAATGCATTGCTGCAATATTCTCTTGATATAGGGAACATTGTCATTTAAGCCCATTACTAAATTCGCGAAATTTTCTTGTATTTCTTATAATTCTTTACTGTAAAACTTATGTGTATCAATGTCCATTTCTGTGCTATTAATTTTATCTATTGCCTTTGGTGAAACCGTTTTCCTATGGTGCTTTCGGAACTCAGCTTTTTCAGTCACATCCTAATATTCATAATTGTTTGAGAGCTTGTCTGTAAGGAAATCTTTATTTCTTCAAAATTTTATTCAAGTGCAACGTGTCAGTGTTACAGTGCATGTCTATTTTTTCTTCAGTTGATGGACTGCTTTCATGGTCATATTTCTGTTCCAAATTAAAATCGTCCATTTTTTACCTTTTTCATCCTCGAACGGATTTTTAGATGCTCCAAAATCTTGCACGAAAACTCTTTTCCTATTATGAAGGGTTTCTTCGTGCTGAGATTTATAGTAACTTTTTAGAACAGCTTTAAACACAGAACACTGGACTTTTGGTTTAAAATTTTATAAACACATATGAATATAAACGAACAGGACTGATATATATTTCTGCACGCAAATAAGAGTAAAATGTGACAAATTTATCTAAACTAACGACTTCTTATATCCGCATTTGCTCATATAACGCTTTTTACTTGACAGCGAAGGGTTAACTAATTTTTGCGGCAAAAAAATCACGAGAATGAGCAAAATATTGTCCAAAAATCGCAAAATTGGTAAAAAAAAGTTGTGAAAACTCACCAAATCTTCTTGCCCATAGCTGTGTTTCAAGTTGGTTACCACATTCCTTTCTGTTGTGCTACAAGTGATCTCCAATTTTCAAAAGAAGCTGCAATCCCTTTGGATTAAAATAGTTGGATTCTCTTTTGGGAGGAGAAGGGGAGGTAGGGTGAAATTTTTGAGAAACAAACAATGTTTTGGAGGAAATAAAGGAACTGTTTAGTCAGTTATTGATGGGCAGGAGTAGAGAAATTTAGGTCTCGTAGATGTACAATATTTTTGTAGAACTGAAAAATACAATGATAGATTGAGTGTGGCTGATTTCTTTTTGGATTTCTTTTGATAATTTAACTTGTTTACTGTTGCAGTACACAAAATAATCACCAAAACAATAAAAATTTCGTAATTTTTTTACTATTACTTTTAAAAAAGTAAATGTCTCAAAAATCTAGAATTTCCCAACTCTAAGCTCAAATTTCCCAACTTCACATATATTTGGGGGGGGGGGGGCGAATTTTCCTGAAATTTTCGGAAAATTCGGAACAGAAATCACCCCTATGTGATCCTTTGTAGAAATTCGTAATTTTTTGCGATCTTTTGTCGAAATTTGAGTTTTTTTCACGATCCTTTGTCGAAATTTGCGTTTCTTTGCGCGATCCTTTGATGAAAACACGCGTATTTTCGCGATCTTTTAATGCAATTCGCGTTTTTTCCGCGATCCTCTGCCGAAATTTGCGCTTTATTCGAGATCTTTTGTCGAAATTCCAGTTATTTTCTCTAGTCTGACGAGATGCGCTTTTTTCCGCGACTTTTCGACGAAATTCGCATTTTTTAAGCGATCCTTTGGCGAAATTACCGATTTTTTTTTCATGCGAACGATTATTGAAATTGATATTTTTCGGCAACCATCTGTCGAAGTTCGCGATATTTTCTAGCACTTTCCATTCCTTGAAAATGAATATTTTTTTTCACAGCACTTTTTTCCAAAGCGTACAAACCATGCATCTTGCTAAACTTATACAGAAAACCACTTCAGATGCAGCCACAGAATTTTTTTTCAAATTTTTTCTCATGCAGAATTACGCTAGCGAAAGAATGTCTAAAATTCTTTGACAGGAAATTTATTGCAGAATTTAAATCAGCATTTAAATATCAATTTCAAGATCGTGGCTTTATTGGTAGTCTTACCGTCCCCAAGGTTTATTCCTGCACTTTTCAAGGGTAAATTAAAAAAATAATAATAATTTAATCCAATGTTAACAACTGTTTCAAAAAATCAATAAACATTGTGGCTATCACTGAGTCTTAACCGGGGCTCGAAATGGAAAAATCGATGAACCGGTACGCTATTTCAAAATTATTTCCGACTATTTTTTTTTCTCTTTTTTTGAAAGAATAGTAAAGTCCCGATTATCCGAATCCCGCTTAACCGAGTTTCCACTTTAACCGAATTATTTTCTTCTGATGGACTGATAGCTTCCATTATTAAGAAACAGCCATTATAAATGAAATGTTAGGTGAAGATGAAAGAGCAGCCGTAAAAAGTTAGAACTCTGATTTTCTGGTCAGAATAGGGGGGGGGGGGGGGGGGGGGGAAATGGGCAAAAACTATCAAGGGCTTTTTCAAATAAACAATTTCATTCGCCGTTTTTCTTAAAAGTAACGGAAATGTACATCAAAGAAATGTTACTAGTACCCTAAAAATGAATGAATTAAGTGAAAATTTATATTTCATGTCCTTAGTGGGTGACGAATTGTGTAAATCCGGTTTATCAGAGTTTTTTCCTTATCCGAGGTGAGCTTGGCTCATATTAACTCTGATAATCGGGACTTTACTATATAGCAAATTTATATTTAACAGTAGAAAAACCAATTTTAAAAAATGCATTCAAGATTCTAAATAATTAGGAAAAAAAAAATCACAGAGAGCATAGTAAGCTATAGGTATGAAACTGTAATAATATTTTTTAATAATTCCACGAACCGGAACAATAGTTTCCATACTTTCACGAACAGGAACAATATTTGTCGCCGGTTTGCTCCGGTA
This sequence comes from Maratus speciosus, assembly GCA_963932465.1. Classification (NCBI taxonomy): domain Eukaryota; kingdom Metazoa; phylum Arthropoda; class Arachnida; order Araneae; family Salticidae; genus Maratus; species Maratus speciosus. The sequence continues at coordinate 533,620 of CAWVRF010000699.1, forward strand.
CATTTCGAGCCCTGGTCTTAACATGATTTGCCTAAAAATAGGTGGTAATTTTCCTTACCGTTTTTTTTTTTTTTTTTTTTCCTGTACCGTCTACCTTTTTTACCTTACCGTCCCTTCTTTAACACCCCTTTAAGACAATGTTATACAAAAATTCTGTATTAAAGGTATTCCATTTTTATTATTTCTTATTTGAATGTCCTTTGGGTACTATGCAAATTCATTATAAGTAAAAATTTAGAAGAAAATAAAAAGTTATAGTGGTAAAATGGTAAGGAAAATTAAACTCGCAAGTTTAACTTAAACCTCAGTTAAATAAAATATTTTTCGCTGCTGACCATTTTTTCTTTATTTGGAATCATTAAGGCATTCGTCTATCAGATTAAAATGTTACTTAAGCAAGTTTAATTTCAAAAGATTTTTTTTTTCCCCGAAAGTCAAAAGATTGTGAGAATGCCCCTTATATCGCGATCCTTTGAAGAAATTTGTGTTTATCTCGCGATCATTTGAAGAAATTTATGTTTATTTCGCGATCATTGAAATTTGTGTTTATTTCGCGATCATTAGACGAAATTTGTTTTATTTCGAGATCCTTTGGTGAAATTTGCTTTTTTTTTTCGCGATTCTTTAACCCCTTGGGGACGAGCGGCACGTATACGTGCCGCATGAAGCGCTCAGAATCCTTGTTTTTCCTCACCAGTAAAATTTGCCTTATTTAATCAGCGCATTTTCTCGATTCAAGAAGACACAAATTTCTGTTTTAAAAAAACGGTGACAAAAGATTAAAAATTACGTAAAAGGCTCCCGTCCCGAAGGGGTTAAAGAAATTCATGTTTTTTCCGTGAATCTAACGAAATATGCGCTTTTCCCGCGATCTTTTGACGAAAATCTTGTTTTTTCGTGATCATTTGCGAAATTTGCGCTTTTTTCGCGATCCTTTGGCGAAATTTGCGCTTTTTTTTCGCGATCATTTGTATTTATTTCGAGATTCCTTGACGAAATTGTCGATTTTTTGCAGCGAACGATTGAGGAATTAATTTTTTTTCGACGACCATATTTGTCGAAATTCGCGATATTTTTTAATATCCTAATTTTCCACTAAACGTAACGATCTCATAAACCCGGAAGGATCAATCGAAAAACCCGGAAATCCGGGGTACACCCGGAACACAATCACCCCTGCTCAATTTTAGAACCGTAGCTGCTATATTCACATAGTTTTGGAGGGAGGGGTGGAAGGCTGATTTTTAGCTTATAGATTTGTGACAGTGGATGGAGACGTAACTACTGTCGTTTGGACTCTATATCATAGTGATGTAGCCACAACTCATCCACTGTCCAAATGTAGCCTCATAAGCTCCGAACCAGCATTTCACCCTCATCCCCCTTCTTAAGAACTCCCCCAAAAATAGGTCTTTAAAACTTCCCCCTTCCCTCCAAAACTATGTTACTATAGCAGCTACGGTTCTGAAATTGAGCACATAGGCATTTAAGAGATTAGGCTTCGATATTCCACATTAAACATTGCACGCAGTACAAACATTTTATATACATTAGGGACAATAATTATTGAACCACCCACGTATATGCATATATAATCCGCTGTTCGAGAAACCATATGCGAAGTATATTTGAAATGATACTTGTGTTTACTAGTAAATAAAAGAGAAAGAATGTTGTCCACCTGTCTTGTTGATGAGATTTCTATCTGCTCCTCCCCGCCCCCGTGTGGGACAAGTTATTAGATATTTTTATTGTTGAATGCATTATATAATAAAAAGCTTTTGTAAAATACAGTAGTCTTCTTCTTAACCGGCCTTCTCTTAACCAGAACTCTGCTTTAACCGGCCGACTTTTTTTCTCCCAACATCAGGCAAAATTCAGAAAAGAAATTTCGTTTCTCATTTCTTTATGGTTAATTAACTGAAATTTAAATAATGTAGAGTAATTTCAACTTCTTATAATATAAAGGTATGTAACATGATTTTCAACAATTTAATTTGCATTAAATATTGTTCATCTTATACTACAATACAAGCAAAAATTGTGTGTGTGCGTATAAATTTTATCTTAAAAATGGCTCTAACGATTTTCACTAAATTTTTTATTTTACCATTTTCGGGCACGCGAAAACTATTGGGTTAGGTCACATATTCGAGAAAGTTTGATTAGTGGGTCATAATGGGTCAGAGTCAAGCTAATTATACCTAAAAAACGGCTTAAACGATTTTAATTAAATTTTATATCCAACTGTTTTGGGACACGAGAAGACTATTGGGCTAGGTCACAAGTCACATGTTCGAGAAATTTCGATTAGTGGGTCATATTTGAGTCACTATGGGTCAAGCCCATTTTATCTAAAAAACGGCTCTAACGATTACTTTTAATTTTTGTATTCTATGGTTTTGGATTACGAGAAGACCATTGGGCTAAGTCACATCTTCGAGAAAATTCGATTAGTGGATCATTTTTGGGCCATTGTGGGTCAAGCTAATTTTATCTATAAAATGGCTCTAACGATTTTGACAAAATTTTGAATTTTACCATTTTCGGGCACAATAATACCATTGGGCTAGATCGCATGTTCAAGAACATTCGATTAGTGGGTCATTTTGGGTCAGGGTCAAGCTAATTGTATCTAAAAAACGGCTCAAACGATTTTAACAAAATTTCGTATTCTACTGTTTCAGAGCACGGGAAGATCATTGGGCTAGGTCAAATGTTCGAGAAATTTTGATTAGTGGGTCATTTTTGGGTCACTACGGTTCAAGCTAATTTTGTCTAGAAATCGGCTCTAAAGATTTTGATTAAGTTTTGTATTCTGTCGTTTTCGGGATCGAGAAGACCATTCCATTAGGTCGCATGTTCGAGAAAATTCGATTAGTGGGTCATTTTGGGTCAGGGTCAAGTTAATTATATCTAAAAAACGGCTCAAACAGTTTTAAGTAAATTTGATATCCGACCGTTTTGGGGCACGAGAAGACTATTGGGCTAGGTCATATGTTCGAGAAATTTTGATTTATGGTTCATATTTGGGTCACTATGGGTCAAGCTAATTTTATCTAAAAAAGGCTAACGATTTTGACTGAATTTTGTATTAGATCATTTTCGGTCTTGAGAAGACCACTGGGCTGGGTCACATGTTCAAGAAAATTAAGTTAGTGTGTCATTTTGAGGTCACTGTTCACTGAGGGTCAAGCTAATTTTATCTAAAAAAAAAAAAGAGGCTATAACGATTTTGACTAAATTCTGTATTCTATCGTTTTCGGGCTCAAGAAGAGCATTGGGCTAGGTCGCATGAACAAGAACATTCCATTAGTGGTCATTTTGCGTCACAATAGGTCAGGGTCAAGCTAATTGTATCTAAAAAACGTCTCAAACAATTTTGATAAAATTTTTTATTATGTCGTTTCCGAGTAGAAGACCATTGAGCTAGGTCACGTTTGAGAAATTTCGATTAGGGGTCCTTTTGGGGTCACTACGGGTCAAGCTAATTTTACCTAGAAAACGGCTCTAACGATTTTGATAAAAGTTTTTATTCTATCGTTTTCGGGTTCGAGAAGACCACGCGGCTGTGTCACATGTTCGAGAAAATTAGATTAGTAATACTATTAAGTAACACTGTTATAATATAACATGCTTTATAGCAATAATACAGAGAGAATGACACAGTGAGAATATTCTATCGAGTTGAACATAAAGCTAATTTTGACCGAGCTATGCTCGGTCATCCCCGCTTGTTATTTGTTATTAGTGATAATTTTTATTTCAGTAATTACAATTCAGCGGTAGAATTGATAAAAAAAGTCACTGGTCCCAAGGACCAGTAAGCATGAGAGTTTACTAGTGCACAGTCATCAACACTGGCCCGCCAAATAAAATTCTATTAAGTACCTTTAACTCTTTAAGTGACAGCCCCCCCCCCCTCTCCTCCTTGAACATGAACTAAATTTCCTTAGCAGAATTTTTCAGCATAATAAAATGTAAAATTATAATTTTCTAAAAATTAAATAAACAGCAAATAAACAAAAACTATAAAATTATTAATTAGATATTTTATTTCCGATTATTTCCAGGGCCGAAACTAAGGGAGGGGGAGGCAGAGGGGTCATGTGCCCCGGGCACCAGAACGAAGAGTCGCCAAACGAAGGATAGGATTATACCTTTGGAATAGATCATTTTCTTCTGACGAACTGATAGTTTCCATCATTATAAAACAGCTATTACAGGGTCGTCAGAAATCTCTTATGTTAAAATTCCCTGATATTTCCATGATTTTTCCAGGTTAGCGTTAAAATTATGAAATTTTCATAGATAATTTCATTTACAACATTACTCTAATACATATCGTCCTTACTTAGTAAGTTTATATTAAAAAAAAAAAAAAAATCACACTACAATTTCTTGCATAGTTAATCAAAAATAGACATTACAGCCTATTAGAACTTCTGGTACTGTACAGTGTGAAAATACTGTCTAGTCGTATCGAAACGACATCTAGTAGGGAGCCAAATGGAAAATTACTGTGCGTCCTAGTAATGACAATAGGGACAAACTTCAAATAAGGATAAATGGTAGTAAAGATTGATAGACAATTTACCAGATAATTGATTGATATATTTTCTGTTTTGTCTAAAGTGTCAAATGTGTAAAAAATAGAGATGGGAAATATACCCACATAATCATTGCCATTTGTTCTAAAGCTTTCCAAATCTAAAAAACAAGGGTTTCAATTAATAAATTTGAAATTTGGGACAAGCCTTTGTTTACAACTTTTTTAGATATTGATTTTTTTTTCATATTTAAAGTGCATAATATAGTGAGTAATCGAATATAAATGTTCACAAAAAATTCAAACATTCATAGTTGACTTGATTAATTCACATTTTTTAGACAAGGGAATGAAATTTCCAATTATCTGAGAATGATTCGCATATATCAAGTTTCGTCAATTACAGATTTGTTCAAGGAAAATACAGCCATTCATTTCCATCCTAGAGATAAGTTCAGACTTTTTGTTTTTTAATTGGCTGAGACCGATACCGAAAGTACACAGCAGGAATTTGTTAAAATCAGTTTAAAATTGTTTCAAGATTAATATTTTTATTACCTCGATTTTCATATTCCTGAACATCTATTTAAAATGGCGAATTTGTTTTTTTTATATCCAACCACTGGCAAAAATCTGTAAAAGTCACTATTTTCATTTTTATAAAATATCAATACAACTATGACAGAAAGACATGAATTTTGTTTTCCAATAAACAAGGGACTTCAAACAGAAAGAGAGAGAGGGAAACAATAAGAGATCTTTCACGGCTTCTGTATGTTTTTAACACTGACCATGCAAAGGATTCAAAATCAGATAGAATATTTTTCTTTATGTCACTCTAGCAAAACCCACAGCTTTGCTCACATAATAGTTGAAATATGATAGTGGTATTTGTGTGCCTATTTTTATTAGAAAAAGTTATACTGTTAGTAATAATTAAAAAATTACTAATTAAGCCACAGTTTTACTAAACTTCATTATTACACTGCATTAGGTAAAAATTATACTTAAATTAATAAGAACTCAAACTAATTCTAAATAAAAGATATTTAGAATGTATTTTGAAGCTTTTATGCTCATTTCAATTTTTATTTGAGATTTTGATAACACTTTGAGGTCTAAGCCCGAGTGTCACACGGCTTGCCGTTTTCGGTAAAGCTAACTAAGACCGAGAGTGTAAGCTACGTTCTGACTTGTATTTTGCCTGCTTCTCTAGTATTCTTGGAAAATCTTTTATTCTGAAATCATCTGCGGTTTATTCACAAAAGAATGAGGGGAATCAACAATGGGTCAGGGGATAAGGAGCTCGACTCTACTTGAAGGAAAGGTTCCTCTTTTGCCGGACATCAGTCTCTTTCCTGCTAAAGTCGTTAAAAATCAAAGACACCGAAAAGCCACAAAAAACGAAGCCGACACTGAAATCAGTTAGAAGGATAGTGGGTACGCAGCCTAACTCTCTGAGCTATAAAATTACCAACTACATACGTTTGCGGTCTTTCAGATATTATCTATGGCTTTTCTATTTTGGAAAAAAAATAGAGATTGCAGCACTAAACAAGAGAAAGTATATGAAAATATATAGAATCAGAGCTTAACTCAAACTTATTGCGGATTTTGTGGTGTTGCTCTTTGTGCAAATCTGTGCTTTGAAATGTACCACACAAAAGCAAATTATACCAAATAATGTTCATATGCAAATAAAATCTATTTTCAAATATTTGTACAACTTTTGGGTAAGTTTTTGTTCGAGTCTACGTGAAATTTTATGTTAAAAAATTATGATTTCTTATAGGAAACTATTTTTTAAATATAAAACATTCTTTTTTAATAATTTCTCATTAAATGTTCATTAATTACACATTACAGTACATTTAAGTAGTTCCTTCATTATGAATAAAAAATATTAAAATACATATCTTCCAACTTTTTTTAAAAAATCATGAAAAGTAACAAATACTGTAAAACCCCGGTTAACTGGGGTTCCACAGGAATTTTCAAATAACCAGGAGGCTTATGGTGAAAACTTGTTTGATGAAAAGCTGTGATCGATATGTTGAAGTTCAAGAAGATGCAACAGCATCAGATGTGTTGTTATTTAAAAGGTGGCGTGATAAAGCAGCATTGAAATGATTGTAAAGTTGAAAACAAAAGAAAATAACAACATATTTTGTAAAAAAAATATGAAGTGTCGTACGTGTCTACCTAATAAAGTGCCTGAAATTACGTAATGGAAAAAATAAGCAAGTTCACTATGTTTATTACTTTCACAACGAACATGCTTTTTTAACACTATTTCTACCAGTGTCCAATAACACCTTTCAAAGTTTTGATTTTTACTTAGTTTGCTTCTAAGTTTTAAAGATAATAAGTATTAAAACAACTCTTCAATGTACTAAAAATGATTCGGAGTTGTTTTGATCTAATACTTACAAATAAAATAGGAATCATAAATCAAAATATGTTGAAAGGTGTCATTTGACATCAGTCAAAATAGTGTTGACAATGAAATTTTTCACATTTAAAAAGGACTTTGAGGAATTTTAAGGTATTTCAGTTAAGTCGATTTTTGGATAACCGGGGTTCTACTGTACTCTCAGTCCAGAGGGAAATATGCAGTTGAAATAGCTCAGATCTCAAAGTGTTAAAAATAACTTTCATTCCATTATTTCAAGATTCTAGTCTAATGGTCTAACACCCCTCAGGTGGTAGTAGCACCAACATAACATATAGCATATGTTGGAACATGGGTTGTCACCATGAATTTGCCAATATACATTTTGAAATCGGTTTGGTATTTCCCGAGATTACATAGAAATAGTAACTTAGAAAGTTTTTAACAGATTTTTTGTTCATTTTACCACTTTAAATTTTGAATCTTTTAAAAACTGTTCTTAGAGAGCATTTACGTTTTATATCTACTATGCAAAACTTTAAGTTTCTATCATTGAAAATTCCATATGGAAATCGTAATTTAAAGCATTTTTAAAATGCTTTTTGCTTATTTTCTACTTTTAAATTTCTATTTTGTTAAACTGATCGTAGAAGGCATTTACACCATATAAGTAACTACTATACCAAGTTTCAAGATTTTGACTTTGACAATTCCAAAAAAAAAAAAAAAAAAAAAAAAAAAAAAAATAGAAATTTAGAACATTTTTCACTTATTTCACATTTAAAATTTTTAGAAACAGTTGTTAGTAGGGTGTAAAAAAATCATGATTTTTTTTAAAAAATCAAAAAAATCGGATTTTTTTTATTTAAATCAGATTTTTTTGATTTAAATCGGATTTTTATGATTTTTTCCCCAGCGTTCAAATACTGGATAGCTACCAAGGGTTTTAGGTTTCCAAAACAGTTAAATCATTAATTGCTAACATAATCTATGTTTTTACACTTTAATTAATAAACTTATAATTATTAGCCCCAAAGCAGAATACTTTGCAATGTTCTGCAACGGAATTTCAGATGATCAAAAATGTTCTGCAAGCGCAGTGGGGGAAAAAAGGGGGGGGGATGTTTTTATAGACCCCTTGCATTGACGTCACGTTGCTATTAGCAACGACTGATACTATAGCTTCTGGAGCACAGAACTCCCCGTTTGCCGTTAAAAGCACATGTTATCTTTCTCTTTAATTTAGAGCTTCCTTATTTTAATTATTATAGTGCAAATAAGTCTAAAAAATCAAATGGAGAGCACCAAATTCGCCTTATATTTGGGCGCCATAAGAAGCGATTTCAGACATGTGACGTCATGTGCAACCCGTCTATACATATGTAAGGATGTAATTTCATCTTTTATAAAAATGCTAAAGATGTGTTTCGTAAAACACTGTCAAACAAAAGAAACATATTCTGGAGGCAAGATTTATTTCTAGAATCATGGCATTGACACAGAAGTTACTGACTTTGGAAGTGAGATATTTAGACATATTACTTTATGAAGAAAATGCCTTTGGAAATTTGGTCCATACATAGTTATAATGCCAACTTTTACAAGTTTCCTAACAGATTTATGTCCAGATGGATGTCCATTCGTATAAATAAACATATGTTTGTCTGTTGTACCAATGGTCGTTTCGTTCCCATCAGCTGTATTGGGCCTTTTAGAAAAATTTTTATCGATTGTAGACCCCCCATGATTCGCATATAGCTTCAGATACTGAAATAGACAAAATTTTAGTTCGAAAACTGGTTGATTTTGGGATATCTGATTTTAAAGTATTCACACCATTTTTTAACATGGTTTTATTTTGAAAATATGTTTCACTCTCCTGGCACTCTTTGACAGTTTCATAAACCCAATCAAGAAATACAGTGTATTCAAAATACAGCTCCTTCCCTTCCTCTTTGCAGGAAGGAACACAAGGGAGTACATTCAGAATTTCTAAAAAATTGGAAAGATCCAAGATTTTGTTTGTCACATCTGAACGTGGAAAAATCAGATATTCAAAATTGAATAAATATTTTGTTGCTTTGATGATCTCATCAAGTTCTGTGCTTTGTCCAAAATAGACACTGTATTGATGCAGCAATGTAACAATATATTGCACTATATCTTTGATGTCACTGATAAAATACGATATACTAGAATTATCAGTGGTAGACCTTAACATTTTGCTACTTATTGGAAGGTCTGGAAGAGGTACTCCTTGGAAAGTACTTTCTTCAGAAAACATGTGCCATGAAAGTATTGTATTGTTGAAAAAACATTTTGGCAATGATCTGACAATATCAATAAATTGTTGCACATTCTCACAATTATGAAGGCTTGTCAGATGGGCTTTGATGTTTAGCAAATAACAGTTTAGATTTGTAATTAAATCTGTATACTCCCAAGGAAGAAGATCTGTTACCTGAATACATTTTAACATGGTAGCAAATACCGAAATTATATCAGCAATAACCATTATACTGAAGATAAAAGTTGATAAAAGTTTGTCCGTCAGACTTGCATTTTCTGTTTTTTCAGAGGCTGCAACTAATGCCTTGAAGTCATTTAGGAATGTTTGAAAAACATTAAAAGCATGTGAAACAAATTTCAAAGTTTTAAAAATTTTAGGCTTGTAGAGGAACATTTGCAGTTCATCTGCACATTCATTTAGACTTTCAAATGATTTCCCCACATGAATTCTTTCATGCAAGTATTGACAAGTGCTAAGGAATCTTGCACAATTTTACTATCTGAATGTACCTGAACCAACTCTAGTCTGTGCATAGGGTCCCAGGATACAGGAATATCTTCTCTAACCAGTATAGGTCAAAATTAACATTTTTACCCACTGGCCAGTACACAGATTTTTTTCATTGGCCAGTTTTTTTTTAACCACTGGCCAGTAACAAAGTTATGTACGCTCCATACAAAATTGTGTTTTTTCTAACTATCAACTTTGTAATTTACTAATATATATTACTTACCATTCGATGTGATTACACTCATCTGAAAAATTTTATTTTTAACTATTAATTGCAATGAAATAAATTCACAGGAAATTTTCAGAAAGGTTACAGCAGAGGGGGACCCACAGCAGAGGGGGACCCCCCCCCCCCCTCGGCACTAACTAATATGCATTTTTCTGCGACTATTTAACGAATTTCGCGTTTTTTTCGTGATCTTTTGACGAAATTCACGTTTTTTCGTGACCTTTTGCAAAATCTGCGTTTTTTCACGATCTTTTGACGAAATCTGCGTTTTTTTCCGCGATCTTTTCACAAAATTGCGTTTTTTTTGTAATTTTTTAACGATATTTGTGGGGTTTTTTCGCAATTTTTTGAAAATATTTGCATTTTTTTCAAGATTTTTTGACGAAATTTGCGTTTTTAGGCGATTCTTTGACGAAATTTGCGTTTTTTCCGCAATCTTTTGATGAAATTTGTGTTTTTTTCGCAATCTTTTCGTGAAATTTGCGGTTTTTTCAGGATCTTTTGACGAAAGTTGCGTTTTCTCCGCGATCTTTTGACGAAATTTGCGTTTTTTCAGGATCTTTTGACAAAAGTTGCGTTTTTTCCGCGATCTTTTGACGAAATTTGCGTTTTTTCCGCGATTTTGTCACGAAAGTTGCATTTTTTCTTCGGTCTTTTGACGAATTTTGCGTTTTTTCCACGATCTTTTCTCGAAATTTGTGTTTTTCCGCGATCTTTTCATGAATTTTGCGTTTTTTTCCGCGATCTTTTCACGAATTTTGCGTTTTCCGCGATACTTTGAAGAATTTGGTGATTCTTTTTCGCGATTCTTTGTCGAAATTTGCGTTTTTCCACGATCTTTTCACTAACATTGCGTTTTTCAGCGATATTTTCACTAATTTTGTGTTTTTATCGCGATCGTTTCATGAATTTTGCGTATTTTTCCGCGATCTTTTCACGATTTTTGCGTTTTTTCCGCGATCTTTTCACGAATTTTGCGTATTTTTCCGCGATCTTTTCACGAATTTTGCGTTTTATACGTGATTTTTTTCATGAATTTTGAGTTTTATCTGCGATATTTTCACGAAATTTGCTTTTTTTTCCGAATCTTCTCTCGAAATTTGTGTTTTTCCGCGATCTTTTGACGAAATTTGCGTTTTTTTCCGTGATTTTGTCACGAAAGTTTCGTTTTCTCCGCGATCTTTTCACGAATTTTGCGTTTAACCGCGATCTTTTCACGAAATTTGCGTTTCATCCGCGATCTTTTCACGAAATTTGCGTTTTTCGCGATACATTGAAGAATTTTGTGATTCTTTTTCGCGATTTTTTGTCGAAATTTTCGTTTTTTTCCGCGATCTTTTCATGAAATTTGTGTTTTTTCGCGATTTTTTGACGAAATTTGCGTTTTTCCACGATCTTGTCACGAAAGTTGCGTTTTCTCCGCGATCTTTTCACGAAATTTGCGTTTTTCCGCGATGTTTTGACGTAATTAGCGTTTTTTACGTGTTCCTTGGGCGAAATTCACGTTTTTTCGGGATTCCCAGCTTTTAAGCTTTAGTGAAAAACTTTTCCAGCTTCGTTCTTTGCATATGCGCGGAAGAAAACCACCGTAAGGAAAGAAATCGCTAGTTATTCAGAAAGTAGGTGAAATAGGAGGAAGTGAGAAAGATTGATTAACGCGCGACATTCTTATTTCTTCCTAAATAGATTCGAACACAACGAAAGTAGTACCCCCTCCCCCCCGAATTCTTTTTGCTTTCACATCAATATGCACTTTTTTTTTTTTTTTAAACAAAAAAAAGAGTAACATTTGTCTTGAAATGTTCTGCAGCACATCTCATTGTTCTGCGACGTACATCGCACTTTTAAGCACATTCTGCTTTGGGGATTATTAGTTAGTAATTACAGAAATTATAAAAACTGCAAATTAGTAGTTTTATGAGGTAGTATCATATAATAATGTCATATACATTAATATTGTAATAATTATGTAAAACTTTATAAATACTAGTGATATTTAATATTTATAAAAATTATTAACTGCATTTTATATTAAATAGTTAACGCTACTTCAAATTAATAATTATTAAACAATTAACTCTCTAATTAGGAACATATTATACATTTTTAAGCCTCATTTTTTATCATTTTTTATTAAAATAATAATAACGTAGTATTCATTTTAGAAAAAAAAAAAAAAAGACAGGATACTAGTTCCAAAAAAAAAAAAAAAAAAAAAAAAAGGTACTATTTCATGAGAAAATATGTTAGTAATGTCTAATGTGTTTAGTAATGATATAAGAAAAAAATGAATAATTTTTAGTATGATAAATAAAGTGTCTGTAATTTTTAATAATTTTATGAATAACAAATTGAAAAATACAATTAAATAACATATTTTATATTTTAATAATATCCTGTATTTTCTAAAGAAATAAAGTTCCATATTTTTGCAAGATCTTGGCCACATGAATTTAGAAATATTGTTGAATGGGGAAGTTTTTTACAAGAAATCTCTGGCTATAACTACTGGTGAATTTCAACTTTTTTTTTTTTTTTTTTTTTTTTTTTTAAGGCACGGTGCATTTTGCCAATTTCAAAAGGGGCATGGGCCCTATTACCTCTCATTACCATCTCTTACCATTATCAAAGGGCCTATTACCTCTCAGAGTGAATTATTAATTAGCATTTTGCTGCCTTTTCAATACCTAATTATTATTTTTTATTTAGTATATATGAGTTACAAAGTTAAAAACATTTATTCAACCTATACCGAAGAAGCTCTTGCTGAGCTTAGCATTTTTATACCAATTATTTCTTTTTCTCTTATGCATTCATTTAAATTTAGCTTTGAAAAGATGTCATTCTTTCATTCTTCTTTAACTTGAGATTGCTATTAATTACTATTTATTCTTTTACTTGTAGAAATGTATTACACTTGCTATGCGTAATTTTATATAAAATAATGCATAAATTGATTACCTAAAAGAATTTATAACATTGCAAATTATATTAGATTTAAATATCATTTTTAAATGAAACTGCTTTAATTAGGGTAAAAACTTAAAAACAATGCTTTTTATAAACTCAACTGTTTTTAATTTTTTACAATACTCATGAATTAAGCTTAGAAACAATTATTTAAAGTTCTCTTTTTTTGTTTATTCATAAGAAACTTTCAAATATATACTATATATATTTCCTATAGAAACTTTCAAATTATGTTTATGTTAGATTTTAATACTTTTCTTGACATTTTAAACATTTAGAAATTTTTTTATTTTTTTTTAAAAAATCAGTTGATTAAAATCATGATTTTAATCGCTGATCAACTGATTAAAATCGTTGACACCCTAGTTGTTAGAGAGCATTTACATCTTAAAATTAACTACCAGGCCAAATTTCAAGTTTCTAGCCCCGTCAGTATAATTAAAATTGTAATTTTGAATGTTTTTCGTCATGAATCCCCTTTTGGTCGTGACACTGACAAAAAAATACAACCTATGTTGAATCAGAGACTGTCACCATCAATTTTTCACTATTACTTTTAAAATCAGTTTACTATATTTCCTGTGATTCCACAGAAGTCATAATTTAAGAAGCTTTTAGAAAGCTTTTTGCTCATTTCACCCGTTTAAATTTCAAATTTCTTAGTAACTGTTTTCGAGATCATTTATATCTTATATGTATCTACCACGCCAAATTTCAAGTTTATATCTTTAACACTTGCATAGAAATCTCAATTTAGACTATTTTAATCTCAATTTAGAATGTTTTAGAAAGCTTTTTCCACATTTTCACACCTTTTATCTTTTTTTTTTTTTTTTTTTTTTTTTTTTACTGGCCTTAGAGAGCAATGATCTTATAAGTCACTACCACGCCATACTTAATCTTTCTAGCCCCTTCGGTGTCACAAAAATCGCAATTTAGAAATTTTTTGCTTCTACAAATTCCTAATGGTAGTGGCACTGATGACATAAAATATAGCCTTTACTTTAACAGGGACTGTCACCATCAATTTGCAATCATTACTTTTGAAATCAGTTTGGTATTTTCTGAGATTTTATAAAAATCGTAATTTAGAACATGTTTGGAACGCTTTTCGCTCTTTTCACCTTTTTGAATTTGGAATTTTTTAGAAACTATTTGTAGAGAGAATTTACATCGTATAAATATCCAACTTCAAGTTTCTATCTTTAACAATTGCCTAGATATCGTAATTAAAAATGTTTTTAGAATGCTTTTCACGCATTTTAACCTATTTTTTTTTTTTTTTTTTTTTTTTTTTTATAAGTACCATGATAAATTTCAAGTTGCTAGCCCCTTCAATATCACAAAAATCACAATTTGGAACATATTTTTTGCTTCTGAAACCCCGAGGTGGTAGTGGCACCGACATAAAATATAGCCTATGTTGGAGCAAGAACTATCGCCATCAACCATTATTTTTGAAATCAGTTTGGTATTTTCTGATATTGTATAGAAATGGTAATTTGGAACTTTTTAGAATGCTTTTCATGCATTTCCATCCTTTTTAAATTTCAATTTTTTTTTCTATTGTTCTTAGAGGGAATTTACATCTTATAAGTAACTACCATGTCACACATCAAGTTACTGGCTCCTTCAACAGTTTTTGGTCTTCCAACCCCCAGGTAGTAGTGGCACTGGCATAAAACATAGCCTATGTTGGAATAAGGACTGGTCCCATCAATTTGTAACCTTTATTTTTTAAATCGGTTTCGTATTCCCTGAGATAGCGTAGAAATTGCAATTTAGAATTTTTTAGAACACTTTTCGCACATTTTTACCCTTTTAAATTTCGATTTTTTTTTTAGGAACTGTTCTTAGACATAATTTATATCTTATAAGTAACTCACATACCAAATTTCAAGTTTTTAGGGCTTTCAGTAACACAAAATTGCATTTTTAGAACGTTTTTTGCTTCTGCACCCCTTGGGGATAGTGGCACAGATGTAAAATATAATTTATGTTGGAATAGGGACTATCACACTATCATTTTGCCATCATTACTTTTAAAATTGGTTCGGTAATTCCAGATATTACCCCCTATAAATAAACACACAAACTTTACTTTTTTATAATATGAGTATAGATTAATAACAATTCAGTTTACTTTCAGTTTTTAAAGGATTGCAAAACACTGTAAGAAACTTAGGCTACATTCTTGTATCTCAAACAGCGAGAGTTTCTTACAAAAAATTTAAGACGAAATATTAGACAAAAAATAATGAATAAAATTTAGTAGTGAGAGATTGCCTGCTGGTGCCTAGATTTTGTCACCCCTGCAAATAAAATTTTTATCATGACCCTGAGCTCAAAGACTGGATAAAAATATAGTCCAAGCTGCTTTCAGGTACGAATTGAGCCCGAAAGCCGAGATTAATCTCTTCTTTCCAGATTACTGCAATCGTAATGGAAATTAGTATTTGTTTCAATCAATTTCCAGGTTTAGTTCGAATTTCCCTGAGATTTCCATGATTTTTCCAGGTCAACCAAATTCCCTGATATTTCCATGTTTTCCAGGTCGCTGACCACTCTGCATTATAAATAAAGTGTTAGGTGAAGATGAAAAAGCAGTCGTAAAAAGTTAGAACTCTGATTTTCTGGTCAGAGCGGGGAAAAAAAATGGTCATAATTTTTTTCCCATTCTGACCAGAAAATCAGAGTTCTAACTTTTTACGACTGCTCTTTCATCTTCACCTAACACGTCATTCATAATGGCCGTTTCATAATAATGGAAGTCATCAATTCATCAGAAGAAAATAATTCTGTTAAGCGGGATTCGGATAACCGGGACTCTACTCTATATTTGATTTTAAAAATTATCTTTAGAATATTTTTGTTGGTGTCCAGAGGGGGGCCATGACCCCCGTGACCTCCCCCTTGGATCTGCCATTGTAGATTATGTAGGTCAGTATTACATATTTTAAATTTTAGAACAAATCGGCTATTAGAAATTTTCTAAAATTCTCTTTGTAAATACACTTTACGGAAGATGGGGCACCAAAATCAATGTTTGCCCCGGGTGCAAAAAAGGCTAGTTTCGGCCCTGCTGCGAACGGTAAACGGAAAAAAGGTGACAGGAAAAAACGGGACCGGAAAAAACGTGACAGAAAAAACAAGAGCGGAAAAAACGGGACAAGGAAAAAACGGGACCGGAAAAAACGTGACAAGGAAAAAAAGGTGACTGGAAAAAATGTGACAAGGAAGTGTTAAATATTGAACTTGTCGATAAATAAATGCTAAAAACTAAAGTAAAGTTTTTCCACTGTCAGTTTCTTACAGCGTGGGGGGGGGGGGAGTAGAGTTGATGGGTGAGTTAGACGATTCTAAGATTTGGTCCAAGAAAACACAATTTTAACATTTCATTAAGAGAAGTTTAACATGACTTCTACAAGGGACAAGCTGGTGCTTTCTACGGAGGGGGGGGGGGGGGGGGGGGGATTAAGGAAATACAATTTATAGATTCTTTCAACTTCACATTCGCGAACGCCAATACAAATATTTTTTGCCGATTTCTACTCATTTCAACTCATTTCATTTCATTAAGAGAAGTTTAACATGACTTCTACAAGGGACAAGCTGGTGCTTTCTACGGATGGGGGGGGGGGGGGAGATTAGGGAAATACAATTTATAGATTCTTTCATCTTCACATTCGTGAACGCCAATACAAATATTTTTTGTCGATTTCTACGAATGCTAATATTGAAAATATTTGAAAATTCGCTTACGACCCCGTAGCAGAAAATTCTCCAGGTGTCTGCGACAGATACTTCAGGGACAAAAAATAATCTGCAGGTAAAATATTTTTTACAATTGAAGCGTTAATAAATCAAAAATCACTTACCTGTAGTGTTTTTAGGTATTTTATAAATTTTTATTAATAATAATCTCAACTTTTTGTATTAAACAATAAAGAGCTAAACATAATATGAAGCAAAATAAAGGCTTGATGAAAAAGAATCTGCAAAAGAGAAAAAAAAATCTGCGACGACCGCCGCCCGTCTCGAACTTTCTGCTACTGGGGCTTACGATAATTCTAATTAACATCACTACTTGATATTTGATGTTCGCGAACGGTAATACCAATATTTTCCGTTGATGTTTGAGTTAATGGGTGAGTTAGACAATTCTAAGATATGGTCCAAGAAAACACAATTTTAACATTTCATTAACAGAAGTTTAACATGACTTCTACAAGGGACAAGCTGGTGCTTTCTACGGAGGGGGGGGGGATTAGGGAAATACAATTTATAGATTCTTTCATCTTCACATTCGCGAACGCCAATACAAATATTTTTTGTCGATTTCTACGAATGCTAATATTGAAAATATTTGAAAATTCGCTTACGATAATTCTAATTAACATCACTACTTGATATTTGATGTTCACGAACGGTAATACCAATATTTTCCTTTGATGTTTAAGAATGCTATTATAAAAAAAATTCCTGAATATTCGCATATGAAAATTCACATTTACACTACTACTTAATTTGGACATTATTTGAATAAGAATGCTTTCCGTTGATAATTAGAATGCAAATATTGAAAAATGTTGTGAATGTTCGCATACGAGAATACTCATTTACATAACAACTTGTTTTTCGACTTACGCATGTATAATAACATATAAACTTTTTTTTTTCTTTTTTTTTAATTTTAAAGAAGTTAGTTATAATAGATTCGATTGGAAAGTTTTATTTTTATTATTTTTATTTTATTTAACGCTTTTTGAATTTTTTGTTTATTAACATAAAATTATATTAATAATAATAATAATAACATTTTTTAGACTTTCAAAATCACTTATCAATTTATAATTTTTTATGTCCTGATCAGTGGCATTAGTATTTTCAGATATTAACAGAACAGATAAAGGTAAAATAATAATAAATAAATATCTTTGTTAAGGTATGCCTAAAATTAGATATTAGCATAGTTTGTCACTTTTCTTTTATTTATTTATTTTATTATTTTTTTTTTCTTGTTATATTAAGCAATTGATTGAAGTCAAATTTTTTGCAATTTTTGGTTTCATAATGGAATTTCCAGATATATTATTCTAAACATTTAAACTAAACAAAATAAATTAAAATAAACATTTCTATAAGATACTGGAGTCACGGAAAAAAAGCACACATAGGAAAAAACAAATCGGATAAAAGACCACGGGAAAGTATTCTGTTTATTAAGTTGTATACATAACAGAGAATATAATATGAAATTTGTTTTTTAAGGAATTTAATATATATTTTAAAAACATAATAAACCTTATATTTTTTTTTAACGACATGAAGGCCATATTTAAATAAACAATTAAAACTAAAGTGCAGTTTTTCCACTGTCAGCTTTTTACAGCGTAGGGGATGTTGGGGGGGGGGGGGGGGAGGTACTGAGTTAATGGGTGAGTTAGACAATTCTAAGATTTGGTCCAAGAAAACACAATTTTAACATTTCATTAAGAAGTTTAGTATGACTTCTACAACGGACAAGCTAGTGCTTTCTACGGCGAAGGGGGGGGGGGGGGGGGGTATTAAGGAAATACAATTTATTGATTCTTTCAATTCGCTATTGATAGCTTACATATAAGCAAAAATATTTTATATATTTATAAAACCTTAATCAATAATGATTTTTGGGTACAGTGGAGGGCGGAGGGGGAGGGAAAAATTACGTACACAGCTTGTAAAGGGAATAAAATAAAGACGAAGAGAGGAGGCATTTTCTTTAGAGGAATTTTTTCATTATACTGCTTTTTAGCTCGCAGGCTATCAAAGCCCAAGGGCTAATGTGCACGCAGGTTCTGTATGTATGTATGCACTTACGTCTGTATGTACGTAACGCGATAACTCTTGACAGAAACATCCGATTTGCTTTATTTTTTTTCCAGGTTCATTCTGATAAGGCGCTTCCCTAATTAGTTTTGGGGGTTATTGCTTAACAGTAAAGGGGGGCTACTTCCCCCACCTTAATTTAGATAAATGGGTTTTCATGCAGAATTATTCGATTTGCTCCAAATTTGGTATACCGATTTATTATGTTAAGGAGCTTCCATGATTAGTTTTGGAGGTTCATTAGTTAAATATAAGGGGGGGGGGGGAGCTAGCCACCCCCTTGATTTAGATAAATGGGTTTTTCATGCAGAATTATTAGATTTGCTCCAAATTTGGTATGCCGGTTTATTATGTTAAGAAGCTGCCTTGATTAGGTTTGGAGGTTCATTAGTTAAGTATAGACGGGGGAAAGGGTGCTAGCCCCCCCCCCCTTAATTTAGATAAATGAGTGTTTCATGCAGAGTTATTCGATTTGCACCAAATTTAGTATACCGGTTTATTATGCTAAGGAGCTGCCTTGATTAAATTTGGAGGTTTAATGGTTAAGTATGGAGAGGGGGGCTGGGGCTAGTCCCCCCTTAATTTAAATAAATGGGTTTTTCATGCAGAATTTTTCGATTTGCTTCAAATTGATCTATCGGTTTATTCCGAATGGCGCTTCCTTCATTAGGTTTGGAGACTCGTTGGTTAAATATAAAAGGGGGAAAGGGGGGCAAGTCCCCTCTTCCTAATTTAGATAAATGGATTTTCATGCGGAGTTATCCAATTTATTTTATTTTTTTCTATGTTCATTCTGATAAAGAGCTTTCCTGATTAGATTTGGAGGTTCATTAGTTAAGTATAAAGCTTAATTTACCGACATGGTTTTTTCATGCAGAATTATCTGATTTGCTTCAAATTTGGTATACCGGTTTATTATGTTAAGGAGCTTCATATATTAGATTTGGAGGTTCATTGGTTAAGTATAAGGGGGGGGGGGGGGGCGGAGGCTAACCACCCTTCATTTATTTTTTGAGGTGCATTATTCTTTGAAAGTTATATTTTACAAGATTACATTATACTGTTATATTTTACAAGAAAACCCTATTGTTCCGTTTGCTCCTATGTCCCATTATCCCCCAGTCTCCCCTATATGTATTTTTTCTCAATATTTGTTATCTGGATTTTTTGTTATACTGATAGCATGAACTTCGGGTGACATGAACAAAAATTTAATTCCCCTTGAGTTTCATGTTAACGAGGTTTGACTGTATTCACTTATCTTAATGTATCTAAACTTAATTTGGTAGGCAGAAAAAAAAAACCGCATGGGAAAATTAAGATTTATATTTCTGATCAATTCTGTGGAAACTAATAGAGAAAAAATTCTGCAAATGTTCATACATATAGGAATAAAAAATATTTCGTAATCGTATTAGCGAACGTGGAAATGGAAAATATGAAACTTAGCAATTAAATAATACATTAACCCTTTATGTGACGACAGTTCTTCAAAATACCATTAAAATAACTGTTTATAAAATTCATTTAATACATCGATTAGTAGTAATACAGTTTAGAATGAGTTACAGACGCTTTACTCTATCATGCTCGAAAGCATTATTGGTTGCACAAAACAAAAGTATTTTTAAAATGATGATTTCTTTGCCTTTGCATCTTTTCAGCTTTCTTGGTGTTGAAAGATGGGGGGGGATTCTGTTGCAAGAACATGACATTTGTACATTTCCTAAATCTACAACAAGGTTAAAACAATGTGAGTTCTTAAATTATTGCCCCTCCAGTGGCCGAGAGGTTCTGTTCTCGAAGCTGGTAGACGGGAGGTGCTGGGTTCGAACCCAATCGCACCCGTTGGCCTAATCGTTCGGAGTTTTCATGGTTTGCTTCGAACCATGGATTTCCATGCGTATATACGGGTTAGGTTCCATTAGAAAGACCCCCAAGGAGGGCACCCCCACCTTTTGGGCCCATATCCCTCGTGTTGATAATTGGCCGTCATAAACACAACCAACCAATCTCTTAAATTATTATACATCAATCTGCAATAGTTAAGCAAAAAATAATTCAGTCTTTAAACTTGTGAGGTCTCTAGAAATGTAGCATTTGGCACTTCAGGGAATATTTAAAAAGGAAAAATGCAGCCGAGTATTTGTTCCAATAATCTGGTTCAAAGTTATTCATTATACGCTATCTCAAATTGTGTGAAATATCTAAAATCAACACCATTACCTACTATTTACATGGAAACATCTCATAAAACACGATGGGTGGCACGTAAAAATTTCACAGAAGAAACAACCCTTTTATTATACATTATTCGTCTGTCAGATTAATATCATTCAACAAAAACCATTCTGGAAAACTAAGGTTTATCTTCTATCACTTTCAAATATGTATATTGAAGTGAGTTGTAAAATTCCAATGTACTTTTCGTCAACATAATACCTGTCTATCATTCTTTTAAAACTACAATCTGCAGAACGCCTGTTACAATCAAATAGAAAGCAAAATATTTTGAATGATTGTCAATCAATAATAAGAGAAACCACTCTCTTTGTTGAAGGATTAAAAGAATTTAACCTGGGGGGTCCCATGCTTCGAAAGCATGATTTTTCGTCAAAGTTCAAAATTTGGGTACATTTTTTCTTTATAGCCATATTTATTTAGTTTGAAATATTTTAATTTTATTCAATTATATACTTTTTAGTAAGCTATAGAATTTTTTTTTTTTTTTTTTTTTTTTTTTTTTAAATATTTAGCCAGGCCTTTACGTTTAAAAATGAATCTGAAAATTTGTCAAAGTTTCGCGTTGTTGAGTAGAGAATTTGAGAACCGCCTAAATGTATATATCTTTATTTTCGGTTGTCCGATTCCATGACATTTTTAACTTAATTTCGTTATTTGTTTTTTGAACCGGAAGACGAACCAAATTTAATGCCTCCCCCTTCTACCCGGGAACCCAGGGTATACGCCCCCTAGCTTCCCTCTAGTTTAAACCCTGAGGTCATGTAAAGTTGGTTAAACAGTATTACCAAATCTAATCGTATGTAATATATTGCCCTCTCTTTAAAACAATCTAATTGTTTGATAGGAAACAAAATATTAATAAAATTAAATAAATTATAAATAACTATTAGTTATAATATTAAAACCTATGGAATTATATTAAGACATTTGTTAAATGATAATTGCTTCTGAATTAATTATTCAAATTATTAATTTAAAGACTCACTAAACAAAAACATACTCAAAATCTCAATTTTTCGTTTTTTATATATAGTAAAACCTCCCTGCGATCACGTTCCGTTCCAATGAAAATGGGTCGCTCCGAGAGGTGGTCTCTTAATGGAGGTCATGTCTAAATCTAGATTTTCATCGTAGAAAAAGGTAACAATTAATTTTACTAAAATTTATTTTTCACATTAGGAAAAAACATGAAAATTTAAATATCAAAACAAAAGTTAATTACATAAGTTAATTACTGCAGAGTTTAAAAAATGAATACATTGACGTTTGCTTTGATTTTACGGTTTTATTAGCCTGCGAGCAAAAAACAGGATAATGAAAAAATTCCTCTAAAGAAAATGCCTCCTCTCTTCGTCTTTATTTTATTCCCTTTACAAGCTATGTACGTAATTTTTTCCCTCCCCATCCGCCTTATAAAATATCTTTGCTCATATATAAACTATCAATAGCGAATTGAAAGAATCAATAAATTGTATTTCCTTAATACCCCCCCCCCCCCTCCGTAGAAAGCACTAACTTGACCGTTGTAGAAGTCATACTAAACTTTTCTTAATGAAATGTTAAAATTGTATTTTCTTGGACCAAATCTTACAATTGTCTAACTCACCCATTAACTCTGCCACCCCCCCCCCCCCCCCCCTCTACGCTGTAAGAAACTGACAGTGGAAAAACTTTACTTTAGTTTTTAGCATTTATTTATCGACAAGTTCAATATTTAACACTTCCTTGTCACGTTTTTTCCGGTCACCTTTTTTCCGTGTCACGTTTTTTCCGGCCCCGTTTTTTCCGCTCTTGTTTTTTCTGTCACTTTTTTCCGGTCACCTTTTTTCCTAGATTCGCTGCGAACCACTAATTATTAAAAAGTTGATAACATTATATATGTACGGCCCTTTGCATGCCTCTGAAACTGGGCTAAATTTTTTCAGCAGACTGCGGCCGGGCGGAGATCAAACTTTTTTTTTTTTTTTTTTTTCTGGATTTATATTTCACTAGGGGGCTCTGCCCCCTGCAAGCTACGCTCGCCAACCCCCGTTCAGACACCGCAGAATCTAAAAACACGCTAATCTGATCGGTTTAAAAAATATTATAGAAGATCGAATTATGCTGAAAAGAGCTGTGCAGATGTCCCTGTAAACGTGTTTCCATTCA
Source organism: Maratus speciosus (assembly GCA_963932465.1). Classification (NCBI taxonomy): domain Eukaryota; kingdom Metazoa; phylum Arthropoda; class Arachnida; order Araneae; family Salticidae; genus Maratus; species Maratus speciosus. Next base: position 556,820 of record CAWVRF010000699.1, read on the forward strand.
ATTTCCTTTGATTTCAAAAATTTAAGGCCGAATCAGTTGTTGTTATGACATCCAATGGTTGTTTTCGTGTTTGATTAAAGAGGATCAGTTAAACGTTTGAAAAGAAGCTAAAAATAAAAGGAATTAAGTGTACAGAGTCTTTGTCTCCCGGTATTTTAAAACAATTTCTATAACAATAGCCTAAGTCATGTGACTATCATCAAGAGTTCCGGGCGAACCACTTCGCTTTTTATATTCCTGGTGCCATTTTGGTATTTTAATATTAGCCAGGTACAGGTGATAAGTTGCCAAATATTATTCTATCGCCATCATTTCATCTATATTATAATAGTCCAAGTCATGTAACTGCCATAAATAAATACGCTCTGATCCCTTCGCTTTTCATATGAAAGTTTGGCCCCAGATATCACATACGGCCCCATATTGGCGCGATTTTTTTCCGACGCTAATTTGGGGAAAAGAACAGCATAAACAACAACATCCGGCTTATCAAATCAAGCAAAATAACGATACTATGGCGTCGGTTAAGTACCCGTTGCGTATATGACATTGGCGTCAGAAAAAAATAGCGCCAATATGGGACCGTATGTGGCATCTGTGCCGAAAGTTTTCCATTTCGATTTTTAAAAAAATCAATTTTTTTTTTCCGAATAATACTACATAAAAGCATTGTTGCAAAGAATTATTGGTACTGTTACGCTAGCCAGGTGCAAATCTCGCCAATAACTATTTTTCAACTGGCCAGTTAGCATTTTTTTTTTTTTTTCGAGTGGTAAATTAAAACATTGCTTTGAAGTTGAAATTAAATGTCATCGTTTGTTACATCATTTAATATTTGGCCAGATGCCATATACGTACCCGGTTTGGCGTGATTTTTTTTACGAAAATTTGGCGAAATCATCGTTTTCGAATACCAGTTACATATGTATTTTTGGTACTACTTAGTTATCCCGTCAAACAAAAATCTATCACGAAACTATAAGATTAAATGCCAATAATGGTTGATAAATGTCACATTCACTTGACTTTAAGCAAGTTACACGTCTTTACGTCATCAAGTGATTTTTATTTCGACGTTTTATTTGTAAATTTATTAATGTTATACTATTTTCTTTGTTCTTTTGTTATTTAAAATAAAAATTATGTCAATTTGTATAATTTGGCGAGTGGTTTGGCGATTTATATAATTTGGTGAAATGGGTCGATGGAATAACTAAGTAGTACCGTATTTTTTAATTATTTTCTATTATTTTTTATTTTTAAAGGAAAATAACCAAAAAAATAATTAACTATGGAACAAAACAATTTATGTAATTTAAAAAAAGATAATAAAGTAAATATACACTTATTATTAAATAAACAACAATAGCCGGGTTACCATGTCAACCAAAATAATGCTATTTTGGCGCCAATTAGATACCCCGGTGCGTGTATGACATCTGTGCCTAATATTTTTCTTTTCATTTCGTTTTAAAAAAATAAAGAAGTGAAAGCCATTTATTTTAAATGTTTCTGTTTGTATTAAATAAAATGATAATGAAATACAAATTGGATTATGAATAAAAGTAACATGATACATTTCTTAGCATACATTAGAGAAGCCAAACTTCTCGCCAAATTAGTTTAAAATAGTAACCTTTTCTAAAATCTGAAAAAAAAAAAATATCTGTTTGATTAAAATTTGAGTTGCCATCATTAGAAAAATGTATATAAAATTAGAAAAAAATGAATATTTCGAAAACTAATTCGAATTTAAAAATTCTAATACCAGTTTTGAAATCTGCGGATCAATATTGATTTTTGGTATTAATTTCATCGCAAAGTATTCCATATTTTAGGAGAAATCGCCGTGAAACATAATCAGTTGTTTAATCAGTCGATTCAAAGAATCGTTACATTTCAGCCGTTTCATATATTCGTTTCATAAATTCGTTTCATTAGGATTTTATAGATATAGGGTAGAGTACTAAACAGAGGGTGTTTCTAGGATGCGTCGAACAGGCAATGTTTTGTAAAAATAGTAATAGCGATAATGAACTCCTGTTAAAGAAATCATTGGAAATGTACCTTAAGGGTGTATTCCGATCCAAACTGCTTATTTTCTGATTCATTTTAAACTTCATTTTTGCTCTCAAATGCATCAAACTGGGAAATTCTCTTATTTAGAAACTATATAATGTGCCGTGCTTCTTAATTTTTTGATAAATGCAGAAAATACTGTAAAAAACGCTGTCAAAGTTGGCGTTTTGAACCGAATTTTTCGAAGCGGGCGATATGGGAATGAAAAAAATGGTCATACTGAGAAAATAATTGTTTAAAAATCAAATTCTAATTAATTGAGCTGAAAATGAAATCACACGGCATGTTAAACATGTCTTCAGAAATCACCCCAGCAAGTTTCATGTTTTTACTTTTAAAAATGAGTCTGAAAATGTCTCAGAAAATTTCGAGCTGTTGAGGGTGAAAAAATATTTTTTCGAATACACCCTTAAGGTAGTTTTCAAATTCCCCGCTCAACAACGCGAAACTTTCTGATACATTTTCAGACTCATATTTGAAATACGAATTGAATCTTTCTAACTGAGCGACAATAATGCCCAGGCTGGGAATCGAACCCAGATCCTTGGCTTACAAAGCTATCCTTACCCTTACCTTGTAAGCCATGGATCTGGGTTCGATTCCCAGCCTGGGCTTTTTTTCACTCAATTGGAAATATTCATACGTATGATAACTTTACCAATCAGTTTGATTGTGTTAAAATAATAGTTCATATTTGAAAGGTATAAAATTCACGCACCTGGCTATTGAAGCGATTTGGAATCTAATAGCGTTTTCTGTTTTTTGATAAATAGATTACTTAACGAGGTATAAGCAATTCTTGTCACATAACAGGTTTTTCTCCTTTCTCGTGCTTTCGCATCAGGAAATTCGATTCAAAACACCAACTTTGACAATGTTTTCTGAAAGATATTTTGCCTTTATCAAAAAATGGAAAATGCCATTCGAATACATAGTTTCTGAATAAGAACACCTGCCAATTTTATGCGTTTCTGAACAAAAATGAATTCAGAAATGTGTCAGAAAGTAGCTCCTTGGATTTGAGAACAGCCTTAATAAATTACAGAGAAATATTTTGAAAAATCTACTTTTTATTATACAGCTTCAAAAGTTATGATGTCGAGTCCCGCCCGAATTTTCGCCAAAAACGAATGAATGTTCAGTGAAACTCAAATTTTGGGTCGAAAACTAGTACTACGTATTTTAACACCACACTCAAAATTAGTGGCGACCAGCGCCATCGCAAAGACTTTTTATTGGTAGGGGAGAAAGCCTTAAGTTGCCTAGTCAAATTTCAGTATTTGCCAACTCGTCTTATAATTTTGCCAACTTACCACAGTTAGAAAATGTAATATAGCTCTTATTTGTTAAAAGTTTAATAATATTCCCAATTAGTTTTGTTATTTTTGCCAAGTCTATGAGAAATAGAAAATATATAGTTTTTGTTAAAGTTTTAAAAGAATTTGCCAACTAAGTTTGTAAATTTGCATTGTGTAATAACATTCGCGAATTTTTCCCTTAGCAAGGCCCCTGGTGGTGACTAGAGCATTTTAGCAGACATCATAGCCTATAAAAAGGAAAAAAATACACTTATTTTTTAGATCCTAATACTATTGAAATGAGTTAGTATGATTTATGTTAAGTCTGAAAATAAATTAACTTTTGAATAAAAATGGTTAAAACGCACTGAAATAATCTTATAATTAAGGGTGTATTCGAAAAAATATTTTTTCACCCTCAACAGCTCGAAATTTTCTGAGACATTTTCAGACTCATTTTTAAAAGTAAAAACATGAAACTTGCTGGGGTGATTTCTGAAGACATGATTAACATGCCGTGTGATTTCATTTTCAGCTCAATTTATTAGAATTTGATTTTTAAACAATTATTTTCTCAGTATGACCATTTTTTTTCATTCCCAGATCGCGCGCTTCGGAAAATTCGGTTCAAAACGCCAACTTTGACAGCACTTTTTGCAATATTTTCTGCATTTATCAAAAAATCGACAAGCACGGCACATTATGTAGTTTCTGAATAAGAGAATTTGCCAATTTGGTGCGTTTGAAAGCAAAAATGAATTAAAAAATAAATCAGAAAATAAGCAGTTTGGATCGGAATACACCCTTAAGTGACAAAATTGTACTTATCAATATCGTTATATAAATATTAGACAGAAGTAAATTTTTAAGGATCTTAAAAGAAAAATAATAAAATGTGTAAAGAATTTTACATAAAATTGATTGATTTGGTATGTTTTTGTTTGTAAATGATTTATTTATTTATTTGACTGGAAATGTTTCTAAGTAAAAACATTAGCTAAACCAGATAGATGATATAATGAAGTATTTGGAAAGAAAACACATTTCACATAATTTAATGCCCAATAGCAGATCAACATAAATTTCTAACACATAAGCAAGAAAAATAAACATTTATTTATTAACATTTATTTCATGAAAACGACCTTGACGGATAATGAAAAATGACGATAGCAAAAGATAACTTCAATTAAAAAGCCAGAAATTACATTTAAATAAACATCGGTAAACCCGTAATTAAATTATTATAAAATTAATTATTTATAATTTTTTTTCAATCAAAAAGTAGAATAAATAAATTTATTAAGTCCATAAAATGCACAATTGACAAGTTTAATTACGCGTAATTTATCATTTTATGATCACTATCAATGAATCATATCAACGATTTTATTAGTAGTACTTGATTTTTATTTTAAAGAACAGACCCGGGCCGGGTTTACGTGAAATCGGATTATTCGATTTAATGCAGGACTTAACATTCTGTTTTCAGGGAAACAAGAACAAGCACTTTCAACGGAAGATAAATTGCACTTAATTCATAAATATTCCTTGTATGAAGTCATAAAGAATAATGTAGCAAAATTCTACAAAACGTTATTATTATTTATTAGATTTGCCCATTATTTCATACTTATGCCTATACTATATAGCCGTATGCGTTCTAATAACATAAAATTATCTTTCTAGAACGCACAAATAATGCTATGCATAATTTATTATTATTATTACATGTATGTAAAAAATTTTAAAAATCACCACTATATAACAAAGAATATGAAACTATTTAGGGTAGATGTGCCAGTAATGGACACCCCTTGATGTTTTTGGTTCATAAAAAAATAACTAATAAATATTTAGCTTTAATTCTTTTTTTTTTTTTTTTTTTTTTATTCCCCTCGCATGTTTTATAAAACTGGGTTATTGCTGACCCTTTTAATCAAACCAATCAGTAAGCAGAAAATAATGTTTCAAAGTTTCGCTGTTTTTCTGTGAAAATCTTAATGAAGAGGCTAAGAGCTGGCTTCGTTTAATTAATTTATATGTTATTTATTTTCTTGCAAAATTTAAATGTTTTTGTTTGAGTAGCAATTGTAAACTTAAAATTTTATATACTACCGCCATTTACAAAATTTCATTTATTTGTAAGGTTTTAAGAGAAGGGTGTCCATTACTGGGGTGGTTAATTAGTCATTTTCCAGTAATGAACACCCCATGTTAGTGATGGGCGATTTCGATTTTTTAATCGATTTAATCGATACTATGGCCAACTCGATTTAATCGATACTATAAATTTTTTAATCGATGTCTCTAAAGGTCATATCATTTTCATTTTCTTCAAAAATTTAAGGTCAAGTAGTTGCATGTCCGATCCCAAAACTTTCTTCTGTCTCATAAATGTTAAAACTTCAAAATTCACTATCACAGTGTCAAATTTAAATAACCTATACCCATCATGAGGATCCAAAAGTATAGGTTCGTTGAAATATGTGTATTTAAAAATATATATATAAGAATCCCATTTTCCTAACAAATCATTGAATTTCGGCCCACACCCTCGTAGATGTCCGCAACGGAAAATCCCAGTTCAAAGGGCATAAAAGCGACACCTGCTGGGTAGTATACACCCAAGCCTAATAAGGATCTGTTTATACGACAGTGTAACAGAATATGAAGTTTGATTAAATTCCGTGCATTAGTTTTGAGATATGGCTATCATGAATATCGTGAAAAAGCAGTATAGCAACGCAGCCTATTACATGATTAACACGAAAGACTCAGAAAAAACAACTTACGTCAATGACTAACAGAATATTAAGTTTGATGAAATTCCGTTCATTACTTCTTGAGATGTTATCGCAAACATTGTGTAAACCCTGAAAAACAGTGTTGAATTCAGGGGCTGGTACGGGTGGACACCCCCCCCCCCCCCGGAACATTGAAATGTCCCCTAGGGAGATTTGAGATTTTATGCTTAATGGACGAAAGTCCAATCCTCCCCCCCTCGTAACTCTAGAATGTTCCTCTCTAGAACCATAGAAATCCCCCCCCCCCCCCCCGGAGAAAAATGTCTGAATTCAACACTGTTGATAAAAGCAGCATGGCAGCACAATTTGTTATATCATTTACACAAAAACCTAATCATGGATAACTTATGGCATTGTCTAACAGAATATTATGTTTGATGAAATTTTCGTTCATTAGTTCTTGAGATATTATCCCTAAAATTGTTTAAATCCTGAAAAACGTGTTGAATTCAGAGGGTGGCCCGGGGGATGACATTCCTCCCCCCGCAACAAAGCATAAAATCTCAAACTTTCTGGGGGCATTTGAGTGTTTCGGGGGGAGGAGAATGTCACCCCCCCCCCCCCCCGGGCCACCCTCTGAGTTCAATACGTTTTTGTACATTAAAAATTGATGAAATTTCGTTCATTAGTTCTTGAGATATTATCCCCGACATTATTTAAATCCTGAAAAACGTGTTGAATTCAGGGGATGGTCCGGGAGGGTAGCATCCCCCCCCCCCCCGCAACATTCAAATGCCCCCCAGAAAGTTTGAGATTTTATGCTTTTTGTACATTAAAATGTACAAAAGTCCAATCGCCTCCCCCTCTGAACTGTCCCTCCCGGAGAAAAAATGTCTGAATTCAACTCTGCTGATAAAATCAGCATAGCAACGCCCCCTGTTGGGCGATTTATACCGAAACCTAATAAGCAGCAATTTATGCCAACGTCTAACTGAATGTGGTTTTATGAAAATCCGTGTATTAGCTCTTGAGATAGAGCTATTGCGAAACTCGGGAAAAATGCAGCATAGCAGCGCCACCTGCCGGTAGATTTACATCAAACCTAATCCTCAACAACTTATGTCAACGTCAAACTGAATCTGAAGTTTGGTGAATATTCGTGCATTAGTTCATGCGATAGCAATCTTGCGGAAATCATGAAAAATGCAGCATAGCAGCGCCACCTGTTGAGCGATTTTTCACCAAAAAAGTAATCAGCACCAATTTATATGAAGGTCTAACTGAATCTAAAGTTTCAACTGATTCCATGCATTAGTTCTTGAAATAGACCGCTCACAATTTTTTTGTCAGAGACAAACAAATAGACAGACTGACAGACAAAAAATTTATAAAAATAGTCAAATCGTATTCCAGAAAAGAACTTCTAACACTATAAATCCTTAGAAACCGGAAGTCGAAAATTTTCACGAAAACAACACTTTATTTTTCTAAAGACAAAAGAAAGCAAGAAAAGATGAACGCATCGATTCTGCCCTTGGATCAGAAACGGTGAATCGATTCAGTTCAGATTCGATGCCGATGTCGATCTTCAGATGCGATCTTCAGAATCGTTACTTTTTTGATTTACTTCAATTCTTTAGATGCAATGTCGAATCGTTATGCTTTGATTTACTTCAATTCAAATCGCATCGCGGTCGATCCACGATTCGGGTTGAATCAATTCTTCCAATTTTGCTGTTTTAGTGCCAGAATTGCTGTAAAATTTTGTATAAGAGCCTTTTTTTACTTTCTAGGTTAAATCAGTGTTGAATGCAGGTATTTTTCTCAGGGAGGGATTTATGCGACCCCGGTCAGGATTGGGGGGGGGGGGTATTTCAGAGTTCCGTAATGGGGGGGGGCACATTTGTCCATTAAAAAGCATAAAATCTCAAAACTTACGGGAGGGACATTTCAATGTCCCGGGAGGGATGCCCTCCCGGGCTACCCCCTGAATTCAACACTAGGTTAAATCGTTATACTTTTGTTTAGAAGCCTAGTTATTCAGGTTACTAGTTTATTATATTGTATTTTTCAAGTTCGTCTCTTCTAATCTCTCCACCCCCCTCTCCCCTTTTCCTCGCTAATCTTAATTTACAGGGCCGTTCAAAATTTGCATGCAATTTTTAAAATGTCCAATTCTTGTTCTATTTTATTATAAAGCCACATTTTGAAACCTTGACCAAAGATACTTTTGAGGTCGCCCCTCCGACCGTTTGGGGCTTACCTGCTCCCTCGGGGGGAGGGGGGGGATATTTTTTGTTTCTTCCAAACCATATCGTATAACATATCGTTAGAAAGCTTTTAATGTGATCTTTTATTTTCTGTTTCTAGCCTTCCTCTTTTTGGTAAGGGTCAATCGTGCTCCAACTTTTGTATTGATATTTTTGACAGTAATTTCAAAGGAATATATATTTATTCTTTCGGATTTACTGTTTTAAAGGCAGAACTGCTGTCAAATTTCGCATAAGAGCCTTTTTCTTTCTAGGTTAAATTGTAATATTTTTAGTTTAGGATCCAAGTTATTTGGGTTACTAGTTTATTAAGCTGTACTTTTTCAGTTCGTCACCTATACCCCCCCCCCCCCCCCCGATCCGAATTTTCTTAATTATGGTCCAATTTCAATGGGACCTTTTTTGACATTCTTCCCGAATCATTTGTTTACCAACTAAACACTGATATTATATCTGCAGCTCTTGGTGAGTACTATTTATGAATGGTAATAACAAATTTCATCTCTTTTCCATTTTAAACTTATCATTCTTGGTTTAAAGCCACGTGACTCAAGGTTCTCGTTAGTTAAGCCGTATTTTCACCCTTAAGTTTGTCAAAGTGTTTGTGTAAGTTGTATTATAAAAAATTCAGTCGTTTACAACCAAACTTACTGATTTATGATACTTTGAATTTTATGAAATTTCGGAGCTTTCCGAAACTAAAGGATCCCCTGTATGTTATTAATTTTTTTCAAGGGTGTAGGTATGAAAATACGTGCTAAAATGCTTTAAAACCTTTTTTTTTTCAAATAATATATTTAACAATTTAAACAAAGTGATTCCCAAGAATTTTGTACTGTTTTAAAAGGGGACCACATCTTAGAATGTAAGGGGCGTAAAAATTCGAAACTTGGACAGGGAACAAAAGAAAAAATTCTCCTTTCAGAAATTCGAAAAAATATTATTTTAATTACAAGCTGAGATATTAATTATTATTTCACTAATTGGTTTATTTCTATTAAATGCTTTTTTTTAAAGGCAGTCACGTGATTTTTTATAGCAGCATTAACGCTTTCTACCGTTTAGCGTGCGGTTCTTTGACGGCGGGCTGAGATAATTACTACTTTTTCAATATAAAAAATTTTATAAGTGTTCATACCACTATTTTCGAATAGTAATTTCACAAATATCTTGAATTCTTGCTTAAGACTACCACCCCCTAGACTAATGTATCTTCGGATAGGTTGTATAAAGGAGTTTCGTTTAGATACACTTTTGTTTTTAATAGACTGCGCTCCCTGGTGGTGGAATATAGAACTAACAGACCGCGATTTCATTTAAAGTAGAAAATCTAACAAGGCGATCTGTTCGAAACTTTAAAGATAGTTTATAACACATAAGAAAAAGTTTAAAAAAGAATGGTGCGAAAATTTCGGGAGGAGGGGGGGGGGGGGAGGCCGCTAGAATTTTTTTTAAACCTTAGCGTTCCTTACCGTTTTAGGTGGGGTTTTTTGGACGGAGTCCTGAGATAAATGCTACTTATTAAATATAAAAAAGTCAAAAGTTTAGTGCTGGGCAACATATAACTATGATATGTTCCCGCACCATGTTGGTTAAATCAAAGTAAAATTGCGTAATTTGTTATTTCTGTTTGTATAAATATTTTTTATAAAATATAATTATGAGTGTAAAATTATAATGTTTATATATTTAAGTAAAATAAGAATGTAAGTTCATACAAAAATTATTAAGTTGATTTTAAATAGTAAATATATATTTTAAAAAAATTGTTGTATTGTAAAATGAATGTATAACGTTGAATGGAGTTCGGATCTCAGACAACAACAATACGCAGACGCCATGGTGTCGTTTTAGGACAAGCCAATGGAAAGTGGTGTATAATTAGAAGTCGTAAAATCATAAAAACGTTGGAATCAATTTATGGCCTCAATAAAAGTGTTGGGATAAATTTATGACTTTTCAGACCACCCAAACTTTAAGGCAGATAATAATATTAAAGTATATGTTAGGGGCCATTTGCAGACTGCTAGCTAATAGGCCTATCGAAGTATAATAAAAAATCTTCTCACATCCAATAACAGTGGACTAGACAAAAATAGTTCCTCCCACTGCAGGAGCTGGTGTGCAAGAAGAATAAGTTTTGAAAAAGGATAGTCTGAAAAAAGATGTAGAGGATGCAAGAGCTCTCCTGAAAGCCCGTGCAATGAGTCCCGTAAGCCCTAGTAAAGCCCAGGCGAGATGGACATGTTGGAGCGAGCCTAATCCAGCCTAATCAAGCCTAATTGAGGTTGTCTTCCTGAGGTACCTATCGGTGTGAGCCTAATCAAGCCAAAATTGAGGATGTCTTCCTGATGCACATATCGGAGTGATCCTAATCAAGCCAAATTGAGGATGCGTTCCTGATGACACATTGCCATGATCCTAAGCAACGCAACAACTTGGAATTTGACGAATAAAGGCCACCATCCCGTATATTAAAAGAAGGTACTATTTTAAACATTTTCTTTTACCACTTAAGATCATATGAAAAATCTTAAAAAATACTTTTCTGATATTTATGGTAGAGAGTTATCTGAGATCCGACCAAACCAATAATTAAATAAGTTTAAGGGTCATTCCACAGTATTCATGTGTTATGTACGGGACATTTCACAGCAAAATTTTGAGATATTTGCACTTTTTTCAATGTCAAAATATATATGAAAAAGTTTGCAATTATTTTTAATGTATTATATACCACCTCAACTCTAATTCATGTGAAATTTCTTTTTGTTTGAGCGAATAGTTTTAAAAAAAAAAATTAATAAAGTTGTGTTACGTACGGGACATCACAAAAAATTGTTTTAAAAGTACCTCTAGCAATTTGGATTTTACTCTGAATTTATTAAATATTTTCACAAATAAATTTAATGAATAGAAGCAGAAATATACATTTTATTATTTAAGTTTAAAATTATTTTTTAAAATTGAGTCATTAATTAATGAAAGCTAATTATTTCTGTTACGTACGGGACAAAGCTATTCGTTACGTACGGGACCTACAATTTCAAATAACAGTACTGTAAGGAATTGTGAACTAAAATGTATACAAGTGTTCGTTATAACGAATTTACTAGCTTTATTAAGGTATTGAAACTTATGTTTAATTATAGAAATAAAAATAATTAATGATTTCTTAAATATTTTAATTGCTATTATATAAATTAGAATTTTTCATAAATAGCTCATTTGAAAAAATAATAAACATTTAAAAATAAAATATATGTTTTATACAAGTCCCAGAACATCAATAATGTCATCAAAATTTTTCACTTGCTCTATTGGTAATGAAAAATGTCCCCGGCTATTAATTGGACTTCGTGCTTTTCCGAGCTTAGTCAAAATATTTTCTTTTAGGATTTTATCCTTTTTCTGGGATGTGTGGCCAGGAAAACTTGTTTTGCCTAAAGGTTTCATAAAGGATTGATAGATATATTTATCATCTATGTCCTCCACAACTCCTGGCCACCAATAATCATCATACATGACCAATACCCAGTCTGATTTTTTCAGTAACTCAGTACATGCATCTGAGCTAGGCTCTTTATCTTGTACTGGGCATAAAATCTCTATCTTTTCATCAGGATCTTTTTTATCAGAAAAGCAAGAATGCTTCCAAAGGACCAGAGTATCCGAGCCTACTGGTTGGGCAAAATTCACACTATGTATACCTGATATCGAAGTAGAACCTTACCATTTTTCAATTAATGCAAATTAGTTATGCATCTCTGAACGTCTGCTTCACTTATGTATTTAACATTTATATTGGGTACCTCTTTTTCCACAACTTTAAAAAATTCCATTGCTGTATTTATTATGTACTGCTTGTGCAATATACCAAACCAAACGCTTCTCTTAACTACAGCTCCTAAACCATCAACTGCACCTTTCCCGTGTGAAGTTCTGAAAAAGTTCCAGTCTGCACTAACCCCATGGTAATGCACATGAAGCATCAAGTTTTGCATGTTGTATTGATTCTTAAACTGGGCACCACATCCATCAGACCAGAAATGGATGCGACTGAATGCCACTGTTTGTTTTAAATCTTCAATTATGGCAGAATTGAATGCAAATACTGCATGTTTTGTATGATTAAGGTCGTCAGAAACAACAACATAGTTTTTATGTTCTAGTTCGAGAGTTTTATTATTTTTATAATATACAATACAGGTAAATAATGTTACTTGGGTTGAGTTCCAGTGAGCTGCCATAATTTCCTGTTTTAGCATAAAATTTTCCGCTAAGTCTTCATGAATAATTAAATGCCCAATGTTTAGGTTTTCTTGAGGTATTTAAACTCAGTAAGTTGTTTTTGTGCAGTATAAACATGTAAGCCAAAGAGGTTCAAAAGGCTGATTAATTCTTCCTTTGCCTGATGTAAATCACAAACAATTAGTTCTTTCTTCATCTTTCCTGTTGACTTTCTCTGTCTCTTAAAACTTTCCCTTTCTTTGACTTTATCAGTCATCCAGGTGTCTTTATCATTTTTTCTTTTCAGCCGATGTTTACTCACTCTTTCTGTAGAAGTAGGAGCCATAGTGCTTCTTCTCAAATTAGGATTTATTATTAAATTTTTAGTTAAATAAATATTATGTTTAAAACCAAAAATATGACTCAAAATGTATTTCAAATGCTATTCCACACTAAATGACAAGTTTTATCTTTGTTTTTTGATGAAAATCAACTGATTACTTAAGATTGTTTCAACATTTCAAGCATGCTATGATTTAACTAATGGTAGCTGTAACTAACCACATATGTTTACTTGTACATTTTTTACAGATAGTGGTGCCATATGTGAAGGAAAATTATAAACATAGTCTAAAAATTTTATTTTTGCTCAGTTTTAAATCAAAATTCTGCATTTTGTCCCGTACGTAACAGGTTTGTCCTGCACGTAACACATTTTTATTTCTCATGCCCAGCTTCTAAATGAAAAGATATAATATTTTAATTGAATAATTTAGGAAGCTAATTCACCAGTTGAAGAGAAAACAAAAAACTATTCAGTTGCCATCAGTATTATTAGTTAAAAAATTAAAAATAAGCTCAAAATTGTTTCGTACGGGACAAAAAGAGAATAATCATTGAAATTTATTTATAAAATATTTTTTTAACTTTTTCCTTTTTATTTCATATAATGCAACTGCTAAAAGGGTTTAATGAAACATAAGAACTTTGAAATAAAATAAAATATTTTTTGAGTTACAATTAAAAATATAATGTCCCGTACGTAACAACTTTTTCTATTTGGCTGCAAACAAAATGCTCTAATTTTTGTTTGGTTAAAAAAAAATATATATTTTGGAGAAATTTCAATAGAAGAGATTTAAAGCTTTAAAATGATGTATTACACTTAATTTTTTATTACAATTTTTTTTTCAAACTTGTGAAGCCAAATACTGTGGAATGACCCTTAAGGTAATTTTAAAAATGAAAGAGAGTATTTCTTTTAGCAAAAAGAAACAATTATAATAATTAGAGTACGTGAAAATATTGTCTTTTTTTTTAAAAAGATTAAACATACTTAAAATAATGAGAAGCAAACAAAAGTGTTGCTTTCTATTTTTTGAATTAATATTATGTTTTTCTGTATATAGATATGTTCAATGTAAATAAAATATTTAATCAAGTTTTAAAAAGTTTCTGTAATTATTTAATTAATAATATTTAAAGTGTGTCAATTCTTTTTTTTACAGCTTAAAATTTTAGTTTAATTCATAAGTGGAAGAGTTCGTCTAAATAATTCACAACGCAAACTCTTAATTTTATTCGTAATTATTCGAATTTAATAATTACTTTTTGACGCGAATTATAATTTAATTTTATTAATGCTTCGCGTTGCTCTTCTACTAGAATGTAGGTAAATACGATCACTTATATTATTTAAATTTATCTAAGGTATATAAAACTATATACCAATTTGCTATGAGGTTGCTTGGATGATTTGGACCAATTAACAATTTTGAATATATTTAATAAAAAATAAACAGGTGTAATTATCTGTCCAGCATTTAGTTACCACTATTTCCGAATAGTAATTTCGGCAAATAGCTTAATTTTTTGATCAAGATTGCCACACTCTTGAGTAATATATCTACTGATAGGTTGTTTAACGGAGTTTCGTTCACAGTTTTGTTAGGAATAGAGTGCGCACCCTGGTGGTGGAATCTGGAACCAACATAACGCGATTTTGTTAAAATTAGGAAATCTAACAATGCGATCTGTTTTAAGCTTTAAGATTGTTTATAATACATGATAAAAAATTATAAAAAAGAATGGCGCGTCACATTTCGGGGAGGGGGGGGGGGGTGGATAGAAGGGAGGGGCAGAACAAAATTAGAAAATATAACAGGGCGATTTGTTTGAAATTTTAAGATAGTTTATAACACATAATAAAAAATTTTTAAATGATGAAGGTCAAAAATTGGTGGTGGTGGTGGTGGGGGGGGGGGGGGGAGAGGTGAGCACGTTTTTCTTACCCGGTGGGCAAAGTGGGGGGGGGTACACCTATACGATGCTGTAGGCAGCGGGAACCCGGTTCGCGGTTCGTTCGCTTCGAGATTTCATATTAGGCGGAACCCGCTAGTTACTAGCTATAATGTTAAAGATTTCCAAGCAATATACATGTGCGTCCACTATCCTTCTAAGACAGTAAAATTAATTGATTTTTATTTCTTCTGAGAAAACTAAATTTTCACGTCTTGCAGCGACGATTTTTTTTTTTTTTTTTTTTTTTAAATAAAAGAACTTTAATAAACTTTGCTAGTTACATTATTAAACTCAAATTGTAAGAATACTAAATCGGTTCTTATGGCAACGTGAATTATGTCCCTGAAAATTTAAATTTTAATTCAGGCTGGAAGAAAATCACAATGATTTAATTACAGGGACAGTCAAAAGTTTTCCGTTACATTACGGGCAATGGAAAAAATTATTTCAAGTGCATTTTAAGGATGTTACAGACTTTCGAATAGAATGAAATTGATATGCACTTATGAAGTGCACTGTTATAGTACGAGCGCACCACATTTGCCACGTTTGACGCGCAATTTCCAACTTGTATTTAACCGAGACCTTTCTTAAAAAATAAATTTAAATAAAATCTAAATTACAATATTAGTAAAATTGCATCTTAAAACTAATAATTTAAAAGTTAAAAACTTTATTATTTGACTCAAAGGTCTGTAATAGCTTACGACTGGGCCCCTGACTTTGTCAACCCTCTAAATGTGAGGTATGGGAGGTGGTCGCTATGGCTCTTTGATTCGCTAAGTTTTGAAATTAATATTTTTGAGCTTATCTGTGCGAATCTGTGACTATCGAAATATCGATTCAAGTATCGATTCTAGAATTTGGGAATCGATTCTTATTGTGATCGATTCAGTTTTATACGATGTCGATTTGAATCGATTCCTGAATTTTCCAGAATCGCCCATCACTACCCCATGTAGACATTGCTAAAAATGCAATTTCAGTAATGTTTATAATATACTGCATAAAATATTTTGGCTTAACTGCAAACCTAAATAATCAAATTTAATTTTTAAATTATACTTACCAAAATGTAATAACACCAAACCTTTTATAACTAGCGGCTTTTAAAGTTGTTTTATGTGATTAATAAAATTTCAATATTTTTTTTCTTTTTTTTTTAATGTAACCTTGCATATTTTAAATTCTGGCAATCAAAACCAACCAAGAAGCAGAAAATATTGTTTAAGACACAGTCAAAGAGAGGCTCATAGCAGGGACCGCAAAACCCCGGGGTTTTTTTTTGAAAAAACCCAACCCACATGGGTTTTTTCATGAAAAACCCAATTTTCCCCAGGGAAAATCGAGTTTTTTCAAAAGTATAATATATGTGATATTATATTATTGTATACTACATTATTTATGTATTACATGTACTATACTGCAAATATATATATATATATATATATATAAATTATAAATGCATTATTTAAAAAGCATTATAAAAAACTGGAATTACCATCTAATATTGATATTGCATATTTTAAATCTTTAACAAACTTCATTAACTATAATAATTATATCTTGCAAGATAACACTTTATATTTACAGCATGTCGGTATACCACAAGGCGGTTGTACATCCAGTTTACTCTCAGACTTATACTTATATCATTATGAACGTAATTTTACTAATAATAATCTACATTTATATCGTTATATTGATGACATAATTTTAATTGATACTGATCATTCTGCAATTACTCAATTTCCAGTAGATTATCCCACTAATTTGGAATTAACGGAAAACCTTTTATCTAACAATACAATTAACTTCTTAGATCTTAAAATTACAATAAAAGACAACAAAACAATCACAGATTTATATGACAAACGTAAAGAATTTAAATTCAAAGTTAATACATTTACAAATTTTAAATCTTGTCTACATCATTCTGTATTTCGAAACGAAATATAATACTTAATCATTTATATAGAATTCTTATATTCTTATTGTAGTTTAAATAAGTTAGCTAATAGAATATTTTGTATGCTTTTTAAATTTTATTAACAATAGTTTTTTAAAAATACATTGTGTGGTTTATATTCGGTTTATAATTATCTATATATAAGGATTTGTTTGGTTTTGCTGTTAATAAAACAATTGTTACATTCAAATGCTTACAACTGTTTATCTTGTGACAATTGAATCATAAAAGTAATACTAGATGGCAGCACCAAAATTTGTATTTTTTCGATAAGTTCTAAATTTTACTTTTCCAGCAACATTTCAGTTATAATTTACTACACCAGGGGGAATTTTTAGCTAAATTTTGACGATATTATTAAACAGTTTTTAATTAATTTAATAGTGCATTTTAAATATGTAATTACTTTCTATTTATTTTATTTTATATTATATTAAAAGTTATTTAACATTTATTTCAAAATGTATTAACTGCATCCTATGGTATCAATTACTGTGATTTCTTAACTGTTTTATTCACCTTAATCTTTACGATATTTTGGGTGCCATGTGCACGTGGATTTATTCTAAAATATTGAAATATTAATCGGTATGGTGTTTATTATTTCTATTTTATATCCTATAAATATTTAAATAGGTTTTATTGATTTTTCCATTTCATATTATTTGTTTCTATTCTGTTTTCATTTTTAATCAATTCACTTGATTTTAATGGTTGTTTGGGGCACAGGGGAAAATAACTTTTAGCTTTAGCTTATTTTTCTCACAGAAAACAACCATTTTGCTTATATCATTGATTCTGTGCCCTTGACAACGTAATTCAATATATAAGCATTTCCATTATTTGTCGGTGTCCACTTTCTTATTTTGCTTCCATAATAATTCTTATAATAAATTTAAAAAAAAATTTATACTTACAGCTTTAATTCATAATATTACGGTTTTTGATGGTGGTAGGTTATGTTTAATTAATGGTTATATATATATATATATATATATATATATATATATACACACATACACACTGTTCCCTTATATGCAATATAATTGTAATGCTATTTTACAAATTATAAATTGTATAAATTATATGAATTTAAATTAAATGTCAGTGTTTCTCACACATTAGTTTTTAACATGAAATATAAATTATTAATTTGCAAAAAAAATTAAATAAAAAGTAAAATTTTGAACTAGTTATTATAAGTTTTATTTTCATGAATATAGTTGATTTGAATTTTTTTTTTTAAGACATTCTTATCACATGCCTTTACCTATAGTTATGTACTATCAGTATCAGTAGCGTAGCAATTTAAAAATTATGGGGGGAGCAGGGCTCAAATAGTTTCTAACTCAGCATGATCATAATAACTAAAAAAATCAGTCAATGATAAAACGTCTTATTAATAAGTAATCATGTAGATTGATTAGTAATTAATTTTATTCAAAAATTAAAAATGTTTATGTGCATTATTTCAAAATAAATATTAAGGATAAATTAAATTTTACAATTTTGTGAAATATGTCAGGAGAGTACGAAAGAAAAAAGAAGAAATGTATGGCTCTGGAGCCTTTCTGCACTCCCTCTTCACCTCCTTACTCTCGGAAAGCACAAATAACTACCAATTCCAATGCTACGGATTTTGAAAGAAAATCCATTTTTGTTGAACTTTTCAACACATCAAGAATGTTCGATAATCACAGTAAATGGAATGTGAACAGAGACAGAATGTTCTCTGTAGGAACTTAAGAATTTCTTGTATTGGTTCAAATACAAATTGCCCCTGTTAGTCTATTCTAAATTTCTGGTAACATTCCAAGAATTCTGAAAACGATCAGGTCTTATATATGAAAAACTGCGAAAATAAGACAGATTCGAAAAAGGTAGCGACTTCGTTACAAAAGAAGAAGTCATTTTTTCAAGTAAAACTTAAAGTTTACTTTAAGGAGACACTATAGTCCGAAGGAAAAAAAGGTTTCCAATGGTGGTGGTGGTGGTGGGGGGGGGGGGGGGGGGGGGTCTTGAGCTCCCACCCCTTTCAAATGCCCTGTGTACTATGTATGTTACATACTATGATATATGTTAGTAAAATATTTCAATTTTTTGAAATACATTTTTTTTTTTTTTACTTCAGGTGTTTATGAAATGGGCTACATATATATTAGGGATGTAACGAATATTCGGCCACTATTCGGTATTCGGCCTATTCGGCCCTTTGCCGAATATTCGGCCGGCCGAATATTGAACAGATATTCGGCCGAATACCTGTGGCCGAATAGTGGGACATTTGACCGAATACCTGTAGTCGAATAGTGGCATATTTGTCGAATATTTTAAGATATTTGGTTAAATACGTTCCAGAAAATCAACAAAATATGATTTTAAATATTTTCAACAAACAATATTCAAAAATTATATCTAAATACTTTAATTATTATAAGAAAAAGATCTCATTCTGAAATATGGGGTGGAGGAAGTATTATGAGGGTCTTGTTAATTTTGAGAGAAAGAAAAGAGAAAAGTATATCTTGGTAGCAGAAAAGAATATATAGTAGAAGATCTTTATAACGCAATTCTCCATATAACGCACAACTTCTCAGATATAAACAATGATTTTTGCAGTTAAAAAGCACCTGCATTTTCACATTGTAAAATAGTGCTACTCTCTAGAGGACTAAATTTGATAGATTAGTTCAACTTTATCTTCTAATTTAAGACCTTTTTACTGAAAAAAAAAATGCTATTATTACAATAAACATTTTTGAAAATGTCTAATATAAGGGATGGTTGTGTCAGTTATATTTGGATCATGTTTTATAAAGTAAATTTAACAATATCTGACCTATATTACGCAAAATTTTCTAATTTGTAAACTCTTTGTAACAAGGAATGCAGTATAAAGATATCCTAATGTATTTTGATATATTTCAGACATATTTGGCCCATGTTTACAAGGTGAATTTAATTATGTGATCCATATAACGCAAAATTCTACATAACGCACAACCTTGCATTTTGAGCTTTGCGTATAAAGATCTTCTACTGTATAATATTTTAATTGGAATGAATAATTATTTTTTAAGAAAATAACCTTTTTTTTTACATATAGAATGTAAATTTACTAAGTTTAAGTTGCATGAAAAGGATATAAAAAGACAGAGGACACATGGAAGTTCTTATTTTTAGGGGGTGAAAGGATTTTACTAAAATAAAAAAAGTTTCATTTTTACAGAGGTAATGAGTTCTATTTTAGATAGTATATATATATAAATTACTAGAACTATCTATGGATTGAATAAAAATTATGAATTAAATTATTATTTACATTTTTAAAAGTCATATGTTATCTTTAAAATATTTCTTAAGCCATTTAAAGTATTACAAAAAATACAATCAGCTGTTATGATTTTTGAAAACTCAAACAAAAAATTAATTTCAATTAGTCCTTAATTTTTTATTTTAAAATTGAAAAAAAAAATTAAACAATTAAAATAAAAGTCATTTATATTAAAGTCAGTATTCGGCCGCCGAATATTCGGTATTCGGCCTAAAACTTGGCCGAATATTCGGTATTCGGCTATTCGGCCAAATCACTATTCGTTACATCCCTAATATATATAGCCCGAAAATTCAGGCATAAAAAAATATCACTTAAAAAAATTGCGAATTTCAAAAAATTATCTCCGAAAAAAAAGCAATTTCGTCAATCGTTCACAGGAAAAAAAATCACCCCTTTCGTCAAAGCATCGTGGAAAAAACGCAAATTTCGTCAAAGAAACCTTGGAAAAAAAAAAAAAAAAAAAGATAATTTCGACAAAGAATCGCAGAAAAACGCAAAGGAGTGCTGAAAATAAACCGAATTTCGTAAAAGCATAGCTGGAAAAGCCCAAATTTTGTCAAAGGATCGCGAAAAAAACGCAAATTTCGTAAAAGAATCGCAGAAAAAAATTAATTTCGTCAAAGGATCGCGAAAAAAACGCAAATTTCGTAAAAGAATCGCAGAAAAAAATTAATTTCGTCAAAGGATCGCGAAAGAAACACGCATTTCGTCAAAGGGCCGCGAAAAAAGCGCGAATTCTGTCAAACGATCGCGAAAAAAACACTAATTTCGTGAAAAGATCGCTGAAAAAAAAAAAAAGCGAATTTGGTCAAAAGATTGCGCAAAAACACACATTTCGTCAAAAAATCGCGAAACAAACAGTAAATTTCGTCAAAATACCGGAAAAACATGCAAATTTCGTCGAAAGATCGCGAAAAATACACGAATTCTGTCAAAAGATCGCTAAAGAAACGTGAATTTTCTCAAAGGATCGCTAGTTTCATGAAAAAACGAACAAAACGTGGTCAAAAGATAGAAAAAAAAAAAAAAACCTGTAAATTTCTTCAAAAGATCGCAAGGTTTGTCAGAAGATCGCGAAAAACACAAATTTCGTACAAAGATCGCGAAAAAACAAGCGAATTTCGTCCAAAAATTGCGAAAAACAGGCGAATTTCGTCAAAAAATCCCGAAAAATATGCGAATTTAGTCAAAAGATTGCGAAAAACACACAAATTTTCACAAAAGATCGCAAAAATACGCGAATTTCGTCATAAGATCGCAAAAAATACGCAAATTTCGTCAAAAGATCGCAAAAAAATTCGAATTTCGTCAAAAGACCTAAAAAATACGCGAATTTTGACAAAAGATCGCGAAAAATAAGTGAACTTAGCCAAAAAATCGCGAAAAATAAGCAAATTTCTTCAAAAAATTGCGAAAGGCGAATTTCAGTAAAAGATCGCAAAAAACACTCAAATTTTGGTAAGAGATCGTGAAATCAAGTGAATTTTGTCAAAGGATCGCGAAAAACACGCTAATTTCGTGAAATGGTTGCGGAGATTTTGTTTATTTTATTTTGTGATTTGCTCATTTAAGTCCCTAAAGGTGTCTTTTTATGCGAAATATATGGTCTTTTTGGTCTCCTTTTGCCATTTTTTACTACAAAAGTTGAGTGGGATGTATGTTGTATTCATAGGCTTTTCTTTGATTATTTAAAATTACTGCTCTAAAATAACATTTTTTAAAGCCAAATAAACTGATTCTTTTTTTCTTCCTGCTGCTAATTTTTCATTATTGCAATCTGTACCCAATTGTCATTCAGAATGCCCAGAGTTAGCAAAATGTGTGGAGAAATTTTATCCGAGTTTTATACTTTCAAATGTGAAAATATTTTCAAGATAGCAATCATTTTAATTTTTAAGAGTTTATAAGCATTAGAATTTCAGTCTGCTCCAAAAACAGGATTTTAATTTTATTGCTACAAAATTAGATTTTTGATGCTACAAAAATGGATTTTACTGCTAAAAATCAGATTTTTACTGCTCCAAAGGCGCTCCAAAATGGCTTTAGTGCACTTTCATCCCTGCATCAGTCTCTTTAATGATGGTACCTATCAATAGACCTCTCCCTATAAAATGTGATTCAGTTGTTTCAGAAGCAATGCCGTATTATTTTTGTGAACAGAGTGACTGGCATTTTGTGCGAAGAGGTTACAATATTAAGGATTGGGCTGTTTCTAAATGCACTGACAAAATAATTGATAAGAATTCACCTTTTCTTATCATGGATTTTTAGCTTTATTATTTTTTTTAACTAAAATAATTATTATTTAATTAATATCAATTAATTTTTAATTTAAATGGTAATTACTTTAAAACTGCTGTTTTTAATTAATATCGTTGAAATAATATAACACATTATTTTATTAAACATTAAATTAATTTGCAAAGTTTTTGACCCAATATTTGCGTGCGCAGAAAGTTTTTGGTTTTATACAAGCCTGTCCTTCACAAACATAATGATTTTAGAATTTAAAAAAAAACTTGTTGTATAATAGCTGCAATAACCAATGAATCTATTATCTAGCTGTTTATACTATGTACAAAGGACCATAATGTCTAAATAAGAACATAAATATGTAATTTCTAATTTACAAAATTCCGATTACTTTTTTTTACATTTCATTCACATTTTTTACAAGTTCATAAGTTTTTATAAACGTTCACAATTTCGCAAAAACATGATCGTGTGAAAAAAAATCTAAGCAAATCTTCGGTAAGATAATTAAATGGAACTTCTCTCGTTAAAAATGAAAATTCATGTGCAAAAGTATTTCAATATTATACCAATAAATGAAAATGGTAAGATGGAAAATTTAATGTAAAATTTTAAACATGCATTTATATTCGCATGGCTATAATTTTTCACTATTGTTAGAAAAATTTCTTTTGATAATAACATGCAGTTGAAATTATGTATCATTTTTTTTTTTTTTTTTTTCAAATACGGATTCTTAGAATTGTCTAAATGTATTTTCAAAAAACATAAATCCATACAAACTTTGCAAAGAAAATGTAAGCAAATCTCTGTGAAAAATCTATTTGGTTGGTTGGTTGATTTTTGATGGACAATTATCAGCACGAGGGATATAGGCCCAAAAGGGGGGGGGGGGGTGCCCTTCGTGGGGGTCTTTCTAAGGGAACCTAACCCGTATTTACACGAAAAACTCTATTTGAAAACAATTTTTAAACATATGGAAAAATCCACCAGTATTAAAAGTTTCATTTAAAAAAAAATACAGTACTGCTTTCAATATTAAGGATCTAAATCTTAGTTAAACATAGTTTGGATTAAGTCTAGAAAGCTGTACCAGAACTACGTATACAGGAAATGAAAATTATAACTGTAAGGGGGGGGGGGGGAGTAATATTATAAAATAATACCAATTTTTAAACAACGGAAGATTTGAAAATGATAATAGTATTTGTAATAATACCAGAACTACTGTAATTTGTTTCTTTTACACTGGCATCCTTTATAAGTACTATGTAGATGAGATGTACAATACAGTTTAAAATTGTTTTTATCTTTTCGAGGGCAGTGTCCTTAAAAAAGAACACCTAATTTTAATTCCAAAACTGACAAACGGCACCAAGAATATTTAATTAAAATTTTCCTATTATAATATGCTTGAAAATAAGCAAGTTCCTATTTTATAATAAATTCGTCTATAAATTCCAGTGTCAGTCCATTATTTCATCACTTTATAAACAGAATTACTCCGCACCGGTAAGGGTTAAAGCTACAGTAATATTGGTTGAAACTAAAGATTTTTTTGTTTGTTTGTTTTTTAAATTAGCTCAACTGATATAAATAATTAAACAAGTGCTACTGAAAAATCATTTCAACAGACGCGTGATATACATTATACAAACACTGATGTTAAATTAAGCAAGTAAAGCTACTGTCAGAACAGGGTTGGGGTTTTGGACGCCCAAAACTAGTTTTGGACAGGACATGTGGGTTTTACTGTCCAAAACTGTACTAAAGTGACCAAAACTGTACTAAAGCGTCCAAAACTGTACTAAAGTGTCCAAAACCTTAAAATAAAGCAACATTCCACATGCGACCACTGCACACTTATTAAACGTATGAATAAATATAAATATCTCACAATATATTTTACTAACATTCCATTTAATTCTTTGGTAAATGAAAAAAAGTTCAAATTTTTCTAATATCTGTGTAACATAGAAAGTTCTGTTTCTGTTGAAATTGAGTTATAATAATAAGAAATTCTTTATAATACCACACATGAAATATAGGGAGGGGAGATTTGCTTAACACTAGTGCTTTTGTTTCAATTTTTGTGCAAGAAAATGTTACAAAGAGATTTCTTTTAAATAATGTTTCATTGTAAATTATCTTTTCTAGATTATAAGATAATGAAAGAAAACACAAATATTTAATTTAAAATCTAGAAGTTATTTTTTTTAATATGTATTTTTAGTATGAATTGAATCTAAATCTAGTGAGCATTCTATTTCTTAAGAGTTAAATAGTGTTGTTATAATAATAGTCATAATCTAAATATCTCATAATCAAAACAAAATCAATTATTTTTATTTATACTATTTCTTAATATACACATATACATAGTTGCCAGCATTAAGCTGGTTAAATCAGCATGCTGAACCTGAACTCCATTTATCAATTATTTCCAGTAACAACTCTCGAGACTTTCAGTAACAGAATCAAAATGTATTCTTCACAAAAATCGTTAGTATTTCTATTAACTACTATAATTTAAATGAATAACATTAAAATTATGATACATAATTAAATTTAATATCTTTTTAATGTAATTACTTTGTTACGTAGGGCAATTAGGTTGCTATACTACTAAATTGTTAGGTAGTATAACGTAGGGTAATTAGGTTGTTAATACTAAATTGGTATTTTTGTATTGTAATCTTTTAGCCAATTTTTTAAACTTTTAGCATTGTTGTGTTAAATACAATTTTACTACAAAATATAGTTTTGGACAGTTTTAGACAGAAGGGTTTTGGACAGTACGGTTTAAACCATGGATTTTACCGTGGTTTTTACCGTTGTGTCCAAAACCTTGCCAACCCTGTGTCAGAATTCTGAGACTGGAAGGATAAACTTTTAAAAGCTGGCTTTTTCTCTCTCTCTCTTTTTTTAATAACACTAGGGGGCTCTGCCCCCTACGAGCTATGCTCGCCAACCCCTGTTCAGACACCGCAGACTCTAAAAGTACGCTAATTTGATCAGCTTTAAAAAGATTTCGGAAGATTGAATTATAGTTTAAAAAACAGTGTGGTGATCTCCCTACAAACGAATTTCTATTCATTTCTCTTTGACTGGGAAATTTTAAGGCCAAATCTGCTGCAGTACTACTTGATTATCCCGTCGACCAATTTCGCCAAATTATATAAATCGCCAAACCACTTGCCAAATTATACAAATTGACATAATTTTTATTTTAAATAACGAAAGAACAAATAAATTAGTGCAACATTAATAAAAAAACAAATAAAACGTCGAAATAAAAATAACTTGATGACGTAGACACGTGTAACTTGCTTAAAGTCAACTTAATGTGACATTTACGATCAACCATTATTGCATTTAATCTTATAGTTTGGCGAATGATAGATTTTTGGTCGACGGGATAACTAAGTAGTACCAAAAATACAATCGCTGTTTTCGTCTTTGATTAAGTAAAATAAGTTAAGCATTTCAAAATAAGCTAATATAAAAGGAATTCCATAAACAGTCTTTGTCTCCCGGTATTTTTTACCAAAGCGAAAAGAAAGTTCTTTTAAATAAGACATTTTAAATTAATCGTTTTTAATCTGACGTAATTTTGACCAAACTATTCTTTCTCTTTTTAATATTCACGTGAAAATACTTTTGTTAGAAATGAAATATTATGTGCGCTTTCCTAACAAAAATAGTTCAAAAGTATCCTCTCAAAATATCAAATAAATGTCTAGCGCAATTTCTAAATTTAAACTGTTTTGCAATATTATTTTGTGTCCATTTTATGTAATAACTGTAATGTGACGTAAATATGATGTATTTTCTCCTATTTAAGACTTCTAACGCATGTTAATGAATTTATTATTTTACAATTTCCTTTCTCTCTTAAAATTCACTTGTCAATATAGATTTTATGACGTAATTTTTAATAAGTTCCTGCTTTTTGTACATAATTATTTAATTCTAATTCCAAATGTTTTTTTCTGTTTAAAAGTCACGTGTAGGGTGTCAACGATTTTAATCAGTTGATTTAAATCAGCGATTAAAATCATGATTTTAATCAACCGACTTTTTTTAAAAAATCACTGATTTAAATAAAAAATTTTCTAAATGTTTAAAATGTCAAAAAATATATTAAAATCAAACATAAACATAATTTGAAAGTTTCTACAGGTATATTGACTTATGAATAAACAAAAAAAAAAAAAAAAAAAAAAAAAAGGAGCTTTAAATAATTGTTTCTAAGCTTAATTCATGAGTATTGTAAAAAGTTAAAAACAGTTGAGTTTATAAAAAGCATTGTTTTTAAGTTTTTATCCAAATTAAAACAGTTTAATTTAAAAATGATATTTAAATCTAATATAATTTGCAATGTCATAAATTCCTTTAGGCAGTGACTCGGAGCCGAACAATTTTTGATGCTCCAGCTCCAGCTCCGCTCCTAGATAAAATGCTGTGACTCCGGCTCAGACTTTGCACTTTTGAGTTGCAGATTTTAATTTGCACATTTAATTTTTTGCTCGAAAATTCTTTCTTCCTTTACCTTCATTAAAGATCTGACAAAATGCATTTTTCTTCTCATCAAACTTGAAATGCTCATTCAGAAAATATGACATCTTTTAGCTTTTGCTTTTAAAATAGAAAGTTTGGTGGAATTTAAAACACAAAAATCTTAAATTTCTTCTACACTTTTCAAACAACCAAAATTGTACAACTACAGATGTAAACAACACGCGGCCATATTTTTCAAATAGTGTTTTCACTTAGCTCAAGTAGAAAGTAGAAGAAAAGTAGTGTTACCATGTTTTGAAAAGTTTTCCATCTCTAATATAAAAAAACCCTAAAAAATGATATAATTAAAATACTGAATAATGATGTAATTAAAACATTTTAAGCCTGGAAATTTAAAAGACTGAAGAAAAAATTAAAAGAATATTAAAAATTAAAGGAGCCCTGGAGCAAGGGAAATTTTAGAGCTCCAGCTCCAGGAAAAACACAGCTCCGGAGCTCTCTGGCTCCGGGCTCCAGCTCCCTGCCTTTAGGTAATCAATTTATGCATATTTCATATAAAATTACACATAACAAGTGTAATACATTTCTACAAGTAAAAGAATAAATAGTAATCTCATCTATAATAGCTATCTCAAGTTAAAGAACAATGAAAGAATGACATGTTTTCAAAGCTAAATTGTAAAGGAATGCATAAGAGAAAAAGAAATAATTGGTATAAAAATGCTAATCTCAGTAAGAACTTCTTCGGTATAGGTTGAATAAATGTTTTTAACTTTGTAACTCACATAATACTAAATAAAAAATAATGATTAGGGATTGAAAAGGCAGCAAAATTTTTCTTAAAAAGAAAAAAAAAATTGAATCATTGAAAGCTAATAATCCACACTGAGAGGTAATAATGCTGCTACTTAAATATTTTGAGGATTTCAGATATAAGTGGCTAACTTAGATTTATTCTATATGAATGGGTTTAACTCATTTTCATAATTCTTTTGGTTATCATACACATACATGTGTGTAAGTTTAGATTTTGGTGGTTTACAGTAATTTTCCTAAATACAAATGCAAAACGAGCTGCAAATAATATTTGTTAGTTTTGTTATTTGTGTTACTAACTAATGAATTACTTATTTGCAGTTTTTATTAATCCTGTAATTAGTTATACTATTTCTTCTAGGACTTTTTTAAATGGTGCCGCACCATGCCCCTTTTGAAATTGGCAAAATGCACCTGAAATTCACCTGTAGTTGTAGCCAGAGATTTCTTGTAAAAAACTTCCCCATTCAACAGTATTTTTAAATTCATGTGGCCAAGATCTCGCAAAAACACAGAGCTTTATTTCTTTAGAAAGTACAGGATATTATTAAAAATTATTATTTTTTTCCCCCCTTATATCATTACTAATATATTTCCTCATGAAATAGTACCCTTTTTTGGAACTAGCATATTGTCCCTTTTCCTTTCTAAAATGAATACTACATTATTATCATTTTAATAATTAAGTCTTAAAAATGTATAATATGTTCCTAATTAGAGAGTTAATTGTTTAATAATTATTCATTTGAAGTAGTGTTAACTATTTAATATAAAATGCAGTTAATAATTTTAATAAATGTTAAATATCACTAGTATTTATTAAGTTTTACATAATTATCACAATATTAATGTATATAACATTATTATATGATACTACCTAATGAAACTACCCCGGGCGCAGAATCGGCGCAACGCTGCGACGCACGTCGCAGACTCTTAAGAAGGTCTGCAGACTATTTTTCAACTGTTAAAATTTAGGGTAAAAAAGTTTGTTAGAAATTATTTTCCATGTGCCATAATAATACGATCCATGCCACATGCGATTGACGAAGCTCCGATTCCCTTTAAAATATAAATAATTCACGGAGAAAACTCTAGACACGCGATCGTGAAACGCCCAATATTAAATGAGTCGATCCCAGGGTTGGCAAGGTTTTTCCCACCCCCGGTAAATACCATGGTAAAAACCGGTATTTACCGTCCTGGGAAATACTATGTTTTTCCCACATGGGAAAAGCTGATTATTAAAAACATAAATATAAATTCAAAACAAACTTTAAAAATGTCAAAAATGAGTTCTAAGTAAATAGCTTGAAAGGTTAAAAAAAAAGTAAGATCTGCAAAAACAGACAACGGAGTGCATTTATTTAAATATTTATACACCACACATATTCCCAAACGTTTACCAATCATAATCGTATTCATATTCTTCGTTTGCCCCTTCCACATTGGATTTTAGCATCATATAACAAAATACTAATTTAGAGGCTTTTTGTAAACCGGGTTTAATTCTAATCTTGTTTTGGATGAAAGAAAAATTAGAAAAAATACACTCCAGAGATTCTGATGATGCAGGACATCCCTGAAGATGTTCCATTAATTGGAGAAATCCTGCATTTATTCCAGTTTTACTTAAATTCTTCCACCACAGTGCAGGTGAAATAGTGTTTGTAATGTCTTCGGAAAAGGTGCATCTTCTCACTTGAATTGTATTGTGTATTGCAAGTACTTTGGATTTAAAGTCTGTAAATTTCACCTTAATATTTCAGATTCATCAGGTGTGCCAAAAAATGGACAGGGGTTATTGCTTTATCAAAGTTAGATTTCACTTTGCTGAAATGTGGATAGAGTTCTTTATTTTGAAGAAGCTCTAGGTAAATTTCACAAGCATCTGCAATATTGGCATTATTATCGAGTTGCAACTTCGTAAGGGTTTTTGGAACTGGTTCCATTTGGTTGTACATATTTTTTCCTTCTTTATACAGAGATTATTTACTAAGCACTTAATGTTTTTATCAGTTTCATCTTCGTGATTATCTTCAAAGATAAAAAGTCCTGTTAGTAGTAAAAGTTTTTAACCCTTAAAAGGATGCATCACAAAGGTCGAAAAACGCCTTTTCTCAATAGATGGCGCGGACTTTCACAGGTCGGGCGCGAATACTTTCATTTTCTGGCAAGCCATGTGAACCACCGACGTTTCATATATGTTCCCCGAGATAGTCCCCTATCTTTCCTCCAAGGTATCACTCCCGGTTCGAAGTCAAATCCACCACATTAAAAACATAGACGAAAGCACAGAAAGAAAAGGAGACACGGCTGATCTTTATCTACATACTTTATCTTATACATGGATCGGGCTGGTCAATTTTGGATTCTGGTCAATTTTTACTTTCATCTATCTTTATAGGAAGAATATTGGATTCGGGAATTTTTTTTTTTTTTTTTACTTTCTTCTACAGTGTTAAATTCAGACACTTTTCTCCGGGAGGGATTTCTATTGCTCTGTTAGGGGACATTATAGAATTCCGTGGGGGGGGGGGGGATTGCACTTTTTGAACATTGAAAATACAAAATCTCAAATCTTCCGGACAAGAAGAAAGTATTGGATTCGTGAAAATTTTCGAATTCCGGTTTTCGGTGAATTTACACGTTTTAAGGGTCAAACATTCCAAAAAACATGTTTTTACAAAATGTCTGTCTGTATGGGACACAAAGTATGGAGCGCTTTATCTCAAACTAATGCACGGAATTTAATAAAAATTTATATTCAGTTAGTCGATGATATAAATTGATGCTGATTAGTTTTTGGTGTAAATTGTTCAACAGATGGCGCTGCAATGCTGCATTTTTCGCAATTTCTGCAATAGTTCTATCTCAAGAACTAAAGCACGGATTTCCATCAAACCTCAGATTCGGTTAATCCTTAACATGAGTTGATGCTGTTTACATTTTGGTGTGAATCGCCCAACAGGTGGTGCTGCTATGCTGCATTTTTTACGATTTCCGCAATAGCTCTATCGCAAGAATTAATGCACGAATTTTCATCAAACTTCATATTCAGTTTTTCCCGGCCCACGGCGTGAACTAAACTAAGGAAATGTAAGTAGTTTGCGTTGGGCCTGGAGTAAGATGATTATCATTAGAAACCGGGTTCAAAATTTCAGCCCAATTTATAAATATGGATCAGACAATATTACTCCCGTGTTATTTATGTCTAATAATAAACTATTTTTAATCTAATATTTTCTTTAATATAGTTTTGCTATGTAACGCTTTAAATTAAAGAACTTAAATTCGGAATTTCAACAATATTGACATCTTTTAAACCTTTTAGGGGCAGAAGAGTTCTGTTTGTAAAATGATGAAATAATTGACTGACACCAGAATATTCAAACGAATTTCTTAGAAAGTAAAAACTTGCTATTTTTCACTTTCATTACAAAAGCAAAATTTTATTAAAATATTCTTGGTGCAATTTGTCTGTTTTGGAATTAAAATTAGGTGGCTAGACCCTCCAGCCACCGCCCTTGAAACTATTAATTATTATTTCCACAAATTTACAGTTACATTGCTAATTCATTTAACTAGCCAAAGGCCAAATTATGGGATAATTCTGGGGGGAAATATTTCCGTTCATGCATTTTAGTTGAACCCTAGCAATCCAAAAAAAAAAAAAAAAAAGGAAGCATGGTAAATAAAATTTAATTAAAAAGAAAAAAAAAAAGTATTTAAAATTTATGCTATATTTTCGCATGTACATTTTATTTACATAATATATCTGTTTCGACTTACCAATTTAAATTTTAGCATGTATATTTTATTTACTTAATGCTTTACTTTTTACTTTTTCTCAAATTCAAACTGGCTAATTTCTGACACATTTTTTTAATTCGTTTTTAGAGTTCCATACTTAAAAAGTAAAAACGGAACCATTATAAGATTACTCCTGTGTCTGTCTGTTTGTCTGGCACAGCCATTTTACTCGTAAACTACAGAACGTGGAAAGTTCAAATTGGGGGAAGTAATAAAGACTATTGACCCACATATTTACAGATTATTATACGTTCACAAATATATTTAGGAAAAATGTAGAGGTCTAATTAAGTTGCTTAAAAAAATATTTTTTTTTACTATATTTTAAATGTATTTTTGGACTCAAAAATACATTTCTTTTGATTTTAGGTATTATGTTTTCAGAGATATCGTCGAAAAAGTGGTGCAAAAATATGCGCCCCCCCCCCTTCCATCTATTTCCAAATCTACTGAAACTAAAATTATGAAAAAATTACAGGTAGTAGACGTTAATTTAAACCTTATGACCCACATATTTACAGATTATTATACATTCACAAATATATTTAGGGAAAATGTAGAGGGCTAATTAAGTTACTTAAAAAAAATTTTTTTTTTTTCTTTGTATATCGTGTGAATGCTTTCGTAAAGCTGGACTCAAAAATACATTTCTTTTGATTTTAGGTATTATATTTTCAGAGATATCGTCGAAAAAGTGGTGCAAAAATATGCCCCCTTCCATCTATTTCCAAATCTACTGAAACTAAAATTATGAAAAAATTACAGGTAGTAGACGTTCATTTAAACCTTGCAGGAAAAATATAAGTGATTACCCTAGGTCACATAGTTTTTGAGAAAAGCGGATTTTTCCGTTACACACAAATTTTGATTTGCGGGCATTCAGCAAAAGGTATTGAGAAGCGCTAGAAGTACCTATCGTAGCAGAAGTATAAAAGAATTGATGATGATTTTCGAAAAAAATCATCAGTAATTAGCCGAGAACGGGGGGGGGGGGGCGTATTCTGTGTACCATCGGTTTTTAAAGTCTAGATAACAACTTTGGATTATATATTTGTTTAATACATACCCAGTAGCAGTATAAAAGCAATAAAAGCCAAATTGTTAAAAACAGACTGAATTAATCGCATAAATTACTATGGCATTCGCGACTAGTTTGCATTGAGGGGATCTTTCAATAAGCATCCCGTATCTTACAAAGTTAATTAAAAACCTATCTGGAAAAAGGCGGCACGGACCAAGTCGGCATTGCAATTTCGCGACCTCCTTTCGAAGCGCGCTTAGCACAATGCCAAATTTAAACTTTGAACAAGGATTTTGTTTTACCTGCACTTTAAAAAGAAAAGATTATTACTGCGCTGAATTTAGTTTTATGAAATGCCAAATGAAGTTTAAATATGAACTACTTTTATTGTCAGTACCAAATTAAGATCATAAAAAAGATTAAAATATAAAAAAGAAAAAGAAAAGTGCCCAGTTAAACTGATGGCATTGAGCTCACAGGTTATTCACACTAATTGTATATTATACTATTATTTCAAAGAATAATGCTCTCAAAAAATAAATGAGGGAGGAGTAGCCCCCGTTTCTCCCCGTTATACTTATAACCAATGAACTTCCAAGTTTAATCAGGGAAGTTCCTTAACATAATAAACCGGTATACCAAATTTGAAGCAAATCAGATAATTCTGCATGAAAAAACCTTATCGTTAAATTAAGAGGGGGTCTAACACCCCCCCCCCCCTTTATACTTAACTAATGAATCTCCAAATCTAATCAGGAAAGCTCTTTATCAGAATGAACATAGAAAAAAAATAAAGTAAATTGTATAATTCTGCATGAAAATCCATTTAGCTAAATTAAGGGGAGGGGACATGCCCCCTTTCCCCCTTTATACTTAACCAACGAACCTCCAAATCGCAATTGAAGTACTAGTTTCTTTTTTGGTAAAGGCCAAAAAAAAAAAAAAAAAGAAAAAAAAAAAGAAAAAAATCCGACAAGTCTGTCAACCGAATTTCTTGTTGTGACAGAGAAGCGCAAGAAAAGAAAAAAACTGTCACTCTGAGACAACAATCGCTTATACCTAAAGTTGCAGTTATTCATTCATTGGAAAATGAAAAATCTGTCCGATTACAAATCATTTCAATAATCATCCCTACAAGTATCTAGCTTTAATGTTTATAAATGAGTCAGAAAATGTGGCAAGAATTTTCGCGTTGACCAGCAAAGGAATTTTTTTTTTTTTTTTTTTAACTTTAAATTAATAACAAGTGGGTAAGTGTGATCACAGATCGCACAGAGGGTTTCGTTTAATATTCATTTCAAAACACTTTATCCTTTTGAAAAATCTGTTAGTTCCACATTTCGCAACCAGGGGCACACTCTATTCTAAACAAATCTCTATCCGAACGAAACTCCGTTTTACATACTATCCGTATATATATTAGTCGAAGGGATTGGGCCCATAGCACCCGAGATAAGTAGGCGCCCCCTGGCGGTAAAAAGTGGAACTCAAATATGTAAGGCTATGGTGCATAATATGAAAGAATGGTCAAAGGGGTGTCGGCAAAAGTTGGAAAAGTGCTCCCCGGGTGAAAAGGGCGGAGGTTAGAAACATTGCTTAAAATATACGTTAGAGCACGGAGGAGTAAATAATATAAGACTTTTTGAAAATTTTATGATTTGTCGTGTGGTCTGAGGTATTCAGCTATACGCATGCAATATTTCATGTCTCCAACTTAATTAGGAGCTCTCTTAGAAAGAATTGCTTAAAATACATATGCGGTAGCTCAAAGGGTTAAACGTAAGACTTTTTCAAGATTTTATAATTTGTCGCCTGGTCTCAGGTGTTCTGCTATAATAAGCATGCAAAATTTTAAATCTCCAATTTAATAAGGGGCTCAGTTAGGAAGAATTGCTTAAAACACGCATGTGGGAGCCCAAAGGGTTAAATGTACGACTTTTTCAAATTTTTATGATTTGTCGCATGATGGTGTTCAGCTAGTATGCAAAATTTCACGCCTCCAACCTAAATAGGGTATCACTTAGAAAGAATTGTTTAAAATACACATGTAGGAACCCAAAAGCCTAAATGTACGACTTTTTCAAAATTTTATGATTTGCCGTTTGATGTGTGATGCTCAGCTATAAGCAGGGTTGGAAAAAAAACGGGTTTTTTTGTAAAAAACCAAAAAAACCGGTTTATTTGGTTTAAACCAGGTTTTTTTGGTTTAAACCGGGTTTTTTTTAAATATAATTTCCTATTGCATACAGATGCATACCTGTTGATAAAAAAACATTTTTGGATATTATATAAGTAATATAACTTTTGAAAATATTCAAATTAAATAATTACAGTCAATTATATAGAAAATTGAAATCATTTCTAATTTAAACATTATCAGTAACAGCTATGTCTTATGTTCAAAGTAAACTGCTCTACACAGTGAAACATTCATACCTTTTAAAATCTTATGAAGAATCCTTTGATTAATAATATAATAATCAATCAATAAACATTTGATGTAGTTTCATGAATATAATATATTATTCTATGGTTGTTATCATTATTATTTTTTTAATATCCAAATACTTCTGGTTATTTTGTTTTCTGAGTGATAACTCCAAGTGTCCAAGTCAACATTTTTGGCCATTAGATTCAGATACAAAGAGAAAAGACTGATTGGTATTATTGAAATGCTTAACTAGCACTCAATTTTTGCAAGCTGTATTATTCAATCTGATATCTTTTAAATTCTTTAAGGATAATCTTTCCCAATCCAGAAAATTTTCTTTTACAACTTAACCAAAATCTTAAAGATCATTGTATTTTGTTATTAACTGCTGTAAATAATATGCATGTTTTAAGTGAAAATATTTTATGCTAAATATTGAATATTATTTATCTATTTTATCTTTTCTAATTTCCCATATTTTAAGAAAAATCTTTAGGGTACCAGATATGTTCATCAGGACATGCTAATTTTCATTCTACATGCATAGAAACATGACCTAGTGCTCGTTATGTCTCATGTTGACTGCTGAGATGAAGTGTTAAAATTAGAAATTACTTCTGTCAATAATTTAAAACAATTAAATTACAAAAAAGAGAAAATATTATTAGACTTTTTCTAAAAAAAACCAAATGGTTTTTTTGACAAAAAAACCAATTGGTTTAAAGCGTGGTTTAAACCATGGTTAAAACCACTTGGTTTAAACCGTGCCAACCCTGGCTATAAGTATGCAGAATTTCACGCCCCCAACCTAATTAGGGGCTCACTTAGAAAGAATTCTTTAAAATACACATGTTGGAGATCAAAGGGTTAAATGTACGACTTTTTGAAAATTTTATTATTTGCCGTTTGATGTGTGATGCTCAGCTATAAGTACGCAGAATTTCACGCCCCCAACCTAATTAGGAGCTCACTTAGGAAGAATTGTTTAAAATACACATGTGGGAGCCCAAGGGGTTAAATGTACGACTTTTCAAAATTTTATGGTTTGTCATTTGATGTGAGGTGTTCAGCTATAAGTATGCAGAATTTCACGCCTCCAACCTAATTAGGGTTCACTTAGAAAGAATTGTTTAAAATACACATGTGGGAGCCCAAAGGGTTAAATGTACGACTTTTTCAAAATTTTATGATTTGTCGTTTGATGTGGGGTATTCAGCTATAATTATGCAAAATTTCACACCTCCAACCTAAATAGGGGCTCACTTAAAAAGAATTGTTTAGAATACACATCTGGGAGCCCAAAGGGTTAAATGTATGACTTTTTCAAAATTTTATGATTTGTCGTTTGATGTGAGGTATTCAGCTATAAGTATGCAAAATTTCACGCCTCCAATCTAATTAGAGGTTCACATTGAAAGAATTTTTTAAAATACACATGTGGGAGCCCAAAGGGTTAAATGTACGACTTTTTCAAAATTTTATGATTTGTCGTTTGATGTGAGGTATTCAGCTATAAGTATGCAAAATTTCACACCTCCAATCTAATTAGAGGTTCACATAGAAAGAATTGTTTAAAATACACATGTGGGAGCCCAAAGGGTTAAATATATGACTTTTTCAAAATTTTATGATTTGTCGTTTGATCTCAGGTGTCCATCTATAAGTACGCAAAATTTCACGCCTGCAACCTAATCAGGGACGCACTTAGAAAGAATTGTTTAAAATACACATGTGGGAGCCCAAAGGGTTAAATGTACGACTTTTTCAAAATTTTATTATTTGTCGTTTGATGTGAGGTGTTCAGCCATAAGTTTGTAAAATTTCACGCCTCCAACCTAATTAGAGGCTCACATAGAAAGAATTGTTTGAAATACACATGGGGAGCCCAAAGGGTTAAATGAATGACTTTTTCAAAATTTTATGATTTGTCGTTTGATCTGAGGTGTCCATCTATAAGTACGCAAAATTTCATGCCTACAACCTAATTAGGGACTCACTTAGAAAGAATTGTTTAAAATACACATGTGGGAGCCCAAAGGGTTAAATGTACGACTTTTTCAAAATTTTATGATTTGTCGTATGATGTGTGGTGGTCATCTATAAGTATGCAAAATTTCAAATCTCCAACATGTGTAGTTTCTGAGAACGGGCTCTGTGACGGACAGACAGAGGAGCGAGACGAATAGGGTTTCGTCAGATGAACGAAACCCTAAAAAACTAATAAAAATATCCGAAAAATGCCTTGAGCACACGTTTTGCTGACGCATTTCTTATAAAATCTCGTATTTCTATGTGTATTTTTATAAGTTAGAAAATGAACTAGTTCAAAATAATAACAATAATTCCGTGCGCAAGCGAGGATATCGGAAATGTTCTTGCAACTCTTTTTTTTTTTAAACCTCCAATATTCTATTCCTTGCAGGCAACAATTAAAATGTCATCCCTAAAAAACAAAGATACGTTATATATGTCAGCCGTAAAACGAAGCAGATGTATCATTGTACCGTTCAATACTGATAATCTCTAATACATTTTTTTTTTTTTTAATTCTAAACATCGCACATTTTCAATTTTTACAACTTCGTATAGGGAAGAAAAGTAACTGCAATTTATTTGAAAACTGCATCATAATTTATTTTTGAGATATTAATATTTTTGTAGTTTTTGATGACATTTCTGTAATGGTGGCAACTGAAGTATTCCATTTTTGTAAAAAAAAGAAAATAGTAGATTACTATATCTTTTTGTTGCCATTTTCTCATAACAACTGAAAAAAAAGTAATTAAAATGAGTGCTATTTTGAAAAAAAAATTTAAGAAAGATTATTTTTTCTCATCGGGGGCGGCACTAAATTCTGAAAAAGCAGAATTCCTGCATTTTTTTTTTTTTTTTTTTTTTTTTTTTTTTTAGCAGGAACGGTATCTAACAATTATGTTACCAAACTTCTCATGATAATCAATACTCGCGAAATTTTCAGATTTGAAGGTGCCTGTTCATTAGTTTATTTGCATACAATGAATGAACAATATTTGTTGTGTTATATATTGAATGAAACATTTAGTGTTTTATAAGAACAGATATTGGATATATTTTTTAGACAAATCAGAGCCGGGTAAATGTTGTTTTAACTTGTCAAAACGAGGTTTACCAGTGAAAGTTGCGTAATATCTGAATCTCCAGTAAAATGATCGCTTTTCAAGGAGGGACAAATTTCATTTCATAGAAGGAAGAAATGTCAACAAATGCCCCGTCCCTTTCCTATCCCTTTCAAAGGAAGGTCAACAGGTCAATCGTCGTCTTTCTAGTCGAAAAAAGTGCTTCTCCTAGCTGGTCTAAACGGAATCCTCTAGGTTTACTGTATTTTTGGGAAATATTCTCATTATGGCATGTTATGCCAAGAATAAAATAGCATTACGAAAAAACTAAAAGGCTTCTTGGAGGATATTTTATATAATATTGTCTAAAATATATCACTTATTAATACAAGAAAAATAATGATAATAATTTACAAGAAAATATACAAAAATGATAAAATATATTGCTTCGTACTCGATTCCTTCATAGTACAGTGTGATGTAGCAATCACATTTATTATTTATTTTTTAAATTGTAATGCAGCATTATTATCTCATGTTTTAAACTATTTATTTTCAACGCAAAACATCGTTCAAATCACTTTTTCTCTTTCCTTTTTACTGCATGCAGCAGATAAGTTTTGATTTCAGCTTTTCCCCCTCTTCCTGATCTATTTTTAGATTAAGCGTGACGTCGACCGCGTCATATTGGAGGTGTGTCTCTCTCCTCTTGCCTTTTGACTGTAGTTTCGTTTTTCCGTGCTATCATTCGTTCTACAATTAATACGTAAATTTAATTTAACAAATAGATTTAAATCATTTCTGGAAGTAGTTTTGTGGACCCCTTTTATGTAGTATATATATCAATGCAGCCAGTTTTTTAACAGATTTTAAGATCGGATCAGATTTAAAGGATTTACGAAAGTTTTAATATGTATTATTTTTGACAATGTGATTTGTCGTTTGAATTTCGGGCCTTGCGCCTAAATTCAAAGAGCGATGTTCTTCAATAGCTATTATCTCGATATCTAAAAGTTTATCTTCGGTCTCTGGTTTTTTTTAATTTAACGCATATTTGATTTCGGACTTTTTATTATCAAGACCTTCTTTAAAAAATGATTTTAGCCAGTATTCATCTTTATCATGGAATTACTTCCAAGTTTTAATAATTCTACGTGGAACGTTCTTCGAATGTGTACAGTGACCTACTTCTCCTAATTACCTTCCACCTCTCAAGTGAATCAACTAATAAAGAAGATTTTTTACAACTGCTGTCTCTTCAATGTGTTCTCACCATTAAGTAAGACTATTCCTTTTATTTTTATTGCAAGTCAACCTTATCATCTTAGCTATACGATCACTCTATTTTTACTGCAACTCAATTTATCTCATTCACGGCATCTCATCAATATATTTACTTTGTCACATACAGGACATCTAATGCCCTCTGGTGATGTCTACTGGAACTAAAGAAATTTTTTTTTAAAAATCTCTCTATTCTAAAAAAAAGTAACTACCGCTGTCACCGCCGCCGCCGGTTTTGAATTTTTTGTGACCGGAGGTCTTTCTTCGTTAATATTAAGAAAAATAATGCATACAAAAATATGAAAATCGGCAGTATTATACAAAAATGTTTGATAAACACGCTGATGCAGACAGTTTTCAGATAGAAGAATTATTTTAAGAGATATTTAATGCTAAAGTTGGACAAAATCGTTCCACTAAAAAAGTTTTATAGGAGCAAAAACTGTTCATAGGAATTTAATCATTTTTAGATAATTTTATGCGTTAGAATTTGCCGGAGTGCAGATTGCATTAATTTTTTTATTTTGACTCATTTTTTGAGGTTTTATTTCTATTTTAAATTCCGATTTTCAGCATTTCTAGAGATATTTTTAACAGATTTTAGAAAGTGATATTAATTTAAACTGTTGCCAACTGTATAAACAGCGAAACAATAATGTTTGCTTCAAAAACAAAAAAATATTTATACGCGTAAATAAATTAAAAATTTATTTGCACGTGACTATTATAAACAGAAAAAAACATTTGGAATAAGAATTAAATAATTATGTACAAAAAGCAGGAACTTATTAAAAATTACGTCATAAAAACTATAATTACACGTGAATTTTAAGAGAGAAAGGAATTTGTAAAACAATAAATTTATTAACATGCGTTAGAAGTCTTAAATAGGAGAAATTACGTCATATTTACGTCACATTACAGTTATTACATAAAATGAACACAAAATAATATTGCAAAACGGTTTAAATTTAGAAATTGCGCTAGACATTTATTTGATATTTTAAGACGATACTTTTCAACTATTTTTGTTAGGAAAGCGCAAATAATATTTCATTTCTAACACAAGTATTTTCATGTGAATATTAAAAAGAGAAAGAATAGTTTGGTCAGAATTACGCCAGATTAAAAACGATTAATTTAAAATGTCTCATTTAAAAGAACTTTCTTTTCACTTTGTTAAAAAATACCAGGAGACAAAGACTCTGTTTACTTAATTCCTTTTATATTAGCTTATTTTGAAATGTTGTTACACGTGTCTACGTCATCAAGTTATTTTTATTTCGATGTTTTATTTGTATTTTAATTAATGTTGTACTAATTTATTTGTTTTTTCGTTATTTAAAATAAAAATTATGTCAATTTGTATAATTTGGCGAGTGGTTTGGTGATTTATATAATTTGGCGAAATTGGTCGACGGGATAATCAAGTAGTACCGCAACGGATTTGGCGTTAAAATTCCCCAATCAAAGAGAAATGAATAGAAATCCGTTTATAGAGAGATCGCCACTGTTTTTTAAATTATAATTCAATCTTTCGAAATCATTTTAAAGCCGATCAAATTAGCGTGCATTTAGAGTCTACGGTGTCTGGACGGGGGTTGGCGAGCGTAGCTCGTAGGGGGCGGAGCCCCCTAGTAGATTAAAAAAAATAGGCTGTATATTTCATTTATAAAATTAAACTACGTTGAAGAAATAGGGTATATCAATCCCCTCAAAAAATTTTAAAGAAATTGGTTCAATAGCAAATGCGCAGGTTTGATTTGAAAAATGTAACATGGGCAGCATAGAGCAAAATATAACTGACAGTTACCCTTAACCGGAATCGCTAAATTATTTCACATTACTGGAATCTTGGGTCCAAATGGACCTTTTAATTAAAATCCAAGTTATTTTCTAATATACAGTATGGAACCATTTATCCGGAAACCAGTTAACCGGAAAACCAGTTATCCGGAATGATATTTCTGATAAACTAATTTCAGGACCTTTGCAGAAAAAGGTGTCATACACTGCCAGTTTGACATAGGCTTTGCTTGAAACAATTGTATAATTTGATGACAACATCTAGTATTTGAAATGAAAACATATTTAGTTGTAATTTAGATGTTTTAATTTTTATGCAGAAGAAACAGGAGAATTTTTGTTCCTAAGGGATTCCCATAAATTTCCTTCTTTTAAACTCTGGTTAACTTTTGATCTTTCTTGCATTGATTTTTAATCCAAGTAATCTAATAATTTAAAATCAGAAATAATGTCACAATCACACACATTCCTCAAATCTTATCAAATGGATGCTGCTTTAATGCACAACAGGTTAACTGGAAAAACCAATTATCCGGAATACATCTGACCCCAAGCATTCCGGATAAATGGTTCTGTACTACATGAAAATACCACTTAGATGGGTTATAAGTGCATTGACAAAAGTTTCATGTACTATATAAATCAACTTTTATTCATATATATCTTGAAATTATACATTGTCGTTGTCCGGTCAAAATGGACCCAGAATTCCGGTTAAGGGTTAAACAAGCTATTTGTGAGTTCCACCTGGTTTCACCTGGAATTTGTAGTTTAATTGAATTGGCATACTCTTTCAATAAACTTCCAGGGTGATTTCTAAAAAAATTCTGAATTTTGGCAACATTAGCCACAACAGAATCAGTAGTCACATTCTTGCCAAGAATATTTAAATAATGTGATGCAGATCCGTATGTAACTGGTATAATATCTTCCGTTTCAAGATTCTGCCTCATTGTAAGCATTTTCTCTTCATTATCCGAACCGAAACTTTTTACAGTGTATCCATATGTAGCTGCTGCAGCAATTTTTGCCCCATGACCAAGATTTGTACAATGCTCTCTTGTTTTCTTATTTTTCCTGAAATCTATTGCAGAAAGAAGCATACTTTTTCCATTACAAAATATGGAATTGGCTATAAAAGGGTCATTATGGACATTACTCCATCCAACTTGCATGAGAGTAACAGTTCTCTCAGCTATTTTCTCTACAGCAGATTCTTGAATTTCTGCTTTATGCAATAATTCTTATTTATTTATATTCCTTTCCTACAAAATAATTTTAAACCTAAGGAAAATTTGTAATAACTATATATTTCTATCTTTAATTTTACACATCAGATTCAGAAAGCCAGACTATTTCTTACATACTGTCATTTGGAAGTTTTTCCCGGTATTTACCAGTTTTTCCCTGTGGGATGGGAAAAACAAGTTTTGGACGGGAAAAAGCCAACCCTGGTCGATCCTCGTAGGGCTGATTTCTTCCGAAATTAAAAAAATCGGTCATTGGTCCGAAAATTCGAACGTAAATATCACGAATTTCGACAAATGTTCGCCGAAAAAACAATTTCGTCAAAAGATCGCAAAGAAAAAACGAAATTTTGTCGTAAGATCAAGAAGAAAACGTCAATTTCGTCAAAAGGCTGCGGAAAAATAGCAACTTTCGTAAAAGGCTGTCTTAAAAATGCGGCTTCTGTCAAGTGATCGCGGAAAAAACACGAACTTCGTCAAAGGGCTACGGAAAAATAGCAACTTTCGTCAAAGGATAGCAGAAAAACGCAAATTTCATCAAAGGATCGCTGAAAAAACACTGATTTCGTCAAATGATCGCGGAAAGAACGCGGATGTTATCGAAGGATCGCTAAAAAATGAGATTTTCTTCAAAAGATCGTGGAAAATAGGCGAATTTCGTCAAAAGATGTCGAAAATTTTGTCACAAGATCAAAAAAGAAGCCCAATTCGTCAAAGGGCTGCCGAAAAATAGTAACTTTCCACAAAGGATGGCGGAAAAACGCGAGTTTCGTCAAAAGATCGCGGAAGAAACGCGAATTTCGTCGAAAAATCGCGGTGAAAAAGCGAATTTCGCGCAAAGATCGCTATAAAACGCTGATTTCGCTAAAAGATCGCGAAAAAACACGTGTATCGTCAAAAGATCGAGGAGAAAACGCGAATTTTTTTCAAAGGATCGGCGGAAAAAACACAAATTTCATCAAAAGATCGCGAAAAAAAAGGTGAACATCGTCGAAAGGTCGCGAATATCATCGAAACATTGCGAAAAAACGCGAACATCATCAAAATATCGCGAAAAAACCGCAAACATCGTCGATAGATCGCGAAAAAACCGCAAACATTGTCGAAAGATCGCGAAAAAGCCGCGAACATCGTCGAATGATCGCGGTAAAAAAGGCGGATATCGTCCAAAGATCGCGATAAAAAAAAGCGGATATCGTTGAAAGGTCGCGAAAAAAACGCGAAGATCGCGAAAAAACGCGCATTTCGTCAAAGGGTCGAGGAAAAAAAGGTGA
Source organism: Maratus speciosus (assembly GCA_963932465.1). Taxonomy (NCBI): domain Eukaryota; kingdom Metazoa; phylum Arthropoda; class Arachnida; order Araneae; family Salticidae; genus Maratus; species Maratus speciosus. The sequence continues at coordinate 600,612 of CAWVRF010000699.1, forward strand.
ATTCCGTCAAAGAATCGCAGAAAAAATTTGCTGCAACATTGATGTTTTCACTTGATTTTTTTTACAGCTGAGTGGCAGGTTTTGAGTGAAAGTATGTTAAATTTTGAATTGCACAACTAGCTAAGATTGCTATATAAAACATTGTATTAGAATTACTTATAGTATTTCCATGAATTACTCAAATTTGATTTTCTAAGAATTTCAATCTGTTCCAATAACAGCTTTTATTGCTAAAAATTTAGATTTTTGCTGCTACAAAAATGGATTTTACTGCTACAGAATTAGATTTTTGCTGCTTCAAAGTGACTTTAGTGCACTTTCATCCCTGTATTATCACATCTATATATAATTTTTGATATTATCGCATTGTATCAATCTTTTCAAAAATTTTAGAAATTGGTGTTCATATGTTATTTTTACTGTTATTCTGTTTTCTAACTTCACAGAAATTTTGACAAATTTTATGAAAGATTTTTCAGATAGTGGTGATAAAAATTTTGAGGACAAAGGTAAATTATTTTAAGAAGTACTATCCTTTTATGTTAATCACAAATACTAGGGGGGGGGGGGGAGTGCATGAGGGATTCGAAAGAGGGTGTTTATCCTTAAGTTCTGCAGACTGTTTTTAAAATTTCTACTTGTGTTGCAGACTGCAGAAAAAAATTCTGCTCCTGGGGAAACTACTAATTTGCAGTTTTTATAATTTCTGTAATTATTAACTAATAATTATAAATTTATTAATTAAAGTGTAAAAACATAAATTATGTTATCAATTAGTGGTTTAATTGTTTTGGAAACCTAAAACTCTTGGTAGCTATTCCGTATTTGAACGCTGGGAAAAAAATCATAAAAATCCGATTCAAATAAAAAAAATCTGATTTAAATCAAAAAAATCCGATTTTTTATATTTTTTTACACCCTAGTCACGTGTAAATAAATTTTTTATTTATTTACACGCATAAATATTTTTATTTATTTGAAGCAAACATTATTGTTTGCGCTGTTTATACAGTTGGCAACAGTTTAAATTAATATCACTTTCTAAAATTTGTAAAAAATATCTCTAGAAATGCTGAAAATTTTTAATTTAAAATAGAAATAAAACCTCAAAAAATGAGTCAAATTAAAAAAAGAAATACAGTCTGCACACAGGGAAATTCAAACGTATAAAATAATCTAAAAATGATTAAATTCCCATGAATAGTTTTTGCTCCTATAAAACTTTTTTAGTGGAACGATTTTGTCCAACTTTAGCATTAAATATCTCTTAAAATAATTCTTCGATTTGAAAACTGTCTGCATCAGCGTATTTATCAAACATTTCTGTATAATACTACCGATTTTTATATTTTTGTATGCATTATTTTTCTTAACGAAGAAAGTAATATTAAGAAAAATAATGCATACTATATAATGCTAAATAATGCTCCGGTCACAAAAAATTCAAAACCGGCGGCGGCGACAGCGGTAGTTACTTTTTTTTAGAATAGAGAGATATTCGCATATAAAGGGAAAATAATTTTTTTTTAGTGTGCAAAAATTTTGAAAAATTTTATTATTGTATACTTTTTAGGAAAATATAACTTATTTTTGAGAAATATTTATAATAAATCAATTTTTCTTATTTTTCCAGAAAAAAACTGAAAAAAAAAAGTTTTTTTCTGCCACTTTAACTTTTCCGGAAAATTTACATCTCTATTCAAAACATTTTTTAAACTAGAATATTAGCATTGCATTCTATAGTGGCATTTAGGTAAGTCTACAAAAAGTTTTATTTCCTCATTTCAATTAAAAATATCTTTTTTCGATAAGTTAGGCTGAAGTTGGTAGATGGGGCACTTGTGAACAGAACATATGGGGGCAGATGTGAACAGTTCACCAGTGTATTTTTTAAGTCTGTGAATGCATTTTTTTTTTTTTTTTTTTTTTTTTTTTTGTTTAAAATTTAATTACCCTTGTCAAACATTGAGCTATAAATTCAATGTTTTTAGGATTGCTTCACAGTTTTAATTTACTGGAAGTTAGATAACAATTAAAAGTGACTCAAAAGGAGTAGGTATATTAGTGTACAATTTTACGAATAATTTCTTGTATCTATGTTGAAACATTTATTGATTTTTATTCACACAACTAAAAAGAGGGCATCTAATTAGTTTTTATCACAGTTTTTATTCACAAAAATTATTTTTGTCTTATTTATGCATGTATTCACATATGCCCCATGTATGTTCACAACCATATACCCCTCCACCGGGGCACATGTGAACAAATTTAGACAATTTTTAGAATGATGATATAAGTCAGAAATTCTTGATAAATGCATCCAAAAGTTTCATCAAAAGAACAAACAAAGTGTAAATATTCATATAAATCAATTTTTAGTTCAATAGCTCACAGGGATCACTCTAGAACATAAAAAAGGGCAGGGCGCATATTACAAAAAAGGGCATTTTTTTTTTGTAAAGGGCACATTATTTTAAAAAAAGGGGCATTTTTGTAATAACTGCATACTGTTTAGAAAACACATTAATATTACTTTTATATAATCTCAGAAATAATACACTTTCATATCACCGGAGAAACGCAAATTTCGCTAAAGGATCGCGGAAAAAACGCAAATTTCGTCAAAGAATCGCGAAAAAAAAAACGCGAATTTCATTCAAGGATCACGGAAAAAACGCGAATTTTGTCAAAGTATCAAGGCATAAAACCAAAAATTTCGTCAAAGAATCGCGGAAAAAACGAAATTTCGTCAAAGGATCGTGAACAAAAACGCAAATTTCGCCAAAAGATCGCGAAAAAAATTCAAATTTCGTCAAAGGATCGCGAATAAAAACGCAAATTTTGTCAAAAGATCGCGAAAAAACCTCCCACAAATTTCATCAAAAAAATCGCGATAAAAAACGCAAATTTCATCATAGTACGAAAAAAAAGCAAATTTACTCAAAGGATTGCGGAGAAAATGCAAAGTTTGTTATTGGATCACTGAAAAAACGCGGATTTTGTCAAAGGGCCGCGGAAAAAACGCGAAACTCGTCAAAAGGCCGCGGAAAAAACGCATAGTTAATGTCGCGAGGGGATCCCTTCCCCCCCCCCCCCCCATTCTGCTGTAACCTTTCAAAAAATTTTCTATGAATTTCAGTTATTTTTTTTTTTTTACTCATAATCACCCCTTATCTGTACATAAGTTCAAACTATATACTTATCGCAGAAATTGTGAAAAATACAGCACAACAGCGCCACCTGTTCGGGCATTTACACCAAAACTTATTACTATTTGTACTTAAAACTAAACTTATATACTATTTGTGTCAAAGTCTAACAGAATATGAAGTTTGAGGAAATTCCTTTAATTAGTTCTTCAGATATAGTTATCGCGGAAATCGGGAAAAATGCAGCACAGCAGCGCCACCTGTTGAGCGATTTACACTGAAAACTAATCAGCACCCATTTATATCAAGGTCTAACTGAATTTTAAGTTTTATTAAAATCCGTGCAATAATTCTTGAGATAGAGCACCCATAAAATTTTTGTCACGTACGGACATACCGGCAGACTGTTTTCAAAAAACAGTCAAATCGTGTTCAGGATGTTCTAAAACGTATAAATCTGTCGAAAACCGGAAGTCGAAAATTTTCACGAATCCAATAATGTCTTCTTGTAAAGGTAGAAGAAAGAAGGGGGGGGGGGGGGATTCCGTCTTATCGTTTGCATTTTCCATTCTTTATTAAAGGAGCATTTTGCCACAATTTGAAAAAAACTTTGAAAAACAATTACAGGACTGATATGGCCAAAGAAATCCAGATCCGGACCATATCAGCAGAAAAAAGATTAATGGCCGGCCCGAATCTAATAATAAAAAAATCGGCCGTGGATCGTGCCAGGCCGAGCCGACGAAAAAATTAAACGGGCCTATAACAAAATTAAGTATTTTCTGAAAGATCTTTTGTCTGTATTAAAACATCGAAACGCCATTCGATTACATAGTTTCTGAATAAGGGCACCTGTTATTTTTTTTTTGCGTTTCTGAAAAAAATGAATTCAAATATGTGTCAGAAAGTGGATCTTTTAGATTTCAGCGTTAATAAATTAAATATTTTCAGAAATGTTTTTATTATACAGCTTAAAAAGTTATGGTGCTTTTAAAGCTACTTTTTTCTTTTATTCTAAATTATTATATTGTGTATTTTTTGTCATAATAACACGTAATCTAAAACGTACTGCAAAATTTTCCCATAAGTATGTGTGCAGCATTCCTTAAAATAATCTTAATTGCGTATCTAAAAGAAAATTGGAATTTTTTTTGCAGAAATTGAGTCGGGCTGGAAAGGGCCCGATTTAATTGACTTTGCACGGACCGAATCGAAGTTTTTTCTTTCACACTGTGCCGAAGCATAAAAATATGGTCGCACTGACCTCTGCTTCCAATGCATAGTTAATTTTGTTTTTTCTTTCTTCTGATAGTAAATTCTAACTCAACTATCGTTTATTTTTATCTGACTTTGCAGATTCCGATTACGTGATATATCACGTTCAAGAAAAATGTTTGTTTATTGATGCGTATTATGAATAATCTTTGAGTATTTGAGAATGAGAATGTAGTTTAGGTATTTCATTCTGTCATGATTTAATTTATAAACATCTAAAAGTAGTTTAACAGTTGAGCAGTATATTTTAGGAGTTTTGTTTTTGATTGTATTATATGTGAAAGATAGGACGATAGGAGGGTAAAAATGGAAATAAATAAATGGCTGGAAAACATTTATTTTGTAAAAATCCCGAACTTGGATAAAATATATATACAGAACGCCGTTTTTTTTTGCGCTCTGCCGAGAGATTTGGGAACCAAACTGCCTTCTGATGCAGCTTTTTTGTCTCATGTAAATTTCCTAGTTAACATTTTTGCCGTGAATTCCACCATCCCGTCTCCCCTGCGCCTAAAGGAATTTATTTATTAGGGATGCGGAATCAATACTTCGCATCCCTAATACATAAATTCCTTTTATCAATAATTTTAATTTGTAGATTTCGCCTAATTCATGATTAAAAATCGCTTTTACAGTTTGCAAGATATCGAGTAGAGAAGGAAGGGCGGCCGTAAGACTTTTGAGACGCTACTTCCCTCACGCAAAAGCACCCGCTCGCTAATGTTAATCCTATGGGTGAAATTTTTGAAATACCTAGTTTGCATTTCAATACATTTTAAATGCTTTTTTTGCGTTAAATAGCTAATATCGATCTCCACAAAGGCCGCTTTTTATTTTGCGATTTTGCTTGCTTTTTTCTTTTTTTAAATGAAGATATTTGAGACTTAAGAGAAAGATTTTATCTATTGAAAAAGATGACCGAGTGGAAGTTTAATTTGTGATGGGATAATAAATTAATCATGAAAAGACTTCCTTTCGGACGGAATTTAGATCTCTGGTAATTAGTGAGGGGGGGGGGGGGCGGGGGACTGCTCGGGGCACTAAAAACTATGAGAAGGAAAATACACAAAATTCTTGATTAAAATTTAAGTTTCTTTACAATATATCAACCGTAGGGCGCCGAAAAAAAAAAAAAAAAAACGTAGATATTAAAGCCGCCCTTCCTTATAAGAACATTTATAATTTACGTAATTTTACCATATGAAAAGCATTAAAAATAATGGAAGTACCTTCTCGATCTTTTCCGTGAAATAATCCGTTACTTTAGCACATCTGTTTGTGTATTTAGGCTAATATCAGACGAACGTCTTCTTGCACGCTTTTTTGCTTACGTAATACGTAAGCAAAAAAGCGTGCAAAAAGACGTTCGTCTGACATTAGCCTTTAATATATTCACGTTCATTTTCCCTTTTCCTATGATTTTTGAATGACATTTTTAAAACTTAAGGTAACTTCTTCCTTTTTTTTAGAAAAACGGGTTGATTTGACTACAGAATAAAAGTAAAAATTCTTTTTCTCGATTTTTTTATAGACTTCCTATAAGCTATCATGTGGTCAAAGATCAGAACAAATGGTCATAATACTATTTCACCAGAGCTGGTGAGATGAATCAATGACAAAGAATTTTTTGCTTCAGTTACCCCTTTAAGTTTTGTTCAATGGAGGGTCTAGTGACATACCACAGAGAAGAGAACAAAGAGAGTGGGAGGAAAAGGGGAGAATTACTCCAGACTTATCAATCTAAAAAGGAACGATAGTGGGGAATTTTTGAAAGTACAATACAAAGAAGGCAAGATTTTACCCTAGAAAAAAAGGAGGGCGGATTTCTACATGGAAAAGGGGCAAGAAGGGCGGGATTTTTCTTGAAAAGGGCACGAGGGCGGGCCGCCCCGCCAAACCTCTCTAGAGTGATCCCTGGCAGCTCATAACAATTTTGAGAAATAGTCAAAAATGTAAGTGCCCCCCTCTCCCCTACATATTTTCTAACGCTCACCTACTACAAGGGGGAAAACTTAGCATATTCATTCTAGACCTGAACTAAATGGATTAAAAGTAAAACAATTTCCAGTTTTCCCCTAATTAATTCCGAATTCGGCTTTTTTTTTTGCTCCTCTACTACTGGGCTATTTTAATTAATTTTATTTTCATTTTTTAACAGACAAAACTAAGTTTTTTTGCATTTGTTTTATTTTTTTTTATTATTATCTTTTTACTCCTTTTTTTTTTTCAGAAAATAATAAATTAAGAATATATTAAATTAAAAAATATATTAAATAAAAAATACTGAAATTACTATCTATCTTAATAATTAATTTATTCATCAATTAATGTTTTTATTCAATTTTTTTTTCAAAGAATTTAAAAATAATTTTTTTGAAAAATCAATAAAAAACAAAGTCTAAGTAATTATTTATTAAGCACACATATGTAAAAATAATTTTTAACAGTATTAGGTGATATTATTGTCCAGATGTAGATTTTGATTTTTTGTTAAGCAAAGTTATACAGTAAACTCCCGACTATCCTGTCCTCCGTACTATCCGGCCTATTAAAAAAAAAATGAGGAATGTTGCAAGCGGCCAAGGCAGGCAGGTTCCCCGTCTAGGTGGGTGCCAAAAGCATGGGAAGAAATTTCAAACATAGTATTTGCAAAGTCTTGGAACATCCTTTTTAGGGATTGACCGAATACCGAATAGTCGATTCGGTATGTAAACTGAATAGTCTGCTTCGGCCAAATACTTTTAAGTATTCGGCCGAATAATTGCGGGTAAGTATTTTCTTAGAAGTAGAAGAATTCTCTTTTAATTAGAAGTAGAATAGGCTAAACGACGAGTTTCAATATTATGTGCATGAGTTCAGAATTCAGTTGCACTACAAAAAACAAGTCAAGGGACATTTTTAATATAAAAAAACTTTTTCTTTCCTAAAGTAGCCTACATAGGGGTGAAATCAGGGTTGCAAAAAAGCCAGGCCGGTGGCTTTTATTGGTTTTAACCGGCTTTTTTTGGCCAAAATTGGCCTTTTTTGGCCATAATAGGCTTTTATACAAAATGAAGCATTGTAATTATAAACTACACATTTTAAAGTGTTTTTATTTAATGACAGTTAATTGATTTAGAGTTTAATAAGTAACCCAATTTCTCATTAGAGAGGACATTAATATTGGAATAAAACTTAGATGGTTTTGCTAGTGATTTGGAGTCAGAATTGCAAATATGTCAGCTAAATTTTAAAAGGGCCATACCAACTGCCATTTTTTTTTTCATTTTTACTGCTTTATAAAATTAAAGGACAATGGTTACTTAGTTACATGTTTTATTACTTAATTTTAAGAGCTATTAATATACAAGTCTTATTTTATTTCTAGTAAACATTTAAAATTATGCATAGTCATTAATAAAAACACCATTTCTCACTATTAAAAACATTATGATATAGCATATGCATGAATATGCTTAGCAACAAGCCAATGGCGGATCTAAGGGGGGGGGGGGCGAGGGGGCAATTGCCCCCCCTTGGGCAAATAAAGGGTTTGAAAAACGGCATTATGCATCCTCACGAGAAATGACTTGGGGCGAAGCTCGAGCACTTTTAATCCACAAGACTCGTGCTGGGTCAGGTCTTCCCTCTTTTAAAGCCGGGCCGTGTTCTGATCTTAAATTTTTCTGCAGATTCGGGTCTGGCCAGACTTCTTTTTCTTCCAGGTCGAGCCTGGCCTGGACTTCATTCTTCCTAGAGGTCTGCACTGGCCGAAATTTCCAAGTCGGGCCTCGGCCCGGAATTCTCCTCGGCTAAACGTTCAGTCCTTATGATAAGCGTTACTGGCCCGACCGCGACCTGTGCACTCCTCTAAATTCCGACTGTCTGTCTGTCTGTATGTGACACAAATTTTGTGAGCGCTCTATCTCAAGAACTAATGCGCAGAATTTAATAAAAATTTATATTCAGGTAGTCCCTGATATAGATTGGTGCTGATTAGTTTTTGGTGTAAATCGCCAGCAGGTGGCACTGCTATGTAGCATTTTGCAGGATTTCCGCAAAAGCTCTATCTCAAGAACTAATGCACAGAATTTTATAAAACTTCATATTCTGTTAGTCCTTGACATGAATGGATGCTGTTTACGTTTTGGTGTAAATCGCCCAATAGGTGGCGCTGCTATGCTGCATTTTGCAGGATTTACACTATTTTTGCAGTAGCTCTATCTCAAGAACCAATGCACACATTTTCATCAAACTTCGGATTTAGTTAGTCCTTTATATGGAATGATGCTGACTACGTGTTTGTGTAAATCGCCCAATAGGTGGCACTGCTGTGCTGCATTTTGAGCTATTTCCTCAATAGCTCTATCTCAAGAACTAATGCACGAATTTTCATCAAACTTCAGATTTAAGTATAACTTGATTAATATTGCCGCTGATTATGTGTTGTTGGAAATCGCTCAACAGGTGGCGCTTCTATGCTGCATTTGTCATGATTTGCGCAATACCTCTATCTCAAGAACTAATGCACGAATTTTCCTCACACTTCATATTCAGTTAGACGTTGACATAAGTTGGTGATAATTAGGTTCTGGTGTAAATAACCCAATAGGTGGCGCTGCTATGCTGCATTTTGCTGGATTTACACGATTTCAGTGACAGTCATACCTCGAGAACTAATGCATGGAATTTCATATTTTTAGAATTCTCATGGTGAACACAGATTGGCACTGAGATAGTGAATTTTGAAGTATTGACATGTATGAGATAGAAGAAAGTTTTGTGATGGCCACAACATACTAGTTCCTTGTAGAGCTTTAAAATTGTGATTTTCTTTTATCATCCGTTTCTTTCATTCTAAACTGATTTTTTAACTGGATTTTCATTTGAATGTAATTGTCTCATATTTTTAAGTAGTGTTTATGTACATAATTGCCTAAATAGTCCTTAATAATATCTTTTTTATGTATTCATGAATTTGGAACATAATCTGAAAATAAAATATGAGCATAAGTAAGTACGGTGTGCTTTATGAATAGTTTTAAAGGCAAAATGCAGGCTGTGCTGGAGTCGATTTTTTAGCTTTTATACCGGGCCGGGCGATAATTTTTTTGTGCGGGTTGGACCTGGACTTGGACCAGAAAGTTTCAGCCCGGGGAAACCTCTAATTGACATATCGAAGGCCGCTTTATTTTTTTTTAAATGCTTCTTTCATCCATCATCCCATAGCTAATGAATATACAGGGTGTCCCAAAATGCACTAGCTGATTTTAAAATTCAATAACTTGCAAATGGTGGCAGCTATTAAAACAAATGCAGGAGAGTTATGTAAGAAGTCAAGGAGCAGGAGTGATTATGTTCCGAATTTTCCAAAAATTTTACCCTCTCGCTGCGCATCCCGCGATTTCCACGGCCAACATAAAAGTAGCAAAATTTGCACAACCCGCGATTTCTGCAGTAAATCTTTTTTTTTTTATGATCTAATTCTATTTAAAAAAAAAAAAAACTCTTTCACAAAGGTTTCGGGCATATTTTAACTCTAAAATATATGAAGATTTGAAATATGTAATAAAATAAATGCGCAATTTTTGAAGCTATTTTGCTTAAAAATACGTGGCGAGAGGGTTAAGGCGTTCGGTTCAGAAAATTTAAAAAAAAAATCTTCAATGCTTAAATTCGGACATAAAAATAGTCACGAATTTTGACAAATGGTCGTCATAAAAAATCTATTTCGTTAATCTAAAAATAATTTCAACTCCTCCAAAGGATCACGAAAAATGCGCAAATTTTGTCAAAAGGACAACGAAAAAGAGTGAATTTGTTCAAAGGGATGCCGAAAAAGCGCGAATTTGGTCAAAGGGCCACTGAAAAAACGCGAAATTCTTCAAATGATCGAGAAAAAAGTGAGTTTCGTCAAACGGCAGCAGAAAAAACTTAAATTTCGACAAAGGATCGCGGCAGAAAACGGGAATTTTAGCAAATGGCCACGAAAAACCACGAATTTCGTCAAAGGTTTGCGAAAAAATGCAATTTTTATCAAAGAATCGCGAAAGAAACGAGAATTTCATCAAATGGTCGCGAAAGAAACGCGAATTTCATCAAAGGGTCGGGAAAGGAACACAAATTTGGTCAAAGAGTCGCGAAAAAACTCAAATTTTGTCAAAGGATCGCGGATAAAACTCGAATTTCGTCAAAGGATTGCTGAAAAACGCGAGTTTTGTCAAAGAGTAGTGGAAAACGCGCATTTTGTCAAAGAGTCGTGGAAGCAGGGTTATCTCGGTTTTAACCATGGTGGTTTTAACCAGTGGTTTAAACCGGTTTTAACCGTCCTGGTCAAAATCAATTTTGACCACTTTGACCACTGAAATTGACTATTCAATTTATTTACTAGTAATCAAATATGTTTTAGTAGCATATGTTAAAAACTAAGTTAACATTTGTTAAAAATGTCATAATATAAGTAACATAACACCAGCAAATACCAAATTAAAAAAGTCATAACATAAATAACATAACACCAAGATACAACACAAATGTTTTAATTATTTTTTATACACAAGCTCTTTTATTTTTTTATGTAAGTTGTGTTGAATTTAAAAAATGATTACAAGTAACAAGTTTTGCAGTTGTCTCTAAACTTAGATGGTTTCGTAATTTATTTTGGATTATTCCAAATTTAGAAAACAATCTTTCAATTGATGATGAGCTGGCCCAACAGTTCATTAGATGTAATGTGAATTCAACAAATTGTATATCAATGCCTTTAACCTTCTTCATTGCTGCCCACCAGGCATCAGGCCCAATTGTATCTTTCACACTTTCAGAAAAATAGGATTTTGGATATGGTGAGCATTCTGCTTGAAATACAATCACAAGAGGCAAAAAGGTAGGATCAAAATTATCGTGTAACCACTGCCTTGCTATTTTTTGCTTCTCTTCATCAATACTTTTACTCATGTAGACAGGATTCAGCATATGAGCCAGAAAATGAACTGGGGTAACATTTTCATTAAATCAAGACTGTATCATTTTAGAATAAGTTTCAAGATCTTTTTCTTTTAACAATCTTAACCATTCATCGCATGCATCAGATATAGTAGCATCTTCTTTTTTAAGTTTATCTAAAGCAAGGGAAATAGGCTTAAGTTGATTTTATAAATGTTTTACTTCTTTGTATACGTTGTTAATGATTTTAACAATGTTATCATCAATATTATCTTCATGCTCATCTGCAATTTTTCATTTCAATAACATGCTTCATTATTAAATTAATTTTGTTTGTGTTTGTAATATCTTGTCCTACAAGATTCAAGTAATGTGCAGCACATCCATAAGAAATAAACAGTTCGTCTCTATATGCATTTTGAAATTCTTCTCTCATGCGTTTCATATTGTTTTCATTGTCACTTACAAAACTTCTTACTTTATGAGCAAACTTGTTTTCTACCTCTTCTTTAGCATCAGTTGCTAGTTTTAAACAATACTGGGCAGTTTTTTTAGATGCCCCTGTATCAACAACTGAAAGGAAGAATGATTTTTTCCCTGTTGATACACTATTAATAATGATAGGGCAATTATGGATCTAGCTTTCTTATTGTATTGCATAAGCATATTTTACTAATGAGCCTCTTTAACTTATCAGTGTATTATTTTTTTAACTGCCTGTTACTTTTATTACTTATTAAGTTACTTTTAATTGCAAAGAAAAAATAATTATTAAAATTAAGACCATTTTTAACAGTTTTGACCATTTCTGACCACCTTTTGACCAATTTTGGACGGTTAAAACCACTTTTATCCAGTGTCCTGGTCAAAATCAATTTTGGCCGGTTAAAATTACAACCCTGCGTGGAAGAAATGCAAATTTCACCAAAGAGTCGTCGAAAAAATACAGCGGTCTCTTTAGAAAACAGCACACATATATAATATGTTTATTATTATAGATATCGTTTTTAATCTGAAATAATATACTGAACTAACTTTTGAAGAAACGGGTTAACACAAACACAGCTTGCGCAAGAATCTGCACTCAGCGACTCAGCCTGAAATCGACCCGAATCGAAAACAGTTAACCCGACCTGCAACAAAAATAATTAGTGCCAGGATTGAATCCCCCCCCCCCCTCCCTCTACTGTAACCTTTCAGAAAATTTGCTTTGAATTTCAGATTTTTTTTTTATTGGGAATCACCTGTAATCAGGAGTTTTTTTACTGCGATTCTACATTTTAGTTTAAAATAGCAACGATAGAGGGCGCTGCAAGCAATAGACGCTAAATCTGTGCCCGGAGGAGGAAGGCCAGAAATTGGGCCCCGATTTAACGACTATTGATTGCAGCGCCATCTATCGCTGCTATTGTAAAGTAAAATCAAGAATTGCAGCAAAAAATCTCCTGACATCTTACATAACCTGCAAGATTTTTTTTAAATGGCTGTCATCATTTGCAAGTTATTGAATTTTAGAATCAGTCAGTCCATTTTGGGACGCCCGGTATGTTTTTTGATAAGTTTCAAAAAATTCTTTACTGAATTACAACTGATCTTAGATATAAAGAGACAAGCAGTTTTATACCAAATTAGTACTTTTTACATAATCCTGAAGATTAAAAAGTATCCCTAAATAATTATTTGGACGTGTCCGTTATGGAGCTTTTACTGTATATTGTTTTTATCTTCAAAAATATTTAGACTTACTTTTCAAAAATCGGGTCAACCCTTCTCGCAATAGTGAAAACCCAATCCGAAACTGACTCAAGCCCGAAATAATGTATGTCAATCTAACCCAAACCCAGCGTGCTAGGCAGGGGCCAGGTCGGGCAGTGCCCGACCTGGAAAAATATTTGCCCATCCTAGCAGAATTGACTAGACAACCTGATCGACACATTAAATTTCCAAACTTTCCTCTCCCTCATTAAAAAAAAAAAAAAAATTTTTTTTTTTTTTTAGAATAGACCGTAACTTAACTAACAGACACCCATTCCTAAAACTTCTCAATTCAAACAAAACAATTTTAACAAAAAATTCATTTGTGAAGAGTTTTCTTTTTCCTTCATTCCTGTTCAAGAGCTGTAGGACATTTTTCGCTTTGTTGCTTAGTAGAAATTTAACTTACCGCCTCCCCAATGTGTCAAACTGCAGCCTATAGAGAATAATAGGGTTTAGAGATTATCCTTTCCTCAAACTGATTAACTGATGTATGCAAAAATCGTTTTCTTTGTACAACTGTCATACATGAAATTTATTCTAATCGGGTACGGGAAACCAAAGGCTTGGATTTCAGGTTGCAGTTGGCTACCTATTTATGGCTTGACAGGACAGGTTACACAAAACATGCAACTATCATGTGTTACAATCATGTGGGTTTGTGATTGTTAACTTCACTATGTTGCTTTTGGGGGCTTTTCAACAAAAGTGGAAATTGTTTTTTGAGAGCTTTCTTGGCACTGTTGTAAATTATAAAAGTTTGTAAAATCAGTGTCACAGTGTCACACAGAATCGCAATATCTAGAATGTGTTTTTCAGAGCAAAGGGGTTTCATAATTACATTATAAATGGCATTTATGACTATTTGCATTTAATATTTTATTATTTGAATATTTTATGCTAATTAAATGATATAAATGTAATTTAGAAACGAGAATATTACAGAAATTAATTTTATCCTTTTTATAAGTACAAAAAGTGTTTGTTCCTTCTGGTGCTTTCCCGCCCCTATGTTATTTTTATTCTACTTTTTAGTTGTTTTATTACTTTCTTCCTATAAATATCTAAATCAGTCACATAGTTTCTGCATGAAAAAGGGGAAATAAATGTAGGATTGTGAAACGGAAATATAAATTGAAAAATTAACTAAAATACTAAACGAACATGAATATTTTTAAACTATGAATTACTCATTTTTATTTAAAGGCTTTTTGTAGAAAATATTTTTGTTTGCTCGGCTATGCGAAACTTTATAATGTAATTGCGGACTTATTTTTAAATGTAAAAGCATACCTGCCAACATGTCAATTTTGAAATCCTTACAATTTTTATGACGTATTCTTCGGTGCTTAAAAATGCATAACATATGCACATGCAATGAAAAAAGTAATACTTCATAACATTTTCTATGCTATATTCATGTATAGTCTTTTTTTTTTTTTTTTCAAAATAAAAACGTGAGATATCAAAAGAAAATTTTTTTGCATGGGAAATTCTAAAAAAAAAAAAAAAAATTCTGAAATTCACAGCAAATTTTCCGAAAGGTTACACAGCCAAAGGATTGGGGAGGAAAGGGGGGGATTCCCTTCCGGTGCTAATTATGAGTTTTTTCGAGGCTCTTTGATGAAATTCGGACTTTTCCATGATCCTGTGAAAAATTCGCGTTTTTTTCACGATATTTTGACGAAATTACTGTTGTTTTCACGATCTTTTGACGAAATTTGCGTTTTTTTTGCGATCTTTTGACGAAGGTTGCGGTTTTCTTCGCGATCTTTTGGCGAAATTTGTGTTATTTTCGTAATCTTAACGAAATTTGCGTTTTTCCGCGATCTTTTGATAAAATTAGCGTTTTTTTCGCATTTTTTTGATAAAAGCGTTTTTTCTGCGATCTTTGACGAAATAAACATCTTCTCGCAATCTTTTGACGAAATTCGCATTTTTCTCGCGATCTTTTGACGAAATTCGCGTTTTTTACGCGATCTTTGACAAAATTCGCGTTTTTTTACGTGATCCTTGACAATATTGTCGTTTTTTACGAGATCTTTGACGAAAATCGCGTTATTTCCCGCGATCTTTGACAAAATTAGCTTTGTTTCAAAGATTTTTGATCGAAATTAGCGTTTTTACGCGTTTTCTGACGAAATTCGCGTTCTTTTCACGATCCCTTGACGAAATTAGTGTTCTTTCCCCGCGATCTTTGACGAAATTCGCGTTCTTTTCACAATTCTTTGCCGAAATTAGTGTTTCTCCTGCGATTTTTGACAAAATTCGCGTTCTTTTCACGATCTTTCGACAAAAATAGTGTTTTTCTGCGCGTTTTTTTCGCGATTCTTTGACAAAATTGGCTTTTTTCAAATATTTTTGATAAAATTCTTTTTTTTTTCCCGCGATCTTTGACGATATTCGCGTTTTTCCCCACGAACTTTGATGAAATTCGCGTTCATTTCACGATCCTTTGAACAAATTCGCGTTTTATCCCCACGATTTTTGACGAAATTCGCGTACTTTTCACAATCCCTTGTCGAAATTAGGGTTTTTTCCCGCGATCTTTGACGAAATTCGCGTTTTCTTTTTTCGAAAATTAGGGCTTTTTTCACATTGAGAATCTTTGAGAAAATTGGCGTTTTTTCCGATCCTTTGACAAAAGTAGCGGTTTTTTTTCGCGATCCTTTGACAAAATTAGTGTTTTTTTCGCGATCCTTTGAAGAAATTAGCGTTTTTGAAGGGATCTTTGACGAAATTAGCGTTTTTTCACGCAATCTTTGACAAAAGTAGCGTTTTTTCACGCGATCTTTGACAAAATTCGCATTTTTCAGCGATCGTTTTTCCCGCGCGCAAAACCGTACAATCGTACTGTTCATCCGTACAACCGTACAATTAGAACAAAATCCCCAAAGGAGCTAATTTCTGAGTTCATTTCTATTCGGAAACACATAAGACTAGCAGGTATTCTTATTCAGAAACTATGTAATCGAATGACGTTATACATTTTTTGATAAAGGCAATATATCAAGTGAGAAAATATTGTCAAAGTTAGCGTTTTGAATCGAATTTCCGGAAGCGACAGCTCGGGTAAGAGAAAAATCTGCAATCACGTGACAAGAATATCTTGTATCTCGATAAGTAATTTCTTTATCAAACATGAAAAACGCTATTCGATTCCAAATCCCTTCAATAAGCAGGCCTGTCAATTTTATGTCTTTGCAGTTAAAAATTAGTTTGAAAATACGTCAGAAACTTTCGCATTGTTGAGTAGAGAATTTGAGAACGAGCTTAAGGTATATTTCCAAAGATTCCGTTACAGAAATTCATTATCGCTATTAATATTTTTACAAAACATATTGCCTGCTCTACACATCCTGAGAACAATTAAGTGCAGTTCCGGCCCGGCTCGACTATGTAGAGAAAAAAAAAATGCAAGCCTGTTCTCGGCCCGGCACGAGTCTTCTGAAAAAATTAAGCCCGGGTTCAAACACAATGGAACTATCCACTGCCGATATCTATGCTGGACATTTTACATTTCTGTATTGATGTTGCCAAACTAGCATCGACTCGTGACGCACATTTATACTTATTCTCGGGAAAGTCATATTCATTGAAAATGGTTCATACTTTATAGGCTTCGTCTAAATTTTTATATTGAGCCGGTAGGCCCGCTTAATTATTTTTTTATTGGCCCGGCCCGTTGAAAAAATTATCATAATTCTGCCAGCCCGGCCTTTTTGAAATTTCACCTTCATTTTGCCGGGTGGGGTACGGGCCCCCGTGCAGACCTCTATCTCAGGACTTTTAACACATATTTTGCACTTTTTTCTGAAATGTCCTTTGTCTTTATAGAAAACAGAAAACACTACTTGCTATCGTGGGGTCAGAATAAAAATAATTGCAATTTTATGGCATTTAATCATAAAAATGACTTTGTGATTGTGTTAGAGAATAGAGAGTTCGAATGGAGGCCATAATAGTGAATTACAGGGACCCGGAGCTGGAGCTGGAGCCCGGAGCCGGAGCGCTCCGGAGCTGTGTTTTTCCTGGAGCTGGAGCCGGGGCTGGAGCTCTAAATTTTCCCCAGCTCCAGGGCTCCTTTAGTTTTTAATATTCTTTTAAATCTTTTTTTTTTTCAGTCTTTTAAATTTCTAGGCTTAAAATATTTTAATTACATCATTATTCAGTATTTTAATTACATCATTTTTTAGGTTTTTATTATTATTATTAGGGAAGGAAAACTTCTCAAAAATGGCAACACTACTTTACTTCTACTTTCTACTTGAACTAAGTGACAACACTATTTGAAAACAAATATGGCCACCTGTTGTTTACATGTGTAGTCGTACAATTTTGGCTGTTCGAAAAGTGTAGAAGAAATTTAAGATTTTTGTGTTTAAAATTCTAGAGTCATATTTTCTGAACAAGCATTTCAAGTTTGATGAGAAGAAAAATGCATTTTGTCAGATCTTTAATGAAGATAGAAAGTATTTGTGAGCAAAAAATTAAACGTCTAAATTAAAATCTGCAACTTAAAAGCACGAAGTCGGAGCCGAGTTGGAGCCACGCTATTTTCTCTAGGAGCGGAGCTGGAGCATCAAAAATTGTTCGGCTCTGGGTCACTGGTTAATTATGTTGACATATATTTTCATGATGGTTTCTATTTGAGTGATACTTTCTTACCAGCTCAGCGTCGCCCATGATCTGATGATATTAAACTTAAATTTGTTTTAGTTTATATCTTTAATCCGATTTTTTAAAAAAATTATACTTTTAAACAAAAATATTTCCAAACGAACCTCGAATGGGAGGCCCCGCAATATTTATACCGAATAGGACATTTTAAAGTAAAATTAAAATGTGCGCTCGTTAAAGGATGTTGCATATTTTTCCGTATTTCAACAAAAAATAGCGGATTTAGAATTTTAAAGGGCGCGGATTATTTTTTTAGGGGAATTAGAATTTAGGGGGTAACACCGGAGGTGGATTCTTCTCTGAGCATCGAAATGTCGCTCCCGGAAGCTTTGTAATTTTGTGCTTATTAAAGTTGTAGAAGTGCAATTCTCACCCGCTCCACACTGTCATACCACACCGGGAGCATCAGTAAACCCTCCCGGAAACAAGTGTCTAAATACAACACTGCAGTTATGCTTGCTAAAATAAAAACTTGTCGGGTTTTTTTTTTTTTATCCCTTGCTATTTTATTTTTAAAGGTTTTACTGTAAATGAATTTCTTGGAATGCTGTATTATTAGTTTACTATTAATAAAACATAAAAATGCAAGTCTCTCTATTTTTCTGTGGAGATGTGTATGTGTGTGCGTGGGGGGGGGGGCATTAGTGGCGCTGTTTGTAGCAATCCTCAACAACATCTCACATTTTTGGGGAAATCCATATTTACAAAAATTAATTTGTGGATAGACGGCGAGATGAAAGAATATCACTTTTCAACTACATTCGGAAGAACTATAAAACTTATTCTGAATACGTAATATATATTTTTAAATGATCGTAAAAGACTAAAAAAAAATGACGAAGTAATTTTGCCCCTCTTGGAAAAACATTTGCCCGACCTGGAGGCATTGTCTAGCTACGGGCCTGGCGCTAGGCGCAGCTAAAAAGTAGAAGTCAACCCGACCCGCAGCAGAAAAATAGAAGTCAACTGGGCCCAAACCCAACCCGCAGCAAAAAAGTAGAAGTTAACCCGACCCGCAGCAAAAAGTAGAAGTCAACCGGACCCAAACGCGACTAGGGATTGACCGAATACCGAATAGTTGATTCGGTATTCGGTGGTTTCGCATTTAAACCGAATATTCGGCTTTGGCCGAATACTTAAAAGTATTGAATAATTGCAGATAAGTATTTTCTTAGAAGTAGAAGAATTCTCTTTTACTTAGCATTAGAATAGGCTAAACAATGAGTTTCAATATTATGTGCATGAGTTCAGAGTTCAGTTGCACTACAAAAAACAAGTCAAAGGCCATTTTTAATAAAAAAAAAAACTTTTTCCTTCCTAAAATAGTCTACGTAGGTGTGAAATCAAAACAACTGTCTACAACACAGAAAAAAAAAGTAAGGAAGATGCGCATCTTTCCCTTATCATTTAATTTTATTTACTTCTACATTAGTTTATTTTAATTTAAATTTATTTAATGTGTATTTTCTTTAATATACACATCAAATAAGTATACCAGAGTTCATATCTGTATATCTAAGGTGTATATTAAAGAAAATACACACATCAAATAAGTCTACGTCTATGCCTATCTTATAGCTTTTATAATCATTATATCAAAATCGCTCAAATTTCTTTTCTTCATCACCACAATGTTAAAATATTAATCAAAATATAAATGTTCTATCAATAATTTGACAGAAAATAGTTAAATGTACAAATTGATATGATACCTTTTGTATTTTGAGAAAATTCCTGTTCAATATGTTTATAATTAGACTTAGACAATCAGTAAATCAGCTTAAAGGCAACATTGTTTCTTTGTATTTGAATAAACTTTTGTTTTTCTGACAATCTTTATCCTTAATAATACTCTGTATAGTTTAAAACTTTCATAGGTTATTTTTGGGTATTGACTAGTGACAGTGGCGCACGCAGGATTTTATCTTGGAGGGGGCCGAATGTTGGCAGCGAAACAAAATAAAATTAGTGGGAGTAAAATTTCTCAAGTTTTGATTATAGTAGGAAATTACAAAGAGATATTAATTAATTATAAAATTATCGTAATTAATTCAGTATCAATTAATTGGTTATTTATTTTAATTAAAATTATTATACTTAAGGTTTAATTTTATTAATAATTTTAAAAAGTACTAATTTTTGAATGTGCAGAAGTTAAACATTTAAAGGTCTCATAAATAAACATTCACAGAATTTCCCATTTATATCTATCTGATTGTCAGACATATTGTAGTTTAAGAAAAATATCCAAAATAGCTTTGACGAGATGAATTATTGGATGCAAATTTTTGGGCTAGTTCATTTAAATTTAACTCGTCACTCAGAATTGTATAGGAATTAATAAACTAATAGAGAATTTAATCTCTTGTGGGGTATGACAGTAAATTATTGTAGAGGCATTGTCTCTAGTCGTGGAAAGGTTAGATGCCCCTACGGGTCATTCCATGTCAAATCAACGAGAAAAATGCAATTTTTGGACCTCGACATCTCAGATTTCTATAATTTTTGGTTTATAGTTTGTATCCATGGAGTATATGAAAAATCTAATTTTTAAATTTTTTTTTTCTTAGCGGTTTATTTTTTACGGAATTTTAAAAATGGTCAAAAGTACCAAATTTAACCAAATTCTCAACCACAAAATCTTCTATAATTCTTTAACAAATTGGGCTAGAGTGTTAAGTTATATCTCATTTGAAAGCTCTTTTTATGGGCTTTAATATGATATGCAACACTAACAATTTTGTGTATAATAAATTTTTTGACAAATTTTCAAAATTTTTGAATTTAAGTTTTTCAAAAACACCATCTTTAATTTTTTTCAAAAAAATGTATGTTAATCTTTGACTTTTTGGCTACAAGTATGCCAAATTTCAAGATGGAGAAATGATGGGGTTTTGAACTATTAATTTTTAAATATGAGTTATACATGAAAAATTTCAAGAATCAGGGCAAAATTAACAATTGTACAATTTCTTTCCATATATAATTCACACTTCTTTTTCATTAAAAATTTCAGAGTTTGATGCTAAGCAAATTTATTTCTAAGGCATGAAAATTTTCTAAAGCATATTTCTCAAAATATAATTATATAATTTGCCCATAAGGGGACTCTTCATTCACTTGAAAGCACCTGATCGGTAAAGTTAATCCTATGGGCAAATTGTTTTCGAATTTTCCGTTTAAATTTGAATATTTTTAAATGATTTTTTTTTTACATAGGGATAGTTGATGTCGATCTCTCATATGTCTATTTTTTACTTTTTCGATTTTGGTTGCAGATTTTTTAATAAAGATACTTTCACTTTCGGACCGGTTTCGAAAGTTACAGTACCTTTATTAAAAAAATCTGCAACCAACCGAAAAATTACAAAAATTCCCTATTAAAGATTGACCTCAGCTATCCTATGAAAAAAAAAAATCGTTTAAAAATATTCAAATTTAAATGAGAAATTCGAAAACAGCCTGCCCATAGGTTTAGCATTACTAAGCACATATTTCAAGTAAGTGAAGAGTGTTTTGACCTGGCACTTCTATCTTTTGATAGTTTAATTCTACAGCCATCGCATATTTTCATACCCTTTTGAATATTAAATCTTAAATTGCACTACCAAGTTGTTACATTCCTAAGTTTTCCTGATTTTGAATGAATTGTTTTTTTATAGGGATTGATCTGGATGAGTTACCTCATCTATATAGCTTTTCTATTTCCATTTTAACTCATTTAATTATGTCTTTTTCTTAAACTCACTTTTGTTTTATTCTTTGTTTGGCACAGCATGTCCCTAAAGGGATTTTGTGCAATAAAACTCAATACAACCAACCTTTATAGGGATTGCAGCATTTAACAGAAAATAATGCCCAGTCTTTCTTATCTTCTGACATCATTAATAGTAGTAATTCAAGACTTCTTTATTAAAGCACTTGATTAAAGTAAAATGAAGCTTGTTTATTAAATAAATATCCTTCTATATGTAAAAAAAAAAAAAAAAAAAAAAAAAAAATTATAACGATTTGGGAAAGTGCGAAACGATTTTGAAATGAACCAATGAAAATCTGCTTAGGTATCTCAAAATGCATCTGATTATTCAGAGCTTTCTGACTTTTCTTAGCAGGAATTGTGCTTGGTGAAAACTATGAAAGTAGAGAGGATGGGTGCGGAAAGGGAAGAATCTTCTGCATCTCGATAGACTTATTTAAGGGGTCGATGGCAAAGTTACTTGAAATATGTGCTTGGTAATGCTAAACCTATGGGCAGGCTGTTTTTGAATTTCTCATTTAAATTTGAATATTTTTAAACAATTTTTTTTTTTCATAGGATAGCTGAGGTCAATCTTTAATAGGGAATTTTTGTAATTTTTCGATTTTGGTTGCAGATTTTTTTAATAAAGGTACTGTAACTTTCGAAACCGGTCCGAAAGTGAAAGTACCTTTATTAAAAAATCTGCAACCAAAATCGAAAAAGTAAAAAATAGACATATGAGAGATCGACATCAACTATCCCTATGTAAAAAAAAATCATTTAAAATATTCAAATTTAAACGGAAAATTTGAAAACAACCTGCCCATAGGATTAACTTTACCGATCAGGTGCTTTCAAGTGAATGAAGAGTCCCCTTACGGGCAAATTATATAATTATATTTTGAGAAATATGCTTTAGAAAATTTTCATGCCTTAGAAATAAATTTGCTTAGCATCAAACTCTGAAATTTTTAATGAAAAAGAAGTGTGAATTATATATGGAAAGAAATTGTACAATTGTTAATTTTGCCCTGGTTCTTGAAATTTTTCATGTATAACTCATATTTAAAAATTAATAGTTCAAAACCCCATCATTTCTCCATCTTGAAATTTGGCATACTTGTAGCCAAAAAGACAAAGATTAACATATATTTTTTTGAAAAAAATTAAAGACGGTGTTTTTGAAAAATTTAAATTCAAAAATTTTGAAAATTTGTCAAAAAATTTATTATACACAAAATTGTTAGTGTTGCATATCATATTAAAGCCCATAAAAAGAGCTTTCAAATGAGATATAACTTAACTCTCTAGCCCAATTTGTTAAGGAATTGTAAAGGATTTTGTGATTGAGAGTTTGGTTAAATTTGGTACTTTTGGCAATTTTTAAAATTCCGTAAAAACAAATCCGCTAGGGAAAAAAAAATAAAAAAAATTAGATTTTTCATATACTTCATGGATACAAACTATAAACCAAAAATTATGGAAATCTGAGATGTTGAGGTCCAGACCCCACGTTGATTTGACATGGAATGACCCCTACAGCCCCCGTGGCTTAACCGCAGGGTTGCAAAAAAGCCGGCTAAAATTAAAAAAAGCCAGGCCGGTGGCTTTTATTGGTTTTAACCGGCTTTTTTTGGCCAAAATTGGCTTTTTTTGGCCATAATTGGCCTTTATACAATAAAGCATTGTAATTATAAACTACACATTTTAAAGTGTTTTTTATTAGTTTTAATGACATTTAATTGATTTACAGTTTAATAAGTAACCCAATTTCTCAATAATGAGGACATTAATACTGGAATAAAACTTAGATGATTTTGCTAGTGATTTGTATTCAGAATTGCAAATATGTCAGCTAAATTTTAAAAGGGCCATACCAACTGCCAATTTTTTCATATTTAATGCTTTATAAAATTAAAGAGGACAATGGTTACTTAGTTATATGTTTTATTACTTAATTTTAAGAGCTATTAATATACAAGTCTTATTTTATTTCTAGCAAACATTTAAAATTATACATAGTCATATTAATAAAAACACCACCATTTCTCACTATTAAAAACATTATGAATAGCATATGCATGAATATGCATAGCAACAAGCTTTTCAAAAAAAAAAAAATTGAGAATTTTTTTTTTCTTGTTTAAATGCTCTATTTTTTATACACTTATGTACCACTCTCCTCAAATAAAACATCTTTTCTAATTCCTCGTTTCCATTTTGATGTGTTACATTTTGTCATTAAGGCTGTTGAATCCAAAAGGGCAACTTTCTGACATAAGTTTTAATTTATTTTTGTCCAGAAATGCATGAAACTAGCAGATGTTGTTCAGAAATTATGTAATTGCACTGTTTTTTCTGGGTTTTTTCGCAAACGCTATAGATTTTTCAGAAAATAGTGTCAAAGTGAGCGTTTTGAACCGAATTTCCACACAAAAGAAGAGACCACTCAGAAAAGGGTGAAAAAGCATGTTTGTCACGTGATCAAAATCTCTTTATAACTCAATAGGTAATTGATGGATCAAAAAATGGAAAACACAGTTCGATTCCAAATCGCTTCCATGGTCAGGCTTTCGAATTTTACATCTTTCCGTTAAAAAATGAATTTGTAAATGTGTCAAAACATTTTGCGTTTGTTGAGCAGAGCAATTAAGAACAGTTTTAATTAAATATAATCTTTAAAATGTGTAGTATATGTGGAGCTATATAATATAGAACTTCAAAACACCAGTTCGGAGCCTAACTTATATCCTTTTCAATGTTTATATATATATATTTTTTTCAGACATAATGCGTTCACAGTTGTCTTCTAGAAGTTATAAAGACTTATTTATTTGATAAAATTTAATATAAATCTATTATTTTTTTAAGTAGAAAATATTTATAAGTGTATTAAAAATTAATTGATCCAAATTTAAAACAAATTTACTGTAAACCAACTTTAAAAAATAAAAACTGGCTTTTTTCAATAAAAGCCGGCTTTTTTTAAGTGGTTAAAACCAAAAAAAAGCCGGCCGGCTTTTTTTGGCCTGGCTAAAAAGCCAGCAACCCTGCTTAACCGACTAAAGAGACGAGTTAAATGGATAAAAAAATTACTTCAAAAATTCAATAAAATTCATTTAAAAATATTGTTACACATAAAATCATTTTTTTTTTTTTTTTTTTACAAAGCTCTTGAATTACTTCAGTTGCAGTTACATTAATCTCTCTGTGTATATATAACAAAGCCAGCCCATTTAACCTTGATTCTGTGTTCTGTCATTGTGAATCTTAAGTTTTTAAAATGTGTAATGTCAAAAATTACCTTTCGCTAAGACAGGTTGTAATGGGAAGTGTTGCAAATATCTTTAGTTGTTTGTAGGTGTTGGGGTCCAACATCTTGTGTTATTTCGAAACTGCTTCAATGTCATTCTTGCATCGAGTTATGGAAAGCTATTTCTCAAATTTTCTGTCAAATTTTTGAATTCGGCATTCAAAATTTCGGAATTTGTAGAAAGTAAATCATGCATATAAAATTCACACAATTGACAAAAATCTTTTATTTCACTAGCTGTTGGAGCACTTTTTCCATTATGTAGAAAAAAATCAAAATGTTGCGGTGCCGAGTGAATCGTCCATTAAGTTAAGTGAACATTTGATCAACGAATAGGATAAAAATATTTTTCCTGAAATGCTCTTCTATAGAATCGGCTGGAACATTGGATCTTTGTGTTTGTTTTGATGCAGTTTTTGGCATTTTAATGTCAATATGAAAGTTATTGGTTTTCATACAAGCTTATGATAAATATCCTTGAAGGAAATATCTGGGGCTTTACGAATAGTATTTAAGTGAGCCACAACATCGTTAACGAAATTTCAGGCAATTAAAAGGTCACTGGCAGATTTTTTCAATAATTTAGACAATGATAAAGTGTATGCAAATATATTCTGTAAACTAAATAAAGAAATTAGGAAACCAAATTCACATAACGAATTTTTAAAAAGTTTTGCCTTAGAAGACAAATCTCTGTCTTCCCAAGATGCGATTGTTTCAAAACGATCAATTACTGCATCATATAATTAATTCTACAATGGTCATGATGGCTTTATGGCGTCCCACCAACCTAGTTGGACAAACTTTTTGTAGTTTTTGGTTATTAATTTCCCGTGTATGTTTGTCAATATTGTTGAGGAGGACGTCTTGTCTATTTAGGAGTATTGAAAAATTGTGTGTCATTTCAATTATGCCAATGGAGTTTCTTGTTTCTGTCCCAGATACAACATTTCATGTGCTAAATTTAAACTATGTGAGACCCAATGAACATATAAAGCTGGCGGATATATACTTACACGTAAGACCTAAATCCGTTAAACTTTCCGCTCATTGATGGGACACCATCATAACCTTGCCCTACGTAACCTACGTAAATAGGACAAATCAATATCATATGTCTTTAATCCTTCTAATATTTTGCCAGGCAAGTTTTTTCCTCCAGTTCTTGCTACAGGAATAAATTGTAAGAATTCTTCACAAATTTTGTTGTCATTCTCTTCATTTATATATCAGACACACAAGGAAATATGTTCAATAGTAGGGATGTCACAAGTTTCACCATCAAGAAATGAGAAACATTTTGCCGAATTATTTTTTTCTACCAAACAATTCAAGATGATATTGTTAATTGCATTTATACTTTGTTTTTGTATGTTCCAGCTAATAAAGGTAGCGCTTTTGGCAGAATGTTTAAAATGTTCAGTGAGGTTTTCATTCCCCGCATCGACTCTTGATCTCAGTAAAGTTCGAAAGTTGGCTTCATTGGTGATTGCCACCTGCTGAATCGCACAAAATTACAATTTTTATAATCGGTTCTAATCGGTTCCGATTTACTGCAACTTGTGATGCCTAACCCACATCAATTTTTCTATCGAGTAAAATGTATTTTCTTCTTGAATATTCTGTAGCTTTTCATAAGTTGCAATAGCCCTGAAATGATATTGTTTTTTGTTGATTATTAAATTTCTCAATGGCTTTCTTCCAATTATTATAACTTTGCGTGACCAACTATACTCCTTTTCACTAACAGAGGCACATGACCTTCACACTCACCTTCACCAATTGACATGAAAATCACATATGATACTGTCTCTTTTACCCTGCGTTATCGCAGAAACACAGTCTCAATTTGGCAAGCACCTCTCTTAGTGAAAAGAAGTATACCCAGCTACTTCCGATTTAGATTTTCCAACGTTAGGAGGTGCAAAAAATGCACAATATTTACAACGTGCACTATTTTCAACTTGAGAATACACAAGCCAAGCATATTTTTTAAACCATGTGTATTGAAAACTTTGTTTGTGATTTGCAGCTGTAGCACAGGTTGCGGAAAAATTAAAATTTGTTTCTGGTTCCCACAACTTTTTCATAATATTTAAATTATCGTCAGTATTGAATGTTTGTTCTTTCAACAATACGATGTCTTGCTAATTGCTATCATCTAAGGAAATACTATTCTTCATAGTTGTTCGATGGCTTTGGCTGATTTGTGACTAGGGAAACGGAATCCAAATCGGTATTTATAGTGTTAATAACGTCATTACTACTAGCATTTAAATCATCCTTTTTTATATTCTGAAATAATTCAATTTCAATAAAATATTTTACAAATTTAATTTGCAAATGTCACTGAAGAGTTTCCATGCAGATTACTTTTAACAGCTGAAAAACTTGTTTGAAGATTAATATATGATTGTCAATAAAGTCACTCCAAAATAGCCATGTAAAATACAAAATGAATTTTTGTGTACTCCCATATAACTCTGTATAGTATTCCAAGTCAAAGCAAAAGGAATGGGTAAGGATACAACAGAGCCAAGTCAGGGTTTTGCACTGTAATGATCCAAACCGAAGTTCACTAAATTACATCTGGACTTTCTGAATCTAGACGCTGGATCTCACGACGTGGAGAAATTTGAAACAAACATGATTCAGCTTAAATCACCAAAAGGATATCATTTTTTTGGTGGTGATAGCTTTCTTTGTAACTTTCTGTTTTCATTCTCACAAGTTAAAAAAAAAGTTTTCTAAAACTGCATGCAATAACGGGAAAAAACTGTTGAAGTCTTTTTTTTTTAACTGCATGATAGCATTGCAGTGTAGCCAGCCGTGTAATGAGAATTATCGATGATATATAGAAATGTGGTCTCAAGCAAACGCGTTTCTCTAGTTGTGTATCTTTGAAATTGGCTGGAGAGACCCGGGTATTTATAGGGCGTCAATTAACTTTTTACACAAATGCACATACACGAAAAATGAACTTTGATCTCGTAAATGTTTTAGATATTTTTCTAGTGTTTTCTCCCTTTTCTCTTGGAGGGGGCCAGGGCCCCCTCCCTGGGTGCGCCACTGACTAGTGATAAAATAATAAAAATTAAGTGATGGGTTAATGAATTTCTGAGTGGAAAGAAGTCATTAAATTTTTTTGTGTAATTAGATTTGAGAATAAAAATATAACTGAATTAAATTATTGAGAATTTAATTTCAATTAAAGCTTATTAAAAAAGCTAATATATGCAAAAATGCATATTAAAAAAGTTTCAAGTATTCGGTTGCCGAATACCGAAGCTTCGGTATACACTTTGACCGAAGCTTCGGTATTCGGCAAAATTGCTGATTCGGTCAATCCCTAAACGCGACCCACAGAAAAAAGTAGAAGTCAACCCGACCTGCAGCAGAAAACTGGAAGTCAACCGGGCCCAAACCCGACCCGCAGCAAAAAAGTAAAAGTTTACCCGACCCGCAGCAAAAAGTAGAAGTCAACCGGACCCAAACCCGACCCACAGAAAAAAGTAGAAGTCAAAATTTCTAAACTCCAAATTTCTAAAATCGCCCCCCCCCCCCCCCCCTTGAGGACACACCAGATCCGCCCTTGCAACAAAGCTTTTCAAAATTTTATTTAGAGATTTTTTTTTTTTGTTTTTCTTATTTAAATGCTCTATTTTTTGTACACTTATGTACCACTCTCCTCAAATATTACACCCTTTTTCTTGTAATATTTGAGTTATTTCATTTATAACTTAACCTCTCCATAAGGACACATAAGAATGTTTCCATTTTGATGGGCTACATTTTGCCATTAATTAAATATAATCTTAAAAATGTGTAGTATATGTGGGACTATGTAATATAGAATTTCAAAATACCAGTTTGGAGCCTAACTTATATTCTTTTCAGTGTTTATATATATATATATATATTTTTTTAGACATAATGTCTTCACAGAAGTTGTCTTCTAGAAGTTATAAAAGACTTATTTGACAAAATTTAATAGAAATCTATAATTTTTTTTAGTAGAAAGTATTTATAAGTGTATTAAAAATTAATTGATCCAAATTTGAAACAAATTAACTGTAAACCAACTTTTAAAAACTTTGACGAAATTTGTGGCTTTTTCGCGATATTTTGACGAAATTTGCGGGTTTTTCGCGATGTTTTGGCGAAATTTGTCGTTTTTTCGCATTCTTTTAACGAAATTTGCCGTTCTTTCTCGATCTTTTGGTGAAATTTGCCGTTTTTCGCGATCTTTTGACGAAATTTGTCGTTTTTTCGCGATTTTTTGAGGGAAGTTTATCTTTTTTTGCGATCCTTTGACGAAATTGCCGTTTTCCCCGCGATCCCTTGACGAAATTGGTTTTTTTCGACGAACATTTGCTGCAATTTGCGAGAATTTTCAGATTTATGACCGTTTTTTCTTTTTTTTTCGAAATGACTGCCTTAATTTTTCGGAACAGAATCACCCCTGATTATAATACATCTGTTCCAATGTCTTAAGTTATGCAGCGTTTTTTTTTTCCACGTTTTGCGGAATTTTTTTTTTCTCTACATTCAGGGCCGTAGCAAGGTCTTCAGAGCCCCCCCCCAAACATATTTTTCGGGGCCCCCCTCTAAGATTTTAGAGAAATATCTATATTTAATTTTCCACCCGAGTTCCATTTTATAACAATACCAGCGCAGTTTCGCTGGTCGAATTTTCCAAAACGAACTTCAAACGAATTTGTAGTTGGGCTGCACTGCTTTCGGCAGCGTACACCCATAGGGGCTATGTCCGCTCTGATCTTGAATCATACGAACCTTGAATCATTGTATTTTTTTTTATTTAGATCCAGATTAAATTCAAATTTTCAACATTTCGTTCCCGTTGCTACAGGAACAGATTTGATATTCTTACAACGTGAATTTAATCAAAGGACTTGCAAAATTTAACTGAGAATTCTTTCAATTAGGAAAAAAATGTCAAAAAAATCGCCGAAGAACGCGAAAGAACGCCAAAAATTGCATAAAAATTTTCAAAGTTCATAGCGATCAAACTTTACTTATATTGGGCTAAAAGATTGAAACCGGTTTTTTTTTTTTTTTTTTTTTTTTTACAAATATTACAAAAACTACCAGAAAAGTGAAAAAGCTAAAAATTACATAAAAATTCTCGAAAATTTTAAAAACAGCAGAGGACAAAATTTGGCAAAAAAGTTTGAAACTGAATTCCTTTTACAAATGTTATAAATTGCTAAGTATTGCTCATAAACAAAATAAATAAATAAAAAATATGGAAGTCGTTTTCGTATTTTCAATTTTCTCTTCAGTTTGACAATGCCATCCACGTGGCCCAGAAAGATTTTTTTTAAGCAGAAAATATTCACTTATAACAATTTTTTTCCCACTTGGATTGGTGCCTTTTATTAAATACATATATATGTACGGATTTACTAATTTAAAAAAAAAATACTTTTGGGATGTTGTTTTCATACATTCCGGTTTTCTCCAGTTTAAAATTGTCACCCAAATTGAAATTTAAGAAGAAAAAAAATACCTTCGGATAGAAGGTAACTTTCTTTGGGCATGGTTGACGGGTTTCCTAGTAGCTAATAATAAAGACAGACGTTTGTCTGTCCAGAGTTTTTCTTTGTCTGACCAGATGTTTTTCTGTTCCGTACAAAATTTGACAGGAAGGTTACCTATATGCCTAAGTGGCTCGAAACAGGTTTTTAAATTTTTTGATTCGAATTTTTTTCATTTAGTTTTTTACGATATTTTTTGTATTTTTTCGAGTTTCGTGCTTTCATAAAAATTCATAACACCCCACACATTCATAAAAAAATCTATTTTCAATCCATCTTTCCATTTTAGCCGAATATAATAAAGTAGTCTTCTTCGATTTTTAAATATTTCGCGAATTTTTTATGTGATTTTTAACTTTTTTTCGTGTATTTTTTTACATTAGTAAAAGAATCAGGTTTCAATCTTTTAGCCCGATGTACTAAATTTCGTCCTTTTTGCGATTTTTGAATTTTTCATGAACGTTTTTTTTTTTTTTTTTCCTTTTTAAGACCCCTGTGATTAAAAGAGATTTTATCTCACATTTGAAGAAACTTTCGTCTTTAGAAAGGAAAATTTCTAGAAATTTTGATGTTTGATTCGCGACTTCTTCGTGTTATGAAGGAAAAAAGTCATACGTTCAGTTTCTAATAGGGAAAAGTACAACGCAGAAAAGTTGGCGGAACACTCCTATGATTTGATTTGGCAAAAATGCATCTTCATATTTAGTAAGGATGTTAGGTAATTTTTATGTTATATTGGTGACTTTTCTATATTTTCGCGGAAAATGAGAAAATCAAATCAAAGCTTTTTTTGTGTGTGTGTGTTTGAATGAAAGAAAAAGTTACGGAAAAAATCCTCAATTTACTGATTTCTTTCTTTCTTTCTTTTCTTTTCTTTTTTTTTTCTTGGAGAGAGAGTGTAAAAGGAACCCAGTTTCTATCTTTTATCCCAATATAGTAAAAAATTTACCATCTGTGGCACAGATTTTTGACATCCCTAAAAGGAACCAGGTTTCAGTCTTTTAGCTCAATATAGAAAATATGTCCATAGAAATTTCTGAATTTTTCACGAACGTTTTATGTGATTTTTAGCGTATTTTTGTTTTCACGGCGATTTTTTCACATTCCAGTTACAATCTTTTGGCTCGATATAATGAATTTTCTCTCAGCGATTTTTGAATTTTTGCCCAAATTTTTATAAGATTTTTACACACTTTTTTCGGTTTTGCGGAATTTTCTTGACATTTTTTTTTCTTCTGAAACCGAAGAATTATCCAGTAGATTTTGCTGCTGTCATAATTAAGCTGAAGTGGAAAAATAACAAATTTGTTCCTGTAGCAACGTGAGCTACGATGCTGGAAAATTTTACTTTTATCTGGACACTATCACTTTTATCGAAAAAAATCATCGAAATTCGAAAAATATCGAAAAATTCAATGATTGTTTGATTCAAGATAGGAGCGGGAATATCCGGAACAGGTTTACGCTGCGGAAGGCAGTGAAAGCCCCCCAATGGAGAACTCCAAAAAATAGGTTATTTTTTTTAAAAAGCAATTAGCGAAGCTCTGCTAGTAGATTAAATAAATACACAATGTAATTTATGTATAGTTAACATAAGTAATTTATCGAGACAAGAGAAATGAAATGTTCAAAACGTCGAACATAAGGGGATAGGCGGCATATGCAATGCACATAGATGCCTGCTTATTGGGGTCCCCAACGAGATTAAGAAGCATATATTTTTTGAACATTTGAAAAAAAAAAATGAGGCCTAAAAGTTTTGAATCTTGAGTTCCGAATTTTGCTCACTTTTAAGAGCGGCCCCAAAAAATAAAATTTATAAAGTATTTAGAGCCTTCAAAACTTGTTTCATCTGGGCACCTTTAAAAAGAATGGTAGC
Organism: Maratus speciosus; assembly: GCA_963932465.1. Lineage (NCBI taxonomy): Eukaryota > Metazoa > Arthropoda > Arachnida > Araneae > Salticidae > Maratus > Maratus speciosus. The sequence continues at coordinate 632,887 of CAWVRF010000699.1, forward strand.
TATAGTAAAAAAGGGCATGTCTGTTTTGGTTAAAAGAAGTAATAGTATTAAGAAAGTTTTTAACCTTATTGGGGCCCCAACAAGATTAAAAAGCATATTTTTAAAACATTTGAATAATAAAAATTGGGCCTAAAAGTTTTGAATCTTGAGTTCCAACATTTCCTCACTTTTATAGGCCGCCCCAAAAAAGTCAATTAAAAAAGTATTTAGAGCCTGCAAAATTTCTTTCATCTGGGCACCTTTAAAAAGAATCGTGACTGTAGAAAGAAAGCACATATCTGTTTTGGTCAAAAGAAGTAATAGTATTAAGGAAGCTTTGAACCTTATTGGGGCCCTCAACGAGATTAAAAAGCATATTTTTAAAACATTTGAATAATAAAAATGGGGTCTAAAAGTTTTCAATCTTGGGCTCCAACTTTTCCTCCCGTTTATAGGGGGCCTTAAAAAAGACAATTCAAAACAATTTAGAGCCTGTAAAATTTCTTTCATCTGGGAACTTTTAAAAAGAATGGTAGCTATAGAAAAAAAGGGCATGTCTGTTTTGGTCAAAAGAAGTAATAGTATTAAGAAAGCTTTGAACCTTGTTGGAGCCCCCAACGATATTAAAAAGCACATTTTTAAAACATTTGAATAATAAAAATTGGGCCTAAAAGTTTTGAATCTTGAGTTCCAACTTTTCCTCACTTTTATAGGGGGCCCCAAAAAAGTTTATTAAAAAAGTATTTAGAGCCTGCAAAATTTCTTTATCTGGGCACCTTTAAAGAGACTACTGGCTATAGAAAGAAAGCACAAATGTTTTGGTCAAAAGAAGTAATAGTACTAAGGAAGCTTTGAACCTTATTGGGGCCCCCCAACGAGATTAAAAAGCATATTTTTAAAACATTTGAATAAAAAGATAAGGCTTAAAAGTTTTGAATCTTTGGCTGCAACTTTTCCCACCTTTATAGGGGGGCCTAGAAAAGACAATCCATAAGAATTTAGAGCCTGCAAAATTTCTTTCATCTGAGAACCTTTAAAGAGAATGCTGGTTATAGAAAGAAACCACATTTGTTTGAAGGAACTGATAGTATTAAGGAAGTTTTGAAACTTATTGGGACTCCCAACGAGTTTAAAAAGCACGTTTTTTAAGCATTTGAATAAAGTGAGGCCTAAAAGTTTTTAATCTTGGGCTCCAACATTTCCTCAAGTTTATAGGGGGCCCTAAAAAAGACAATTAAGGGTGTATTCCGATCCAAACTGCTCATTTTCTGATTCATTTTAAAATTCATTTTTGCTCTCAAACGTATCAAACTAGGAAATTCTCTTATTTAGAAACTATATAATGTGCCGTGCTTCTTAATTTTTTGATAAATACAGAAAATACTGTAAAAAACGCTGTCAAAGTTGGCGTTTTGAACCGAATTTTCCGAAGCGGGCGATCTGGGAATGAAAAAAATGATCATGCTGAGAAAATAATTGTTTAAAAATCAAATTCTATTTAATTCAGCTGAAAATGAAATCACACGGCATGTTAAACATGTCTTCAGAAATCACCCCAGCAAGTTTCATGCTTTTACTTTTAAAAATGAGTCTGAAAATGTCTCAGAAAATTTCGAGCTGTTGAGGGTGGAAAAATATTTTTTCGAATACACCCTTAAAAAAGAAATTAGAGCCTTCAAAATTTCTTTCATCTGGGAACCTTTAAAGAGAATACTGGCTATAGAAAGAAAGCGCATATCTGTTTTGGTCAAAAGAAGTAATAGTATTAAGAAAGTTTTGAACCTTGTTGTGGCCCCCAATGCTATTAAGAAGCATATTTTTTAAACATTTGAATAATAAAAATTGGTCCTAAAAGTTTTGAATCTTGAGTTCCAAATTTTCCTCACTTTGATAGGGGGCCCGAAAAATGTCAATTAAAAAAGCATTTAGAGCCTGCAAATTTTCTTTCATCTGGGAACCTTTAAAGATAATGCTGGCTATAGAAAGAAAGTGCATATCTGTTTTGGTCAAAAGAAGTAATAGTATTAAGAAAGCTTTGAACCTTGTTGGAGCCCCCAACGATATTAAAAAGCACATTTTTAAAACATTTGAATAATAAAAATTGGGCCTAAAAGTTTTGAATCTTGAGTTCCAACTTTTCCTCACTTTTATAGGGGGCTCCAAAAAAGTTAATTTAAAAAGTCTTTAGAGCCTGCAAAATTTCTTTCATCTGGGCACCTTTAAAGAGACTGCTGGCTATAGAAAGAAAGCACATATCTGTTTTGGTCAAAAGAAGTAATAGTATTAAGGAAGCTTTGAACCTTATTGGGGGCCCCCAACGAGATTAAAAAGCATATTTTTAAAACATTTGAATAAAAAGATGGGGCCTAAAAGTTTTGAATTTTTGGCTGCAACTTTTCCCACCTTTATAGGGGGCCCTAAAAAAGACAGAAAAGAATTTAAAGCCTGCAAAATTTCTTAGAAAGAAAGCACATTTGTTTGAAGCAACTGATAGTATTAAGGAAGTTTTGAAACTTATTGGGACTCCCAACGAGTTTAAAAAGCATGTTTTTTAAGCATTTGAATAAAAAAGTGAGGCCTAAAAGTTTTTAATCTTGGGCTCCAACTTTTCCTCCCGTTTATAGGGGGCCCTAAAAAAGACAATTAAAAAAGAAATTAGAGCCTTCAAAATTTCTTTCATCTGGGAACCTTTAAAGAGAATACTGGCTATAGAAAGAAAGCGCATGTCTGTTTTGGTCAAAAGAAGTAATAGTATTAAGAAGGTTTTGAAGCTTGTTGGGGCCCTCAATGATATTAAGAAGCATGTTTTTTAAACATTTGAATAATAAAAATGGGGCCTAAAAGTTTGGAATCTTGAGTTCCAACTTTTCCTCACTTTTATTGGGGGCCCCCAAAAAGACAATTTAAAAAGTATTAACAGCGTGCAAAATTTCTTTCATCTGGGCACCTTTAAAAAGAATAATGACTATAGAAAGGAAGCACATTTGGTTGAAGGAAGTAATAGTATAACGAAGTTTTGAAACTTATTGGATTCCTAAGTGAGGTTTAAAAGCATATTTTTTAAACATTTGAATAAAAAAATGGGCTTAAAAGTTTTGAATCTTGGGTTCCAACTTTTTCGCTCTTATATAGGGGGCCCTAAAAAAGACAATTCAAAAAGAATCTAGAGCCTGCAAAATTTCTTTCATCTGGGCCCCTTTAAAAAAATGGTTCCTGTAGAAAAAAAGCGCATATCTGTTTTATTTGATGGAAGTAATAGTATTAAAGAAGTTTTGAACCTTTGTTTTCACCTTTTTCGCCCATTGATAGGTGCACCCCAAAAATACTAAAATACCATTTATTTTTTAAGTAGAACCTACAGCCTTCAAAAACTTTTATAAAGAATGGTGGATATTGAAGAAAATCTGTTTTCTATTTCTAAATCTGATCAAAATCTTCGACAAAAAAAAAAAAAAAAAAAAGAATTTCGATAAAACAAAATAAAATGTTATTAAAAATACATAAAAAAATTATTTAAAAAGTAAAAAAAAAAAAAAAAAAAAAAAAAAAAATCGGCTGAAAGATACAATAGCTCACTACTGGGCCCCTGACTTTGCTCAGGCCCCCCCCAAATGGGGGGTATGGGGGCGGTCGCTACGGCCCTGTCTACATTTATAAAAACAATCCGGTTTTATCTTTTAGCCTAATGTAGTAAATTTTTATCCTCTGCGATTTTCTATTTTTTTCTAATTTTTTTATTCAAATCTTAGCGTTTTTTCGCATTCCGCGGCAATTTTTTTTCTGAAACGGAAGAACACTTTACTAACTAAATATTTGCTACTGCCAAGATTAAGTTCTAGTTGGAAGAATATGAAATCTGTTCTTACAGCAACATGCACGAGGTGTTGAAAATTTTAATTTAATCTTGATCAAAAAAATAAAAAATAAATAAAACAGAATAATGCAAGGTTTGTTTGATTTAAGAATAATACAAGGTTGACAGGAGTAAGCGTAGCCGGCACAGGCATACGCTGCCGAAGGTAGTGAGGTCCCCAACCCCAAGGCTCATTTAGGGAAAACAGACAAGCGAAGGTCCCCAGCATTGTTATGAAATGAAATTCATGCGCAAAATTCAATTTAAAATTTTCTCCAAAATCTGACAGTTTTTTTTTTTTTTTGGGGGGGGGGGGGGGGGGGGGGGCTCAGAACACTTGTCTACGCCCCTATTTCAAATATACTTTAAATTTCCTATGGTTGTATGGTAACTTTATTGAAGATAGATTTGAAAGCTAACTTCCCACAAATAATAAAGCGTTATTTAAATAACACAAGACAAGTCTATATACAAAATCAAATGTTACGAAAGGATGAAATATTTTACAGAGCAAAGAACGTCTCCGTGCCAAATGTCAGTAATATATTAATTTAATGAAATGTCAGGATTGAACAAGATTTGCATTTAACAGAATAAAATGGACAGATATATCCAAAAAATAAAGTCAAAAAAGAAATGTTACATAAATAAATAACACTTTTTTTAAAATATCTACAGTGCATAAAAAAAGAAGTTGTTTTGTTTCAAACAAAATTACTGTACTTACGGCTGATTTTCAATTCTGCTGGAATCAACAAATGTACTCGGGCATCACAATCATCCTATTGTTTTAAGGTCCTAGATGTTACAGCATATGAGTAAATTGTTAAAATAATCACAATTGTTAAAATAACCGGCGATAATCAATGAAACACAAAATCACCACGTGAAAGTATTTACTTGCTCTCATAGTCATAGCAGATAGCAACAAACAAGCGCCCGTTATCAGCAAGGTTCTTATCAGCATCTGGCGCATGCGTATTGAGCCAGTTCTAAAAGAATGCAGACGATTTTGCTTTTCCTTTTCCTGCCAAAGAGGCGATAAACTCGTTATTTTTTTTGTGTGCTTCTTAAAACTGGACCGTGAATGAATTAGGTCCGGACAAAAGAGGAATTTAATTTTAGGATCTCTGGAGAAACCTTTGTCCGGGCTTTTTTCATAGGGTGTAACGTATTTAAAATTGCGCCAAAACCAGGGCCGAAACTAGCCTTTTTGCGCCCGGGGCAAACATGAATTTTGGCGCCCCCCCCCCCCCCCCCCTCTTCCTCAAAGTATATTTACAAAGAGAATTTTACTAATTTTCTAATGGCCGACTTATTTTAAAATTTTAAATATGCAATCATAAAATATGCAATATTGAACTACAAAAATTGAATGTGACGTTTGTTGCAATTATAGTTCGTTCACATAAAAGAATTCGCATGTATTACCGGCTATTTACAGTGTTTGCTTATACAGTAGAGTTCCGATTATCCGAGTCCCGCTTAACCGAGTTTCCGCTTTAACCGAGTTATTTTCTTCTGGTGGACTGATGGCTTTCATTATTATGAAACAGCCATTATAAATGGAGTGTTAGTGAAAGAGCAGTCGTAAAAAGTTTGAATTCTGATTTTCTGGTCGAAATGAGAAAAATGGCCATAATTTTTTTTTTTTTTTTTTTAATAAAAGTTATGGCCATTTTTTTTTCTTCATTCTGACCAGAAAATCAGAGTTCAAACTTTTTACGGCTGCTCTTTCATTTTCACCTAATACTCCATTTATAATGGCTGTTTCATAATAAGGAAAGCCATCAGTCCATCAGAAGAAAATGATCTAATCTAAAGGTATAATCTTTCATTTGGCGCCCCTTGCCTCTGGCGCCCAGGCCACATGCCCCCTCTGCCCCCCCCCATTAAAATAGAAGCATCTTTTACGAAATACATAATAATAATTGAATTTAAAAAAGGGGTGTCTTGATTTAGTAATAATGCAGGTTTTAAAAAAAATTCAATTTATACAAAAGGATGAATATGTGCAAAAAGAAACGAAAAACAGAAAAATATGTTCCAGTTAGAAATTATTATATAATCACTAAATTTGCAGTAATGGAGGCATGAGTTATTTCTAATGAGTTAGTTTAAATGTTATTGAAGTCATTTATTTACTTTTTAAAGATATCATTTATTTAAAAATGCAACTGTTTTTTTTTTTAATTTGTTGATTTATATTTTTTACAATTTTTTTTTAAATTTATCTCCGATATTCTATAAGTGATATCAATATTATAGTTATTTGCGTATAAAAAAAGTATACATTTACTTCAGCTAAATAAAATAAGGAAAAATACATGTTTTTTTTCCCCTTTTAGGAAAGTTATTAAATAATTTTATATTACGATGAATGGCAATGACGCTAATGTTTATAGCATTTTAATTAATAATTTACTATTAATTATCAGTTAACTATCAACAATAAAAAATTACTAATTAAATACAGTCGAACCTCGTTATCCCGACACTCTAATGTCCAGAAAACAGTGTCGTCACAGTGTGTTTTTTTACAGTGTAGAAAACAAATACTGCTGATGGGAATTAAAATCTCAGTTAAACACTGCGCTGATTAACTTTGATGTTGAAAAATATTTATGTATAACTAAAAAACAATGATAGATGTTAAAACTTAATAATCTTATTCATAAATATGTATCGTAAGAAATTCTTAAATTTAAAAATCCCTATTTTAGTGGTTAAAAATCATTGCTATTATACATTTTGAAACATTCACGAAGGCTTAAAATTGAAAAAAGAAAAATGTAACTGCATTTTAAGAACGCACAAGCTACGTAAATATTCCACTTAAGTGTTTTATTCGAGCATTTCCTCTCGCGTGCATAAATCATAAATCTTTTTTTTATATATAGTCATTCTGTAGCTATGCTTCCACTTAGGCAACAAAATGGATTCCTGTAATGCATCAATAGCAGGCCAGTGCAAAGAAGAAAATATTTCCTTCTCATCTGAGCCCCGACAGACCGTTTGGAGGTGGGGGAAATTCTATTGTGTAGTTGACCCGTGCCAGATAATGCGAAGCCATACAGAAAATCGGGACTTTGAAAAACTGACGTCATAAGCGGAGTGACGTGAAAACGGGGTGTCGGGGAAACGAGGTCCAACTGTACAACAGTTGATTGCTTAATATCTTTTAATAAACCAGTCAAATAATTATTTTTATTTATTTACTAGCTGGACGTTGCAGGGCCGTAACCAGCGAGTCCATTCAGAGGGGGCTCTGATTTTTTTTGGTGGGGCTAACATCTTTTAACAATCCATATCTTAAGCAAACTAAATATAGTAAAACAGATTAAATGAACCTGTCTGTAAAGGAACCCGTCTAAAGCGTAATCTCTGTATAATGGAACTTCCTATAAGGAAATTCTTAAATGGAAAATACTTCATGGTAATCGGAAAATGAATATAAAGCAATTAGGGCGATGTACCTCTTCAGAAAACCTACCTAAAATAGAACTTTTCTCCATCCCGTGTGATTTAGTCTTAGGTCTTATTGTATTTAATGGGAAACAAATAGATAGCATCCGACACCTCATAAAAAAATGACTTTATTTAAATGTTAATAAGATAAATTAATGGATTGTACACTGTATTCTATTCCCATTGCAATTTTTGAATTATTAAGCATATTGCTTCTTTTGTCCCTTGGTGTCTTTGGAAAAGGGACCCCTCCCCCCTCTCTCAGCTCGCGTTTGTTCGTACAGTGTGTGCATATATACACGCAATAATTTCTATGTGTACTTCTATGTATAACTTTATACCAATTTTGTGGAAAATAAAATTTAAAAAAAGTCAAAAAAATAATTTCTAAACAGGCCATTTGTAATATGCTAAAATGTGCACCACTACAATTGCCAGTCCTAAGCCTGGAAAAAGTGTGAAGGGAAGTTACCTGAAAAACACTGCCATAGCCGTTTTTTAAAGTTGTCCAATTATCCGGATTTTTCATTAACCAGATCGGCATCGGCCCCGATTGGTCCGGATTATCAGCGCTCTACTCTATTGAACATTGATTATATATATATATGCATATTTGAATCGCTGATTAATCAAGTCAGTCTTTCTGTTGAATAAATTAGTGTAATTTATCATGCTAGCATTCTGACAGAAAAGTACATCTTTATTTACAAAAACACCGATTCATACAACAAACATAGGAATAATCTTCAACCGCCCAGCATGACAATTATTTTAAAGATGCGTTTTGAAAAAACTGAGAAAAAGGAATCTGTTGATATAGAGGTCTACACGGGCTGGAATTTCCAGCCGCGGGACCGGCCAGAACAAAAGCTATCTTGACCCGGCCCGTTCATATTTTCACAGTTCACGGACGTACAAAAATCAGTGAAAAGAGACTCGGCCAGTGGAAAAATCAATTAAATTAGGCCCGATCCGATCCGACTCAATTTCTACAAAAAATTCAGATTTTTCTTAACATACAATTAAGATTCTTTTAAAGAATACTGCATACATATTTATGGGATAATTTTACAGCATATTTTAAATGTACGATGACAGAAATGTACGATGACGCAAGACAGAAAATACACAATAGCAACATTAATGATTTACTTAGAGTCTTAGACGTTTTAACATTCAAATAAGGATTAATTAAAAAATTCATATTGTTTAGAATAAAAGAAAAACGGGAAGGTTAAAAACATGATGATAACTTTTGAGGGTATATTATAAAAAGTAGATTTGCGAAAATATTTCTGTTATTCCTTAAAGCTTTTCTCAAATCCAAAAAAGCTACTTTCTCCAAGTTAGCGTTTTGAATCGAATATCCGGAGACAATAACATGGAAAAGGAGAAAAACCTGGAGTCATGTGACAAGAATCTCTTATATCTCTATAAGTATTTTATTTATTAAAAATGGGAAACGCTATTCAATTCCAAATCCCTTCAATAGACAGGCTTGTCAATCATATGCCTTTACAGTTAAAAATGTGTCAAAGTTTTTCGTTTTTGAGCAGTGAATTTGAGAACCACCTTCAAGTATATTTCCAAAAATTCCGTTAACAAAAGTTCATTATCGCTATTAATATTTTTACAAAACAGTTGCCTGCCCTAAACATCCTGAGAACAATTAAGTCCATTTCTGGCTATGTTGAAAAAAAAATGCCAGCCTGATCTCGGTCCGGCACGAGTCTGCTGGAAGAATTAAGCCCGTGCTCAAACGCCATGTAACTGTCCGATGCCGATCTCTACGCTGGAAAATGTTATATTTCGATATTGATGTTGGCAAACTAGTATCGGCTCGTAACGCACATTTATACTTATTCTCGTGAAACTCATATTCATTGAAAATGATTCATATTTTCTCGTCTGCGTTTAAATATTTATATCGGGCCGACAGACCCGCTTAATTTCTTTTATTGGCCCGGTCCAGCCGGGCAGGCACGTTCAAATTTTGCCGGACCGGCCCGTTTGAAACTTCACCTTCATTTCGCCGTCCCGGCCTCGTACATGCTTCTAGCCAAGCCCGGGATCGTGCAAGCCTCTACTGTAGGATACAGTTCTTTTCACATATTTTTCTTTAAATTGAAGACATTACATAGATTTAAATATCATATTCTGTTCAATTTTTTAATATATAGAAAAAAGAACAAAAATTTGAGGTTTTTCAAATGTTTTTGCGTTATGCATAGATGCCAACAACACTTATCCGGAGTCTGTTACAAGACGAAAATATTTTCAAAACGGAAATCTAAAATGTACCTTATTGAAAAAAGACACCTTATATATTTTTTCCGGTTTAAAACATGATTGTTTTGGATCAGACTCCGGAATAATTAAGAGATGTTGGCATCTATGGTTATGTGTCCTATATTTATTAATTTGAATAATTCACAAACTTACTATTATCATTTAAAAAATATTTTGATATTTTAATTCCATACGCTTAATATTTTTAATTAATAGCTGTTTGTATACGATTTAATTTAGTGATGATATTGTTTCTCTTTAAATTGAGCGTTACCTAACCTTATTTTATTAATAATATGATTTATAAAATTAACCATTTAATAATTCGCAATAATAATTAAATTTAAAATTCTGCATATGATTATATAATTTTAAATATGAATCAGTTATTACAAATATATATTAATTACATATTTTTTAAACATACCTGGACAAAAAAAGAGATTGTAATTTTAATATTATATACAATACTTTTTTTTTTTTTTAAGAAAACAACTCAGATTTAATTAATTTAAATAGCGATAACATAGATTCTTTTGCATACGTTTTGCATGTGTTCCATGAAATTTGCTCAATTTCATTTAGAAAAGAAAAAAAAAAGCACGGGGGCATGAACGCCCTTTTCGAACAGTTTTCATTAAATGTAGGCGACTATTTATTATTATACGTTTCCCCCATTTCTAAAGATCTTTAAAAATATTCTTCTTTCACTCAATAATGAAAATTTTTCTGATGCAGTTAAGAAGTAATTTTCTTTCCCTTTGCCTAAAATTTTCAGCTTCTCACATTCATGCGCTTAAGAATTGAATACTGTTTCCCATTTTCTTATAAATGCCATGATTATAAATAACATGATTTATATTCATTTGCTACTCGATGACTAGCATTTCGTCGTTAAATGCCAAGAAAATCAGTCTACAAAGTCAAATTTGCCGTCATTTTTTGACAGATTTTTTAAAATTTTCTGTATAGTTTGAATAATTGCAAGTATCTTTATAAATAAAAGAAATTCGCAAACATGTCAGAAAGTAGCTGGTTTAGATTGGAAAATAACCTTATAAAACACAGAGCACAGTTTAATTCCTTGAGCTTGAATAATCATATCTGCAAATTTTATGCCTTTATCATTAAAATTATTTTGAAAATGTGTCAGAAAGTAGCGCATTTATACTTGAAAATAGATTTAAATGAAGCATACGCCAAATAGTTGAAGACATTTTTGTCATAATCTTATAATAAACTTAACCTTAATCATGCTTTTTCACTTAAAGCTCCTGTCCCTGCCGGCGAAGGCACTCACAAGCTAATGCTAATTCTAAAAATCCCTCCCCATATATGGGGAGGGATTTTTCTAATGTCTCGCTTGCATTTCGACATTTTTTAATAATTTTTTTTTTGCATTAGATAGCCGAGGTCCGTCTCTACATTGCATTTTTTTTATTTTCTCGATTTTGGTTGGAGATATTTTTTAGAATGACACTTTCATTTTCAGAACCGGTTTTGAAAGTGAAAGTAACTTTATAAAAAATATCTGCGACCAAAATCGAAAAAGTAAGAAAGGTACACTGTAAAGACTGACCTCGGCTATCCAATGTAAAAAAAAAAAAAAACTTAAAAATGTCAAAATGTCAAAATGGGAGCGAGATATTAGAAAAAATCCCTCCCCATAGGATTAGCATTAGCTGATGAGTGCCTTCGCAGGCAGGGAAAGGAGCCTTAATGTTTTTTATTGTTATATGACAAATAGAAAAAAAAAAAAATGTTTAGCAAATTCATGGAACACAAGGAAAAAAAAAATAGACGAAAGTTCAAAAAGCAAACAAAAAAATGCCCTACCTCTGCTTTCCTACTGCCTACACCCATAGCATGAAACAATTTTTGGCTTTCAAGCAATTATTTTTCTTATTCCATTTGTATAAAATGACATTTTGTTATCTTTCTAATTTCCTTAAACAAACATTCTAGTTAGTTTCCAAGTGATATTTCATCATTAACTAAATCTGCTGTCAAATACATAATGTCAACAGGCAAATCATTAACATTTAGAAAAACGTCTTTTTTGCGACTACGTTTTAGTGAAGACGTTTAACCATTGCTTAACTAATTATCGATTAACTTGAGCAGCATATGTCTATTTCCATTCATCCCGTATACGATCATTGCTTTTAAAATGTCAAAATGTACGAAAACAGGTGGTGGATAGTTAGTGCATCTGGACTTAATTTTTTCGGGAGAAAGAAATGTTCCTACTTAGAATGCATTTCGAGAATTGTATCGCAAGCAAGATAATATAAAACAACTAATCTAACAGGGTTCTGAACGCAAAATGTTTGGCATATTCCATTGCCTTCAAGCAATTAAAAGTTTTTTTTTTTTTTTTTTTTTTTTTTTTTTTTTTTTAAGAAAGTTAAAACGTACATTTTGTTGAAAAAATAAAAAGTACGGAAATCGTTAGAGGGGGCTCTAGAGGAAGCTAGGGGGGGCTCAGCCCCCATGGCCCCCATCTGGTTACGGGCCTGGGACGTTGACTCGACCGGCGTTGCCCGAGCTCATGATAATATTCTTAAATTATACCATACATGCCCGCTGACTGTGGGAAAAATCAGTATGTTTCCGACGACTGCGTAATTTTCGTGCTTCACTGGTATACACATCATAACTATTAACTTTTTTTTTCACATCGAAATCCTGAGTGATTTTTTTTTTTTCAAACTGATTATGTCACCCTTAAATCCGTGAATCAAATCGATACTCGATCATTAGCTAAAAGAGGCATATGTCAAACACGTGGCCCGCCAAGCCTTTGACATTTTATCTTAGTTTAATTTAGTTGTTCGAACACGCATGCTGAAAATACTACGAATACACCTTGTTCTAAGGCGAACATTGGAAACATATATATATCCGGGTTGTCAGTTAGGCGAGTTTATTTTTTATTTCAGAATGCTACCACTAATTTTAAATAGTAATATTTGCATTATTTATTCCTACATTAGAACACATCTGTTCCTGTAAATGTAGACACTAAACAGGGCCGTAGCGACCGCCTCCCATACCCCCCATTTGGGGGGGGGGGGGGCAAAGTCAGGGGCACAGTAGTGAGCTATCGTACCTTTCAGTCGAATGTTTTTTTTTTTTTTTTTTTTTTACTTCTAAAACTATTTTTTTATGTATTTCTAATAAAATTTTATTTTGTTTTATCGAAATTCATTTTTTTTGTCAAAGATCTTGATCAGATTAAGAAATAGAAAACAGATATGTGCATTTCTTCAATATCCACCATTCTTTATAAAAGTTTTTGAAGGCTGTAAGTTCTACTTAAAAAATAAAATGGCATTTTAGTATTTTTGGGCCGCGCCTATCAATGGGCCAAAAAAGTGAAACCAAAGGTTTCTTTAATACTATTACTTCCTTCAACCAAAACAGATATGCGCTTTTTTTCTACATTTACCATTCTTTTTAAAGGGGCCCAGATGAAAGAAATTTTGCAGGCTCTAAATTCTTTTTGAATTGTCTTTTTTAGGGCCCTCTATAAAAGTGCGGAAAAGTTGGAGCCCAAGATTCAAAACTTTTAAGCCCATTTTTTTTATTCAAATTTTTAAAAAGTATGCTTTTTAATCTCACTGAGGGCCCAATAAGTTTCAAAACTTCCTTAATACTATTACTTCCTTCAACCAAATGTGCTTCCTTTTTATAGTCATTATTCTTTTGAAAGGTGCCCAGATGAAAGAAATTTTGCACGCTCTTAATACTTTTTAAATTGTCTTTTTGGGGGCCCCCAATAAAAGTGAGGAAAAGTTGCAACTCAAGATTCAAAACTTTTAGGCCCCATTTTTATTATTCAAATGTTTTAAAAATATGCTTTTTAATCCTCTAGGGGGCCCCAACAAGGTCAAAGTATTTTAATAGTATTACTTTTTTTGACCAAAACAGATATGCGCTTTCTTTCTATAGCCAGTATACTCTTTAAAGGTTCCTAGATGAAAGAAATTTTGCAGGCTCTAAATTCTTTTTGAATTGTCTTTTTTAGGGCCCCCTATAAACAGGAGGAAAAGTTGGAGCCCAAGATTAAAAACATTTAGGTGTCATTTTTTTATTCAAATGTTTAAAAAACATGCTTTTTAAACTCGTTGGGAGCCCCAATAAGTTTCAAAACTTCCTTAATACTATTAGTTCCTTCAAACAAATGTGCTTTCTTTCTATAGCCAGCATTCTCTTCAAAGGTTCACAGATGAAAGAAATTTTGCAGGCTCTAAATTCTTTTGTATTGTCTTTTTTAGGGCCTCCTATAAATGTGCAGAAAAGTTGGTGCCTAAGATTCAAAACTTTTAGGCCCCATCTTTTTATTCAAGTGTTTTTAAAATATGCTTTTTAATCTCGTTGCGGACCCCAATAAGGTTCAAAGCTTCCTTAATACTATTACTTCTTTTGACCAAAACAGATATGCGCTTTTTTTCTATAGCCTAGTCTCTTTAAAGGTGCCCAGATGAAAGAAATTTTGCAGGCTTTAAATTCTTTTTGAATTGTCTTTTTTAGGGGCCCCTATAAACGGGAGTAAAAGTTGAATCCCAAGATTCAAAACTTTTAGGCCTCATTTTTTTATTCAAATGTTTTAAAAATATGCTTTTTAAACTCGTTGGGGGACCCAATAAGGTTCAATGTTTTCTTAATACTATTACTTCTTTTGACCAAAACAGATATGCACTTTCTTTCTATAACCAGCATTCTCTTTAAAGGTTCCCAGATGAAAGAAATTTTGCAGGCTCTAAATTATTTTTGAATTGTCTTTTTTAAGGCCCCCTATAAACGGGAGGAAAGGTTGGAGCCGAAGATTCAAAACTTTTAGGCCCCATTTTTATTATTCAAATGTTTTAAAAATATGCTTTTTAATCTCGTTGGGGGCCCCAATAAGTTTCAAAACTTCCTTAATACTATCACTTCCTCCAACCAAATGTGCTTTCTTTCTACAGTCACGATTCATTTTAAAGGTGCCCAGATGAAAGAAAATTTGCAGGCTTTAAATACTTTTTTAATTGACTTTTTTGGAGCTCCCTATAAAAGTGAGGAAAAGTTGGAACTCAAGATTCAAAACTTTTAGGCCCAATTTTTATTATTCAAATGTTTTAAAAATATGCTTTTTAATCTCGTTGGGGGCCCCAATAAGGTTAAAAACTTTCTCAATACTATTACTTCTTTTAACCAAAACAGACATGCCTTTTTTTTTCTCTATAGCTACCATTCTTTTTAAAGGTGCCCAGAGAAAAGAAATTTTGCAGGCTCTAAATACTTTATAAATTTTCTTTTTTGGGGCCCCTCTTAAAAGTGAGCAAAATTCGGAACTCAAGATTCAAAACTTTTAAGCCTCATTTTTTTTTCAAATGTTCAAAAAATATATGCTTCTTAATCTCGTTGGGTGCCCTAATAAGCGGATATCTATGTGCATTGCATATGCCACCTATCCCCTTATGTTCGACCTGTTTCATTTTTAACATTTCATTTCTCTTGGCTTGATAAATTACTTATGTTACCGTATTTTATGGAAGAAACGCCGCACCCGTCGTAAGCGCCATGCTCCTCAAATTGGCCTAAATAAGCTAAAAAATATCGTAATCGTGACCCGTCATAATCGTAACCCGTTGGAACGTCACCGTCACATTGATCTAACTTTAATCAAAGTTTTCTGGACCGTGTAGGGTGCCTGAAATTAAGATGTCTAAAATTTTATTTAAAATATTTAAATCAAGTTTTAAATATTTTTATATATTTTTTTTTTAATTAAGCAGACGTCAGTTGGTATTTAAATCATTCAGAGCACGTTATGTGGACAGGCGCTCCGTGTTTTTTTAAGTGGTCGGCGCCACTTGGCACTCTTTTATGAGTTGGTCGCATCCTCTTTAGGCCATCTTAAGTTTCTATTCGGAGCCCTCAAAATCTGAGTCGTCAATATCAGAGTGGAAGAGTTGTAAATTTTATTCGTCCATCCTGTATGGTACGATATCATCAACGGGATTGCCAGTTTTCATAAGATTCCAGCCTGTGAAAAACTGGATTTTATTCAAGAAACAGGCACATCTTTCGAAGCCCGTGATATCGATTTTGCCACCTCTTCCAAAAATCTACTTTATGACACATTTCTAAATTAATTTTTATTCGGAAATGCATGTAATTTGCATATTTTCTTATTCAGAAACTATGTAATCGCAAAGTATTTCAATTTTTTGATAAAGACAGATGTTTCAGAAAATACTGTCAAAGTGGACGTTTTGAACCGAATTCCCGCTCCGGCGGCACAAGAAGGGAAATCTCGTCATCACGTGACCATAATCGCTTGTAACTCGATAAGTAACTTACTTATCAAAAAAGGGAAAATGTGTTGCGATTTCAAATCGCTTCAATAGTCAACCTTCCAAATTTATGCTATTGCGTTTAAAAATGAATCAGAAAATGTGTCAGGAAGTTCCACTTTGTTGAGCAGGTAAGTTGAGAACAGTCTTAAGGAATTTTTATTTTATCCCAATTTTATGCTCGCGAAAAAATAATCGTAAACGCCGCACTTGGAAAAAAAAAAAAAAAAAAAAAAAAAAAAAAAACTTTTAAACTCGTATACGCCGCGGCGTTTCTTCCATAAAATATGGTAACTATACATAAATTACATTAAGTATTTATTTAATCGACTAGCGGAGCTTCGGCCGCGTCGCTGGTTGCTTAAAAAAAAAAAAAAAAAAAAAATCTATTTTTTGGAGTTCTCTATTGGGGGCCTTACTGCCTTCCGCAAAGTA
The DNA here is from genome assembly GCA_963932465.1 of Maratus speciosus. Lineage (NCBI taxonomy): Eukaryota > Metazoa > Arthropoda > Arachnida > Araneae > Salticidae > Maratus > Maratus speciosus. The sequence continues at coordinate 649,255 of CAWVRF010000699.1, forward strand.
AACCCGTTCCGGATATTCCCGCCCCGATCTTGAATCAAACAATCATTGAATTATTGTATTTTCTTTTTTTTTTCGATAAAAGTGATAGTGTTCAGATAAAAGTGAAATTTTCCAGCATTGTAGCTCACGTTGCTACAGGAACAAATTTGTTATTTTCCCACTTCAGCTTAATTATGACAGCAGCAAAATCTACTGGTCATCTCCCACTTCCATTTACCAAAAATTAAAGTGCTTTCTGTTGTTTTGCTTACAAATTCTTTAGAAATCTCTTCCAAATCAATTTTAAAGGCCTCCTCTTTAAAAATATGTTATCGGTGCAGGTAATTTGTAGTGGACCTATATAAGACCCCCTTTTTTCTGGAAATCGGGAGGGTTGTAAACAGTGAGAAAAAGGGTAAAGGCACAAACAGTGTACTCACCCCCCCTCTCTCTATTCTCTTTGTTGTTTATTGTGTGGATTTCCTAGAAAAAAGTATACTTTATTTTTTAATTCAGCATTATATCGTAAACAGATGTGGTGCGAGAAGTTCTCCCGGGGGAGCTGAGCCCGTCTGAAATATTCCAGGGGGAGCCACAGCTCCCTCAGCTCCCCCGGTTCCTACGCCCTTGGATGGCATTGTCAAACTGAAGAGAAAATTGAAAATACGAAAACGACTTCCATATTTTTTATTTCTTTATTTTGTTTATGAGCGATACCTAGCGGTTTATAACATTTGTAAAAGGAATTCAGTTTCAAACTTTTTTGCCAAATTTTGTCCTCGGCTGTTTTTAAAATTTTCGAGAATTTTTATGGGATTTTTAGCTTTTTTTCACTTTTCTGGCAGTTTTTTTAATATTCGTAAACAAAAAAAAAAAAAAAAACAAAAAAAAAAAAAGGTTTCAATCTTTTAGCCCAATATAAGTAAAGTTTGATCTCTGCGAACTTCGAATTTTTTCATGCAATTTTTGGCGTTCTTTCGCGTTCTTCGGCGATTTTTTTGACATTTTTTTTTCTAAATGAAAGAATTCTCAGTTAAATTTTGCAAGTCCTTTGATTAAATTCACGTTGTAAGAATATCAAATTTGTTCCTGTAGCAACGTGAACGAAATGTTGAAAATTTGAATTTAATCTGGATCGAAATATAAAAAAATTACAATAATTCAAGGTTCGTATGATTCGAGATCGGAGCGAACATAGCCCCTATGGGTGTACGTTGCCGAAAGCAGTGCAGCCCAACTACAAATTCGTTCAATTTTTAAGTTCGTTTTGAAAAATCCGACCAGCGAAACTCCGCTGGTGTTGTTATAAAATGGAGCTCGGGTGGAAAATTAAATATAAATATTTCTCTAAAATCTAGGGGGGGGGGCGAAAAATATGTTTGTGGGGGGTGGCCTCAGAAGACCTTGCTACGGCCCTGACACTAAACGTAGGTGATAGAAATATTATTAACCATTTGAGAAAATGGCTATTGTCCTCGGTCAGGGTATGAAATCAAAAACATATCTGAAGCGTTTTATTAGTTGAATCCCGCATTTTATTCGTTTTCTGATTGGTCTATACAGTAATCTGTATTTTCCCTTTACTTTCAACAGAGATGGATACTTCTGTTGTCACTATGACAAAAAAGTAATTGTTTGTTTGTTTGTTTTATTGGACACATACATCAGACTTGTGTGCTTGACAACAAGGCCCGCTTATAAGTCATCGTCGATATACAGGGACGAGATAGCACAATGAAATTTACAACACAGATAATTTTTACATCCGGGAACTCTACAAAGAGTGTGCAATGAAGCCAGCGGGAGTCGAACCCGACAAGCCTCCTACGCTCTAAAGCGACTAGCAGCTTGGTGTCTTAACCACTCGGCCACGGAAGCCCCACAAAAAAGTAATAAAAACTACAAAAAAAAAAAAAAAATAATAATAATAATAATAATAATAACTCAGAAACAAATTGAGATACAGCTTTCAAACAAATTGCATTGCTATTTGTTTGAAAGCATTAAAAATGCATTTTTTAATTAAAAATGCATTTTTTTCTCTATACGACGATATAAAAAGTAATATTGTGAGATGTTTAGAAGTTTAAAAATGAAATTGCATTTAAAATTGGCCCATAAATATTAATGTTTAATCCATGGCGTACGTAACGTATGACCAGCTCCGTAGAAGTTTAAAAATTTACAGTACCGAAAATTGTAAAACTGAAATTTCTTTTAAAATTTGTTCATAATGGGTCCAGGAATGTTAATGTTTAATCCATGGCGCACGTCATGTATGATCAAATCCGTGCGATTTTTTATGTCTTAAATTTTAGTCTTTGAAAAAAAAATTCCAAATGGTCGTTGTAATTTGTTAAATTGCTTTTTTTTTTCTGTTTTTATTAGAAAATAGCAACAAAAAGATACAGTAATCTACTATTTTTTTTTTCCATTTAAAGTAAAAAGTATTAAATTTAGTACAGTTTCTAAGAAGACTAGATTTTTTTATGCAACTAAATAGCTCCTTATTTAATTAGGTAATTATTTTTTGAAAAGATCATAGTACTAGTATATGCTTTTGAAAAATTGGCTTTAAATTAACTTGGTGAAAAGAGTTAAGTTTAGTATGCATTTTATTGGTACATTTATGTTAGGCGGACGCCAGTGATAATCTTGTTTCAATTGGCATCATTTCAATTGTAACCCTTTCGCATCATCTAATGTTTTCAAGTAGTCAACAAACACGGAGTAAAAGAGATGGAGAAGAAATGTTAAAATTTTGCTATGCGGTTTTCTCCTCGTTAGGTGGCGACATCGTAGATGGTAGGCTATCTATCGATGGTCCTTCTATAATGCTTTTTAATGGAAAAAGCTAATGATCTTGATTTCTTAATTCTTGATTTTTTTTTTTTTTAAATCTTGATTTTAAAAAAGAAAATTTTATAGAAAATCTGAATTTAAAAAAAGTTGTACAGTCGTGGAAAAAAAAAAAAAGTAAACGCCCCTACTAATTCCTCAACAAATTATCGCAGAAGAAAGTTACTGGTACCAAACGATTGGAAATAAAGCCTACTTTTAAATGATGTATATAAAATTTGCTTAGGGGGCCATCTACATATTAAAACAAACCTAAACTTCATTTTTTTCAATGACAATACCCAATTTTAACTCGATATTTCAAATTTTCGGTTCAAACTATGCCTAGACACCAAATTTCAAGTCATTTGAAAGATAAGTTTTTGAATTATAAACATATTCAAAAAGTGCTTCTAATGTTAAATTACATTTTCATATTTTCATTAATATCTTATGAAATTATACTCCTAATGTGCTAATTTTTTGTGTAGCAATAATACCAAATATAAATACGTTGAATTTGTAATTTTTATAATTTTGTGATACGAATTATGAAATTAATATTCGAAAAAATTATGAATTGCAACCTACAATTTTTTTGATGGATTTAAATTTATTAAGTCCTGCTTTATGGAAATCCAAAATTTCACATTTTTCTTCCGAGTAGTTTTCAAATTATGCTTAAAAAACTGCAAAATGACGGTTTAAGGGGCCGTCTATGATAGAAGTGACTAGATATTTTGAAATTTCTTATGCTATCGTGTAAGCTACCAGTACAGCGTCTAGAATCAGTGGCGTACCCAGGATTTTATTTCGGGGAGGGGGAGGGGGCTGACTTAAATTTCCATAATGTTCTAAATTTTACGAAACACGTTGAATTGTGTTGTAAACATAAATCATTTTTTACAATAAGGCCGTAGCCAGAGGGGGGGGGAAGGGGAGGGGCAGGGGTGATTTTGTTCCGATCTTTATAAAAATTTAAGGCATGACGTTCCGAAAATTAAAAAAATTCGGTCATCAGTCCGAATTTTGTTAAAGGATCGCAAAAAAAACGCAAATTTCGTCAAAGGGAAACAGAAAAACGTGAATTTCGTCAATGGGAAACAGAAAAAACGTGAATTTCGTCAAAAGGCCGCAGAAAAAACGCGAATTTCGTCAAAAAGACTAGAAAAAAGCGCGAATTTTGTCAAAAAGCAGAGGAAAAAACACAAATTTTGACGAAGGATTAATAAAAGAAACGCAAATTTCGTTAAAGGATCTCTGAAAAAACACGCATTCCGCCAAAGGGAAGCGGAAAAAACGCGAATTTCTACAAAGGATCGAAAAAAAATCCCCGAATTTCGTGAAAGGACCACAGGAAAAAACGTGAGTTTCGCCAAAAAGCTGCGGAAAAAAACGAAATTCGACAGAAAGCCGCGAAAAAAACGCGAATTTCGTCAAAGAATCACAAAATACGCAAATTTCGTGAAAAGGCCTCAGAAAAAACGCGAATTTCGTCAAAAGGCCTCAGAAAAAACACAAATTTCGCCAAAGATCCGCGGAAAAAACGCGAATTTTGTCAAAGAGCCGCAGGAAAAACGCGAATTTCGTCAAAGGGCCACGGAAAAAATGCAAATTTCGTCAAAAGATCATGGGGGGAAATGCAAATTTTGACAAAGGATAACAAAAAATGCGTATTCCGTCAAAGGGCCGCGGAAAAACGCGAATTTCGTCAAAGGATCACAACAAAACGCAAATTTCGTCAAAGGGCCTTAGAAAAAACACAAATTTCGTCAAAGATCCGCGGAAAAAACGCGAATTTCGTCAAAGGACCGCGTAAAAAAAGCGAATTTTGTCAAAATATTACGGGGAAAATGTGGATTTCGTCAAAGCGTCTTGATAAAAACCTGAGTTTCATCAAAGGGTCGCGGAAAAAAACGCGTACAAACATCTATGTTTATTATTACAGGTATAGTTTTTAAACGGAAATAATATGCTGAACTAACTTTTTTAAAATCTGGTTAACCCAAATCCAACTTGCAGGAATCTACAATCAGCCTGATATTTACCTGAAATAAAAACAGAGTTAACACAACCTGCAACAAAAATAATTAGCGCTGGAAAGAGATTTCTTCCCCTCCCCTCCTCTGCTTTAATTTTTCAGAAAATTTGCTGTGAATTTCAGAATATTTTTTTTACTAAGAATCAACCATGGGGGCGGGAGGCACGGGTCCGATCCTGAGGCCGTCCCACGTCAAAATAAATTGAAAAATGTTTCTGGGGTTTTTTCATATACTTTCATTTAAAAGAAATTCATTGTAGTTTAAAATCTATAAAATTGTTCTTCCCACCCCTGAAACTAAATTTTGGCTACGGTTCTTGTTTAACAATAAATTAATATTGTAACAAACACAAAATATTTTTATACACATATATAAAATAACGACTATTTATTATTTTTGCATTGCACAAGTAATAATAATGATTTTAAACCGTTCCAGATGAAAAATACTGGCTGGAAAAATAGGACGGAGTAGAAAGATAAGTGGCAGGGTGAGAATTTTTCGCGGTCCTTTGACGAAATTTGCGTTTTTTTTCCTCAGACCTTTGATGAGGTTCTCGTCTTTTTCGCTACCTTTTGTTGAAATTTTCGTTTTTTTCTGCGACCCTTTAACGAAATTTGCGCTTTTTTCGTGATCCTTTGACGAAATTCGCTTTTTGTCCGCGTTTTTCTGACGAAATTCGCAGTTTTTGTTTTTCGAAATACACGTTTTTTCGCGATCCTTTGAAGAAATTACCGTTTATTCAGCTACCCTTTGCCTGAATTATGGGTTTTTCCGCGGCCAATTGACGAAATTTGCGTTTTTTTTTCGCAGCTTTTTGATGAGATTCTTGTCTTTTTTTATACCTTTTGTTGAAATTTTTCGTTTTTTTTCTGCGACCCTTTAACCAAATTTGCGCTTTTATCGCGATCCTTTGGCGAAATTCGCATTTTGTCCGCGATTATTTGACGAAATTCGCAGTTTTTGTTTTACGAAATACACGTTTTTTCGCGACCTTTTGGCGAAATTCGCGTTTTTCCTGCGATTCTTTCACGAAATTTGTGTTTTTTCGCTATCCTTTGGAGAAATTTGCGTTTTTTCAGCTACCCTTTGCCAGAATTAGTGTTTTTCAAAATTCACGTTTTTTCCGAAATCTTTTGACCAAATCTGCATTTTTTCTGCGATCCTTTGGCGAAATTGGAGATTTTTTTCTGCGAACGAGTGGCAAAAGTGATTTTTTACGACGACCATTTGTCAAAATTCGCGACTTTTCTGTAGCCGAATTTTTTGAATTTTCGGAACCGAATGCCTTAAATTTTCGGAAAATTTGAATCAGAATCCCCTTACTTTTAATTGTGCGCGAGCAATAAATAAATCGCACATAAAATTAGGGAAATTTTTCAATTTTTCGCTATTTAAGAAAAAAAGTGTTACAAAAACTAAAATTATGGGTGTTTTTCTAAATTTTGTTCATTTTGAAAATAGATTTTGTACTTTCAAGAAATTTGATCGCAGGGCTGAGGATGATATTGGATTAACGAAAAAGACAAATTCGTGGCATGCCAGAAAATAAAACAAATTTATCTCAAAAAGAAAGAGACAATATCAGCCTTTTTTTCCCTTTCACTGAGCTCCCTTCGGAGGGGGAATGGAGTTGTAGCCTCAGAACCCCCATCCCCATCGACTTCTTTGGGTATTGTGTGCTGGGGCATCACTGCACACTAATATATAGGGCTAATGAGAGTATAGCTGCATAACAGAAAAAAATATAAATTTATCTTAAAAAAAAGAAAAAAATCAGCAATTTTTTTTTCATTTCATTTTTGATTATTTCGAAAAGAGACCTGTAACCCCATCAGCCCCTCGTTGGGTATACTGTGGTGTTGTAACTGTGCGCTGATATGAGACTAACCAGAATGGTAGTTCGTTGTATTGCAGAAAACAAAGTTACAAATTTATCTCAAACAAAAATTAAAAAATCAGCAATTTTAGGGGGTAATGGGGCTGTAACCCCATTACCTCCTTTCTACTTCTTAGGCCATAATGTGGTGTCACTGTGCACTAATATAGAACTAAAGAGAAGAGAGCGGGTAGTCTGTTGAATGATAGGAGAAAAAAACACAAATTTATTTCAAAGAGAAAGAAAAAAAAGCAAAATTTTTGTCATTTCATTTTAGACTATTTCGTGAGGAGGGGACTGTAATCCCATCAGCTGCCCCCCTCCTTCTTTTGGTATGCTGTGAGGTCAATGTGAACTAATATGGGGTTAACGAGAATGGCTATTTTGCTGTGTGACAGAAGAAAAAAAAATTACAGATTTATCTAAAAAAAAAATAAGGAAAAACACTTTTTCATTTAATTTTTCGGCTATTTTGGGAGGAGGAGGGTGGGGGGGCCTGTAACCCCATCAGTCCCCTTTCTCTTCTTTGGTGTCAATGTGGACTAATATGAGACTAATGAGAATGGCTAGTCCACTGTATGATTGAAAAAAAAATTTTTTTTTCCAAAAAAGAAAGAAAAAAATTCAGCATTTTTTCATACGGCTTTTGAAAATTTCGGGGGGGGGGGGCTGTAGCCCCATCAGCACCCGAAATTTTCAAAAGCCGTATGAAAAAATGCTGAATTTTTTTCTTTCTTTTTTGGAAAAAAAATTTTGACCTAGTGTGGAATACCTAGTGTGGAAATATGCCATCCAAACAGTGCTAAAAATGTGTATCCCTTAAATGCGCGACGATACTGCTAAAATCCCAAGTGGCGATCGCAGCGACATCTGCGGGATTTTCGTATTACATTGTATAGACTAGCAATATCTTGCAGTTGTAGAAAATATCCTGCAGATGTCTCTGCGATCTTCATATTTCAGCAGCATCGTTGCACATTTAAGGGATACAATATTTTAGCGCTTTTTTAAGTAATACAGGGATAACCAATTTCCACACTATATGTATGGTGCAATATGTTTCTATCGCCGACCTTTAATTTCTCAACCGTTGGTCGTAGACATATAGTTCCAATTACAAAAATGTTTCAAATGAGGTAAATATTCATGTTGCGGCATTATTTAAAGTAAAAAATCCATTTTATAAAAATTACGAAATCTAACTTTTTATACGGTCCCCCGGTCTCTGCAGTTATATTTAGTAAAAGTTTACACATATCATAACAGATATAACACAAAAAGTTTGACATCTGTACTACAAAAATTGGCACAGTTATTAAATTTCAAAGTTTGAGATTTTTGCAGATGATCTTTCATTGAGGGATCAGTTAAAAGATGAATTAAAGCCATTCGAGATCAAAATTAGGGTGCAATGTCCTTTTCACGGAGAGACCACCTTTAGCCGGAATCGCCAAATCGGGGTATGACCAAAGAGGGTTATTTCATCTAAAATTTTGAGCTGACTTTTAGGGGACGTATACAAGGAGAAGAATGAAATATTGAAATTAAACAGAAAAATAAATATCAATTTATTACACTATCAGAAGACAGATGGTCTACTATAAAAAATGAATTCATCAAACGCTGGAATCTACTAGAGATACTGCTCAAAGTGTTCTCCATTGGTGGCAATGCACAATTGAAGGCGGGACAGTAAGCAGGTGTGCAAACTGTTCGACAATCAAAGATGATGCGCTGTTTCAGATAAACCAGAGAAGTGTTCTCAGTCTCATAGACCTATGCCATGATGTAACCCCAGAGGTAGAAGTCCATGGGAGTTAAGTCCGGTGAACGCGGTGGCCATTCTACCGAACCACCATATCCAAAGATCTGTTGACCGAATTCGGTGGCCAGATACACCCTGACGTTTGATGTTTTATGCGAGAGGGCCCCATCATGTTGAAACCACACCCGGCATGAATGTCGGAGAGGTAGCTCTTCATACGAGTCACGTACCGTGTTTTGTAGCAGATGCAGGTAACGATCGCCCGTTAAGGTCTCATCGTAGAAGATGGGTCCAACAATCTAGGTTCCCGATATACCGCACAATACGTGTCTTACTGTGCGGGCGATGTGGAAGTTTTCCCGAGACCAGTAATGCATATTGTGTGCTTTTACAATGCCACCCCGTGTAAACATTGACTCATCTGTCCAGGGGCGCGCCTGAGTTGTTAGGCGCCTGTGTGCAAAACTTCAGCTTGCGCCCTATATCGCTCCCTGAAAAACTATCGTTTCATAAAAACTTACATGCGATCACAAATGAAATCTTACAAAATATAGTATAATTTTAATATATATATAAACTAGAGAACAGGAATTCTGCTTTTTTCAGAATTTAGTGTCGCCCCCGGCATTTCCATTACTTCATTTTCTTCTGATGGACTGTTGGTTTCTATTATTATGAAACAGCCATTATAAATGAAGTGTTAGGTGAAGATGAAAGAGCAGCCGTAAAAAGTTAGAACTCTGATTTTCTGGTCAGAATGGGTGTGTGTGTGGGGGGGGGGGGGGGGGGCGGGGGGGGGGGGGTTGGCCATATTTTTTTTTACGGCTGATCTTTCATCTTCACCTAACACTTCATTTATAATGGCTGTTTCCTAATAATAGAAGCCACCAGTCCATCAGAAGAAAATAACTCGGTTAAGCGGAAATCTACTGCAGTACAAAACATATTTCAATTTTAAGACTTAAAGCGCACGTTTTATTTTATGTAAAATGACGCTTAGAATTCCACATTTACGATCTACTCTTAAACATCTACAGTAAAGCATGCATAGCACATTACTATCACGAAATAATGCACAAATGCAGCAAAAAGATCCCGTCATTCAAGAAAATCGAAAAAAAAAAAACCCGGCTATCTAATGATTCATAGATACTTACAATTAAATATAGTATATAATAGCTCCATTGTTTTAACAGAAATCATTCGTTTATATTTTTTTCAAAATAGCACGTATTTTAATTACATTTTCTTTCAGTTGTTACGAGAAAATGGCAACAAAAATATATAATTAATATTTTAAAACTATTTTTTCTTTACTTTCTACAGAAATGGAGTACTGGCGTTGCCAATATTAAGCAAATGGCTCCAAAAACTACAAAAAAATTAATATTTCAAAAATAAATGAAGATACAGTTTTCAAACAAAATGCATTGAAAAGAACTTTTTTTGTTCAATACGACGGTATAAAAATCGAAAATGTGCGATGCTTAGAAGTTTAAAAAATTGCTAAAGAGTATTTAATCGTAATGCTTTGTTTTACAGCTAGCTTCTGAAAGGTAACGTTATTTTTTGGACACAAAATAAGCTGGGAGAAAGAAATAGCATACCGTACCGAAGGCTAATAAATAAATGTATAATATATATAAATATATATATA